>OZ024928.1:40984539-42205014 GCA_964017235.1 Sabellastarte sp. h YS-2021
GTACCTGCTATTTAAAACCTGGTAGTTTATCAGTGTCTGATGGTAGTCCTTCCCCATACTTGATAGTAGTAGTTTATCAGTCCCTTGTAGTAGTAGTTAACCAGTGCCTGATGGTAGCCCTTACCCATTCTTGATGGTAGTAGTTACCAGTGGCTGATGGTAGTTGCTTATCAATACTTGATGGAAAGTTTTCCAGTGCCTGGTGGTAATCACTTATCCATACTTGATGGTTGTAGTTTACCAGTGCCTGACTGTAATCACTTATTCATACTTCATGGTAGTAGTTTACTAGGGTCTGATGATAGTTGCTTGCCCATACTTGATAGTAGTAGTTTACCAGTGGCTGATGGTAGTTGCTTGCCAATACTTGATGGAAATAGTTTTCCAGTGCCTGATAGAAATCGTTTATGCATACTTGGTGGTAGTATTTTACCAGTGCCTGATTGTAATCACTTATCCATACTTGATGGTAGTAGTTTACCAGTGCCTGATGGTAGTTGCTTAGCCATACTTGATGGTAGTAGTTTACCAGTGATTGATGGCAGTCAATTATCACCCCCTGGGCATTTATACCAGTGTCTGATGGTAATCACGTATCCATACTTTATAGTAGTAGTTTACCAGTGCCTGATGGTAGTCCTTACTCATACTTGATGGTAGTAATTAACCAGTGTCTGATGGTAGTCCTTACCCATTCTTCATGGTAGCAGTTAACAGTGGCTGATGGTAGTTGCTTACCGATACTTGATAGAAATAGTTTTCCAGTTCCTGATGGTAATCGCTTATCCATACTTGATGGTAATAGTTTACCAGTGTCTGATGTTAATCGCTTATCCATACTTGATGGCAGTAGTTTACCAGTGCCTGGTGGTAATTGCTTAGCCATACTTGATGGGTAGTAATTTACCTGTGCCTGATGGTAATCGTTTATCGATACTTGATGGTAGTAATTTACCAGTGCCTGATGGTAATCGCTTATCAATACTTGATGGTAGTTGTTTCTGTGCTGGAGTCATGAGCTACAACTGAACAGGCTCATTAGCTTTCATTTTTGTTTGATCCACCTCATATTTTGGAAGGATGTCTTTGGCTGGATTCGAATAAAAACCCATAAGGAGCCTTCACGAGCCATACATAGACACGTCTGAGGTGTGTGTGGGGGGTTAACAAATTGATATTCAGAGTGGCCATAAGGCAAGGTTTGACCTTACACTTAGGTCAGTTTAGGACAGGCCCCATTCAAACTATATGATGTATTGGCCACATTTATAAGAATTTTATATAATGTCTCATTTCTCCCTGTACTGCTAGACACCTGTCACTTAAATGTGCATGCTTTTAACATTCTATGCAATCCCGTTGCCACACACATGGAAGATTTTACACTGTTTAGAATTTCCACCTTTTCAAGGTCACCTCCCATAACCTGCCAAACCTGCATGGTGTTCCATCAATTTTCTAATTGTTCTACCGTTTTTTCTGGTAATTCTGTGTTAATCTGTATCCCCTAGTGTCTCCAATGAAGCTGTACGTTTCTTACTCAATTTTTGAAAGCAACCTGCTTTTGTGTTAATTAAGTTCGTGTTATATTTGTTTGTGAAGAATTTTGGAGAGTTATTTAGTGCACGAAGTAAATAAAAACAAATTTACATAACTGAATGCAAGTAATAAAACAATCCACTTACACAAAAATAAAAGGCAGTCAGAATTAATGGCAAGCAGTCAGAACTGAAGTACATCACTCAATAAATTACTGAAGCAGAGGGATAACACAATAAGCATTCCATAAGGGAGACCAAATATGGACATGTCACGCACTTAATGAGTTTCTGTCCTATAGATTTTGTGACTATTCTCTGTAAGCACACTTCATCATCATTTGTGCTTTGAATATAGCACTGTTCGTCAATAAGAATTCATCTCAATAAATTCTTAAACACAAATCTCCTTGGTACAACTAACACTGCGAAGATAAAAAAGATTCTCAAATTCTTTTATCTTGCAAACTGGTATCTATTTATCATCAGTCACATAAGATGTTACAGTTGTAAATAGTTAAACTTTACATATAACAGGACTTAGAAGCATAAACAGTATTCTTTAAGCGAAGAAAGAATGAGAAAAGACACACATCAGTGTTGTAATACTTAAAAGTTAACATACCACACACATGTATTTCCCACAAATTTAATACATGTATTATCAATTGTGAATTGTGAGTCTGAGGAACTTTTTTCATTTGTATCATCTGGGAACTTGTGGAGAAACATCTTTAATACCCCTTTCACATAGGAGTCAGTATAACTCGCAGTTATAGGCATACGACAAAACTCGGAATTGTGATACAGTGGTCTACTGTCCCCTCCTATGAAAATTAAGAAATATTCAAAACTACTGCCTCTGAATTTCTAACCGTACTCACCATCAAGCACAGCCTCTTTTCTGCCCTATCACCATCCCTTTGTGTATCTCCGTCCATTTCAGTGACCTTCTGTAGATCTATTTTCATACGGTAACTTAAGGTTAAATAAGGTATAACTAGCATGGCCACTGATGGCACACGGTGTGTGTAATTGTCAGAAACAGAAGCATGAGAGTAGTGCAAACGTCTGTCACCACGAGACAACCTCCATTTACCTGTACTCACTTTATATGGCTGTCGGACCGACACCTAATACTAAAGCAAGGCCAAGACCAACCTTCGATAAACTGTGGACACCACTATGATAGCAAAGTACCAACCCCGGGGGGAACACTAAACCTCGGAAGATATGAGGTGTCCTGGGAAGTGGTTCCACAGCAGAGTAAAACTTGTAGTTACTAGTTATGCCACCTGTAGTGTGAAAGGGATTTGAGTTCAAGCTTTCTATGTTATTGCATTTGTAGATGCTGTTTTGCTACCCTCAATGTACCTTCTTTTTGTCCCATTTACACTGTTCTGTACAGTTTGTATCATTACATATTTGAATTGCGCTTCACCACCCTGTCCTTATTGCTCCGTAAATAGACGTTGTATTTAGGTAGTGCACATTTAAAATTGCTCTGTCCCATATAACCAATCCACTCCCCCTTTCACCCTGTCAGTGTGTCTGTTTTTGTTGAGCATGTAAGATGTTGAGGCAGGTATTTAAAATATTATGAAAAAGCTGTCACGTCATGAAAGTTCTGTCCATGTTGTGTGAAACGTGTCCTATCCAAATACAAATCCCACTTTGTTAAACCTGATGGATACTATCGAAATACATCGAGTCAAATATGACCCTAATGATTTATTTATTTATTTGGGGTTTTATGTCGCTTTCAACACTGTACAGGTCATATCACGATGGGTAGTTGGGAGGGCAGAGGAAACCAGTACATATAGTTGGTCAAGGTTCTGTACTGTAAACTGCTGACCAACAGCAAGCAACTACCAGCTTTCCCACTTGAGGCCGTGCCGGGAACCGAACCCCTAATGAGATAATAATTATTTTTTGTTCATATGAAGTTCACGATTGCCAGCACAAAACAGTGTGATCTAGGTATTAAGACCTATATCATAGACTGGAATTGCAATAAAAAAGATTCACAAATTTTAACCATAAACTGGTGATAAAATGTAAAGGATTAATTAACTGTATGAAGATTATTTGTACCTGTTCAATTGGTTCTATTTTCACAAATTAGTCGTGTCATTAGGTCAAAGTTGAGGTTTTACATCCCAGCCAGTTTCATATATGGGCAGGTCCACAGCATTTTCACTTGTGGGAGTCGAACCCAGACAGAGGTGACTGCTTGTGTTTGATGCAAAACTTGCTAACCACTGGGCCACCGTGGACCTCATATTTGTGTCATGAAAAGAGTGATCAAAAGCTCTATCAAAAAGATAAGTTGTACGACTGACAAATAAGTCTTCATGCAGTTGTGACTGGGAGACTAGATGGTAGATGTTTGGAAAATATGCTAAAGGTGTTCGATCCGCACAATTATACTGCCATTTACATAATTGGAGGCGTAACAGACACAAACTCATGACAGTGGGACAGGAGTATTAAACTGTGAAGGCAATTGTATAAACTAAATAATTTATTGAAACTTATCAAATAAATGACACGATGTTGTGACAGGCTAGTTGGCAGACCTTACCATTTATTCTTAGTTAATTTAAGTAATGCAGTTTGAATCGTGAAAATAAAGTATATATGTGCCATAGAATTTATGGCAAAGCTAAATCAATAGAAAAACAATTTAAATCTCACCAAGACATTAAAATGACAACTGCAAAGTACATATGAAAACCAAAAATCTTTAAGTTATGTACTATGTGAGAGAAGTATCTACTTTACAAAAAATATGGATGCTTATCGAGTCTAAAACACGACCTTAATTCAAGTATCAGGCAATATACAGACAGGTCACGCAATTTTATGACTTACTGCCTTTAGGATCATGTGACCACATTCTATTTGTCATAATGTATTACTACTCGTGTTCTGGAACTTTTCCAGAAAATACTTGATTAAAGAAACGTCAAAAACAACACTGCTTAGCACAGGATTTATGAATTAAAAGCAGGGTATCCAGGTAGAAAACTCTCATAAATAACTGAGTGCATCAGGATGCAATGTTTTCACCATAAATCACTAGGAGAGTTTTAGTATTGCCCAATATGAATATTTAAGGCTTCAAGTCAGCTGGAAAATGTTTGACTCAATTATCTCCCTTGGGAAGAACCAAATAGCCCATGAAATAAAATGCCTCATATAATAACCTATAAAATGCTAAAATGTGTGAAAGGTGATCATGAAAGAATGCGAATAATTTGTTCAGTTATGAGATTAGGTCTGTGAAATATGCCACAGTAAAATACTGGCCATTAGGGTGCAGTGGTAACACACTCACCTCCCACTTCTGAGTTTGGAATTCGAATCCAGACCCAACCGTAAGTGGGAAATTTGTTACTTGCTTGCCATTGGTAAGTAGATTACAGTACCTTGACAAACTATGTACTAGTTTTCTCCACTCTTCCAACTATCCATTCCAGTATAGCTGATACAAAGTTACTGGCTATTAACAATATATTTATGTATATTGAAGTCACAGTTTACAAAAGTAAGGAAAAAATAATAAAATCGAAAAATGGAAAGCCTTGAAACAAAAAAGAAACAAAAAAATACATAATCTAATCTCATTGATTTAAGCTAAAATTCAATGACTGTTTTATATCTATCTCTAATTGCTTTCGAAGAAATGGTTAATTTTCTTTTACTCAATTTCTTAATTGCTTAAAAGTAATTAACTAATCACTGCAGCTTATAGTGAAAATATTTGGTTTTATCTGAATTTAAATCCACTTTCAATGCATCCTTTTGGTTTATTATCAGTAGGTCATTTATTGTTCGAGGGAACTAAGTTTAATGGTTAGTCAAAATTCTGTACTGGAAGCCATCAAACATTATCAACTTTAAAGTAACAACTGTTGTTGCTATGTTAATTATGAATCATAGCTATACTCAGTTGTAAGCCCCTCTGTCGCATCTTTCAGGAAACACCTCAAAACCCATCTTTTCAATTCCAGTTTCCCAACTTAGTCTCCTTCCCTTTTGGTCACACCCACAACTTATCTTCTTACCAGAACAGGATGCAGAGGTCATACATTTGGGTTTTACGTCCAATTCAACATCCAGCAGAAAAGAATGCAAGGCTGTCATAGGTTCACCTCCTCCCAAAATTGTTGGTACTAATTTATGTTAATAGGTTAAGAGGAATGCATCTGTGTAGAGTACCTTGTCCAAGGTTACAATAAACATACGTTGGGCAAGGGTCAAACCCTTAGACTTGCCACTGTTGATTTATTTATTTATTTGGGGTTTTACGTCGCTTTCAACACTGTACAGGTCATATCACGACGGATAGTTGGAAGGGCAGAGGAAACCAGTACATAGAGTTCGTTAGGGTCCTGTAGTGTAAACTGCCGACCAACGGCAAGCAACTACCAGCTTTCCCACTTGAGGCCATGCCGGGAATCGAACCCCGGCCTCAGAGGTGGGAGGCGAGAGTGTTACCACTCTGCCACTGTTGAATTCAGCACCCTAACTACAAGGTCACAACGTCCACACTGTACATGTTTAATACAAAATAAAATAATAGCTTCCCAGATTTGAGAGTGTTATCGACCCAGATATCATGTTTCAACTCAATAAAACTTACCAAGACTAATTTCCTTGATATATGTTTAACCAGGACAGGTTTTAGAGAATTACTAAATACAAATGGTAATGTATTATGGCAAATAGGAGCTGGTCGCAAGATACAGAAAGCAAGTAACTCACACAACTGCATGACCTGTCTGTATGTTGTCGGATGCAGGAATTATGGATGTATGTTAAACTCCATAAACATCCATGTTTTTTTTCATGTTTTCCCAAGGTTTTTTTTTTGCAAGTGAATATTTACACACATGTGGAACTTACTGGCGACTTGGTGTTGATGATCCAGATTGTGATTATAGAATTGTTTTGGCTATTTTGTGGCAATATCTGCGTGCTTAACTCAAAAACTGTTCATTGGATCTCGTAATATTTTCAGCCACTGGGAGGTCTACCCATGATTCTGTCCTCAGAGTTGACATAGATTAGGGTCAATATTTAATATATTTTTGTTTTCTACCGCACTAACTGTGGGGCTAGGGTTTGTATAATCTCAAACACTGCTTGTTTTGTCTTCAATTGACATCAATATGCCATATTGTGGAATTTTTCACAAAATATAAAGTTTTGATAAACAATGAATATTCCTATCTCTACTCACTGTGCATAACAGGATTAACAATAACTGACCTTTGTCTGTCTAGAGTCATAGTTTAGCATTACACTACTTTTGTTTTGGTCCTGCTGAACAGTCAGTTGCTACTGAAGCTTTTTGGCTTCTAGTGCAGATCCTGACCAAGCAATATTCATAGTTTCTTCCAGCAATAAACGGCCTGTTAGAAATAAACTAATACAATACTGTGAGAATGAGGTTAGAGCTAAATATGGGCACATTAAGCAACAATAAAAATATCCCATCATGCAACAGTATTTAATTGTTGGTCATCGTCTGGTACGCTACTGGTTGGAGTTGGTTGTGATTCAGGTTACTCCAACAAAAATAAAAAGCAGTATTTGGTTGAAATTGCAACATTAGGATACAGCCAGGGTCATATTGGGACAGGTCCTCAGAATTGCCACCTGTGTGGTCATGAATATTTTAAACACTTCTGACATGTCTGAACAAAAAATAAAATCAGTGAAAATGTCTTTCCAAATCCCCATATTCAATCTACAATTCTCTGTACTCCCAAAGGTCTTCTTTGATGCTGTATCATTTGCAACTATCTTAGTTCAGTTACAGCAAGGATGAGAGAAGATCTATACAGAACAAATGAATTGCTCATGTAATACCTAGTTCACACTGTTCCATGTCCGTCTCACAAGCTGAATATTTAATTCTTCTTAGTTCAGATACAGCAAGGATGAGAAAAGATATATACAGAACAAATGAATTGCTCATGTAATACCTAGTTCACACAGTTCCATGTCGGCCTCACAAGATGAATATTTAATTCTTCAGGGTTCATTTGTGGCTTGATGCACTTTGTGCTTTGGACAAGGTTGTGAACCAAAATTCATGGCGATACAACCAAATGGCAGCAGGTGACCAGGTCTTAAGTACTAACAGTTTGTGATGCATTAGCATTATATTTTGAAACTTAAGCTTTTATTGTTGACAAAACAGGACCTATAGATACGTGTTGATCTTGAACCATGGTTCTACTGGTTCTTAAAATAATCTGCAACTAGAAAGACAAGGCAACCAAGTTCCCCGTCCTTTACATTTTCACATAAACACCACTTTCTACTATTTTTTGGAGTCACTTTCATCACAACTAACTCCAATCAACTACCAACCAGATGATGACTAACAAATAAAAACTGTTCCATGACAGGACATTTCTTGTTGCTTGATGTGTCTATATTTTGGTTCTAACTTCGTTCTCATAGCATTGTAATGTTTAATCTTAAATGGCCGGTTCTTCTCGAAATCTTCAAATTTACGTTCACTGCAAATGTAAGCAATTTAACAAAGTGACAAACAATATTGACTATTTCAATGCCCTAGAAAAGATAAAGTTGGGTTATTGTGTAAACAAGAGTAAATTGATCCTTTGCACTGACGTTATTATGTCTCGTCAGGATGACATTTCAGGTAAACAACTTTTATTTTTATTGAAAAGTGATGGTGACGTTGATACTTTTAATGGCTACTGGCTCAACTTTGCTTTTCTGAAGTCACTTGACAAATCAGATATATTTCAACCACTTTACACACTTTTACCCATATTAGGGTTTTCATGTCTATAGCTTTATTTTACTCCAGCTCTGTATTTCATTTCTAGAAACAGTAAGCAGCAAAGTATTACATGTATGTACTACTATTCTATAACCAAAACGTTTAACAGTAAATAACATTGAACACAATTTGTAATGTTTCAAGTAATGACATAATTATTTATAATTTTCTACTGTTCATATTTGTTCCCTGTTAACAGATATATTATCAAATCAACAAGACCAGTCCTAGAATAGCTTGTTTTAGGTTTTTTTGGTAAACTTTAAACACAGTTTAGCTAACCAAATGGAAGGTTGTGGAAGTAAACCAGTGAAACGGATAGTACTCTGATAGGGCAGTTTCACATGCTGTTTCAGCCTTGACACATCTCAAGGGCTTACTGTTTATGAGATGGCGTGACAACTGTATGTTTGTCACACTGAATTATTGCTTTCAGCTTAGGTACTGGATCCTAATTTCTTAGACTCAAATTCACTTAAAGACCAATTTTTTATCTATTAAGAAAGTAATAATCTAATATTTACCATGTATAAAAAGTACTTAATATTTATATGCCAATATGAGTTTAAATAATTGGCAGTAAACTCATATGATGGACGTCTGTGTAATATTATATGACATATACACAGAAATTGCAGTAATGGACACACTTTTATGTATGATGTTTTCATTAAGATCACCCCCACCTCCCCCCCCAAAAGAAAAATGCTTTACATAATAGTACAATGACACATTTTTGTATGCTTCAGCAGCACAACATTTGTCATTAGCAGCAACATTATTTAAATAATAATTCATAAAAAATAAGCCCCAGCCACTTGTGTGCAGTCACACGACTCATATGACTATTGTTTTTCAAGGTTCAAGTTTACTTTGCTCGATTTTTAACAGAAGAGACAGAGTTCGGACAACGCCGACTATTCTAGATGCAAATGCCCACTCAAAGAATATTTTAAAAATGGGACAAACATCTTACCTTTACAGTCTTTACTACAGAAGAAAAATAAGTTGTCATACAGCTTTCTAAAGAATTTGTTTTTTTTCCTGAAGTTGTGTATCTACAACAGATTATAACAAGACCACTCAGAGAGAACCTACCTCCACCCAGGCTGAACACCTCCACTCTTGCTCCACGAGTACTATAATAAAATGTCATTTAAAAAAAAATAGTTGAAGGTCATGCTCAGAATTAAATGAGTTCAATGCTAGACCAAGACCAATCTGGTACCCACTGTAAAAAATTGATGTGCACCCCTGCAGTAGTTTTTTTTTTCAATCTTGCATAACAAACAAACACAGAAACAAACAAACCAAAATAAATGATCACATAGCCTTCTAGGCGGAGGTCATAATATTCTTCACAAAGAAAAATTCAATACAAATGTGTACTGTTCAGGTAAAAACTTGTATATGCAACACTTTTAACATTTTTTGTTTATCTCTATGCAGACAAATAAATAGCATACGATGCCATCCTTGCAGCTTCATGACTTTTTTAATATGTCAGAAATAGATAAATGCTTTAGACTTTTCATATTTTATATTTAGATTTAAAATTTTAACACAAATCTCAACTCACAGTTGACTTTGCACCACCAAGGTTAAGTTATTGATCAGACCTAGTTGTCCATATGAGCGGTACATATTTCTGGTTACTGTGGCAAGAAGTGACTCCGAGTATATCTACTTCCCAGAACAAGATGCAAAGGTCATACATTTGGCTTTTATGTATCCTTCAACATCCAGCAGAAAAAATGCAATCCTGTCATAGGTTTACCCCCCCAAAAATTGTTGGTACTAATTTATACTAATAGGTGAGGAGGAATGCATCAGTGAAGAGTACCATGTCCAAGGTTACAATAACCATGAGTTGGGCAAGGATCAAAAACTTAGACTTGCAATTGTTAAATTCAACACACTAGGTACAAGGTCACAATGCCTACACCATATTGTTTAATACATTTAAAATAATAAATTTTCCAGATTTGCGAGTGTTATGAACACAGATATCATGTTTCAGCTAAATAATAATTACCCAGGCTAATTTCTTTGACGTATATTTAATCAGTGAGGGGTTTAGAGAACTACTAAATAGTAATGTATTGTGAGAAATAGAAGCTGGCCACTAGATCCAGAAAGCAAGTAACTCACACAACAGCATAACCTGTCTTTATATTGCCTAGTGCAGGAATTATAGTCGTATGTTAAACTCCATAAGCATCCATGTTTTTCCATGTTTTTCCAAGGCTTTTTGTAGGTGAATATTCTATACATTAATCTAGGTACATCAACTGGTTCGCGGGTGAATATTTATACGTAAATCTAGGTACATCGTTTGGTTTGATGTACTTTGCTAATCATGGAAGGATTTACTTTGCCTACTGGATGGGCCAAATATAGATATGTGGCAAGCTGCCTACTCCCCTCAAATATAAGAATAGTTTTCATTAAAATGGTTATCCTAAAACAAGTTTATTTTTTGCTAGCATTAATAAATTTTGACTGCTCTCCTGTAGATATCCAATAGTTTATGCAATGATTGAAACGGGAGCACAACATTGAATTACCAACTATCCTTCATTTCTCAATATCCTTTCATAAAATAAAGGAAACAGGAAAAAATCCATCTATTGATGTGTTTTCATCTTGGAGGGTAAATATGACCCTAAATATGATACAGCTCAATAGTTAACAGGTTACAGGTCTAATGAGAAGTTGTTATCACCAAAGGATGTCATTCATTCTATGGATTCTGTGGCTTCAAATCTGTAGCTTATTCCAAGTAATGAGTTGCTCTGTCAACTTGATTAAAGGTTCCAGTAACTGCACTGCCAAAAAATGGCAAATCTGAAGGAAATAATTTTTAGTGTTCTAAATTGAAATTGAGTGTTATTTCATCCTTGACCTCATTCTTAAAGAAGATTGATGGTGGTATTTTAATTGTGTCTGTTTGCTTGTTTGTTCACACACATACCTTGACATGAGCTGGGTCAGATCAGGGTTATATTTTCTCACAAGGTGGAACTTATTGGTGCCTTGGTCCTCCTCAAAGATGATCCAGATTGTAAATATACATTGCTTTTGCAATTTTTGGCAATATCTGCCTACTTAATTCCAAAACTGTTCATTGGGTCTGGTAAAATTCACACAATGTGGGCTCTACCAATGATTCTGTCCTTAGAGTTGATCTAGATTCGGGTAAAATTTAATATAATTTTGTTTTCTACCACACTACTTGTGGGGTTAGGCTTTATACACTCTCAAACACTGCTTGTTTTCTGTACAATTGACATCAATATGTCATATTGTGTAATTTTTAACAAAATATAAACAAAAACCCCTACTTACAAAGCATATCAGGATTAACAATATAACTGGTTTATGTCTGACTAGAGACATGGTTTAGCACTATACCACTCTTGTTTTGGTCCTGCTGAACAGTCAGTTGCTACTGATGCTTTATCGCTTCTAAGTGCAGATCCTGACCAAGCAATATTCATAGTTTCTTCCAGCAATAAACGGCCTGCAAGAAATGAACCAATACAATACTGTGAAAAACATCCCATCATGCAACAGTATTTGTTTGTTGGTCATCACCTGGTAGGTGGTTAGCTGGAGGTGGTTGTAATGAAGATTATTCCAAAAATAATAAAAGGTATTTGGGTGAAATTGCAAACAGGAAGTACTTGGTTGCCTTGTCTTTCTAGTTGCAAAATTATTTTAAGAGCCAGTAGAACCATGGTTCAAGATCACCACGTATCTATACGTCATGTTTTATCAACAACAAATGCCTAAGTTTCAAATATAATGCTATTACATCACAACATGTTAGTACTTAAGGCCTGGTCACATGCTTTGTGTGGTTGTATCACCATGTATTTAGGTTCATAACATTGTCTGAAACACAAAATGCATCAAACCACAAATGAGCCCCAAAGAAATAAAAAATATTTTGCAATCGTATATAGTTTTAGAAGCCAGCATGGAATTGTGTGAACTAGGTATTACATGAGCAATTCATTTGTTCTGTATATATCTTTCTCGTCCTTGCTGTATCTTTTTCTTTAAACTGAATTAGGATAGTTACCACTGTTACAGCATCAAAGAAGACCTGAGGGAGTACAGAGAATCGAAGACTGAATAAACCTACAGGGTGCAGATAATAGGTTAATGCTTCAGTGTATAGGGATTTGGAAAGACATTTTAACTGATCGTATTTTTTGTCCAGACATGTTAGAAGTGTTTAAAAGATTCATGCCCACACGTTACCATCTGGACAAAGCTAAGCATTTGCAACACACATGCTTGTTTTCTGGGAAAGCATAAATAATTTGCTTTTAGAGATTTGTTGTTTTTTACTTCAAATTGTCTCATTACGAATGTCGGAAGTGGATTGTGATCATATAACACTACCTTTCTTGTGTGGATTTTATAGATAGAAAAAATATACATAATATAATAACTGCATACTGAACATATATTAAACACACTTTTATACCTCAAGTGTGTAGCAACCAATCAAATCCTTTACTTGATTTATTTATTTGGGGTTTTACGTCGCTTTCAACACTGTACAGGTCATATCACGACGGGTAGTTGGAAGGGCAGAGGAAACCAGTACATATAGTTCGCTAGGGTTCTGTACTGTAAACTGCCGACCAACGGCAAGCAACTACCAGCTTTCCCACTTACGGCCATGATGGGGATCGAACCCCGGCCACAGAGGTGGGAGGCGAGAGTGTTACCACTCTGCCACCGTGGCCCCCAATCCTTTACTTGAGGACAATATATTCTAATATTGCCTGTTTTTGATAAAAAATATTTTTTATGCCTGGTGTATCTCAAAATACTATTCTATAACCAAAACGAGTAACATTAAATAACATTGAACACAATAGAAATCACATTAGCGAATCAACAAAATCAGTCCTAGATTTATTTATTTATTTGGGATTTTACGTCGCTTTCAACACTGTACAGGTCATATCACGATGGGTAGTTAGAAGGGCAGAGAAAACCAGTACATACAGTTGGTCAAGGTTCTGTACTGTAAACTGTCGACCAATGGCAAGCAACTACCAGCTTTCCCACTTGAGGTAGGGCCTTGAACCGAACCCCGATCTCAGATGTGGAAGGCGAGTGTTACCACTCTGCCACCGTGGCCCCTAAAATCAGACCTAGAATTGTTTGTTTTTAACTTTTTGGGGTAAACTTTAAACAGAATTTAGCAAACTAAATGGAAGGTTGTGAACTACACCAGTGGCATGGATAATACTCTGATAGGACAGTTTCACATGCATACAAGTAATGGGGCAAGTGGCACACCTCAAGGGCTTACTATTTATGAGATGGCGTGACAACTGTGTATTTGTTACACTGAATTATTGCTTTCAGCGTAGGTACTGGACCCTAGTTTCTACTCAAATTCACTTGAAGACCAGATTTTTTATATCTATTATGTTTTGAATAATAGTACAATAACACATTTTGTAGGCCTCAGCAGCAAAACATTTACCATTAGCAACAACATTAATGAAATTATAATTCGTAAAAATAAGCCCCAGCTACTTGTGTATAGTCACAAGACTGATATGACTATTGTTTTCAAGGGTCAAGGGCACTTTGCTACATTTTCAACAAAAGAGATAGAGTTCTAACTATTATGGGTGCAAATGCCCCCTCACACAACGTTTTAAAATGGGACACACATCTTTGATCTCCTGACCTTTTACTACAGAGCAAAAATAAGTTTTAAGACCAAAAATAATACTCCCTGAACTAGGTATTGCACAATATATACATTAAACTGATAACGTAGGAATGTTCAACTTAAATTGTTGTGGATGCAGGATGGTAAATTCTATGCTGTTGTGTTTTAACCTAACAATAGTCTGCATCAGGTGTAAAAGACTCTTTTAATGGAGTTTTAATTAGTGTTTCGTTCTGTCTTCATCTGATAATGATTCTGCTAAGCATGTGAGTCTAATTACTGCTTATTCTATTCAACACAATCATTGCAGACATGGCAGGTAATTAGAACGGATAAGCCTTAAAGCTAAGGATATATGTTTTTGATTACATCTTTACCATGTGACAGTATGTGTGTTGTTGTGGAGTTCAAAAACACAATTGTTGTTTTTGACTTGTTTACCATAGCATAAATGAATACACATTAATAGCACTAAAATTAGCTCAATGGGTTGTCATGTGTTACTCATGTTCTGCATATTCAAAGCATGATGTTATTTCACTGGATAACAATGGCTAGAATTTAATCCATATTACCTTCGCCAGGGAAGTCATGAATTAGTGGTGTGTGCATTTGACAATGGCAAAAACAACAGATGATTAAATATGGTGATGATCCTGAGCTGAGTTCTGTCTGTATCTAGGAATTTTTAAACAATTTTTTTGTCATCACAATCATCAGAGAAGTTGGGCTCTCTGAGTGATATTTGATATTTCTACTAAGTTATTGTGTATTTTGTATGAAATCCATACCTTTGTGATAGCCCGGTCCCTGTGTTATAGTTTGGAGGTAACTTGTGGGGATCACAAGACTTATTATACTCCTTATGAAGGTTGACAATTTGGGAGATTAGAGAGGCTTGTTCCGATTTGTAAACATATTTAAAACCTTTGTGAGTAATTCTGTCTCAGCTATCTTGCTCTGTTTCAGGGCATGAGGAATAAGCAATTATGGAGGGCATTGGGATGCGCAGTTTTGCAGTAGCTGCTCCCAATAAATGGAACAGGCTTCCACAAATCATTAGACCCCAGAATAGTATTACTTGATTCAGACTAATTCAGTTGAAGACTAACCAATTCAGATTAAGCTACCCTCCACCATAGTCTCTCTCCGCTATCAGATGCTAACATATTATTATTATTATTATTATTATGTATTTTATACTCAGCGCAATGTCTCCGTATACTACAGGACTCAAAAACGCTATTTAACCAATCCGACTGAACAGGTACAGCCCCAACTCACAAGTAACTCACATTCCCCTAACTGGAAGATAGAGGCTCAAGGATGACCATTTATCAACGTCCTTGAGGTTCTTTAACCTGCCACAGGTTCTTTAACCTGCCACAGACTTCCTTCTTGAAACTGGACTATCCCTTCTTGGACATCAGTGCCTTAGAGGATGTCTTCTTCAATTTAGTACTTAATAAATAAATACTTCATATTACTTTCAACAAGATCAGTTATACCAGTATCTCAAATTATAAATTGGGGCAGTGTTACAGTCTTACAATAATATGCAAGTGATACACTTTTTGGACTCCCCAGTCACCAGTTGAACAGACTCTAAATGATTTTGAACAACACTGCTATGCTAGTCACAATTAGTTCCAAAGACTGTTATATTGCTGGTGTTACCTTTTAACATTCACCGGTTATCAACCATAGAATCGATTTCAAAATGTTGCTCCACAGAACCACAGGCAACAGATCCTCTTCTTACAGTACACTTGGCTTCGGAACAATCTGCTTTTCTTAAATAAGAAGAACTGAAGAACTCTCCAGTTTTAAAAGTGTAATTCCAGGATTATTGTTCAATGAAACATACAGTTACCTTTTGTAAATTTCTTTGTGTTACTGAACATATTTGACAGATATTATTTAAAGACCTATTTTATTTTACTGTATTTTATATCTTTGAAGAAGACCTGAGTTACCAGAGATGGTTATTGAGTATTTAGTTAAGTTTGTCAAAAAATTAGATCAGAATAATCAAACCAGAGGATTGAGGCACATTTGACTTTAAAGACCTATTTTACTGTAAGTCTTTGAAGAAGATTTGAGTTACAAGAGATGATTACTGAGCATTTAGTCAAGTTTGTTAAAAATTAGATCAGAATAATCAAACCAGAGGAATGAGGCACATTTGATGTTATTTTGGTGATACATTTAGAATTTACTTATTGGTTGTCATGGTAAAGGAATCTTTTATCTACCTTTTACCTTAGGATATGCAAGTATTATATTGCTATTTTTCATTGAATAGATCACAAAGGATTGTCAAGTGAAGAGGAGAATATCTGGTAAAAATAGTGTCATCTGTAATAATAAGTGTAACAACATCCTATGACATGGTGTATGTTTACATCAAATATTGGACATGGTCCACTGAACAAATAATGCTTTATTTGACTTGCTAATTGCTAGCTAGGCTAAATGATTATGTTTTTTCCTTCCTAATATGTGACATCAAAGGAATAAAGATTATCAGTATAGGGCTTTATGTTATTGTGTATTTATCTTTACAACTTGCTGTTACCCACTCCAGAAAAGGGGTTCACTGAATGAAAAAGTGTGAGATATAAGCTGCCGTCATATGATGACGTATATGCAAATTTATTTTAGTCGTCTGAGAATTTTTACCCACTTCTGAAATGGGGTTCACTGATTGAAAAAGTCTGAGATAGAAGCTGATGCCATAGTATAAAGTATATGCAAATTTATTTTAGTCATCTAAGCATTTATTTTCGTAAAAAATGTGTGCTTTCTTACAAATCGTTTACAAAGCACAAGATCAGAGTCTGAGGGAGTACAATCCCCTGCCCTGTGAATCTGAAACCAGATAATGCACCCAAAAATACTGCAGTTCAAAAGTGGATCCCGATGATCTTTGATGACTAAGCCAGAGGTAGACCTAGCCTTGATAAAGGCTCAAGTTTCTTAGCAAGCAGGGATCAGTTTAGATAATGAAGTTTCAGTTTATATAATGTACTCATATATATGTACTGGCTATTACATTATGGTACAGCCAAAACTGAGAGTAGCTTTTATCTCATAACATGTATGAGTGATTTATTAATACAAATTTGAGCCTTAAGCAAGGCTAGGGTAGCCCTACTTGTGTAATAATAAGACCCCCAAGCAATTAGTAGCTGTTAAGTTAGCTTGCTGTATCACATGACCTTTATGATATGGTGAAAAACATTATTGGAAGTATCAGTATTAAGTTAATCTGATGGCTTATGTATCATCAACGGAAGGGGAGACTGTGGCCATGACCAAAAGTGGTCAGTATTGTCCAAATGAAGACTTATGTCCCCAAACTAACTTTAAATTTAACAGCAATCCAGCAACCACAGTTGTACATTATTATCGTTATTATTATAGTGGATATAATTAAATAATAAGAATACATTTAAGCTGAATATTTTGGCTGATTTTGTTCTATATTTTATTTCAAGTTCAGTTAACTAGTCACTTACACATTTGTAAATATTGCAAAATTATTTTTGTTTATTCAACTATATCTTAGAGATAAAATTTTGGACAACAACCATACACATCTTCAATTCACTTTGCATCAAAATGTAAGACTTGCTGTCAGTGCTAGCTAAGACTCCACTATTCTCTGTGCCAAAAGATTGCTCCTAGATTAGTTAACGAAAATGTCAATAAAATGTTCACTTTTCCAGACACTTGAATTGGAAAATGCCCTCAAACGTCTGGCTGGTGAAAATAAGAAAACCTTCCCTGGACCTGGGCTTCAACCTATGCCACAAGTAGATGGTTTAGAGGATCGTCCAGAGGATGACTTGGCAGCAAGTCTCCCAGGTAGAGCAAGGCATCAGGACAATGCAGAAGAAGAGGATGAAACAGATGAAACACTGCAGACTGATGGTGAAGCAGACAATGTTAACACAGAACAGGTTGTTGAGTCTGACAGTACTGAAGAAGAAGACCTTGACCATCTACGTCAGGTAATTGATAAGAAGGGAAAGATGCTTAGGTGTTGAACATTTTAAAATTTTATTATGAATGCAGACAAATCAGTACAATTAAGGATCGATACCTCCGAAGGAGGCCGTTTGTGTGGTTTGTGTTCTCGAGTGTAAAGTCCTAAGTTGCCCAGTGGCTAGCAGGTTTGTTTATCACAGGCTGTCACCTCTGTGCGAGAGTGGCAGTGTTGAAGACCTGTCCCAATACGACCCTGGCTGTTGAAAGATCAACCTCAACTCTGGTGTGTTCTCGAGTTGTAAAATACCTCTGAGTGGGCTAAACTTCCAAAAGAGACAAATCTTGTGAGCCTGCTCCAGTATGACCCTGACTGTTATACATGATGTAAAACACCAACTTTGACTTTGTCGAGTGGTAAAATGTAAAAAACAATATGCACCACCAGTTTTACTTCATATTAATTACCAACCAAGATAAGTGAAAAGTAAAATAATTCCAATACTCAAAATAATGCAGTAAGCTGTGACATGTATCCATAATAAAATAAAAACTTCAATATTTCACCAAATATTTCTCTGCTATTTCTGCAGAAATTTTTATTCAACAAAAATGAGCAGAAACTCTGTAAAATACCCCCCTAAATATTTATAGAGCACATATATATTGTAGTAGATATTGTTTTTGAAATATTTGCAATATATCTTAAAGCTAATTATCCATAGCAAAGCTTGCCAGGGATAAAAATCAAATTGTTCTTGTCTTTTTATTCCTTGGTATTAAGGTCATATACACCGCATGGGGGCCAATAAGGCCAAATTAGCATGACAACTTATCACAGGTTGTCCTCTGTGGCAGGTCGACTCCTGCAAGTGGCCATGCTGAGGGCCTGTTCCATTATGACCCTGGCTGTAAATAGGGGCATGAAACATAACTTCAAACTTTTACATTGGCTACCTTTCCTCTCTGTGGGTCATAAGCCTGTAAGTGACAATATGAGAAAAGTGTTTTGCTTGTATCACCTCAGCTGTTAAAAGGTGTATATACTTGTTGACTTGAAATGTGATAAAGGCTACCAGATCTAATCCTAACGCACCATGACAGTCATGTTATGGACTGTTGGTGAGTTTACATGATTATTATTTTGACCATACCAGATTCAGCCTGAAATAAATGAAGATGTAGAAGAAGGGAAAGATATTGAAGAAGATGAAGACCAAGAACAAGACATGGCACAAGATGTGGATGCTGGTAGAGAACCAAGTGACTTTGATGATGTCCCAAACTCTTTGCAGCCGAGCGAATATGGTGGGCAGCAGCAAGCACTGGGTGATAGCTACAGCAACATTCAGTATGGCCAAGGTAACCTTATATGATGTTGAAACAATCATACTGAATTAGGCTAAATGTTCACATGGTTGATATTTATTTAGCTATTTAATTTTATTTGGCGTTTTATGTTATGGCTAGTACCATTGTATCTATTTGATTATGATGAGTAGTTGGAAGAACAGAGGAAACCAGTACATACAGTTTGTCAAGGTTCTGTGTTATAAAATGCTGACCAATGGCAAGTAACTGACTTTAGGTCGGGCTGAGATTCAAATTCCGATCTCAGAGGTGGGAGGTGTGTTGCCACTGCACTACTGTGGCCCCCAATACAGGGTATAGGTTATACATTGAAAGTGACAGTTTCAGTGGCGTCAAAACAACACTGAATGCTTACTTAAACCATAGTCCAGATAAATCAGTCAAACTGGCCATTTTAAAAACAGTCCTCTAGAAAAATACCCCAAATCAGCCCCCAATAATAATAATCATCAAAATTTATATTTAATGTGAAAAAATTACATTACAAAATAACAATACAAGCTATATATAATGGATAAACGTTATTTATTTAATTTAGCTTTCAAAGTTTAAAAACTTGATGAATAAACTTTTTATATGTCATGTTTGATATTTTTGTAAACGAGAATGTGTGAGACAAAATCTCAAAATGTATGCTCCAATCAACACAAAATGCTTCTGAAATAAGTTACAGATACATTAATAAATACAGTTAAAGATACACAATGACTGAAACAATTGTATGATTGTTAGAGCTGTATGGACTTCAGTGAAAATGATGTTATCGAGCACTAAGAACTTAGTGCAATTTAAATCAGAAGAATATACTGAATACATAGTTGACAAAGTATATTAATTAAGATTCAATATTTTATATTCATTGTATAAAGAATAAACGCAACTACAAAATTTTAGGTTATCGCGATAGGAAAAAAACCTGACAATATCACAGTGTCCAGTAATTTCTAGATAGTCATAATCTGTTGGCACATTGTGTCCTTTTTCCAAACAGATTACCCAGCTTATGGTGACCTTGAAGGTGATGTGTCTAATGAAGATTACCTGGTACAAGATGTTATGGAAATGATGGAAAAGCATCCTGAACTTTGGGCCAGGTTGCTTCAAGGTAGTCAGATGTTTTATATACTTGAGGATGAGCAGTTGATTGCAGCTCCAAAACTTATGTTCCAGGGTCTATTTAATTGATTACTATTAATTTTTTATGGATTTAGTATTTTCCGTCACTATTGCCTTATCATAGTTTACTAGTATATTATATTGTGATGGGTGGTTGGAAGGGCAGAGGAAACCAGTACTTCCAGTTTGTCAAAGTTCTGTAAACTGCTGACCAATGACAAGCAAACTACCAGCTTTCCCAAATGAGTTCAGGCCTGGATTCAAACTTTGATCTCAGAGGTGGGAGGTGACTGTGTTACCACTGCACCACCGTGGATCCCCTGGGTTTCGATGTAAGCATGGTATGGTATGTTTTATATAAAAAAATTAGTTCTTTTATTTTAAGAACTGATACCAATGAATCACAGTCATGAGTGTGTCTCCCAACCATACTTGTAAGCTACCTTTGAGTGTAATCTTAATAGCTATAACACTTAATTTTCCACCGTAAAGATAATGAGCATAATCACATTGACCAAAACATTAAATATATAGGTCTAGAGTAAAGGTGATCAATCTTTCTTTTGTATGATGGATTTGCTTGAGAAAAAATATTTATTAAAAGAGGTATAAAGGCAAGATATAAAATGTGCATTTAAAATAGATGTTTGTTTCAGTGAACTAAATTGTATCTATATCACTAAATAAGAAAGTCTATCTGTCCATGTTCCATCCATCTGACACTCGAAGCCAATCAAATCTTCACATTTGCAGAGTGCCCTTAACAGCTAGCTTAAATACCAACAAAATGAGGTTTTTAAGCTAGGTGATAATTTAAAAAAAAACTATTTTGCAGAGATTTTCAGTTTTACCAAAGCTCTACTAAGGACAATAGTAACAAAATAACAACAGCCAAGTGTCTTTTCTTTAGTCCAAAGTCCCTGAGGGTTTTATGAGTAAGATTAACACCCCACTTTGGCAGTTCTTTCATGCAATTTTCTGCCCTGGAGAAAAAGATATTGTTTATGGAAGTTGTTCTTGAAGCATGGTGAAATTCCCTCATCAAGAATTATTGGATCCTTTTATGAGGGAAGGTTTATACCCTCCAGTTCTCAGCTTCTTGTTGGGCCTTTTTTCCCCTTTTTACATTTCTCGAAAGAGAAATGGCTTTGTGTGGCTCTGATACAAATCTTAATTATTTTCTTCAACCTGCCAAAGAAGAGAATACGACAATTCTGAGCAAAACATGGCTAATCTAATGGCGGTACTTAGGGATGTTGAAATGCTTTGGGAGGGTTCTAATATGATGCAACTTTGACACTAAAGGCCATTTGTTATGGTGTAATTAAGCTTGGCGAGGATCTACATGTCTTGGGTCATTGTTTATACCTTGGCTTCATTTCTCTGATTGGCTGTTACAAACGTCCTTATACATAGCTTTGTTTCAGCTTTTTAATCATGAACTGAAAAACTAGCCAATAGTGTAAATTATTTCCAGTGAATTTCTTATAACTGAAGAAATAGTGAAAGTTTCTTCTAGCTAAAATTTCTACATAACAGTATTTCTGGACCTTGTTATCTTTGGCACACATCTTTTTACACTTACTAGGGTCAAATTTATTTAGTTTAAACAAATAAATAATAAATAGATAAATAAATAAAAGTGTTATCTTTGAAACAAACATGCCCTGTATTAAACAAGCCAGAATGGATGACATGAATATGAAATGACCTTGAAATATTCTCGCAACATACAAATTTGCGTCAACAAATATCTACTGGATGATCATTTCATGCCAGGTTTTGTCCCAAAATTAATTATGTTTGGCAGTTGCTACTTATTAAGGTATTTTAACGTGTTGCTTTGGATTCAATCTTACTACCACATAAGTTAGAGCTAATGTTAACTTCCCTTCCACTTAGTCATCTCAAACAGGACAAAGAAGCATGGATGATCATGCCACATTTAAGGTGTGCTTTGAAATGAATTATTTATAGTCATTACTAGTTACTAATTTGTTTACTTTTTTGTAAGTCGAATGCTTTGTATTCTGTTATAAGATAGGCGCAAATGAAGATTCTGTGTTCAAAGTATCCTGAATTACTACATGAAAAACTAGCTTTCCAAACACAATTCTGAAAGGAAGGAGGAGGGGGAAGTAATCTCTCTTCACACATGTTTTTCTTCAGTTTACAAATCCACTTGTCATATTCAGCATTCTTTTCTACTTGTGAAACAATCTGTCGCCCAATGTTTTTTGTAATCTCAGGCATTTGTTCATGGAACAAACTTCCTGGGTTTTGCTACAAAGGATTATTTCCTTCGTTGAAGTGGTTTTGAATGACATGCCTTATGATTTAGAATGAAAAGGAACATTATTCAGTCTTTTCCAAATAAGGAAAAACACTCAGTTTTACTAGAAACACATTTTCCTGGAAGATAATTATTTCCACATCATGTACTTTTTGTATCAGCACAAGTATTTATTTATGTTCTAATGGAAACCTGTGGTTTACTGATTGTTTTGAGTTTATCTTACTTTAAATATATTATTTTTGGTCATAATATGACAGGTAGTTGCAAGGATGGAGAAACTAGGTGCATACTAGTTTTGTCAGTATTAACTCCATCAAGCAACTTCCAACTTTCCAACTTCAGTTTTGGCTGGAAATTGAACCCAGGGCCTGACAGAGTTGAAATGAGTGTGACACTAGGGAATTCATGAATGCCATGTATTATGGTTTAAAATGTGATGAAACAACTTTGCGTATGTGTTCAGTGTCTTTCTCCAGTAAAATAAACTACTTAAAGCTAAAATTGGGGTAATCAGTTAATCGCAATGTTTCAAATCAAGATGTGATATAATTGGAGAACAAAGTTTCAAGTGAGCCAGTGGATCAAATCTATTATCAAACCATGAATCACTATGAAAAGATTAAATATTTGATCTATTTCTTTTTCATTATTTCTCACAATTTTTAACAGAGATGTTCATCACCCAGGAATCTTATTTTTTTTGTATCATTTAAGCAGCCTGTACTTTGTAATGACGTATTAAAACATTCATCTTCTTCTCTCAGAAAAGGTTTTGTTGATTGAATCATCCTCTGTCTCTGTCATGAATGATTAAAACTTTTACCTCCTTCCCTGATAAATTTTCCCTCGGCTATTTTTGATCCACCTTGATCCAAAAGTTAATTTGTCGAAGTGCATGAATCAAAAACTCAGACCAATTTGTTGTGAATACTAACCCTGGAGAATGGAATATTACTGCTGACACAGCTCAAGATAAAGGCGCACAACTGGGACGGATAAATAACACTATATATTATGAGATAAAGTAGTAGTAATGTCTTAGTGGTAACACTCTCACCTCCCACCTCTGAGGCTGGGGTTTGGTTCCCGGCACGGCCTCAAGTGGGAAAGCTGGTAGTTGCTTGCTGTTGGTCGGCAATTTACAGTACAGAACCCTGACCAACTGTATGTACTGGTTTCCTCTGCCCTTCCAACTACGTGTCGTGATATGACCTGTACAATGTTGAAAGCGATGTAAAACCCCAAATAGATAGTAGTAACGTCTTAAGATCTTGAAATATTTGACAAAACTTTCTCCAGTGAGTTGTTGGCAGAAATTACGAATAGTAGGCAGTTAGTAGGTAGGTAGTAATTTTCCATCTTTACCAACTAGAAATCACTCATAGAGCACAGATCTCCACAAGGGGTGAGTTCCTGAAAATTCGGGATTTTTATTTTGTATCCAGACTATGATCCAAATCTCTCAAGATGTAATCAACTTCTTCCCTTTGGTCGACCCATATGAAAATTTCGCAAAGAAAAAACAGACAAATGAACACACTGTAAAACATAACACAATTTCACAATATCAAGATCAAATACTGTATCCAACTTAAGCACCTAAACCAATTTGTCAACTTCAGGGCATGTCGTTTCTGTGTGAGGTCTGCAGAAAATAGCTGCAAAATTAGAAAATAGTTATCTGACAGTGATATGACCTTTTTCCTGGCAATAGGCAGAAAATAAATATAACACTCTTTGGCGGAGGTAACAAGGAACTTTATCTGATTTTACCACCACAGAGACTAGCACAATGTAATGATGCCAACCACATGCCAAGCGTGTGTCATTTGTCAGTGAGAATGGGCTTTTCAAATCAGGCAGTGTTAATAAGCATCATTCCCTTGAGTATCTTCATGGGTTGATGACCCAATAATCACTGCCATGGAATTATTGGGATACCCAGGAAGTCTCTCAGGCTTTAATGAAGACTGTTCAAACACTGGTGTGTCGGCTGGATAATCAAAAGCAGGCTATATTGAAATCAGAGGCCCAAGTCTGAGAAGAATGGTGAAACTCTATCGGAGAAATAAATTTTAAATTTGCCATGCTTTGTTGAATTGGCCACACTAATACAACCCCCTTCTATTTCCTTGACTTGAGAATGCCATATGCTACTAAGTTGGTAAAGTTTTTGATTTAATTACTGTTTCCACAAATCTGGATTTCTAAGCTAGATCGACCCTTGACTATCCCTTTAAACACTACTTTGTTAAACTAGTGCACTGAGTTCCTCATTCTAGGGAAGATATTGCACCTGCAAAGCAGTAGATTAGTTTTATTTATTTAGGGTTTTACGTCGCTTTCAATACTGTACAGGTCATATCACGACGGGTAGTTGGAAGGGCAGAGGAAACCAGTACATACAGTTCGTTAGGGTCCTGTACTGTAAACTGCCTACCAATGGCAAGCAACTACCAGCTTTCCCACTTGAGGCCGTGCCAGGTACAGAACCCCAGCCTCAGAGGAGGGAGGCGAGAGTGTTACCACTCTGCCATCGTGGCCCCAAGCAGTAGATTAGATTAGTTTCTTTGAAAAGATGGAGAATTTCACATACTTTGTGAATTACTCACTCTCTTACTTAAATGTCTTTGTGTTTTCTCAAAAGATTCACTTATATATTGTATTTTGTTATGGGTTTTAGCATGGCACAAATGAACACGAGCCTATGATATCACTTTCCCATCAAAATCATACTTGGTCAAGAAAAATTCTTTCACCCAGTTTCAACTATCCAATCTTTTCATTTAAAGTGAGATCATTCGGATTTATTTGTACTTTTTTCAGTGAAACATAAAACTTGATTACAGTTATTAAAAGCTCCACTTTCAAAGTCATGTGACCTTGTTTCTTTGATCACCATTTACTAAGTTGATTTTCTAACTTCATAGAGGGATAAAAAAATGTACATTTTAATTGTATATTTTCAGCAAGAAATATGAACCTTATGGAAGAGACTGAACCTCAGTATGCAGATCTGTATGATCAGGTAAGAAGCTTACATATTCATATCAACGTCTTTTGTATCGTCATGTGGACAGCTATCTGCCATTGGGGCCATGTGAGTAACACACTCGCCCAAGATCACAGTGGACCTTGAGTCAATCCCAGGTAGAGGCAAATGCATAGTTTGGGTCATTGGGACCATTCCCCAGTCACAGGCTAAAGAACCCCAGGGACATTGATAATGGTCATCAATAAGATTCTGTCATTCAGTTAAGGAAACGTCGGCCACCAGAGAGCTTGGGGTTTACTTGTGCAGGTGAGAAGGATTAAACAGATATTGCTCTGACCATAAATATACACAAAATAATGTTTTATTGATGAAATTTATCTTAAGTACTGTTTTTTAAATATGAATATGTATTTTTCCAGCCATGTATGCAACAATGTCGATAACTTCATGGTTTTCAGAAATTTCCAACTGCAATGTCAGAATTGTTTTGGGTACAGTTTTTAAGCACAAATTATGTTGTGCAACTGTATTCTATTTTTGGACTTTATAATGCCTAATATATGCATTTCAAACAGTCTCTAAGGTGGAACAACCATTAACCAAATTCAAATTTCTCAGTCCATGGGCACGAGTGGAGATACATTTGTCTGATGTATATTGTGCAATCTCATGGTGGAGATGCTCAACTTTTCACCACAAGAGGTTGAGCTATATCATTATACACTGAAATTGGGGCATCCTCATCCCCATTTTGTATTTTTAATTACAATATAAGGTAAATTGGTCAAAGTGTTGCTGAATTTCCAGGAATTGTGGTTTCTAGGATATTTTGTCAGATATTTAACAGGTGCTCTCAGTGGTCAAATTTTTCATGCTGATGAGCAATACAAATTTCCATTTTGTCAATATTCAAAGTTGGCGCTTTATTTCCCCACTGAAAACATTTTTGGGTTTGCAAAAGTTTGAAAGGAAACGTTTGGCAAAGGTTAAAAATGATGGGTACGAAAACCATTTGTAACAGAATGTTTTTAAAACGTTTTATGTATACCGTTCATTAAACATTTAATGATAAATGTTAGAAAAACATTATAAATGAACATAATAATGTCTGAATAATAATGGGGTAAGAGGTCAATTTCAATATCTTTGTATGGTTGCTCACTACTGAAAATATTACTTTTATGTCTAAAATTGTAAGATAGTGGCTTAGAAATTGTGCCCCCATTCAATTCCTACTTTTAGAGATTGCATGTGGGGCAATTTTTGACAAAGTCCTCTAAAATCCCCTATTATTGTTCACCGCCATCTTTGTTTGGACATGTTTGAAGGTGAAGGTTTAAAAATATAGGTTTAAAAAACGTTTTTGATAGAATGTTTTTAAAACATTTGACAAACAATGTTGTTTAAACATTTTATGTGTACTGTTTATCAAACATTTTATGATGAATGTTTGAAAAGCATTTCCAGCAAAACATTCATTTCTCCAGCTATTTTATAAATTTTTTAAAAATGTTTCCAGTCAAACCTAGCTTCTTGAGTTATTTTATAAACATTTAATAAATGTTTTCAGTAAAAACGTTTGTATAGAGAATGTTTGTAAAACGTTTTTTAAATGTTAGAGCATAAATATTTACTTGCAAACGTTTAGAAAACCATAAGATAGGGGTTAAATAAGTTTTAAAAACGTGTAAATGTTTAGACCATTTAAAAACGTTTCTAATGTTTACTGGGCCGTTCAACAGCCAAGGTCATATTGGGACAGACCCTCGTTTGCTATATGTGTTGGTCAAACTGACACAGAGGTGACAGCCTGTGATTAGATTCCAAACTTGCTAACCACTAGGAGTAGATTGACTTGATGAAAATTCAATTTTGAAGTTTTACAATACTTTTTGAGTGGGAGTGGGTCGTTTCTTGTTACACTGTGTAAAATTCACCTGTTTCCTTGCCTTGTAGGACATTCATGACACATTTGTGATTTTTAAGCTAACATTTGGCCCAAATTTTTGGGGGGTTTTCCCCCTTTACTTTTGAAGGGCATTTTACAGCAAACTCCAAATGAATTGTGTTTTTGCAGCAAAAATAAAATATCATATTTTTCATAAAATATCATTTGAAATTTTTCCCCTTTATATATTCATACTGCACCATCGAAACCATGGGAAAGATAGTTGGTTAAAACTTACTTTTCAAAGTTTGTTTCCCATCCAATATGGTCTTGATCAATTCCGAGGATCTTTATGTTTTCAGATGATGGTCCTTTGCTTTCATTTAGAAGTGTAGAAATTAAATGTCACTAAAGAATTTTGATTAGACTGGATTCTTGTCTTCAAATATATGAAACTGTAATAGACATTTGAAGAGCTTATTATAGCAAATGGTATTGTTAATATTCAGATTTGAAATCCCAAGACAAAATGCAAGAAAAATAAATAGGGGACAAGTAATCCTTCAGAAGTAAATTACAAATATTTTTTCACACTTGTTGCTGTCACACGATCAATGGCTACTTTTATAAAAATGTGATAATTTCTGAAGAAAAAAAGAAACAGGGAAAGAAACTACCCTTTTCTAATGGATGGTTCCCTGGATTTAAATTATAAGGAAAAAAACACAATTCCAAAGCCTTCATTTAGAAAAATCTATTTGATAAGAGTATAAAAATTTATATCCCATCAGAAAATTTATTGAGGTAATTTTTGTCATCTTTTCGCAACTAAACTGAGGTTTTAACCCAGCACTGTGGTATAAGGCAGACAATATACTGGACCCAAGACGACAATACTTCACTAAACTTGACAATATAAAGTCGCTGAAACTGCAACAATATCAGATATCACTTATTTATTCAGAAGTACAGTTTATGATCTTGTTTTATTGTAAAATATAATTATTACAAGATCAAGTTTTTGTCTAGGGGGAAATACAAATAAAGAAGGATATTCAGGCATAAAATAATTATCTATTTGCATTTTGTTGAAAATTATACAACTGGTTGGACGAATAGTTTCATGATTTGTGGTTTTGTAGACTTAACAGAATATATAAATATTTTCAGGTTATGTATTTTTGGCGAATTAACTGACTGTATCAATAGCTTTTGGAGCTGCTTAAAATTGGTAATATACTAGCTTTTAGTTACTTTCCTGGCACTCCATTTTTTGGTACATAAGACGTGTAACATGTGTTCATTATCAATTTAACTTTTCTACAGTAAGGAAGCACACAAATGCCCCAGAAATATAAATTACGCATCCCAAAATACCTTCACCATATCTCCTTCAGCTAGAGTTTCAGTTTAAGAACACAATTTTACATAAAATTATGAGCTTTCATGGGGTATTTCTAATTTTAACCTAACTCATTTCAGGAGTAGTTTGTGTAAGCCAGCTTTCAAATTTATACTTGCCATTGATGTATACGTCTGAACATAGTAAAAATAGAAACCACATGAAGGGGCCACTGTCAGAGGCAAATGGGTCATAAAAGGGTCTGTTAGAGGTTTCAATTACCGTATAAAGACACGGCGAGTGTTTTGAAAGGTCAAGGAGCATACAATTAGGAACCCTTGACGTCTGGTTTCATTACTTCCAGACAGTGAGGTAATGTCTTTCTTGAAATCTCCTTGTGAATGAGTTTCTCCAGTTACAGACAGTATATATACTGGTTTATTTGCTTGAAAATAGATTCTATGTCACTTGTGCAAAAGAAAACAACTAAAAGAAATATGTAAAACTGTGCCAAAATATTTGGTCCATACAATTGCCAGATGACATGAGAGGCACCCTTCTGGTTTTATGGCTACTCGAAAATTTATTCCCTCCTTATATTGAGTTAGGACTATTTGCATATTTATATGGGTCTATTTATAGTTATTTGGAAAGAGTTCTTAAGTGCAAAGACAATACTTCTTATTTGATATAAGTGGCACAGGTATTTCTAAATCTAGTTCCTGTGTGAGTGCTATGTAAATATAAGTGTGTTTTAAAATTACATGAAAAATTACATAGGAAAACTAGTTAATAAATAATATCGATTATTCAGTTCAAGCATTCCAAAGGAAATTTATTTGGCATGAGTGAGATGGTGACCTACGATAATTTCTGATAAAATATGATATATTTTCAGAATATAAGGTGCTTAAGAGGGTTGTATCAAGATTTATGGTTCCAGGGCCTATCAATGTATTTTTCCAGAGTTCTGTTCTCCAACAGTAATATATGGGTCTGCGCAAAAACCATAAAGCCTTATATGGCCCAATCAAAGTGAAAGGTGTTTTTACTTTGGCATATAATAAACAAGAAAAATACAATATTTTGTCAGCTAATTAAATAAATAGTTTAAAAGGGGAATTCCAAATTACACTGTACTCCACATTATGTTCTTTGTTACATCATTTGGTTTCCCTGTGAATTTCGTTGGCTGCTTTCATTCTTACCCTTGCTGCTGCCCAAAACCTAGTTTGAGTTCATAGCAGAACATGTGTATAAAATCAAATCTTCCCTTAAGGAGTTAAAACATAAAAAATTTAAGAAATATTTATTATATTATTATTCCTAATTACATTATGACCGTCTACATCAAACAAAAATAACAACAAATTACCAGTTGATATATGCCAAGAAGATGGATAAACTGACAGAAAATACTACCATCAGCCTTTTGTCCTCAAAACATCTTAACTTCCAAGGGAATAATAAGCTCTCCTATAAACCTTTAAAACAAATCTGTCCCAAAGATATCACTGAATGGTGCATTAATTTTACAGTTATTCCTCTACCCTCTGCACCTAATGAGTTATCAAGGAAGATAAATTTCCTTTGAGGGGTAGGTAATATAGGATTATTTGCGTCTCTGATAGTAGGCTTGAAGTATCAATGGTTTCCATAGAGAAGGGGCAATGAAAAGACTTCAGCTTAAGGTCATTTTGAAGAGATGCAATAAACTTTTTATTACATCTTCTAGTTGCTAAACTATGCAATAAAATCTAGTCCTTTAGGCCGTGTTTGTAGGCAACTGGATGATATCGTTTGCCAAATGCAATTACAGCTAGAATCTAAAATGATGGCCAATCTTTGGGAAGATTTGGGTTCTTTTATATGTTTTTGTGAGGCGAGGACCTGGAGCTAATTGCTGTCATATTTAAATTTCAAAATACACACAAATTGTACAGAAGTGATGTGGTTTTAGTTATGTCTTACCATATTTAATGGTGGAAATTTGTTTCTGGATTTACGATCCTATTAAATTCCAATTTTGGAAAAAAAATTGCATAAACAGCTTTACTTACAGGAATAAACAAATAAAACTGGCTGCTGAGTAGTACAGACCATCTATTTCAAAGTTAAGTCTGGTATGATGCGGAAATTACTCAAGTAATATGTAAGGAGTAAACCCCATTCCCCCTCTAAAAATCCAAGTTTATATAATGAAGAAGCTATTTTTCTATCTTTTAGATGTAGCTAGTTAAGCTCTTGGTAAAAAGAATGTGCATTGTAATCTACCTCATATTGTCAAGACACTACCAAAGTTTTACCTTACAAACATGGCTGATAATTGTAACCTCAGAGGTGCAAGATTTGTGTTTACAGTACAGAACCCTAGCGAACTCTATGTACTGGTTTCCTCTGCCCTTCCAACTACCCATCGTGATATGACCTGTACAGTGTTCAAAGCGACGAGAAAACCCCAAATAAATCTTATAACTCTAAATGGTGCTACGAAATATGCTTAATGCTGCTATGACTTGTCTACTTGGTGCTACAGTTAATCATGCAAACGCTTCTATAAAATGTGACTAAGTCATATTACTCAAGGAAGGGATAGGTCACACGAGTCTGCCAAGTACAAGAGGGCTTCTTGGGGTTATTATTAGGAGTTCATTTTACAAGTCATATCAGATTGTAACTGTTATCTTTGTGGTCACAAGACTTATCTTTCTGGCTTTCTTTTCATTCTGAACAAATCACATGTTTTGCCAGTTTTCGAACCCCCTTTCAACTAGTCTTACCAGCCTTCCAAGTTATAAATCGGGTAGGTCTTAGGACAGGTCTTGAAAGTTAAACTTGATTATTGTAGCATTAGGTCATCTGTTGATAAGGCCTACAAGCCTTCCATGTTATAATCTGGGTGGTCTTATGATATATCATGAAAGTGGCACTGGATTATTACACCATCATGTCATCTGTCGACAAGGATTACCGGCCTTCAAACTTATAATCTGGGAGGTCTTATGACATATCCTGAAAGTGAAACTGGCTATCTCTTAATTTATTTATTTGGGGTTTTACATCACTTTCAACATGGTACAGGTCATATCACGATGGGTAGTTGGAAGGTTTTTTATTTTATTTTTTTGTTTGGGGTTTTACGTCGCTTTCAACACTGTACAGGTCATATCACGACGGGTAGTTGGAAGGGCAGAGGAAACCAGTACATAGAGTTCGCTAGGGTTCTGTACTGTAAACTGCCGACCAACGGCAAGCAACTTCCAGCTTTCCCACATAAGGCCTTGACGGGGATCGAACCCCAGCCTCAGAGGTGGGAGGTGAGAGTGTTACCACTCTGCCACCGTGGCCCCTGGGTAGTTGGAAGGGCAGAGGAAACCAGTACATACAGTTTGTCAGGGTTCTGTACTGTAAACTGCTGAACAATGGCAAGCAACTACCAGCTTTCCCACTTGAGGCCGTGCTGGGAACCGAACCCCGGCCTCAGAGGTGGGAGGCGAGAGTGTTACCACTCTGCCACCGTGGCCCCCTGGTTATCTCTTAAGAAACAACAAACTATTACCATTCTGTCCGTTCCTGTGTAATGCTGGTATGATTGTGATGTTGCTAGCAGCATCGAATGCAACAAACTCTTGACAGCAAAAGGAAACCAGCATTGACAGACAATGACAGAAAAACTTTCTTTGTTTGATCATTTTGTTGGAGTAGAAAAAACTTTAGGAAAAAGGAAAAGGAAATGGTTTTGTTAACTAGCTTCCGAAAATGTCAGGTATACAGGATATATTGCTGTGCTAGAGAGCTCTTCATTAGCATGCAGATTTTTTGCTTCACTTTCCATTTGGAAACTACTATACAAGTCTATTAGCTTTGTTGTCTAAATATTATATCTATAGAATTATGAGAGGCCAATACCAGTATTTACTGCTAATGGGTTATGCAGTTTTTGGTCAAGGTCTAAATGTAATATTAAAATGTCGTAGTCAATCTGTGAAACTAGTCATTAGGTGTAATAACTGAACCTAATGTTTTGTGTCATGATAGAATTTAAAAATCCTTACATGTCAAGACTAAGATTTTTTTTATCATTTTGTGAAATAAATCAGGTCCAGTCATTACACATATGAATAAAAAGGGATAATCTGAAAAATTTGCATATCGCTTTCCTAGTTGTGTCAAATGGTATCAAGGGTGTTTTATCAAAATGTGAATCCACTAACAAAGCCTACTTCCTAGTAAAAATACAGGAAAATAAAAGTAGACGAGCCTGTTCTATAAAGCTCATGATTCCTGCATAGAAAGGTGCTTAGGATGTTATAACATAGTTTTTTTTTCTTTTGACAAATTTTCACACATGCACTCTTCTGCTTATAAGAGTGTGAGATCTTTCCCCAAGACAAAAAATATTTCCTGAGTTTCCCGAGCACCTCACAAGAGTTATCAGCGTTTTGTTACAGGAAGTTATTGCGATAGGTACTAGCTATTGGGAGCATACTGTAAAACTTACCTTTTCTGTAGAAAAGTTATCTTTTTGTTGGTACGACATATTGTTTCACTTCTGATAAATTAATACTTTTCCGTTTGTGACAGGACTAAGCAGTCTCTTGAGCTGCACTTATGATAACTTGTGGGACTGGGGTATTAAACTGGGAACTGATGTCATAAATTCACAGTTTATGCAGTAAACATTAGAAACGTTTTAAAATGGTTTAAACGTTTACAAAACGTTTTCAAAACCTATTTAAACACTATCTTATGGGTTTCTAAACGTTTTCAAGTAAACCTTGAAAACGTCTTGTAAACATTCTATATACAAATGTTTTTGCTGAAAACGTTTACTAAACATTTATAAAATAACTCAACAGGCTAGGTTTGACTGGCAATGTTTTTTAACATTTATAAAATAGCTGAAGAAATGAAGGCTATGCTGGAAATGTTTTTCAAACATTCATCATAAAATGGCTTATAAAAAGCATACAAAAACGTTTTTAAACCCATATTCTCATAATGCCTATTTAACCATCACCTTCATGTTCAAACAAAGATGGTGGTGAGCAATAATAGGTGATTTTAGAGGACTTTGTCAAAAATTGCCTCAATGCAATCCGCAAAAGTAAGAATTCAATGGGGGCAAAACTTTTAAGCCACTCTCTTACAATTTTAGACGTAAAAATAATATTTTAATTAGTGAGCAACCTTAAAAAGATACTGAATTGACCTCTGACCCCATTATTATTCAGACATTAATATGTTCATTTGTAACGTTTTTCTAACATTTATCATTAAACATTTAATAAACGGTATACATAAAACATTTTAAAAACATTCTAATATAAATGGATTTCGTACCCATCATTTTGTAACCCTGCCAAACGTTTCCTATCAAACGTTTTGCAAAAGCTAAAACTGTTTACTGGGTAGCAGTGTATATGTCATGATTATCAGTTCTGTAACTGCCCTCTCAGACATTTTATTTTCTGCATTTAATCAACACAATGCAGTTTCTGAATTAACATACTTTTGATTGCTATATCCATAGATGCAACTTCAGAACATCCCTGGCAGAAACCAACAAATAGATGATGTACAGAATCTACCAGAGGTTCCCAGATATAGCATGCAATCTCCCAATGGCAAGTATTTTCTACAATAAAGTATCACTGTTGTAAGACAGCCAATTAAAAATAGAATTTTATGGAAAATGGACATAACCAAACTTTGATAAAAAAGAAGGAACTATAAAAATGTTAAAATTTAAAAATGTACAAGTGATGAATCATCATTATCCAAGAAAAAACAGAGAAAGAAGTATAATTAATTAAATATTCTCAGACAATTAATAACATATTTGGTTTCATAGCAAAAAGTTAAATTTCAAAGGTTCAATTAACATGACATGTAAAGATATTTTTGATACTGAAACTTGGTGTTAAATTACCACAAAATGTTGCTACATTTATGTTTTTATATAATTATTTGAAATTATGTGTTTTTATTAACTAAAAAAATCAGTGAAGTACAAGTAGAATAACTGAATATATTTTGCAGACCATGTTTTGCATAACCTGCAATGAATACGAGTATATATTTTTTTCAATTTTAGCTTTTTTTGGTCACATGCATGAATTTTATAATTTTCAGAATTATACAATGACGAAGAAACCCTTCGAAATATGCAGCAATATGAAAAATTACAGGTAGTAAAAACTAATAAAGCTTGATTTATAATTTTATTTCAAGATGAGCACCACTTAACCTGAGCTCATCTTGAGGATAAAACAAACCTTATTCTGTTTTTGATAAAAGTAAACTAGGCGAGTTTTTAATGGAGCTCCTGTTTGGTCAGTGTCATGGTTTTACATCCTGATCAACTGCTGAGCTCCTGTAGGGACATTAATATGTATACACATATACATACCTCTCGTTATATTGGTAAGGTGGAATCACCAGCTGATGTGATAATCACCACTTATTTTCTCTTGTGAGTACCAGATCATCTGATGGTTAAATGTGCCTTAAATGAAACATAATGTGCCTTACTGGGGAAAAAAATGCAGTCTTTATCTTAAAGCTAAGTGACCACCGTCTTTTCCCACAACTTTGCCGTTATTGTTTTCATTTATTGTTGCTTCCGACACACTGTTTTAGGTCATGTCACAACTGGTAGTTGTGGGAGGTGATGAAAATAAGTGCACACTAGTTGGTCTACATTCTGTATTGAAAATCATCAGTAAAAACCACTGGCAAGCAACTACAATCTTTCCCATCCCTGGTCCGGCTGGTAATCAAACCCAAGACTAGAGGAGATGGAAAGCAAGAGTGTTAACCACTCCGACGCTGCGGCCGCCATTAATCCCATTGAATTTGTCATTTTGAATAAAGGTGCCACATGAATGGAAAAGTGTGAAGGCCCCCTAAATAAGTAAAAAAACATACCGCTAAATATCACGTAAACTGATATATGGACTCTTCAGTTTTTCCAAAAACCAAAACGTCTTAAATTGGATAAAAATCTTGACTTTGCCTTCAATGGCTTTTAGTAACTTTTTACTACAGACAAAAACAATATTATCACACAAAACAGAAAAAAATGCCACAAATTACCATACAAACAAAATTATTAAATGATATCTGTGATTTTCTGTCCCCCATAAAGCAAATTACTGGCCATAAAACTAAGCCTTTCATTTTCAAGAAAGCCATTTTTGATGAGCTTTTCTTGAATCTTCTTATTTCCTCGTGTATTACATCAAACAAACAAAATCCCCGGGGCTTTTCAAACAGCCGCTGTGTTTTTCCAACAGCCGCTGTGTTTTTCCAACAGCCGCTGTGTTTTTCCATTGTCATTTTCAGCCAGCTTGAGTGATAAGTTATCTTACCTTGTGAAGAGAGCTTTAACAATCATGTATGTTTGAATATCCATTTCCAACACAAACACTTTGCTTTTGAAAATGTCAGACAATGAAGTCCATTACAACATTAGATAAGCAATAAACTTCACCTCTAACTTTTTATTTAAATATAATCGCCATATAGTTAATATAATACACTCTTTCCAAAGTTTGGAAGCGTTATAAGGACACCCTATTCTTTTCTATTTGTCAACTTACTAACTTGATGGATTGAGATATATAAGTCAATTTATCGAGATCATAAGTCATTCAATAGAGAAAATTATCTCAATTTTTCGAGTTAGTCACTCGACATATAGACACAGGTCAAAGTTGGGGTTTTATGTCCCGTTCAACAGCCAGGGTCATATTGGGACAGGTCCTCAGAATTGCCACTTGTGGGACTCGAATCCACAGAGGTGACAGCCTATGATTAGATGCCAAACTTGCTAACCACTAGGCCACTGAGGACCTCACTCTCGACATATAGAAAAATATAGGTTAGATCTACCACTCTTCTGTACTAAAGATTAATTTTAAAAAAGAAAATGAAGATATTTTGTAGATTGAAATACAAAAGTAAGGCGAAAGTACATTGGACAGCAAAAGAAAATAAATAGAATTGGAATTTGAAAGATCATCATTAAATTAAACATAAAAATATGATAATGAAGATTGATAAAATCATAAAATCAAATGTGACAAAACTGGTGCAACATTAAAGGTATATTTAGCTGCAAAAGACTTTAAGCAATGTGGTGTAATTTGGTAACTGATTCAAAAGAGCGGTAGCAATTAGGGTGAAATAAGCTTACATCGCCAAATGCCAACTGAGAAAAAAATGTGCTCAACGGATTAATCAGCTATGACGTCATTGCAAGGTTATTTTCCAATAATTCCACTGCAATAAAGAGCATCTGATTTACTGTTGGTTGTCTAGGGAAACAGGAAGGATAGTCAACATGAAAGGGCCTTTCAAAACAACATCAAAATAAGCCTCTCCACAAATTACGGATTTCATCTTCTTTCCAAAGCATCCCCTTTTAGGCACTTTCTCAATGTAGTTTTCCAATGGGCTTTTCTGGGTGTATTATTATCAGGTAGAAACATTGCCTTTTAACGATGTGACAGAAATTAAATATGGCTACACAAAAATAGAAACATTCAGAAATAATAGGTTTCAGTAATGAAATTGAGGAGAGTTAGGTTGCTCTTTTAAGCCAAGACAAGCAATCAGTGCCTATGAACGGGCTCTGTGTCAGCTGTGTTTTGAGTTTCAGAGTGGAAGTGAAAGCAGAAAAGAACACAAAAAAGGTGCCATGCAAATAGTATCAGACGTAGACTACAAAGTTAACTGTTAAGGTGTAGGTGAAAAACATATTTAAACAAATGACTGTAAATTCAATAGTTTTCAAGTTACAGCTGATTTACTCAACAGTGAGAATATCAAAGTAGCTTTTGCTCAGCTATGCCATGAACTACAGGTCTGTAATTTTACTATGTTATGACTGATCCATAAGCAGGAAAATAACATATTTAAACAAAATTCTATAAATACAATAGCTTTCAAGTTACAACTGATTCACTCAGCTATTGGTCATCTATGCAATGTTACTATGTTATAGTTGACCCAATCATAGATGAATAACGTTTTTGTAAATGCAATAATTTTCAAATCTCAGCAGATTTACTCAACAGTTAGAACCATGAGCTACAGGGCCATAGTTTCACTATGCTATAGCTGATCCATAAGCAGTTGAATAACCCATTTAAATAAAATTCTGTAAATGCAATAATGTCCAAGCTACACCTGATTTACTCAACAATAAAACCTAAAAGTAGCTATTGCTTAGCTATGCAATGGGCTAAAAATCTGCAATTTTACTGTTATAGCTTATCCATTTCCAAAAAAATAAAGACCGATGTCAGAATTTAAATTTTATTTCTAGAGGAATAGTGCTTACTACCCAGGGTATCCAAAATTTCTTGGAGTTTTACATACTCCTAACTCTTCAGCAATCTTGGGAGGATTTCCCACTTGAGCTGAAACTTATTAAATTTAGATGTCTAAATGAAATGGGAAAAAGTGAAAAAAAAACAATATACAGTTGAAAGGACAAAATATGCAACTAGGCCTGATAAAGCTCAGTGAAAGTTAACCTTCTAATTTACTTTCATTTTCTTCTATTAGGTACCCAACACAAAAGAGATACACATGTAACTATGAACGAGTAAGCTGACAAAAATGTGAAAACTTGTGATTTTACTTTGTATGGTTGTTTTTCGTTTTGTTTACCAAGGAATCTATTTGTCAAAATTAAGATAGAATAAATTACATTGTATTTATTTTTATACATTGTGTGAAATAGGAAAATTAGATGCAAATGTTTCTCACCAGTTCATATTCTCATTTGGAAAATTGTGTGGGTTACCTTGGCAGATAATCTCTTTGGAATTCTTGATCTCAGTATAACTTAAGTCACAACAAGGAAGGCTTTGAGGTTTTTCCTATATGAACCACAAATATCCACTTAATTCCTTTAGGTGTCGAACATTGTCTTGACAGCTGAACTTCCAAAGCAAAAACTGATGAGTCCTCAGTGGTCTAGTGATTTGGCAGGTTTGACGTCTAATCACAGGCTGTCACCTTTGCGTAGATTCTACTTCAACAAGTGAAAAAGCTTAAGACCTGTCCCAATATGATAAACACGGTGTCTTTCTACAGGTGCCATAGTACTTTAACTTACTCACATAAGGAGGAATGGGGTTAACACAATATTTTAATATTTACATTAAACTTGTGATAGATAGTGTCAGCCATGTATCACAACATTTTTTAGCTATGATATACATATATTTTTCTGGAAGTAATATTGGTCAAAGTTCGAGTTTTATATACTGTTTAAACTATTGGTCGGCAGTTTACAGGACAGAACCTTGACCAACTGCCTGTACTGGTTTCAACCGCTGTTGCAACTTATCGACACAATCCAACCAAAACAAACGTACAGGGCATTATAATACACTACATAAACAAATAATAAAATTAATAAATAAATCCTGTTCTGTAGCTAGGGTTATATCAGGACAGCCCTTCAGCATCCCGCACTTGTAAAAGTCGAATCCACACAGAGGTCACAGCCTGTGGTTGGATGTCAAACTTGCTAACAACTAGGTCAAAGGTCAAAGTTGGGGTTTTACGTCCCGTTCAACAGCCAGGGTCATATTGGGACAGGTCCTCAGAATTGCCACTTGTGGGACTCGAACCCACAGAGGTGCTAACAACTAGGCCATGGAGGACCTCTATAAGTAATATAAGGTTAATCTTATATTCTTTGGCTTGTATAAATATGTATACTGTTTCAACAATTACAGGACTTTTATGGGGACAAAACAGCCCATGTGGTGGCCAAGAAACAAGGGTATGGGCCAATGGTGGATTACCCCCAGATTTACAACAATGAATTCTTTAATCGTCAGTCAGAAGAGGATATAGAAGGCAGTGGAGAAAATGAGGTTCCACAAACCAGAGTAACTATGGTAGAGAAAACATTATAACTTTGAATACATATTTAACCGATTTAAATGCAGATATCACCAAGAGGGCATTTCATATCACATTGCAGAATCTGATTTGTTTGGGTTTAATGCTGCTTTCAACATGACGGGTAGATTTAAGAGCAGAGGAAACCAGTACATACTAGTTGGTTAAGATTTTGCACTGTAAACTGCTGGGCAGGTGGCATGTAACTATTAAATTTGCCACAATACGATTGGTTCTGTTTTTTTAATTGCCAATTCCAGAGGTGGGAGGTTAGTGCATTACTCACTACCTCAAATTTTTGGAACCCTTAAAATCAGTTGATTTGTCATGTTGAACACATCGAGTTGAAAATTTGTACATGCCCTGCTCCTTGCCCTTATATGGCACAAACAGAATACAGAGTACCAATCAACTATAAGTTGTCATTGGTAACCCTGCATTTCAGGGTGTGGACCACAGGGAAAATTTATTTATTAGGGGTTTTACGTCGCTTTCAACACTGTACAGGTCATATCACGACGGGTAGTTGGAAGGGCAGAGGAAACCAGTACATACAGTTCGTTAGGGTTCTGTACTGTAAACTGCCGACCAACGGCAAGCAACTACCAGCTTTCCCACTTGAGGCCATACCGGGAATAGAACCCCGGCCTCAGAGGTGGGAGGCGAGAGTGTTACCACTCTGCCACCATGGCCCCTACCATAGGGAAAAAACAATGTAGGAGATAATGACAGTGGAAGTGACAACGGACATGAACTGTTTTCGGGAATTTCCAAGCTATCTTTCTGATTTTGTGCCAAATCAGCAGCCCTGTTTTCAAGCAGAAATTAAATATTGTCCCTTAAAAAGCTCCGTAAAAAGTTAACTAATTTAACCTTATGCTAGGGGACTAGATTTATAACTTGTGTTTGTGTTAATGTATATTTTATTAAAATAATGCTAATGGCAGAGAAATCTCACGTTATAATACCTTGATTTTTATTCACTGGCGCCCAATTATATGTCAGACTTTTTCGCATTATTTCTTTCTTTAAATATGGACTTATTTTACTTATTGATCATACAATTTGGTTGACTATAACAACAAAATATTTCTCATTAGACAAAAACAAATATTTCCTAAAGTTAAGATTAACCTTTAAGTCTTGTATATTTGATTTTCGCACATTTCATTGTTATAACTGTAACATCAGAACCGTGCATGTATCAGCTGTAAGAATTATCTTTTTAGGATGAAACCATCACAAATAATCGAATTGCACAAAATATGGGAGCCAAAGAGTCTAACAGCAAAATGCCTGTCTTTAAAGTCCCGATGATGTGAAGCCATCTCTGTTGAACCTCAGAAACATGAAGTAAAACCTAAAATTACTGTAAAAGTTTAAAACTTTATTGTACAATCAAAAATAACCATGCAAAGGCAAATTATTTACGTTAGTGTATATATTGAGAGGACAAATAACAACATACTTTTAACAAATGAGGTGTTTAAAAATTGTATTTGGAACAGGAGAGTAAACAATATGAACTTATTTGAAAATGTGCATTTACATTAAAAATAATAATTTCAATAACTTGTGTATTACATTAATTGTATCTGTATTAATACTGATTCATACATTAAGGTAGACTTCCAGTGGAATTGTAAATTTGGGAATTGTTACAAAGAAAACATTTATAATTGTATTATATGCACATGTAGACTATAAATGGTGTTATATGTTTGCAATAAATTATATGTTATGAAAATTAAAGTATCAGAAAAAAAATGTTGCGATGCAAAAATACAAAAGAAGTCTAATTGTCAGTTCAGAACGTTATTTTATATTTGTGCCATCTCTTAAGTTATTAAAATTTATCAACTGAAAAACAGTCATTTAAAACTGTATATTTGTTATTAAATTCTAGAACTCCAGATTTCTTTTGAAACATGTATGTAAACATTACTTTTTTTAAAGAATTGTCAAATGAAAAAAAAATTAATTAGGACTTAACTGTACATATGTAATATTGGCTGGTACACTTGATGTCACAGTATAATACTGCAGTCAAACTTGTACAATATGATCTCCCAGTAAAAACCAATTCATAGAATGATTAATTGGCTTCTATCATTGAAAGTTAACAAATCCCAGTGGATTCTATCATTGAAATTTAGCAAATTCCAAATGATGGAGAGGAAATTAAAATTCAGAAATGATCTCCCTTCTACAAGTTTCACTGTGAATGTATTAACTGATGTATGATGGTCTTTTTTGAAATATAGTGTATGATTGACTCTTGAATGACAGTATTTCTTTGGAGAGCCTTCTGGGTTTACACTTTGATTTTTTCAAGACTATTTTATTTCAAATAAAAACAAGCGAGTAATTGACAATATTCAAGAAAATTGAAAGATTTATATCCATAGAACATTTCATGCATTTACTGACCAACAGAATGACAATTTCTTTGGGTCATATTTTAGTTGATCTATCAGATCATACTAAAATACACCAGGAAAATTTGTGAGCTTACATGTATCCACCTTTTAGTGTGATCTAAGCGGTTGCAAGTGTGAATCATATATCACTAGCAAGGCAGACCATTGATATAACTGTTTAGGTACTTGCATTCTCAGTAGGTGTAAATGATATCACTTATATTATGATTTCTGAATAACCATTTGCCTTGGTTTGTTTTACACTAAATTTTATGTAACACTTTGTTGGAAGTTATATCTTTAATTGAAATCTAATTTTGATTTCTTAAATTCTCTGTATATAGCTAAATTTATTGAAAAGATTTTAACTAATTTGGGGTATTATATTTAGATCCAACTATAAATTTTAGATGTGATTGTTGGACTAATAATTACCAGAAATTTATTTGTTTTTGACTTTTTCCAATTTTATTCAACTGTTATCATAATTGCTGTGATAGATAGGGTTACATAATTTTTAAGGCATTCCAACCTGAGCTTATTTTAGTAAATAGTAAAATCATTAATACAATCCAATTTATGTTTAAATTATTGTAATATTGGCATTGATGTTCTCAAAATTAAAAAACAATAAAGCTATTTGGGATGTAAAAATTTGTGTTGTTTATTAAGCAAAGCCAATTCATGTAAAAATGTTATTTCACAACAATAATCATTGAAGTCACTTTTGAAACATAAATTAAAGAATTTGCAGCACCATATGTTTTGTTCAACTTGAAGTCAAAAGAATTATGAGGGCAAACCTTATCTCACAAAAACATACAATGTATCATTTTTTTTCAACTAGGAGTTACCTGGTTTCTGTTTTAATTGCTCCTGTCCCTTTGGATATCGCAGTGGCTGCATAATATTTCCCCATATTACTGATTAAGGTTAGGATTTTCTTTCAAATTACTGAAATCCTCCCAGTAATTCTGATACATATGATAGTGTCACTAAATGTTGTTTCTGCTCTTTCATTGCCAAAAGCAAAAATGATGATAAAATCACAAGTTTATATGAGCATTTTGCAGCTGTAATTCACCGGCACATATTTCTACATGGCCATGTGTTTGATACACATTCTAATATTACACAATGACAGACAATATAAATTCCTTCAAGACACAACAAATAGCTAGTCCATGAGATGCTGTGCATGCATTTTCACAAGCAAAATTAAAACTGTAGAAAAATCATATGTAACAATATAATCCACACATTCTCTGCAGCAAACAAGTTTTGTTAGAGTTTTTATGTTAAAGATTTATTTACGTTACTGTTATTTTTTCTGTGTTATTTATTTGACAAATATAATGTCCATTCTCTTTGAGTATATTTTAAACAGAAAGAGATTTTTTCGATTTAACATCCAAATTATTTTCCCCACCTTGACAGATGATAAGTTCACATTATGCTGGGCATCATTTTGGTTTGGTTGATAGTTCATGATACATCATTTCAGGTTCAGTTCATCAGCAAGGAAGAAACAAATGCATTTTCAAGAAAAAATGGATAGGACCAAGGAAATGATTTTGATCAATAGATCTAAATTCCATCTCTTGCATATTTAAATAATCTTGAATTGTTTCAAGAAATTTACCCCTACTCTTATATTCATCATATTTATTTATACATAAACTGACCAAATGATAAGTACTTGTGAGTATAAGGAAATTATTTATCTCATAAAAAGTTAAACTGCAGTACAATTATTTGCAATTTTACATTAATTTTAGGGGTTACAGTGGCTCAGTTGGACTACACTTGTCTCCCACCACTGAGGTCTATGGTTCAACCTCAATACCCTTTGTGGGGAAGTTGGGAGTTGCATACCGATGGTCGGTAGTTTACAGTACAGAACCTTGACCAACTGTATGTACTGGTTTCTGCTGCTCATTAAACTACCGGTCGTGACATGACCTATGTTGAAAGGGATGTTAAAATCCAAAAAAAAAAAAAAAACCCATTAATTTCATCAAAATTCAAATTTGTTTTATCAGAAAATATTATTCACGAATACTTATACTTAATTTTTTTTTGCAATTTCCCACCTTGGTTAAGTTTAGTTTGCATTGTTAGAACATACATTTCACAACTATGTATATTGTATCAAATACTAAGCTCAAGTTAGGGTTTTAAATCCTGTTTAAACAGCCAGGGTGTTAATGGGACAGGTCGAGCATTGTGATAGTCGAGTATATGTGATTATCTGTGATGCAACACTTGCTAACTACTAGGTCATTTAGTACCTGAGAAACATGAAGGACTTAGTGGCCTATGTACTAAGTCACTACAACAGTGGAACCTGCTTTAAACAACCACCTCCAAAGAACAATCACTATTGAAAGTGTCCTTTCCTTTTTTTCATGTAAACATCGATGGGGGTTTGCAAGTTTGAAATTGGGACACAGAGCAATCAACAGTCAAAAGCTTTTTCTCCATTGAAATATATTAAGTTGTATTTTAGTGAACTTTTTTAGTGATATATTTTATAAAGTGGTGCACAAGTTTAGTTATTTCAACGGAATTGTAGCTGTTTATCAGCATCAGAGTTATAATGAAGAATAAAGAGAAAGAAAATGCAGTAAAAGTTGGGAATAAGGGCATGGAGATAACAATTTTAAGTGAAATGGTGCCACGGAGAGAAGTGGGGGCTCAGGACAATCTGTGTGTATCTGTGCCCCAGTCAGAAAAGGAGCAGACAGGAGAAGCTATGACTACAGTTCTGGAAAGGTTGGTGGGAGCTGTGGATTCGGTCATGGGGAAAAGGGGCCACGGTGGCAGAGTTGTAACACTCTCGCCTCCCACCTATGAGGTCGGGGTTCGGTTCATGGCTCTACCTCAAGTCGGAAAGCTGGTAGTTGCTTGCCATTGGTCAGCAGTTTACAGTACAGAATTTTGACCAACTGTATGTACTTGTTTCCTCTGCCCTTCCAACTACCCGTCATGATATGACCTGTACAGTGTTGAAACGACGTAAAACCCCAAATAAATTGGCATACCCCAGGATAATTCACAGGACCCAGGACTGCAGATAAATGTGGTGGTGAACCTCTCTTTCAAGCAGTAAGGGGGCGCCCGCCCCGCCCCGCTCAAAACAAAGATATGTAAAACAAGTCATGAGAGATGTTCAAATCAACGATTCTGACTCGGATGGTAAATCAAGGAAAAAGAAGAAGGGTGAAAAGAAAATCGGGACAATAAGTGGTCACTCAGTAAAGGTTATGAGCATGGATCAAGCAGTGAGGCTGAAAAAACTCAAACCCACGGCTACAATGACATTCACGGAAGCACCAGTTCCACCTCAAGGTGAGGTAGTAACTGGGGCACAAATGTTGGATACAAATTTGTCAAATGTGCAGAACTGGGACATTGTTCATACTGGTGAATGGGGAGTACCAAAACCAGTGGCCAATACACAGAAAGACTTGCTTGATTTTCTCAAACCGACAGTTATTGGACAGCAAGCAGACACATTGATGGCATGGCCGGATGTAACACAAAACTTGGCATGTCAGCAGCAACTGCCAGTAAGGGTACAAAAGAAGGAGGAGGACAACTGGAGGGATGACCCTAGGGTGCAAGCTCTTGTATGGGAGCAATTACAGCAGCTGGAAAAAGAAACAGAGGAAGAAGGCACATAAGGTAAACGTAAGCGTTCAGATGTTACGTCACCGATAACTCAATAGTCCCGTAGTATAGAAAATGGGTGAATGAGGCAGTACTGGTTACTTAACAGACACAATTCATGATGGGCTTTCTTAAAAACATCCTGGACACTTCATATGCACAAATGAAGAATCATATGTTGGTGGAGTTATGGGAGTTAATTAAATTGTCTGAAGCAACGTCATGGAGTGTTGCGAAGGCAGCTTATATTACCCAGATGCATGCCATTGAAGACTCTGAGATAACAACTGGTGGGGTAGATCGAGGGGCACTACTGCAAAGGAGAATGATTGAGACACATGTGGGGGTGTTTGCTCCATACTCGCAGAAAGCAGGGGGAAAAAGTGGAAGTGGCAATGTACACAAAAAATTGATTTGTAAATTCTTCAGGGCGGGGTCTTGTCGATAATTACTCACCGTTGACCCGGTGACGGGTATTTTGTACACTCATGATGTCGGCTCATGTAAGAAATAGGACAATCTGGATGGCTGCAGGGTTTATCAGAATGTAAATTTAAGTAATGCTACTAAACATAATATACATCAAGGGGTAGTAGGAAATAACAGGATTACTCGATAGTTTGAGTATGGGGGTACAACAAGGTAGGGTTTTGTGTAACAGTAGTCAAGGGGGTGTCACCAATAGTTCTGATGACCATATATGTGTGAGACATCAAATGAATGTCAAATTTAATGGGGCTTGCATGAGTGGTGGCGGCCTCAATTTCAATGGTTGTGATGAATTATGTGTGAATGTTAATGATCAAAATGATCATCAAGATGCTGCGTATGGTAGTGGGATGAAGGCTGCTCACATGCCTCGTGACGAAGTTAAAAATTTTGTTGCCTATGGAAATGTTAATTTATTGTCGGGTGACCCTTTACCCTGATGTATGTACATACTGTTAGGCAGGAGTGAAACACTGGGATTTGACTCAAAAGCACGTTTCAGAGAACACATTTGTTTAAATGATATTGGTCAAGGTCTACAATTGAATATGAAAGAGTTTGTAGTTTGGGCCAAGAACGTGGTGGATTTATTTATTTGGGGTTTTACATCGTTTTCAACACTGTACAGGTCATATGATGACGGGTAGTTGGAAGGGCAGAGAAAATCAGTATATACAGTTTGTCAGGGTTCTGTACTGTAAACTGCCGACCAACGGCAAGCAACTACCACTTTTTTCACTTGAGGCCATGCTGGGAACCGAACTCTGGCCTCAGAGGTGGGAGGTGAGAGTGTTACCACTCTGCCACCGTAGCCCCTAAGAACGTTACAACTGTGATGGTCTCAAGAGTACCTCAGATGGTCTTGGAAAAGCTATGCCCATATTTTTAAGGATTGCTGGCTGGTGGAGTGTTGGGCTTTTGGATTTCCTTTGGGACATAAAACATGACATAAAAAAACCATCAATCTGCTCAGGCATATCCAATGCAGGTCAATAATTTTCTTACCAAGGGCGTTTAAAGTGGCATAATAGCAAGACCTTTTAAACACCTCCTTACATTGGACTGTCATGTTTCCCCACTGTCATGTTTCCCCACTAATCTTGGATCTTTCATATGGACTAAAAAATTCTGTAAATGGTTGTACTTCCAAAGGAATCTATGCCTTCCAACTACCTGTTGTGATATGACCTGTACAGTGTTGAAAGCGACGTAAAACCCCAAATAAAAACAAACCAAAAGAATCTATGATAATTATGGCTATAAACTGACTTTACCTAACTTGGATTCATTATTGTTGGACCTTATGAACAAACCTAACCCTAAGATGTTTAAAATTGATATTGCAAAAGCATTCCGTAACTTAAAGGTGAACCCAGGGTGTGTGTTAAAAATTACCATGCAACATGAAGGAAATTTCTACATAGACAGATCATTAGCGTTTGGTGCTGTGCATGGCACAGCAATTTTTCAGCGCATTACAAATTCCATAAGATGCATACTGGAAGAGGAGAATATAAGGGTTTACAACTATATAGATGATATTTTCACCTTCATGGAAAGTGACAGGGCCCATCATGATTTTATGTGTCTCAGGGAACTCATTGAAAAGCTAGGTTTGCCGATTAATGACAGCCAGGTGGTAACACCAGCAAATGTCATGTTCTGCATGGGAATCAAGATAAATGCAGTGAATAAAACCGCTAAGTTGCCGGGGGAAAATTCAGGAGATTAGAGCCATATGTAACACATTTGAAGGCAAAAACATATGTTTGAAGCACAATTTACAGTCGTTGTTGGCTAAGTTATTGTATTTGTCAAAAATTATTGTGCCGACGAGAGGTTTCTTGACATACATGCTTGCATATTTAAGAGGAAATGTGCATAGGACAATTATACCACTGCGAGAGCCTTTTTCAACAAGACTTGAGGTGGTTTCGCAATGTTTTAGCAATTATAAACCTGGAGGCCACATATAACTTCGTTTATAAGAGACAGCAAATAGACGTGTATGTAGACGCTTCATTGTGGGGTTTGGGGGGTCTGGGATGGTGGTGCATACAGTGAAAGGATGCCAGAGGTGATTAGGAATGGGAGAGGAATTGTGCAATTTGAAATGTACAATGTTTGGCTAGCCATAAACATGTGGGGTCATAAGTGGGAAAACAGTATGATCAAGGTTAATTGTGATAACAATGCGGTCGTTCAGATATTGAATAGTTATAAAACACGGGATAAATTTTTGGGTTTGTGTTTGCGAAATATCATGCTGTTGCTGGCCAAATATAACATTCATTTGATGTGTACACATATTAGGGGAATAAATAATCACATTGCGGATTCTTTATCAAGGGTAGTGCATAGTAATAGCTACAAATGAATAAGAACAATTGGGAAAATACATCCTGTGCAGGGGAGTAGCTTTAACTCATAATTTGTAGGTGGTGGTGAGGCAGTGGCTTGGTCGGATGCGGCATATGACAGAGCAATGAGAGATCACCCAAGAACGAAGGCAGCCCAGAGTCGAATAATGAAGGACTTTATGATATTTTGTATAAAGCACGTGGTGGTGGACACGGACGAAGTGGGGTCACTTCTGGCTTATATGAAATCACTAGTTTTAAAAGGGTTGAATTTTAAAACAATAATCAACTACTTGAGTACTTTGAAACAGGTACATGCAAGACTGGGTTTATCTGTCATATTGTTTGAGGCAGGCTTAGTAAAACAATACATTAAAACAATTTCTAAAATGAAACCAAGGTTTGTCATAAAGAAGGGCATGTATACTTTGGAGCAAATTGATCAACTGTTTAGATTAAATGACACTCTCCCTTTCTCCCTTCCGTAAAAAACTACTTTTACGTTAGCTTTGTTTGCAATGTTGAGGATTTTAAATTTGGTACCAGCGACAGAAACTTATTTTGACCTGGACAAGCAACTGATTAGAGGCGAGGTACGGTTTGGACTGTTTTAGGCAGACATCAGACTAAGGTGGGCTAAAAATCTCCAGAGAACAGATCAAATACATAATGTGCGTGTCCCACAAATCCCCTCACGTCCTCATGTGTCCAGTGAGAGCACTGAAACAATTGTTAGCTAGGGGGACACCCTTGTATAATGCCACTCTGATTATGGTAGATATAAAGCCTTTAACTGAAAGGAAGCTGCGACATCAGTTAGCACAGTTAAATTAGTATATGAGGGTTTGTCCTTCCATGCATTAAGAAGAACCAGAGTGACACTGGCTTTCGGGAATGATGTCCCACTGGAAGCTATACGATCTCATGGAGCATGGGCGTCGAACGCCGTATGGCAATATGTAAAGAACATGGATAGAGTGGCAAACAGAGTGCTTTTGTTTCAATGTTTTCATAACAACGGGGATTTGTATTAATAAAGAATTTTAATAAACATGTCCCAAAAACAACAAAGTTGTATAATATGTGTTGTCCAACAAATGTAGCATGCAAACATTGACAGGGGTTTGCGGTTTCATTTGGGGACAAAATTTGAAGTACTGCGTGCACAGCAAGTGGGTTCATTTGAAATTGGGACACAGAGCAATCAACACTCAAAAAGCTTCCACCTGCCTGCCCGGCACATAGTAGGCTGGTTTCTTTTTAAGTTTGGTTTTAGTCATTACCTAGTTATTATATTGTGTCAAAAATATGAAAATATGGGTATAGGGGCGCCAGCTATACCAAGAGAGGAATTTTATTACACAAATTGATTGATGCCAATTGGGTTAATGGTGGGCACTTCCCAAATAAAACTCAATTCTTTTGCTCTGCACACTTCTTGTGTTTTTAGGTTTGTAGTAGTGCTTAACCATTGAATCACACTGAATCTCATTTTTATAGCGAAATACCCTTACCATTTCCTAACAGTAGCTATTTGTTGGAGCCATCCAACCCAATGGCCAACGCAGAGATGCGATTTTAAGGTTATGTAACAACCTTAACCAAGCCATTGGGTTACAGTAGTCCGTCCTCCCGCCAATTAGGTCACATTGACCACATTGTTTACTTCATTATTTTTGTTGGCCATCATCAGTATGGACGTCTTTGGGAATTAGTAGAGGTTTCTCAAGGTTTTCATTTATTTTTTGAGATTTTGCTGTGAATCTCACTTTATATTTTATATGTATATGGTACAGAACTGATTCATTTATTGAATCTTCGAAGGTATGCATTATATTATGCAAATAAAGGACTTTTTGGATGGCGACATCAAAAGTTCTATCATCTTCAACCTCGAGGAAATAAGTCTTCATAAAAGAAGGTCCTACTACAACAATAATATTATTATACAGCTTGCCAGTCGTTTGGTTCAGTTTACTGGACGTTGGAAGCTATAATTTTGCAGCATACGTATATAAAAAGAATGTACTCTTCAATAACAGAAGCGATCTGGACGGCGCCATCTTGGATGAGAATGACAATTCCAGTGGCCGTTATTGCTGTTCACGTCGGGTTCTAATAGCCAGGCGTTGAAAGCAATTTTATCACAGTATGCATCCCAGTCGAATAGATTGTCGATGCTACAGAAGAAGGAATCTCCCTTGGGGGCAGCCGTTAAGTTACCATGGACACGGCACCGTGGAGGAGTTTTGAATGCAGGAAAAGACTACTTCTTCGGAAAACTCTTCCGTCGAGGTCCAGTCGAAACATTCACCAGAGGAAATACCTGTGTGAAGTCATCCATGCACAATTGAGTATTCTATACCTCTCAGAAGGTCAGAATTCGGGTTGTCAGATGTCCGGGAGTGTCATTCATATCTACAAGGAGAGGCTTTTGATCAATGGTTTTGCACAAGAATTTAGTACAATCGGGTTTCTATACCTCTCAAAAGGTTTAGAATTCAGGTTGTCAGGAGATGGTGATTATGATTCATCTCATTACAAGGAATCTATTCCTTATTTTACTTTTGCTTGACTGTTATTGAGTGGCTAGGGTTTGATTTAACAGGCACAGTTTCTGTGAATGCTCCCTTGTTTGGTCACATTTACATTCCTTGGGTGAACAGCCAGCATTGAAATGTGGCTTTTATGTTGGGTTTCAAGGAGTTTGAAGCCTCTGATGTTTTAAAGAGCAGTTATACAGGAAGAAGTTTTGCTTGGACTTCCTTACATACATTATTTTCCTGGACAGCTCCTTAGTTACAGCAGGTCTGCAGGAGGAACATGACCTTTCAGACACTTTGCAAACAAGGTCCCTGGTAGGGGACTGTAAGAGAGAAGAAGCATGTATATTCTCACTTCTTCAGTTCAGGTCATATTTAGAGGATCCTAGGGATCACTATGATATGTTATAGACTTCAATATGCTTTGGACTGGGTGCAATGATGTTTGCATTTCTAGTCCAGTCAACCAGTTGGTGTCCAAATCTTCTTGTTGCAGTTTGCCCATGTCTCAGAACATGTGACTCAACAGGAGGGATGTAAATTTGAATGTCTTTAGCAAATCTACAATGCATTTTTCACTCCTAATGATGTTCTCTTGCTGGACATATTAGATGTTCAGAGGATTTTCATCTAGTGTTTTCATGGAAATAACAAGGATTAGTAACTCTAGAGGTGAGCATGCTTCTAGTTTCTGGTCTAATAAACCATGGAATAGAGTTACAAGTGCCTCCTACTCCTCAGCTAGTTAAAAGGGGAGTGGATCTTACTTATACAGGCCTATGGAAGCAGGGATGATAGCTGGCTTCCTGTGGTTTCAAGTAACCTTTCTCCAGTTTGGTACTATACAAGTCCTGGGAAAGGAAAATATTCAGCCAGACTTTTTAGAAGTGAGGTTGGCAGAAGTTAAAAAAAAACAAAAAAAACGGGAGAAACAGCAATTTTGATAAAAGCTGTTTATGAAATGATCGACAAAAGGGAGATATCACCAGTCACATCACTGGAAGTTTACAGTTACAGTCTATTTCTTGGGGTTAGTGAAGAAGAAATGACTGTCAGTATACTTAAGGTCAGGTAAACAAGCTTTGCATGTACCTTACTCAATATGAATTGTTTTAAGATTTGGAATTCGTCTATATAACGACAGTGGATGACGCCACTCGACCTTTATGGGTACATACTCTTCACCGGTAGACTCGGCTAACTAAAGTATCTTTGTCTCATTGGAGGCTACAGATTCTACCAGTTCATTGCCTTAACCTGCAATATGGCTACAGTTCCTCTCCAGTTCACCAAGGTAGCAAAAGAGGTGAAGCTGATGGCTCGTGCAGAAGGCATCAGTATTCGCCAGTATATAGAGGGTTGGCTAATGACAATGAACTCAAGCAGCAATGCCAAGATATCACCCTCTAGTTGGTGTATCTTGTCGAAGCCTGGGTTGGATCACAATTTCAAAAGATCAAGCTTATTTCCAACTCCAGTAATCAATTTATTGTTACAATTCGACCTCAGGGTAGGTCTAGTCTTCTCAATTCAAAGAGAGAAAGACGGTTACCATGTTGGAAGTTCTCACTTATCTCCAGGGAAGCTCATGTCACTTTGAAAGCATGGTTTCAATGGAGAAGACTATACCATTGGGTTTTCTGCACATGAAGTCATTCCAATGGTATCTGGAAACACTGCTGATATCTTCAGTCGCTGGATATCTTTGATTTAGGGATCATCTTCAGTGGTGGACCAGTAGTTCAATTTTGAAGTAGGACTCACCACTCCTTCAGGAGCACAGTTTCTTTCCTTTCGCTGAAGCTTCTCTAATGGGTTGGGATGCTTTCTTGAGTCATCCACAGCCATTGGTCTGTGGAATCAGGAAGAGTCAAGACTTCTCATAACATAACATTATACAGCTGGAAGCTATGTTGTTACCTTAAAATGATTCAGAAATCAGCTTCTGAGTTGAAATCAGTTGATTTTCACAGACAATTCTTTAGTGGTTGCCTGTGTGAACAGCCAGGGAGGCTTCCACTCACGGAATAGGTACCTTCATCTGTAGAATCATGATTCAGTCCAATGTCAGAATGATTCAGATTCAGGGAAGTACATCCCAGGGGATCCACATGTTCTGGCAGATTCCTTGTCTAGGAAGATAAGTTATTTCAGACCAAAGGGGCTATGAATCGTCAGGTTTTCAATCAAATTAGACATTGCTGCCATCAATCAATCAATCAATCAGTGGTTGATGTGTTTGCAACAAGATGAATCACAAGTTTCCTATGTAGCTCTGCTGTCAGGCTCTGGAAACAGGTGCTTCAACATCTCTTGTGAAGGTCTGGTCAGACATGTGTTTTTGCCCAGACAGTCAGTCTTGGTAAACAGATGCATTGAACATTTCTGGGGAGGGTCTGGTCAGTTATGTCCAGTGGCCCTCATCCCTCAGGTGATTCAACAGATAGCCACCTACAGATGCAGAATCATCATGATGGGGTGGCCAGGGATTGTTTAGTTTTGGGATCTGATGAATCTGTCCACAAAACTTCGTCTAAGACTTTCCTTGGGGGTAAATCTGTTGACTCAACCATTCAGCAACAGACTTCACAACAATCTAGTTACTTGAATCTTCATGTTTGGCATCTGGAAGTCAGGCATGAAGATTATGGTAGATCCCCAGAGGAAGTGGTGAAACAATGAAGGAGCACTCCTCAAGGAGAATCTGAGAATCAATTCTTCTTTTTGGGAAGTGGTGTGAAGAGAGCCAGGTACCATTCCACATGGAGCAAATTTCCTGAAATTCTAGTTTAGGGAAACATCCTAATACCATCCATTATTGTGGGCTATAGAACAGCAATTGCGGATGGTTTGGGGCCAAACAGGTCAAGAAGTATCTAAACGTTGAGATAAATAAGACACTAACAACTTTTACTAAGAGACAAACCAATGTTGGATTTTGTCATTGGTCCTACATGCTCTTATCAGACAACCTTTGATCTTGTGAGGAAGGTTTTCTTGAAGTTATTTTCTTTTCAAGACAGTCTTTGGTCTTGGCTTCAGGTAAAGTAGTGACATTCATGCTTGGACCCTTCCTTTAGTTATAGGGATAATGGGTCACAAGTAACTTTGGCCCATTGACTGCCTTTTTGGCCATGAACCAGTTGGCTTCAGATGGGCCTACTACATTTACTGCAACTGAGTGAGTGGTCTTTGTCTGTGGACTACAGTCATGGTAAAGGAGTGACGTTAATGCTTGGACATATTCTTCCTTTAGTTATAAGGAGAATTGATCACGAGTAACTCTGGCCCATCAATTGCCAGATCCAGTTTGCTTTGGATGGGCCTACTGCAATTAAGCCTGTGGTAATGCCACCTCTTAGCCTCTTTGGACAACAGTTTCACTCAATGTGGGTCTGTCTGTCCTGTTAGGGCTTTGGTAATCAAAAGGTTTGCGATAGAACAAAATCTTTTGTTTTTACTGCCATTAAGAAAGTTTCTTAATAAGACTTATCTTTTGGCACCTATTTCATCTTGATTGAGTCAAGATTGAGTCATGGAAACTATTGATGTATGTATCTTTAGTTTTTATAGGTGATTTCCTTACATAGTTTCTTGATACATGTTATTGGAAATTCCATTGTATGTATACCAATTTCTGTCTTAAAAACCTCTGTTGTCATAGGGTCAGATTTGAAATTGGGTCCTACAGTTGCAGTTACAGTTTTGTTACTTTATGAGTATGTGTTTCATACTTATATTGATACATTTGCAGTTTGTGGCTGGTATGTCTGCAATGCTGGATGTATTTGTAGTTAGATATCAATGTTGCCTAAATCTGACTTGGGAAGGATTTGGCATAATGCTGATGACACTTACAGGTTGGTTTGACCTTGTTTTGGGGTCGGATGTTACAATGTAGATGGGCTATCTATTTATGACATCCTTTTGCAACACCAATATTGTCAGCAGTTGTGAGAACTACAGCTACATACTGCCATTTTTTGGAGTTGTATGTTGTGAATGTTTGGAAGTTATATGTTCATTAATGCATGTAATTCCATTATGAAGTTCTCATGTTGTCTAGTTGTAGGTTAGGTAGTGGTTTTCTTAAAAAGAATTCCCTCCATCCTACAAGGCTGAATTCAGCTACTGTTAGGAAATGGTAAGGGTATTTCGCTATAAAATTGAAAAATTTAATAGTAATTTAAATTTTTATTAGAAATACTTACCATTTCCTAACACTCAAATTTCCCTCCCGCATCCCCGCAAGTCATTCTTTTACTTGCAACAAAAATAATGAAGTAAACAATGTGGTCATGTGACCTAATTGGCGGGAGGACGGACTACTGTAACCCAATGGCTTGGTTAAGGTTGTTACATAACCTTAAAATCGCATCTCTGCGTTGGCCATTGGGTTGGATGGCTCCAACAAATAGCTACTGTTAGGAAATGGTAAGTATTTCTAATAAAAATTTAAATTACGATTAAATTTTTCAAATTGTTGTGATTGTGATGTTCTGAGTGAAAGTGTTTAGAAACTGGTGTCTCTGCATTCTTGTTGTTTTTGACACTTGCTATGTGTTCATAAATCCTGTTTCTGAATGGTCTTCCTGTTTCCCCAATATATTGTTTCCCACATTTTGTGCATTAAATGAGGTATACAATATTACTCAAAGGTCAAAGTTGGGGTTTTACATCCCGTTCAACAGCCAGGGTCATATTGGGACAGGTCCTCAGAATTACCACTTGTGGGACTCGAACCCACAGAGGTGACAGCCTATGATTAGATGCCTACAATATTACTGATTTCGCATGTAATCAGAGGTTTAGTGGGGAGGTTTATGCATTTGTGTTGTTTTCCAGTGTGGTGGCTGGTGATCTTAGTAAGTCTAGGACAGTATGTGCATTTACCTAGTCTTGTGCAGACTTTGGGTTTTTCTGTAACTGAACTAGGTAATGATGGAGGGAAGGATATTTTATTGGATGTTAGGATGTCCCTTAAATTGGGCAGTCTCCTGAAACCAATTAGTGATTTTTGTGGGAAGATTTTTTTGAGCCCTCACAATGTTCTATTATGTTCCAATTTTTGTGAATAAAATTTTTAACCAATGGGTTTTGGGGGTTGAATTGTGTTACCATCACTGGTGGGGTGGGTTTTGACATCGTTTGGTTAGCGTCAAGTAGTTCTTTTTGTGTGAACTTTGATACTTTTTGAAAATGTTTTCTTAGTTTTTTAAGAGGGTAGCCTCTTTTCAAGTAGTATTCAGTTAGTTTGTCTGCATTGTGTTTAAAGTCAGAATCAAGAGAGCATATGCGCCTGATTCTTAAGTATTGCCCATAAGGTCCCTTTTTCATGATGTTGTCTGGATGGGCACTGGTATGGTGTAGGAACAGGTGAGTGTCTGTAGGCTTGTTGTACAAGGTTGTGATAATTTGTCTTGATTTGTCTAATTTGACAGTTGTGTCTAAGAAATTAATGCTTTCTTTACTGAATTCTGATGTGAATTTAATGGTGGGGTGGAGCGAGTTTAGATACTGTACAAATTTGTTTAGGCTTTCTTCCCCATGTGTCCAAATCAGGAATATGTCATCAATAAATCTTTTCCAAATTAGTGGTTTCAGTGGGTAATTGGCCAATGCTTTAGTCTCAAACCTATCCATAAATAGGTTAGCGTAATTTGGTGCTAGTGAAGTGCTCATTGCTGTACCTCCTGTTTGTAAGAAGAATTCATTGTTGAATTCAAAGTACATATTGTGTAAGATAAGATAAGATAAAATATTTAAAATTTTAAGTGCAACAACACCAATGTGTTATACTGCACTATAAAAACATTAACTACTATAAATATATTAACTAATATTCACATATATACATACAAACAATCAAAAACTGGCAAAAATACCAAACAAAAACACAAGACTATACGAAATGACTAGAATAAACAATGTAAAAAATCAATCAACAATACATAAACAACAAACAAACTAAAGACTAGATATTGCAGAATAAATTAACATGAAGGACAAAACACAAAATAAATTAATTAAAACTTTTTAAAAAGGGCCACATTCTTTTAAATAATTAATGATATTAAAAACATTTTCACAAAATAATTTTTGCATTGTATTAATATTTCTATAATATTTAATTCTGGTGTCACGTAAGTAGATACAGTCTAATAATATATGCTTGACTGTATCGGGACAATGACATGGAATGCACCAGGGCATATCTTCACCTTTCAACAGATAACTATGGGTGAAATAAGTGTGTCCTATACGGGCTCGAGTTATAACTATTTCCTCCCTACGAGATAAACCCGTCCAAACATAAAAATCTCCTACTGTAGGGTTTATTTGGAATAGTTTATTATCAGGACACGCATTCCATTGAGCTTGCCACTTTTGTTTAAAAACACTATTTACATTCACTTTGAAGTGTGTATAGGGGACTTTCAAGTCTAAAACATTAAAATTCAAGGCCTGTTTGGCAAGCTCATCTGCTTTTTCATTGCCCTTTATGCCTACGTGACTTGGAACCCAAGCTAAAACAACTTTCTTATTCACTGACAAACAATCATTAAAAAGTTTTAAAATATCTTCAATGAAAGGATGATCACAGTTGTTGCTATCAAGAGCTTGGAGACTAGATAAAGAATCAGTGAATATGATAAAAAGATCCCTATCACAATTTTAAGAGCCTGTAATTCAGCTGTAAATATACTAGCATTGCCAGGAAGTCTGACTTGGGCACTGAGGTTATTACATGTAGCAGCTGCAGCAACCTTATTTTCTGTTTTTGATCCATCAGTATATATAGCCCTATGGTCAGGATAACAACCTTTCAACTCAGCAAATAGACTTTGAAAAAGACAATCATCACCAAGATGTTTCTTTTGATGGGTGAGGAATAAGTCTATGTGAGGTTTCTGTATAGTCCAGGGTGGGTCATCTGGCAATGACACAGTCTGAATTAAATCCAGCTGAGGACAGACAGCAGACAAATCTTCCTCTACACGATGCCCACAAGATCTGATTGCAGATGGTTTCTTGTCATAAAGATCATAAAATTGGGGGTTAAAAACAACATCGTAAGCTGGATTGTCAGGATTACATCTCAATTTCAAAGCATACTGAATACATAACTTATCAAACCTTAAATATAAGGGTGGTTCATTTGCCTCTACATACAAGCTTTGCATTGGAGAAGTCCTGAAGGCTCCCAGGCATATTCTTAAGCCCTGGTTTTGAATGGGTTCCAATTTCTTAAGATATGACTTTCGAGCAGAACTAAAAACAGCACTACCATATTCCAATCTAGAACGAACAAATGAACGATAAAGTCTCAATAAAACACTCCTATCTGCTCCCCAATCCATTTTGGCAACTACTTTCAGTAAGTTCATGGCTTTTTCACATTTCTAGCGAATATAATCAATGTGTGCCTTAAAATTCAGTTTATTGTCAAATATAACACCAAGGAACTTAGTTTGTGAAACAACAGGGACCTGTGAATTATATATTGTCAATGTTGGGTCTGGATGAAGTTTTCTTTTATTACAGAAATGCATGCAAACAGTTTTGGTTTTAGAAAATTTAAAACCATTTTCATCAGCCCATTTTTCTATCTTATTCAAACATAACTGAAGTTGCCTTTCTATTGAAGCCATATTTCTAAAAGAACAAGTGATTGAGAAATCATCAACAAAAAGAGACTTTTCAAAGCTAGCTGGAATCACATCAGCAATACTGTTGATCTTTAAAATAAATAATGTAACAGATAGGATACTGCCTTGAGGGACACCCATTTCTTGTTCATACATATCTGAATAAATAGATCCTAAATGAACTCTAAAAACTCTGTTTGATAAAAAATTCTGAATAAACATGGGCATATGCCCTCTTAAGCCTACTTTATGTAGATCTCTTATTACACCATACTTCCATACTGTGTCGTAGGCTTTTTCTAAATAAAAAATACAGAGACTACATGGTTGCCTTTTAAAAAGGAATCTCTAATAAAAGATTCAAGTCTTATTAATTGGTCTGTTGTAGTTCGACCTTTTCTAAAACCACTTTGATATTTTGATAAAATATTATTTTTTTCGAGGAACCAAACTAATCTAGTATTAATCATTCTTTCCATGGTTTTGCATAAACAGCTTGTCAGAGATATGGGGCGGTAATTGGACGGGTTTTTTGGGTCTTTGCCTGGTTTAGAAATAGGTATTACAGTGGCCTCTTTCCAGCATTCAGGAATTTCACCTGAAGCCCATATATCATTAAATACATCAAGTAACACCATAAGTGAGTCTCTTGGTAGATGTTTTAGCAGCTGATAATGGATCTCATCTGGACCAGTGGCTGTGTCATGAGACTTTTTCAGAGCATCACATAGTTCTCTAATGGTAAATGGTACATTGTAGTTTTCAAAGTTGTCTGTGTCAAAATCCAAGTGTTCTTTTTCAGTTTTCTCTTTATATTTTTGAAACTCTGTACAGTAATTGTTGCTGCTAGAATTCTTGCGGATTTCTTCGGCCAACCTATTTGCTATATCAACTCTTTCTGTTATTTTTGTCCCATCATTATTTTCCAGATGGTGTATTGTGGTGTTACTTTGTTTGCCACTTATTTTCCTTATCATTTCCCATACCTTCTTTGCTGGTGTCTTTACATTTAGTTTTGATACATATTCATGCCATGATTTCCTTTTATTTTCTTTAATTATTTTACGAGCATTGGCTCGACAGTTTTTATATTCATTTATGTTATCTGATGTAGGATTTATACGGCATTTATCCATTGCATTTTGACGAGCTTTAACAGCTTTTTTGCATTCACTGTTGAACCATGGTTTGTAGCTACCAGTGGACTGTCCAGTTGACTTTGGCACACATTTTGTTGCTATGTCATTTAACTTATCTAAAAATGCAGGAAACTTTTCTGTTATGTCAATAAAATTATGCCTATTAATATCCAGAGAACACTGAAGTTTGAATTTTGGCCAATCAGCCCTTTTAAGATTCCAACGAGGAACATTGTCCTTAGGCATACTCTTAACTATATCAATTAAAATAGGAAAATGGTCACTACCACACTGATCTGAATGGACCTGCCATGTAAAATCAAGAAAAACAGATGCAGAACATAAAGACAAATCTATTGAGGTGAATGAACCTGATGCAGGATGAAAGTAGGTAGGTGACTTATCATTAAGCAAACAAATATCAGAGGATTCAAGAAGATGTTCCACCTTATAGCCTAAACTATTAGATGGGGAACAACCCCACAAATCACTATGTGCATTAAAATCTCCAATAAATAGAAAAGGTGCAGGTAACTGGTTGACTAGATTATCAATATCACTTTGTGCAACATTAAAACGTGGTGGAATATAAACATTACATACAGTTATAGTTTTATGCAGAGATACTTTTACAGCAACTGCCTGCAGTTCTGTATCTAACTCAAGTACCTCATGGGGTATACCTTTCTTAACAAAAATAGAGCAGCCACCAGTGGCTCTCCCATCTACTTCAGACATACAAGTTTTAAAATAATGATCAAATCCTCTAATATTTACATTATCTGTTTCTTTAAAATGAGTTTCCTGCAATGCTAAAATGTAGGGTCTAAAATTGGAAATTAAATTTTTAATTTCTTCAAAATTTGGCCTAAAGCCACGACAGTTCCACTGTATTATACTTTTATTTTTGTTTGGTTCCATTATTTACATTTTTATTGCCACTCCGCCCTTGTGAATTTGTGATTGGGGATTCTTCAACACTCATTTCACTGTCACTATCACTCAAAACATCATGTTTATTATATTGTTTAACTGGGTCATCAGATCCCTTATGCTGTTTGGTCAAATATACTTTGCTTTGGCTTATTTTCAATTTAATGGGGTCATTTTGAGATGAACTTGTCTGACTTGATGAACTCGTTTTAGTCACTTTAGTTGTCTGTTTTTCTACTGCATACTTTTTGGGTTGTTTTGAACCATCTGGCCAAGTCATTTCTGTTTGCGTTTCCACTGTTGCTGTTTTCACCACAGATTTGGTTGCTGCAGCTGCTTGGGCATATGTTGTCTTCACAGAATTAAATATGTCCATTTGTTTCTTGGCTTCTGTATATGTAATCCCTCTTTCTGTCTTGATTCTTTGGATTTCCTTTTCCTCTTTCCATTTCGGACATGTTTTATCATTAGAGGCATGGTTTCCTTGGCAGTTAACACATTTTGCTTCATTTGTGCATTGTTGAGAGTCTGTATGATCTTCTTGCCCACATTTATTGCAAACTTCACTTTTCCTGCAGTTGAATTTTGTGTGACCAAACTTTTGACACTTGTAGCATCTCATAGGATTCGGGACAAACTGTGACACAGCCACTCTGTAGTAACCCACCCTGATGTATTTAGGTAAGGTCTGGCTTTGAAATGTCAGTATAAAGGTCCATGTCGGTTTTCTTTGTCCATCTCTAAATACCGAAATCCTGTCTAGCTTGATGACACCTTCAGCTTTCAGGCCTTCTAATATTTCATCATCGGTACAGTCTTTTATGTCTGGGCATCTAATGACCCCTTTCTTAGTATTTAAACTGTAATGAGGTGAAACATCAATTGGTATCGCATTGTCCATTGTCAGATTCAATTTTGTAGTTTTCAGTAATTTCTTGCTCTGCGTTTCCTTATCAAATTCCACCAAAATGCTTCCATTCCTTAACTTCTTTATGTTAAAGGGATCTGAACCAAGCACAGCAACAATAGCCTTATTAACAGCAAATGGTGACAGTTTGTACAAGGGTCTTTCATCATTTGTACCTTTTATCAGCAAGAAACGTGGCCATGAGCAAATCTGAGCAGAGTCAAAGTCTGTAGTCGTAATATCAGGTCTAGATCTTTTCCTATCAATAGTGAGTTTTGGGTAGCCATAATGTAGTAGATATTTTTCGTTGCCAATGCTCTCCACCCACCCTTCGAGCCCAACAAGGGGATACCATAATAAGTGTGGAGCTGAGCCCTGCACACTGATATCAGAGATACATTAGCAATATACTCAAAGACCACAAAAGTGAACCTTGATTGACCTGTTAAGCAGCCGCCTTCTAGATACTCCAAACAAAAGCACAAACCAAACACCAGCAGAAAACAACAATCAAGTACAACAGTAGAAACCATTAGAAACAACAAGCAATCAATAATTTGGAGCACTAGGGCTTGGCACTACCAGCCGATTGATTAAGCCAGGCCATCTTAACCTTCCGACTAAGTGAAATTGAGGCCAAAGCTGTGTATTGCCTCCTCAATGCCGCAACAAAGAATTGGCTCAACAGCCAGGACCCTCTCTTCCACTGACACGGATCGCAACCCACGGCAAACAGGCTGCCCCCAATTAGTCGCCTCTTACGACATGCAGGAGGATACGTTGGGCCTATTCTACATCCCCAGACCCACAGGGGGCTACATATTGTGTAGAACTAATTTTAATAGATCCAGAATATAGGTGGCAATAGGACCTTTGGTGGTGTCCTTTCTCATGTTATCTGCTACTGCTAATATCCCTTCATGGTTGGGGATATTGGTGTAGAGAGAGGTAATATCCAAAGTGGCTAAAATTGCTCCTTCGGTCAAAGTTGGGGTTTTACGTCCCGTTCAACAGCCAGGGTCATATTGGGACAGGTCCTCAGAATTGCCACTTGTGGGACTCGAACCCACAGAGGTGACAGCCTATGATTAGATGCCAAACTTGCTAACCACTAGGCCACTGAGGACCTAATTGCTCCTTCGGGTATAGGGCCCAATTGGGTGATTTTACTGATGAAATCTTGTGTATCTCTAATGTAAGATTTAGTTTTTGGAACATATTGTTTAATATGTTCATCAACAAATTTACTTATGTTCGCAGTTGGGTGGTTGACTGAACTACAGATTGGTCTAGCTGGAATTCCTTTCTTGTGAATTTTCGGTAACAGGTAAAACTGACCATGTTTGCAGTTTGTTGGTTTTAGATAATCGAGATTCTTTTCTGATATCAAGCTTTTTGCTTTCATTTGGATTAATTTTTCAGTGATTTTTTCAGAGGCTTCATTTGTTGGGTCATGGTCAATTTTGGTGTAAAAGTCTTTATCTAGGACTTGTCTATATCCTTCTTGTAGGTAGTCTTTTGTGTTCATGACTACTACTGCAGAACCTTTATCAGCCTTTTAAATAACTATGTCTGGGTTATTTTGTAGGGCTAAGATTCCAGCTCTTTGTTCTTTGGTGAGGTTATTGGTTTTTCTTTTTGGTAATTTACTATGAAGTAAATTGTTCTTGAAAGCCATTTTGAAACATTTTAGTGATACATGAGTGTTGTTAGGGACCCAATTGCTTTTGGGTTTGAATTTAGAATGAATTTCCTTGTGTGGGTTTATGTTATCCTCGAAGTTAGAGGCAAGAATTGATACCAGTTCTCTATCATCATTATCAAGGATATTATTGTCCTGATAGAAGTGATGCTGTAGTACCAATCTCCTATGAAAGGATTTAAAGTCTTTCCAAATCAATGACTTCTGAGGAGGTCCTGGGGTTGGACAAAAGGTAAGTCCTTTTTGTAAAGCTTCTATAAGTGGTTTGTCCAATGTAGTATCTGATATGTTGATCACAGTATGGCCTATAAGGCTATCCATGGTTTTACCTGGGGGTAAGATACCAGGAGGATAGTTTTGGCTATCTTCCTTAATTTATTAATTATTTATTGGTTTTAAGGTGGATAATATGGCTCCGGGGAGCTAAAGTAGGTCAATGTTTGATTATAAGCTATTGATAAGTCCCATGAATAACTTTTTGAGGTTGCTATTCTGTCTGCTTGATTGGGGTCTTCTTGCTTGTTGGAAAGGTCTTTGCTTGACTTTCTGAGGTCTACGGCTTCCCCTTTGTTCTAATCTCTTTGATGTCTTGTTCATGGCAATGCTGGCTGCTGCTTTGTATCGGTCATTGAGGAAGGTACTGATTTCTTCAAATTGACTTTTATTGAGTAGCTGTTGCAGTTGGGCTAAGTTTGTTTGAATTTCTAGTTTGATGGTTTAGTATTTTTGGCAAAGGTCCTCCAAAATAAGTTTGGCTAATTTAACTTTAGAATCTTGTGTGATAGTAGCCCAATTCTCTTTAAATGCATTGTCTCTGTTGATTGCAGTATAGCAGTTGAAATTAGCTTGGGTGGGGAATTTGTTATCAGATAAATTTTGTTTCATCTGATGAATGTTAGTAGCGAGAGAAAGTTTTTTCCTGTGGAGAGTTTTAGTCTTAAGGTACAGGAGTTTGCTCTCCTTGGGGTAGCCTGTCCTTTGGTCTCCCTGTGGTGCATCCACACATCTTTGTTTGGTGGGGTTTAGGTTAGAATCTTTTGTTTGACCTAATTTGTTTGCTGTCTGTTCAAGTAGAAGCATAGTTTCATTGCTCAGAGTAGTATGAGGTATTGGTGTCCCTATAGCAGGTGTGATGTTAGTGGTAGACTCTACGCCTAAGGTGTCTATGGCTGTTACCAATGTAGACTGACTTCCACTAGCTGACATGGTAGTGCCCAGTAAGTGTAAAACTAGAGAATATGTTGCTATAGAAGTCAGTATATGCCTGACTTCTATAGCAACATATTCTCTAGTTTTTATTATATTGTGTGGGGGGGTCATTGTAAAACACAAGCGTCAATGGGGAAACAATTGCCATGTAAAAACAATGGAGATTTGTATTAATAAAGAACTTTAATAAACATAGCCCCAAAACAACAATGTTGTATACTTTGCGTTGTCCAAAGAATGAACATTAATATCAACCTGCGATGAACAATCACCCCTTCCTTTCAAAAACATCCAAATGTATTCATTTGTTTAAGTTACAGCAGCTCTTTACACTTAGAAGCAATATTCATCATAAATAAAATAATTCTTTGAAATTTCAATAGTGTACATGTTTTTTTGTCATCTTATATCATGTAAGCAGTAGAACATTGAAATTTTTCTGAAACAGGATGTTTTAAATACATTGTGTATTATAAACATGTTAGAGTGTCACATCAGATACGGGGGCCACGGTGGCAGAGTGGTAACACTCTCGCCTCCCACCTCTGCGGCCGGGGTTCGATCCCTGTCATGGCCGTAAGTGGGAAAGCTGGTAGTTGCTTGCCGTTGGTCGGCAGTTTACAGTACAGAACCCTAGCGAACTATATGTACTGGTTTCCTCTGCCCTTCCAACTACCCGTCGTGATATGACCTGTACAGTGTTGAAAGCGACGTAAAACCACAAACAAACAAACAAACAAACAAACAAACAAGTCACATCAGATACATACTTTCAGGTTATTATCTATGGTTTTATGTTTCAGTGAAGTGGTTGTTTAGTTTTGTCTATAAGATTGCTCATCAATAGGTTGTCTCACATTTAACTGTACAGCGGATTAACACCCCTCACCATACTGACAATTAGAACCTATGGAAGGGTGAAATCAATTGTATGGAATTGTGTACAATTCACTCCAGAGTTCACTTCGTAGCTTTTATCACATATACATGCATTATTAACATGTAATTTTAAACTATCAAAAGGCATTAAAATCTCTGCTTTCAATGGTACTTTTAAATTCAGTTTCAAAACGTTTTTATTTATCATTATAAAAATAAAAAAATTATGTTTTGAAATATAGTCCTTAGTTCAGCTCTGAAAGTTATAAATGCTAAACACTTTCAATGTACCTAAGTTGTCTACTTTATGCATAAATTTGATGAAAACTTACTTACAGTTTCATATATTCCTAAATAATATAAAGCTGTTGCTAGTGAATGTGAAAAAATGCTAATGTCCCCTAAAGTCAGTTTTTTTTGTTTAGTAACACATCAGGATGGGGGGCCCGATGATGTAGCGGTTAAAGTGCCCAAACTCTGAGGTCGCTGATTCGAATCTTGGCCCAAACACTTCACTTTGGAAAGCTGGTAGTTTGTACCAATGCCCGGTGGTTTGTGTAGAATCTTGACCAATTAGTATGCACTGGTTCTCCCACCTGTAAACTTCCCATCGCAATATCACCAACGTAAAGATAGAGTGCACATAACCCTGACTAATGGCCTTTATAAGTGAAAATGCGAAGAGCAACCTCCTTTGGAATTTTTCCTAGGTGGTTGCTCTTCACAGATCTGACTGTAGTTCATGTTAATTAATATCTTAGCTCTCCTCTCCTCCAAGAGTTTTAGTCAGATTCATCACAATAAGTGAAACTTACTGAGAGTGGTCTTGATAGGACTTTAGATGTTGAAAGAAATGTACAAACCAAACATTGACCTTCCATATAAATTTTGATGTGAAACCATGAATGACCCCATAATGTTTATCCGTCCAAATATAATCCATAATGTACACAGCCATGATATAGGACAATGAAATAGTCATCAGAGAAACGTGGTGATGTGAAAGAACTTAAGATTAGGGCTGCTGCATCTTGTGTTTCTGGAGGAGGTGTAGGGGTAAATTAAGTGGATGGGGTCAAATACATGAAGTATTTGTATTTGAAGTATTTAACACATACATTGAGGAAAAAATAAAATAAATTTACTAAAGTATTTGAAATTTCCAGTACAGTACTTTTGCAAATACTAAATACATTTAATATGCTTCTACTACTATATACTTAAAATGATGCATTAAAGTCAAAGTCAACGGACGTACGTTAAACCCCAACTTTGACTTTGTATAAGTTTCAATAAAACTAAGAAACAGAAATTACAAAATCATAGCATCTCCCCTTTCTTCAGATGTTGTGAAAATAAGGACACTGTAATGGTTCAAAGTAGTTATAATATACACAGTCATTGGTTGCTGTTAAAAATTTTCTATTTTGATGAATATACTAAAACTATAAGTCTTTGTATGCACTGAGACACTGAACGTTTAAAGCCTGTATCAGATTTCATTGTTATATTTGTTATCGACATGAAACAGAACAAGCACTGAAGCAGCATAATGTGTTGGATCAACCAAGCCGTCTCTTCAAATGTGACAAGAGCAGGATAACCAGTCAAGTCCAAACTAGAGAGAAATGCTATGGCATAGTAGGACAGCCTTGCTATCAAGAGAAGGTTTGACTGCATTATATTTACAGCTACAAGGTATAAATGACACCAATATCAATTGTAAAATATTTACTCAGTTTAAGAGGGTGTGTGCTAATGTCATCCTGAATTCATGTATGATTTATAATAAATACACATGAACAAAAGTTGTGTCCAACAATGCTGTGTAGTAGTCCAAAAGATGTTGGTCGTACACATCAGAAGCATACAGTTATGTTTTGGTTTCCAGGAAAGACTTTTACCTTGCACAATCTCTAATATGCATCACCAGAAACAAAATCACATGTCATCATGTAGCCCTATCTGAGTAACTGGAATAGAAGTGTCACTTATGTGAATGAAACAGTATTTAATTGAGTTTCCAGTTAGTTTGGGCATGCTTGCTACATAAAGGGGATTAACTATTATGATACAGAAAATAAACACAAACTTCCTTCTCATGCTACATAAAATTGTGACCTAATGTATCTTTGAGGCATGTATATATGGAGGAAAATAAGGTACTAAAGGAACTTCCTCCATGATATGTCAGGTGCTGGCAAAATTCAGAGTATTCACTCCAAATCCAAATCTAAGTTGGGGTTAAATGTCCGATTCAACAACCGGAGTCATATTGGACAGTTTGTTTGTTTGGGGTTTTACGTCGCTTTCAACACTGTACAGGTCATATCACGACGGGTAGTTGGAAGGGCAGAGGAAACCAGTACATATAGTTCGCTAGGGTTCTGTACTGTAAACTGCCGACCAACGGCAAGCAACTACCAGCTTTCCCACTTACGGCCATGACGGGGATCGAACCCCGGCCGCAGAGGTGGGAGGCGAGAGTGTTACCACTCTGCCACCGTGGCCCCCTCATATTGGACAGATGCACAGCATTGTCACTTGTGGGGCTATATATAAGCAATAGACCACACAAACTTTACAACTGGAGTCGGGCTTGAAGATGTATATCTCTGCAGTATCTCACCATTTCCAAAAGGGTACAATGAATACATTGTGATTTACAGAATTGAAAAGCATACAGACTTTTGTCTTGTTAATTTTTTCTTCAGGTTTTGATAATTGAGCATATTACTTCAATGAGAATTTCTCCCTATACTTTTATTTTTTTTCAAAGAATATGCCAACATTTTCTAAACTGGATGACCCACCAAAGAACTGGCTGTTTGGAACATCCCCAAACGGTAATACCCATTGAATCTAGTATACATGAAGCGCATTGACCGTAGATTTTATTGATTAGCTTGATATTTTGTTTGTAACTATCGGCGGCCGAATCATATGTTTATGACTAGCAGTTTATAATTTGTGTTCTGTAGCTTGTATATCTATTTTATTAAACAATCCTACCTTCTAATGTGTATTATTTCTTTGGCATGCTGATATTAGTGAAGTATTATCATTTAGTTTCATGCTTACAACGATAATGTGATACAGGAAGTTCACTCTCTGAAGTTTTGGTTGAAACTAAAGCTTGGACCAATCAGAAGACTTCAACCTTGTGCTTTCTGAGTTATTCATTTCTGTCTGGGTTTTCTCTATATAAGCTGAGGGAAACTTCAGTTCTGGGCTGGAAGTTTTGGAGACAACATCAGAGGCAGGATGAACAACTGTTCAGGGTAAAACCTGTAGTTAAGTTTGTACGGTGAGTTTTCTGGGTCAAACCTGAAAACTATGTTTATGATGGACATATAGTTTTGTGACACTTTGTTTTCAGGGTAAAACCTGGAGATTTAGTATGATTTGTATTTAGTTGTTTAAAGTTTCCTTTCAGGGTAAAACCTGGGAGTTTATTATATGATTTAATACTTCAATCAGTGTCTTTCAGGGTAAAACCTGGGAGTTAATTATGATATGATTTAATACTTCACTCAGTGTCTTTCAGGGTAGAACCTGGCAGTTAATTATGATATGATTTAATACTTCACTCAGTGTCTTTCAGGGTAGAACCTGGTAGTTTATTATGATATGAATTAGTAGTTACTTTTTAGGGTTCCTTCAGTTTCAGGTGGAACCTGGGTAGTTTAGATGTTTACTTAGTCTTGGAGGTTGTATTTCAGGAGCTGATGTGAATTTGTTGTTGAGGAAATCTAGTTTCAGGGTGAAACCTGCAAACTGATTATGCATTTGATCTTAGTTATCAGTGTATGAACTTTTTGTATGATTTTGCAGGGAATTCTGTGAGCTAACCTGGCCTAGAGGGTGGTCAATAATTAGTATTCTTGTGAAAGATGATGTTTCAATTTTGAATATAAGTCTATTAAACTGATACTATTTTTAATGACAGAACCTAGACAGGAAAGTTTAATGCAAAGTTAATACTTGCCAATTTAGTGTGTTACATTAATTAAGATATTGTTTATCTAACCTTTGATGTTGTAACCATTTCAGCCCCAGCTTTGCTGGTGAAACTTGTATATGCTGTACTATATACTCCTTGTGATTTGCAATAAATTTTTCTTTTCTACATTTAACTTTGATTCTTCTGAAACACTACGAATTTATTGCTCGGCACACTACATAAAATGATACTAACAAATTTAGGAAAACAAGACCAAACCATGAGAAGGATTTGCAGAATTGAAGATTTTCACAGTTTATTCCAAGGGGAAAGGGTCAAAGGTCAAAGTTGGGGTTTTACGTCCCATTCAACAGCCAGGGTCATATTAGGACAGGTCCTCAGAATTGCCACTTGTGGGACTCGAACCCACAGAGGTGACAGCCTATGATTAGATGCCAAACTTGCTAACCACTAGGCCACTGAGGACCTCCCAAGGGGAAAGGGAAAAGAATCCCTTTCGAAATGTGGAAACACAGACACGCATTTTAAATTTAATTGTTAAAACTGCACTGTTGAAATGATGCATTTAATTGCAATGAGGTATTTAGTGTGAGGAAGAATACGAGAAATAACCTTGACAAAGAGTTAATGTTTATTCATTACACCCTAATACATAAATAATGCTAACTAACAAAATTTTGATGCAACATGCCACAAAAATCTTATCAGCTTGAAATTTTCACAATACCGACACAGCTATCAAGTTTTCTAGTTTGACCTTGAAAAAGTTTGAGAGTGAAGTATAAGTATGTGGAAAATTTTTGCTACCGATAGTTGTGAAAACTTTAAATGGCGGTCACCGGTAATGGCAATGAGTAAGTGATATACCAATGTTTCCACAGTGGTGAGAAAACTAAACCCAAATAATAAATGCTTTTTGGAGGGATGATGAATCAAATTTAATAAACTTGAAGAACAAATAATGGTTGTATTCAGAAAGGTTACTTGTCTTGCACATTGTACCTATCTCTCATGAACATCCATTGTTTAATTTTGAAAAGTAATGTAATTCCTACAGGATGCATGGATCAAGAGTTATTTCATCTGTGGTTTTTCCAATTGTTCTACTGTATAGATTGCTAGACTTCTGTTTGTAAAATGGTAGAAAATCCATCGTGGCCTCATAAGTCTTCACATGTACAAGTACAACAATTTGATGTTTTGTGAAATATTGCTACATTTTCAATTTCTAAACCATCACCGTGGCCTCACATTTCCTTCACTCCATGGGATATTTAGGTTACCATGCAGCTTGAACCGCACTCTAGTCAATTTGCTGCAATACGGCAAATGAATGCTACCGTACTGTAGAATTTCTTCTTGAGTGCGGTGATTTACCGCACTCCAGCCACTTTGTATTATCTATGGCTAAGAAAGTGGTATTAGACCCCTATTATGCACGGGTGATATTGGGGGACATGAGCAATAATTGCACATGCTTGGTATTTTACTCAGTTAGTATCAATTTCGATGCTGTAAACCAAGCTTTGGAAATTATGGAATGGATTAATTCATCTATTTTTATAAACAGATTGACCGCTAATGCTGTGGTTTGTGCACTGTCTTCCGTTTTTACGGTCGTTAGGACCGTAATGCGACGATAGGCAGTAGGTACTGCCTCTCGGCATAAGTTGGCTGCGGACATAAGTTGGCCACTCATCTCCCCCCACATCGTATTACATCGGCTATAAATGTTAACGATAGCAGTACTATAATATTGTTCAGATAAGCTTGGAAGGCAATACTTGTCTTGTAGTCGCAAATATTTTAAATGAAAAATGTACACACAAGTCCAAAAATATCTTCACAATGTCTTCCTGCAAGTTTATAAACATCCGTTTGACAGCCGTGTTTTTTCAGACACAAGAAAACTTAGCAGAAATGTCCTTAACATCCAAAGCTAGAGGTAACATAAAGCAGTTCATCATATGCACTATTTAGTCATACAACTTATGTAGTAATTTCATTGTTTATGTGTCGCAGGAATGTTTGTAATTCCACCTATTTATGCAAACAATTATCCAACTGAGTTTCTCACAATGCACATGGGCACCCAAACAAACAACATAGTCCAGAAATTACCAGAAGTGGAAGAAAAATAAGGTACCGCAAAACAAGTGTGATTATATATGCAAGATGATTTTGTTTGTTGGCAATCATTATAGGCAGTCCTATCTCAACTGTTCCATAACATGCTATGCCCAAAGATTGTTTGATTGAGGCAGTCTTAGAAGTGAAATCCAAAAAGATGACAGTGACAGAAGCATCTACCAAGTTTGGTATCCCAAGGAAAATGATCACTAACCATGTGTTGGGGAAGATAGTTGATTTTAGATCCACGGGGAGAGAGAGAGCCCTTAGTGATGAGGAAGAGGCATCAGTCGTTAGGTACTTGAAGTACATGTCCAGACACAATTTTCCTTTAAGAAGATCAGAAGTCAGAGGCCTGATAGTGGTAAGTAATAACAGTGTCATTGTTGTTTTCTCTGTGCTACAGTTACCTTTATACTTTGAAAAGGGAGTCTATCTATTAAATAACTAGTAACTAACAAATATGCCTCTAATATTTACATTATCTGTATCTTTAAAATGAGTTTCCTGCAATGCTAAAATGTAGGGTCTAAAATTGGAAATTAAAGGCATCAGTCGTTGGGTACTTGAAGTACATGTCCAGACACAATTTTCCTTTAAGAAGATCAGAAGTCAGAGGCCTGATAGTGGTAAGTAATAACAATGTCATTGATGTTTTCTCTGTGCTACAGTTACCTTTATACTTTGAAAAGGGAGTCTATCTATTAAATAACTAGTAACTAACAAATATGCTTCTAATATTTACATTATCTGTATCTTTAAAATGAGTTTCCTGCAATGCTAAAATGTAGGGTCTAAAATTGGAAATTAAAGTTTCAATTTCTTCAAGGTTTGGCCTAAAGCCATGACAGTTCCACTGTAGCATACTTTTATTTTTGTTTGGTTTCATTATTTACATTTTTATTGCCACCCTGCCCTTGTGAATTTGTGATTGGGGATTCTTCAACACTCATTTCACTGTCACTATCACTCAAAACATCATATTTATTGTATTGTTTAACTGGGTCATCAGATCCCTTATGCGGTTTGGTCAAATAAACTTTGCTTTGGTTTATTTTCAATTTAATGGGGTCATTTTGAGATGAACTTGTCTGACATGATGAACTCGTTTTAGTCACTTTAGTTGACTGTTTTTCAACTGCACATTTTTTTGGTTGTTTTGAACCATCTGGCCAAGTCATTTCTGTCTGCGTTTCCACTGTTGCTGTTTTCACCACAGGTTTGGTTGCTGCAGCTGCTTGGGCATATGTTGTCTTCACAGAATTAAAGGTCAAAGGTCAAAGTTGGGGTTTTACGTCCCGTTCAACAGCCAGGGTCATATTGGGACAGGTCCTCAGAATTGCCACTTGTGGGACTCGAACCCACAGAGGTGACAGCCTATGATTAGATGCCAAACTTGCTAACCACTAGGTCACTGAGGACCTCTTTCACAGAATTAAACATGTCCATTTGTTTCTTGGCTTCTGTATATGTAATCCCTCTTTCTGTCTTGATTCTTTGGATTTCCTTTTCCTCTTTCCACTTCGGACATGTTTTATCATTAGAGGTGTGGTTTCCTTGGCAGTTAACACATTTTGCTTAAGTACTAGATCAATAGATAATAGTAATAGTAATAGATCAACAGAACTGATTTCAAAAGGCATAGCATATGTAAATGACTTGTTATCAAACTCAGGAGACCATCTTGGTTATTACGACTTTATAGAAAGATACCAAATCAAAATAAACTTTGTAGACTTCTATAGTTTGACTCATTCATTACCAAGCCATTGGTTAAAAAGTGGAAAAACACAACAAAAGGACAAAGGTCAAAGTTGGGGTTTTAAGTCCCGTTCAACAGCCAGGGTCATATTGGGACAGGTCCTCAGCATTGCCACTTGTGGGACTCGAACCCACAGAGGTGACAGCCTATGATTAGATGCCAAACTTGCTAACCACTAGGCCACTGAGGACCTCCACAACAAAAGGAAGGTGAAGTGAAACTAACTTTCCTACAATCCTTTTTGCCACAAAAGCAAACAAGCAAGTGGGTATATCAAAAACTAAGGACATTAAATAAATACAATAGAGGTCATGAAATAAAATGGGCTGAAATCTTAGGAAGGGAGATATCAGAATCTGACTGGTCAAAATATTATCGCAATAACTTCCAAAGTGTAATAGAGACATGCTTGAGAGACTTTCAATATCAAATCTTGACCAGATCAATTCCAACTAATAGATTTTTATCTAAATGTAAATTAACAGAAAGTGATAAATGTTTCTACTGTAAGGAATGTGTCGAAACAGTGGAGCATCTCTTCTGGTACTGCCCAGTGGTAAAGATATTTTGGTTCAATTTGTTTGATGTAATATTTGTAAATAGAGAGATCAGCATTAACCTAGATGATGCGAAAGTGTTGCTGGGGGGTGGCGAAAATGAAAACAAGGACGTTTTAAATTATCTTTTCACAGTGGTAAAAAAGTATATTTATAATACAAAATGTAAACAACAGCAACTTAGCGTTAAATGTTGTATAAGTTTAATACAATACTATCACTCCTTAGAGCAATATGTAGCTACAAATGAATACGGTATAATAAAGGGTTATGTCGAAAGATGGGAACTATTGAGTCCCTTTCTCAAATACAGGGCAACTAGTAACTGAAAAAAAAAGGTAACGATATTAATATGTTTTTTGGGTTTAAAGGAGACATGAAAAGAGAAATTCTAACGGCAGTTTGGTATAAATATCTAACTTTTTGTTTTTCTTCATTTGTAGTTTTTAAAACAAAATAAATAAAAATATAGTTGCACAAGTTTAAGTGTTGTAAATAAAAAAAAGGTAATGTCTGTTCTTTATTGGGCATCCTGCGAGATGCTATTTTTTGTAAAGGTCCTGGTGAGTGGTTTTAAAACCCCATTTACTCTGCACCAGGTTCCTGAAACCTTATTTTTAAATGGGGGAATAAAAGAATTTGTGCACTTAAAAAAAAAGAATTCAATATTTAGTTTTTCAATCCACAAATCATGTCACCTTTGCTGCTTTTAAAAATATACCATATCCAAGTTACGGTTCCATGACGCATTCATTACCTTGGTTCATACTGGAACCCACCTCGGACAAGTAAAAAAACAACACTGAAATGAGATGTTTTTAAATTTACAGGTATCTATCCCTTTGAAATGAAAAGTTATATATATGTCAAAAGATGTCATTCACACCGCATGAGACAGTGCACATGCAACAGTTAGGCATGTTCATAATTAAGCTTTAGGTGATGGCATGAAAAAACAGCTGGAGAAAATTGAAATAGGTTTATATGTTACAAATGTCTAAATTACATTGTGGATTTAGAAATAACAAAGGCCTGAATGTTTGGACAACATATCCTTTTGAACAACTGAAGTCATATTTGGCCATGCCCTCATCATTGGCACATGTAAAGCCCAGCCTTTTAAGTTGATGACCATCCCTAGTTGGGTTTGAACATCGTTTTCAGCACTGTATTGAGGGGCCACGGTGGCAGAGTGGTAACACTCTCGCCTCCCACCTCTGAGGCCGGGGTTCAATCCCCGTCAAGGCCTTATGTGGGAAAGCTGGTAGTTGCTTGCCGTTGGTCGGCAGTTTACAGTACAGAACCCTAGCGAACTATATGTACTGGTTTCCTCTGCCCTTCCAATTACCCGTCGTGATATGACCTGTACAGTGTTGAAAGCGTCGTAAAACCCCAAATAAATAAATAAATCAGCACTGTATTGGTCACATCAGGACAGGTAGTTTTATGGGCATCGGAAATCACTACATGCAGTTGGTCAATGTTGTGTACTGTAAAATGCCAACCATCCTAAAGCTAAAATCAACTTTGCCACACAGGGGTTTGGTTGTGAACCGCAAACCTCAAAGGTGGGAGGCAACAGTATTACCACTTACCACAGCACCATGCCCCTGCCCCATGTAAACATGTCAATATCATGTAAATTTTACATTATTTAAGATAACCTATCACAAGTCACAATGTCAAACAAATGATTTAACATATTTAACCTCACCAGTTCATTAAGTGTAACACCAATAAATACAAAAGCATGCAACTTAACTGAGATCACATGTACATGCACTTAATGTTGACCAATTTAAAGTTGAGTTTCCAATTAAAAGTCTCTAACTACAGACATGTAATTATTCTTTGATAAGCATTGATTGTAAAGTATTTGTATGGAAAGAAATTTTGTTTCGGAGGTCATGTTTTTCATGCAATATCACAAACATAAGTGACTAAACTGTTCGTAAAAACTGAAACAAATTACATCTAACTCTGTGAGATGTATTCATCAAAACACAAAAGTTATCCTAAGTTTATGTTAAAATTGTAGAGGATGTGCATATGAGAAATAATCTTCTGAACAGACCTACACAGTTATGGAACTGTGATGAGAGTGGCATCTCAAGTCATGTGGCCACTCGGGAGAAAACACATGAGGTGAAAGGAAGAAACAAAGTACCAACAAAAGGTAACTCAGGCCGATACATGTACAGGGCTAATCACAGTTTATCTTAAATTTAAAACATTACACAGTGGTTACACTCTAACAAAAAATCTATATGACAATATGCATTGTTGATATATGATATGTAATCCAACAATGAAATAATAATTTAGTTTTAACAAATTCAGTGAAAGCTTACACTATAGCATGGTCAAAATTGGTTTTCACCTTATAACACTATGGACCTAAAATATTATTCCAGTAATGATGACTCATTCCAGTAATGTACCCTTGTACACCAAAGCAAATTGAAAGATGAATGCACCTTCACAGGTCAATCCTAGATTAAAAAAAATATAAATGACCACTTCACCATTAATGGTACAGAAACAAAATGCGTCAATTTTACAAAATGAGGTGGTGTTGTGGAAAGGGTCAATACAATAAATATGTTTTAAATTTAAAGGTGTGCAATATTGACCACATCATGGTGATGATGTGTGTTTCTGCGGCAGGCAAGGTGATGCCAACATTCATAATTTATGAGAAAAATTTGCCATTTACTAACTGCCACTTATGATCTGCCAAAAGGATGGCTTCACGGTGTATCGCCCAATGGTGGGTTTCCACTTTATTACAGTAAATAAAACTTGAAACTAATCACAACATAAAGGACATGATTATATATGTAAAATGACATTTCTGTGTCCTTTTTAAAATGACATGTCACATATGTATAATGAATCTGGAATTTAGGGAAGTTAACTGTTGTATAAGATAGTGACATACAATGTTTACTGAAATCTGTAAGGCTCAGTGTTTCTTTCACCTTTACAGTGTCACCCAAGAATTATTAAGTGTGTACATAGATCTACGTCATAGATTGACATTTGTAAATGAACTAACTCATGCCTAAGCTTCTTAATAAGCTTTAGCCACACACATTAACTTTTTCCCACAGGTTACATGGATAAACAGTTATTCAAACAGTGGTTTGAGAAATTTTTTTTGAAAGCCTGTGGACCAGAGCGTCCTGTATTACTTCTACTCGACAACCATGACTCCCATCTGTCATATGTGTTGGACATGACCATGCGAAATGAGGTTGTCATATGTTCTATTGAATATCTTTATCATTTGACTTATAAAAGCAATTGTGATTTGGTGATTAATGCAACACTGAATGTAATGCTATGTGAATCCTAAGTTTTCTTCAACAGAACTTAACTCTTACATTTTTATATACTATGATGCATTTGTATGTATTAAAGGTTTACATGTTTACAAGAACAGTATTACACCATAACCTTTGCTGGCTTTAAAATTTACATGTATGGATTTAACTTGCAAGAGTAAATGTGACACATTTCTTATATCACCATGCAGATAATACTATTAGGATTTCCGGCCCACACCACCCACATCCTGCAACCGCTGGATGTGGGAATTTTCCATCATGTCAAGAAGCGTTTCAATCAGTTGTGTGTTACTGCTGGGAAGTTGGATGCCAGATCTAGAATCACAAAGCATCATTTCCCCCAGACTTGGCATAGTGCTGTCAAGGCAGCATCTACAGCAATCATCAGCAGTGCATTTGAACGTGCCGGGATTTATCCATTTAATCCCACAGCTGTGGATGAGAGCAAAATCCAGAAATAAAGTTAGTATAATTATCAGACATGTACATTAACATTTACCGTAGCAGTTTATGTCTATTAAACAGATGAGGTCACTGCTTTATGGCCAACAGAAATGTAATATTGAGCTGTATGAAACTTCTATGCACTTAATACAAAAATGAAGTAAGATGTAATTAGGTACAGCAATGATGAGGGGTGTTGACCATATTCCTCATCATAGCTCCGAAATCCGGTATTCAGAGTAATTCGTGATGTAGGGCTGTTCCATATGCCAGGGTTCTGACATCAGAAGAATTTCTGGAACAGATAAAAGTGAAGGAGGAGAAGATGGCCAGAGACCTACAGGTCAAAGAAGAGAGAAAGAGAAAGAAAGATGAAGATCAGGCAGCAACGAAAAATAAGGGAACTGTAAAAAAAGCAAAGGTAATTATTGATGCAAAAACTTATAATTAACTATATAAAGAATAAACACTTCCAAGTAAGTTTCATTTAATAAACCATGATTCAATAATTGTAATTTCTGCACCAGATTAAATATGATCTGTAAGGAAGTTGTGAGTAATTTTGTTAGGTAAAAAGTCAATGTCAATGTTTCCCACTTTGAGATCATCTCGCCTTCATTTATTTACACAGAAAGCTGAAGACCTGGAGGTAATAACGTATGAGGAATTACATACCAAATGTCAGGAAGATTCCAGGAAGGAAACATTTGATGTAAGGCTTACACCTTATTCATATATGTAATTTAAGCTTAATATTCAGTAGTTACCGTCAACTTTTGAGCACTTAAAGACCAATCAGAAAGACTTAAACAAAAATCCTGCATTGCAGTTTCAAAAGTAATAGTTATATATTAGAAACATCACCACGTAATGAGCCTGATTTTTTATATTTTGCAGGAAAGTATCTGTCATATTTGTTTGAAAGAGGTGCCACCCAAAAAGAAGGGGAAGGGGATTAGTAATGCCATACACTGGATCTCCTGTGACAGGTGTCTGTGCTGGTAACACTGCTCCTGTTGTAACATTAAGCATATAGATATACCAGATGAATATACTTGTAATAAATGTAAATAAAATGATTGCATCAACCACCTTTTTGTGTTTTACCATCCTATTCATAAATCCCTTTACAACAAAACATCCAATTTTCGTAATCTCCTGATGACACTATTCATAATTTTGGATGTAAAAATAATCTAGAATGTGAATGGAACAACCAGAGATAATATGATATACAGAGGAAAATGGATAACTTTGCTTCTAATACAAGCTGTTACTTTAACCAGGTGTGCTATTCCATAATTTAACTGCATATTTGTCTGTGAAGAATATGTTGATAAGTAGAAACTCCAAGAATAGTAAGCCTACTTTTAAATCATTTTTAAGAATCAGATATGAATCACAATGGCCATTCAGTCCATGGTTTGCCTGTGACAACTGCCTCACATAGTTCAACTGCTGAACCTGTACATTAAAACTAATACCATTGTAACACATTATGTTTCAAACTAATTAAAACTGACAGTTATATAGGCGATAACCTGAAACATGTGTGCCTTTTCCTTGTTCATGTTTGTGCTTGTATGTTCCCCATACAAAGACCTCTCCACATTTGGATGTAGTGGGACCTTAACAATTAGAAATAGGACGCCCTGTTGATAGCAGCTGCGACATATGAATAGAAACAGGATAGCATAGAAGAACACATTATCATGTGTAATGTTCACCCCATGAACCTTTTGCCAAAATTGTACAGTAGTCTTACAAGACCCTGTTTCTTTATTTATTTATTTGGGGTTTTACGTCGCTTTCAACACTGTACAGGGCATATCACGACGGGTAGTTGGAAGGGCAGGGGAAACCAGTACATACAGTTCGTTAGGGTTCTGTACTGTAAACTGCCGACCAACGGCAGCTTTCCCACTTGAGGCCGTGACGGGGATCGAACCCCGGCCTCAGAGGTGGGAGGCGAGAGTGTTACCACTCTGCCACCGTGGCCACCAAAGAAGACCCTGTTTCATTTGTAAAATATATCAATGATGCTTAAATATTTATTAGTGTACATGTAAATTATTGCAGCTTCATGTCTTTTTGCATTGGTTGGGTCTAAAATTTTGACGAAGTCACTCTATCTTGCACGGTTAAGAAGGTAGAAGCAAATTTCTGTGTTTCTATTTGTGGCAAAAATTCGAAAATTCAAAATGGCCGCCATTTTTGGGGAGGGGAAAATTTTTTTTTAATTGCAAAGATTACATTTCTTCAATACCCTGTGGGTTGAAAATTTCGACGAAATCGCTCAATCTCGTACGGTTAAGGAGATAGAAGCAAATTTGTGTTTTTCCATTTTGGGCAAAAATTCGAAAATTCAAAATGGCCGCCATATTTGGGGAGGGAAAATTTTTTGAAAATTGCAAAGAGTACATTGCTCAGATACCCTTTGGGTTGAAAATTTCGATGAAATCGCTCTATCTCACACGGTTAAGGAGTTAGAAGCAAATTTGTGTTTTGCCATTTTTGGGAAAAATTCTAAAATTCAAAATGGCCGCCATTTTTGGGGAGGGGAAAATTTTTTGAAATTGCTAAGAGTACATTTCTTAGATACCCAGTGGGTCGAAAATTTTGACGAAATCGCTCTATCTCGTACGGTTAAGGAGATAGAAGCAATTTTGTGTTTTGCCATTTTTTGGAAAAATTCGAAACTTCAAAATGGCCGCCATTTTTGGGGAAGGGAAAATTTTTTGAAATTGCCAAGAGTACATTGCTCGGATACCCTGTGGGTCGAAAATTTCGATGAAATTGCTCTATCTCACACGGTTAAGGAGATAGAAGCAAATTCGTGTTTTGCCATTTTTGGCAAAAATTCGAAAATTCAAAATAGCCGCCATTTTTGCGGAGGGGAAAATTGTTTGAAAATTGCCAATAGTACATTGCTCAGATACCCTGTGGGTTGAAAATTTCGACGAAATCGCTCTATCTCGCACGGTTAAGGAGATAGAAGGAAATTTGTGTTTTGCCATTTTTGGCAAAAAATTCGAAAATTCAAAATGGCCACCATTTTTGGGGAGGGGAAAATTTTTTTTTAATTGCCAAGAGTACGATGCTCAGATACCCTATGGGTTGAAACTTTCGACGAAATCGCTCTATCTCGCACGGTTAAGGAGATAGAAGCAAATTTGTGTTTTGCCAAAATTCGAAAATTCAAAATGGCCGCCATCTTGGGGAGGGGAAAATTTTTTGAAAATTGCAAAGAGTATATTACTTAGATACCCAGTGGGTCGAAAATTTCGACGAAATCGCTCTATCTCGCACGGTTTAGGAGATATGAGCACATTTGCCTTTTTCAGTACTCAAAATAGCCAATTACTCATTTATTTAATTAATTACTCACTGATCTATGAAGCAATTCCCCCCAAAAGCAATCCCATACAAGCTATTAACCCAATGAACCTCCATACCAAATTTCAGAAAGATAGGCTTAATAGCATTCCTTAAAATGTCTGGAAACCAAAGAGATACTCAAAAGTAGCAAAGTAGCTATTACTCAGTTAGCTATAGAGCTATCATCACCAAAAGCAATCCCATATAAGCTATTAACCCAATAAACCTGCATGCCGAATTTGGTAAAGATAGGATAAGAACTGTTGCCTACAATGTCTGGAAACCAAGTGTGACGCCAGACGCTGGACGGCGGAAAAAGCAAAAATAATATGTCCACCCTCCAGTGGGGTGGACGTAATTCTCCATTAGTAATTTCTACAGTAAGAATAGTCTCCAAAAAGGGTAAATATTAGAGAGCAGATAATTGACACTACAATGAATGAATTATAGGAAGCATTTACTTTGACTTCATGATTAGGTGCTGCATTACATATTTTTAACCACATATTTGTCTGTCTGGAGTATGCAAATGAGGTGTGGCCAACTTATGCCTTGTTTATCATGTAGAAACTCAATTATCGTCCAGTGAAACCAGTGTACAGCAAACATATTTAGAACTGTCGGCCGAGCAATTATTCGTTTTTATGTATGTAAAATATTAATTCACTGATTGGTAGATTTTCGTCCGCGATCTTGGCCAACTTACGACGGAAGGGAGTAATTAGCTTTGAAACAAATATAACAGAATGTACCTCAGTTATCAATTGTGGTGTAAATCATTTGACAATTTGGTGGTTCAAGAATAAAATATTAAGCTGTCAATATAATTTTAATTCAAAATATTAGCTGTAGCAGTGGCGTTTCCTGGTAGAATACCACTGGACCCATAATGCGACGGTAATTAATACGTATTAACGTCTGTGGTAAGGCTAGTACAGCAGTAAAAGAAACAATATATATCTTTACTTATGGCGAAAAGATAATAAATATACATAGTAGTAACAATACAAAAGGCAATCAAGAATACTTGCATCGTACAACAACACAATCTTACCTGTAAAACTTTTACCCAACTCGTGAAACAAAGTACGTTTAAAACTCTAATGACCATATTAAACAATACTCGCCAATAGAGATGGTGCTATGAACACTAGTCAATCAAATATGCCACTGCACGCTCGCCGGGTTAGTTTGCTACATTCTTTTCTGGAATCGGAAAGATGCCCAGTAGTTTCTCTTCTCGGAAAATTGTTCCCCAAACTAACGAGACAAATATGCAATGTTTTTATGTACGTTAAGAATGTTTAGACAGGAATTAACTATTTTGAATTCATATTAACAAATTTTAGTAAAACCAAAACATTTTTCATTGATAAATACAGCAAACATTCTCTTTAAAATTATAAAACAGATTTGTTACTTCGTTTTTGTAAAATTATGTAAAAATAGTAATATTTGTGTTTTATTGTGAGTCAGCCATTTTTATGACAATATTTTTACCACAAGAAGGTAAAATGTGGAAATTTATAGGTAATTAACTGATGTAAATTTCTATTACAATCCACAGAAATTACTTCTACAGGAAGTATAGATCCCCATAGTATATATGTTGTTTTCATAACAAAGGGTAAAATGTAAATACATGCAATGGAATATTTTAAAAATGACTTTAAGTCTGCCCTGCAGTGGTCTTGAAATTATGACAAAATCTAAGACAAATTTTTGTCTAAGACCTTTTGTGAATCCCATTTTGTCTAAGCAAAAAATGTCTTAACTTTATGACAAAATTCTTGCACAGTTAAGACTTTTCTGTTAAAGTTATGACAATTTTTTGCTTAAGACCTTTTATGAATTCCTGCCCTGGATAACAAATCCAGAATTTTCCTAAACACCCCCGGTGGAGGTCTAGCGTCTACAAGTGATTTTTAGTTTTCTCATAGGGGGAGGAACAAATATGGTGTGATAGAGTTTAATTTATTTATTTTAAATAGCCACACAGAGCCTGTAACTGATATCTGCATGTGTGATTTCTTTTGTTGAGAACCACATATAACAGATGTCTGTTGCCATGGGTTTTATTTATTTTTATTTTACCTACAATCCTAACCAATGTCTCTACCAAGTATCAACTTCCTGCACCTTACAGTTCCTGAAATATAGCCCGGACAAGATTTTAAAGGTCAAGGTCACTACAGCAAGGTCAAAGGTTAATCAAGATCACACCATGATGTTGCACACTTAGATCCACAAGCATTGTCCCTACTATTAAGTATCAACCTTCTGTACCTTAAAGTTTCCAAGATATAGCCTGGACAAGTTGTTAAAGGTCAAGGTCACTACAGCAAGGTCAAATCAAGCTAACATCATGATTGTACACTTACAACCCCTAACCAATGTCCCTACCAAGTATCAACTTTCTATGCCGTACGGTTTATAAGATATAGCCCAGGCAAGATTTTCAAACTCAAGGTCACTACAGCAAGGTCAAAGGTCAAATCAAGGTCACACTATAACATTGCACACCTACAACTCTCAGCCAATGTCCCTACCTATATTCCTACACCCTACAGAGATACAGCCCGGACAAACTTAAGGCCCCGACAGCCCTTAAGGACTGTGCATTGGGTAACAGTGTTAAATATAAAAAATAATACCATTCATGTATGTTTTTGGACATATTTTTGTCTATATAACATTTGTTTAGCTGACATATAAAAAACTTTTAGCGTTAGCTACTCCTTTTTCTGGCTATCCCAACTTTATCCCATGACGTTGTGCGTGTCCTAACATGCTTTTAATCTTATGAAATAATAAAATGAAAATTTTAAAAAAGGTTATACCTAGATCACTGTTCCATTCTGCCCTCACAAGCTAAATACAAGAGCCAAATATTTACTACTTGATTTCAAAACTTGCCACAAACCTCGTCTTGACACAAACCGGAGGAAAGAATATTTATAACATTTGGTTGTCATCAGTAAAACTTGTGGACTGACGCATACCTAATAAAGAAGTCGGAGTAACAACAGAAATAAATTAAATTTCTTGGGGACTTTCTATTTGCAAATTGTGCCACAGAACAGATTGCTATAAATTGGAATAAGAATTGAATTTATTACTTTGTAGAAGTATGTTACTCAGTCTGTTTGTTTGCTTGTTTATTCACAGCTGATCATTATGAAATTTTCAAGGAGCATTAGAACTCTTGCAGTGAAGAACTGATTAAAATTTGGACGTGATCGGGTCAATATCCTTGTCTCTGGGGTGAATTTTGACCAAAATTGTACATGGTAGCGCCCATGGGCCCTGATGCAAGATCGGCGAAATCTGCTCTCGGCTCTCGCCTCTAAGTGATCTTGTATTACACTTTAACATGTATTAACAGCCAAAGCAACTAGTTTATAATATAGTAAATTTGTTAGATCTATATCAAGTAATGAAAGCATTGTTTTACCTAATTACTACTGGCTAAGGCACCACACTCAGGTTACATATGCAGGTAGAAACTAGGTTCATTTTCAGTGAAGTGTACAATGTAAAAGTTTATGCATACATTTATTCTCCAAAAACAGATTCATTTAAAATTGGTATCCCTGTTCATCTTTCATTTTTACATCCAAGATACCTTAAAAGTTTGCATTTTATCTTATTTGTGGCGACAAAGTCTTTCTATAGGTATCACATCTGAATAAATATTGACTTAAATAGATAGGTCGAGGTCCCCAGTGGCAGAGTGGGTTAGCAGGTTTGACATCTAATCACGGGCTGTCACCTCGGTGTGAATTTGACTCCCACAAGTGGCAATGCTTGAGGACCTGTTCCAATATGGTCATGGCTGTTGAACAGGAGCAACTTTGAAAGTACCAACTTTGTTGACAAATAGTTAGGTAAGCCTAAATCAGTACATTATGAAACCGTTATTCACCTGCATTATTATGGTCAAGATTTCTCCAGGGTCTCTCTCCTGAGTTGACTAGTGGACAGCAAGTTTGATATTCTAATCACCGGCTGTCACCTCCGTTTAGGGTTTGACCCCCCACCCCCGGAAACTGGTATTGTCCCAATATTCTTGCTGAATGAGACGTAATACTCTATCTTTGATCTTTCCTTAACGTATTGATCTAAATACAGGTCAGCAAATTCTAACCTAAATGAGTACATTGACAAACTATTATTTATTGCAGAATTGTAGTCAGCATTTCATCAGGCCAGCAGCAGGCCCTCAGTGGCCTAGTGGATAGCTAGTTTGGCATTTAATTACAGATTCTAAAGTTCTACATGGGTTCTACTCACAGTTGGCTATGCTGTGGTCTAGAGAAAAGATGAATGAATGAGGACATTGTGATACTGCCATTCTTGGATAAATTCCACAAGTGAGAATAACAATTGAAAGTCAAACCAGATATGAATTTACTGAATTAGGCATATAAAATGCATCCTCACTCGGGTAGTTTTTATCCAAAAGTTTTTATCCATCCAAACATTGTACATTTGGACACAAAACCGTATTTTTGCTGCTTTTAATTGCAGTTTCGTGGATTTTTAAAAAGGAAAATATGCATTGACTCAAGTTAAACTTACATAAGTATCTTACCATCATAACAAGAAAGCAATGAATCTTTTTGCAGTGTGCAGGTGCATAGCATTAGTATATATACTGCTTGGCTTTGTATCTTGGCACACACCTAAACTTAGCACAAAACATAAGACAGAATACCTATTGTTATGTGATTGCCATCGGTAAAATTCGTACGACACAGATAATTAAAATATCTTCTGCAATTTCCGTATGCAAATTCTGTAAAGTTTGAGGCACTAATTTCTTGCAGAAATTATATCCCCCCCCCCCCCTTAAAACGCACTGTAAAACTGTTATTGTTTGGATTTTATCTTAGCAAAATACTTTTATAACTTTGCGATTGTGTCAATGCATATTTGAATAGAAAGAAATCCACGAAATTACACTTTTAACCACCCAAAAATAAGGTTTTTGTGTCCAAGTTGTGCCAAGTGACAGCGGGAAGTAGTATCGATCTAATTGATGAGTGATATATTTTATTCATATATACAAAAAGCAATTTTTATATACAAGATTTTAAGTTCCTTAGTATGTGTCATGAAATATATTTCTTTCTAAAGTGAGCTTAAATATTTTTCAATCAAGTATCTCATACATACGACTTAGTATCTCGTGTATGCGGCTTAGTATCTCGTATATACAACTTACTATCTCGTATATACGACTTAATATCTTGTATATAGGACTTAGTATCTCGTATATACGACTTAATATCTCATATATAACCCATAATATCTCATATGTACGACTTAGTATCTCATATATAGGACTTACTATCTCATATATATGATTTAATAACTCGTATATATGACTTAATAACTCGTATATACGACTTAGAATCTTGTATATACAACATTATTAATTTATATATATGACTTAATATCTTATATATGTTACAGTCAATCTGTGAAACCAGTCATTACGCGTAATGACTGAAAGTTTCAGTCATTTCGTGTAATGACTGAAATGACCAGTCATTACATGTGCTAAAGAACATTAAACTATTTTAATCAAATAAATAACTTTGAAATTCTCATTTATCCATCATAATTTATAATACATTTTGCCTTTTTATGTTATTAATTAAATATTGACTTAATATCTTATATATGTTACAGTCAATCTGTGAAACCAGTCATTACGCGTAATGACTGAAAGTTTCAGTCATTTCGTGTAATGACTGAAATGACCAGTCATTACATGTAATGACTAAAATTTTCAGTCATTTCATGTAATGACTGAAATATATGGTTCATTTTTACACAGATTGACTGAATTAATTTCAGTCAATATGTGTAATTGATTTAGAGTTGTTTTTCATCACACCCTTTGTATTATTCAACCTTTGTACATTGTTCCCCTGCAGTTTGTAAATTTTTGTGCTAAAGAACATTAAACTATTTTAATCAAATAAATAACTTTGAAATTCTCACATGCTTCCTGAATTTATAGACAGAATTTTCAAACCTAAACCCAGACTTTTGTAATAGACTCTATTCTCATTTTCAAAAATATTATTAAAATATTGAATGGTTACAAGTATCTAATTACATTTTAAATGTTATTTACATTCTAAATTCATATTTGCAGTTTTAAGACTAAACTCATTGTCATAGAATGAAAATATCTTTGTTGTCAATGAAATTTATGTTTTGTTTGAAGACTAATTCTCATTTATCCATCATAATTTATAATACATTTTGCCTTTTTATGTTATTAATTAAATATTGAGTTCTATTGTGGCAGGTTGTTAGGAAGCAAGAAACCATGAAGCTTTTGAAGTGAATCTTGTCCACTCTTGTCCTGATTGCAATGCAGCTCTTTTATCCTGTTTTGTTCTTTCAGGCCTTGTTACTGTTGTTTGACCTCTCCACACAAAGAGCCTGTTTATCAAAGATGGGGTTGACCTTTAATGTTCTAAAATAACTGGGACAACTTAATCCATTCTTTTAATAGTTATTAATGCCTGAGTATGATAACTTAGAGCTCTAACTCACACCTGATTACCATTGTAACAATAAAAAAGCCTGAGTATGATAACTTAGAGCTGTAACTCACACCTGATTACCATTGTAACAATAAATAACCCTCAAGATATTTGATTTACCCTATGTTCTTCCTTTGGGCATACTGTCATACATATGACTAAGGAACTTGTACATTCCATCCATTCAGTCAAATCTTCGACTTTCTGTCTTGTATATACCAGTTGTTAAAAAATAGAAGAAAGGGAATAGCCCATGAATTTAAATGACTTGTATGACATGAATGGTATGTTCTGTGAATACGATTTAGTTATTCATATAACTCAATGGAAATGTTAAAACTAAGTCATATACACAAAATACTTACTGATATATAGGCGATACTAAGTCATATATACGAGTTATTAAGTCATATATACAAGAGAGTAAGTCTTACATATGAGTTATTAAGTCGTATATACAAGTTATTAAGTCGTATCTACGAGATAGTAAGTCGTATATACCAGATAGTAAGACATATATACGAGATACTATGTCATATATATGAGATAGTAAGTCGTATATTCGACTTAATATAAAATAAATTTTGGCAGCTCAGAGCTTCCGTACTGACCAAAGGAAAAAAATGATTAAATTTTGGATACTCTGGACAAAAAAAAAATCCCAAAATTTTCAGCAGTCCATTTTTTTAAATTTTTAGTGATAATATTAATAATTATTTTAAAAACCAGCTGATTTTATACCAGCTAGTCCCTATGTTAAAAACCTCAGTGTTGGCATTGGTGAGGAGTTTACATTCAATAATCACATAACTTACATATGCAAGTCCTGCTAACATTATCTGAGGAATATTCATACAGTTCGGCCATATTTGACCAGATCATCAGCTAAAACCATTGTGCATTGAGTTATCTCTGCAAAATGGGATTACTGCAACTCTCTCTTTGTAGACATCCCAGATTTTTTTATCACAAAGTTACATGTACCAAATGCTGCTGCTAGGATTGTCCTGAATTTGAAGAAGTACGACTCTGTACACCTTATCTGATGAAACTGCACTGGCTACCTGTAAGACAGCGCGTTCTCTACAAACTGAACCTTATTGTGTTCAAGGCAATAAAGGGTGATGCCCCCGACTACCTTCAATCCTTGCTTTCCATAAACCAACTAGCAAGACCACTATGTTCAGGTGACAAACTCGATATAAACTGAAAAGTAAGGGATACCGATCTTTCCATGTTGCAGCACCTCACTACTGGAATAGCCTCCCTGATGATGTCCTCAACATCGAACTGGATTTAAATGACTTCAAGTTAAAACCTTTCTATTTAAGAGTACTTTTGTTGGAGTAGCGCAGTGATTAGACAATCAGTGAATAGAATTGCATTATATAAGAACTATTATTATTATTATTTGTGTGAAGTTACAATAATGAGGATGCTTGGCTGCCTTGGTGGATGTCTGTGCTCTAGAAGTGATTACCAGTTGAAACATTTAGGGAGTGTATGTAATATTGCCTGACTCCAATTACTAGGCTGCACCCATTGATTCAACAAGGGGAAGCAGTTTGTTTTAAGACTTGAAGTTCCCAAAGAAATTTTGCAAAACATCAGTCCCTGAAGACTGAACTTTGTGTCAAACAAGAGTGCTGTGCATGTCAAATAAAATACTCAACGCAATTTACACTCTTGTAATCATAAGTATCAATTTCAAACTTCCTACTTCCTTCACCAACCTCAGACGAAGGATAAGAAAATAAGAAAAATTTTCTCACGGGTTACAAATATCTAATTTGATATAAAATGAGGTATACAAAGCAGAACATAGTTTTTGCATGAAGGACATGACTTTAATATGGCACTGGGGTCAGATCCAAAAGCCTTGTAAATTTCATGGCTAATGGAAAACCTGATTAAACGTGAAGGTTTTACAATAATGATAGCAATAATAAATGTCTACCGATGTATTAGTTACCTACATAAACTGTATCCATTATATCATCTATGTTTCAAACAAAGATTATAAATCATTCTTATAAAATTCTCACAAACCAGAAATATTGCACAAAACCATATAAAAAATGAAAATCTATACAATGGGTTTCTAACCTATAAAAGCTTTCACCATGAAGTAACATATTTATGCCACATTCTTACTAATTTAATGCTATATAAACTTTTATCTCTGGAATCTTTGTAACATTTTGCTATCCCTAGAGTTCATACATTCTAAATTAATCTATTCTGGGATCACTTAAACTCAAAATATTTGATAGTATAATTTATATCTGTCATTAAAATGAAATAAACAAAATAAAATTGAATTATAACAAGTACAGAGCAAGAATTACAGAAAAATCAATAATGACCCTGTAAGACTCGGGGAACTTAGAGAATAAAGTACATTAGTATGCTGATGACTTTACCACGTTAAGAGAGCATTGTGGTGTGGTTTTGTTTTTCACTAGCTCCTGCTGTGATACATTAGAAGGGCCAATTATATTTATTATTAATGGCAAGAAGAGGTGTTTTCCCTTGGTTTCCCCTCAAATGAATACCTTTGTAGAGCTGCTTTCCCCCACTTTGAGCGTCCCCAAATGCCAACATATCCTGGGAAACAAAAGTTAGGTTCTTTGAGGTACAGATAAACATATCACACTGGTGTAAACTAGTTGAGTTGGGATTTTTACATCCCTTTCAACACGTGAAGTCATAGATTTCCCAATTGCATCCCATGTGTTTCCAGGGGTGGATTTAGAATATTTAAAAAATATGGACACATTAACCAACATTTGTGGTCTCTGTGTCATTGTGGTCAGGCTGTTGAATTTTATAGTGGAAGATCTGGGGGTTCGGTCCTTAGCCAGATCAAGGTGATTGTACCATTGGAAAAAATTCTTTTTAACATGGGTCCTTCTTCTCCCATGAGTACATATGGGTACCAACACTAATCATGGAAGTAATCCTGGTCAGGGCAGTAGAAGTTCCTTCATGCCAAAGAAACAAAAAACAAGCAAACACAAATAAGCACCGGTCAGATAGGTCAATACGTCTCACAAATGACTTTACCTGGTGGTTCCATTCTCCCAAATTTGGCCCCGATTCGCACATGTGGGAATGTCAGCAAAAGTTGGTAAACATCAAAGTCGAGATGTCCGATTTTTCTGAAAGGTTAAAATTCAATCGTAGAGGCCAGGAGGAATATCCTATAGAGCTAAGACATCAAGTGGTATCGCTGTTAAGTGTAATCGTATTGAAATTGTATAGGTCACTGACTTTCTGCCACCTGGCTGAACAAAATGATAAAATGTAGTGGTTACAAGTTTGTGATTTTCTGACTATCATTTTTATTATCAACAGATCAGAAGCGTAGGGGATCTCAACCCATCATGTCCTACTCGTCAACAGTGTCTGATTGTATTGAAATTGTACAAGTCTGAAACCTTGAATATGGAACCAGGCCTTTACTATTTTCATCTGAGACATCAGAATTTAACTCACGTTAAAAATACTGACACTGTTTTGGCCTATTTAGAAAACCCTGTTCCAATGGAAATATTTGAATTCATTCCATTCTATTGATTGTGTGTGAAAACCCCACAACTTACAAAACACAAGAACACTTGTTTACAAGAAGTAAAATTGCTTGTACAGATTAACTTTAAAGTACTTCATGGATTAAAAGAAGACCACCTCTATGATCAATGAGAAGACCAATGAGGTATCTTAGACATAATAAAGGCCTTTGGCTTGAAGAGGTGAAAATCAACACTAGATTTGGTGAAATATTGTATTATATTGAGACTCTTAAACTATGGAATTAATTACCAGAAGACATAAGAAATTTTCAAATTATAATCATTAAAAACGTTTTTATCCAAAAGAACATTTTTATGGATACAACTGTTCCATATATTTCCATCCTAAATGCGTTATTCAACACCTTGTGTGAAAGAGACACCTTTAAACTGTCTTGTTACATAATATCAAATCAGTTTTTATGTTTCCTAGTGTAGATAAGACATCCACTATGAAAACCCAATGAACTGCACCGCACATGTAATCATGTATAACAGAAAAATACAAATATGTGGCATCATTAGTGAGAAGCTTGGTTTTTCTTTTCAAAGAAGATTATAATTCATCACATAGTGACAGACACATGTGTTACAGAACTCAGGATCTGTGCAAGCCTGATATAAATTATCTACAAACTCAAACTTAACTTTATGTTTTGCTGTATGTTTATTTTTCTGCTACAGCCACAATAATATTGCTTTCTATTCACATATAAACTCGTTCATAATGTATAAAGTATTTTCAAATATTTTATATCCACATCAGTTGATAATATTTGTTGGTGATGCAGGTGTTACAGAATTTCAGGTATTTAGTTCTACAAAAGCCAAGGTTCCGTTTAAAATTTCCTTAATTAGCCTAAGCTTAGGGCTCAAATTTGTACCAAAATCCTGTTCAAGCAAAAGGTACACAAAGGTACTTTTCAGTGCAAACTGAAAATTGTTCTCCAAATTACAAAGAATTCAAGCCCCATGCAAGGCTATTTTTTATTATTTTGGACAGAAGTTATATGGCAATAAAATAGCCAGAAGTTAGTGCAACAGAGACACACAACATATTTATGCACACCAGAGAAAACAAATCCATCTTATGGGTGTCACTAGATATCATAGACCTTCTTGTATTTCTTTATTTTTTTCAGACAGAAGATACAAAATTTCTAGCCTTGCTTAAGGCTCGAGCCTTTACCCTGCTGTGTTCTTAGGTTTTGGCAGTCATATAAAAAAGTAGCAATAAAAGACAGTAAGTATGACAAGGCATTATTAAACATTTTCCAACATATACGAGTGCTTTATGAATTACAACCCTTAGCCGTTATATATTTGAAAAGATTTTTAGGGACAAATTTCAGCCAATGGAAGGCTGTTAAAGAACCAAACTCTGGTACTGAGATAAAAAAAGATATAAAACACACACTTAAGCCCATTGCACATATGTGTGATGCGATTCCCTGTGGCGAGTCTGGAAAAAATAGAATTAAAATAAATAATACACTGCTTTTATAAGTAATTGTATAAGTGGTAGGGTCCCATTCGGCTTGTACATTTCTATTCAAAACATGTATTATTTTCCAAAAAAAGAGAAAAAAATCTCAAAGCATTTTTCAGCGTCTTTAATAAGGATGGCTGGGGTATTGAGGTTTTTCTTTTGAATATACACGCAAATGATAATATGTTTTCCATAGGACATATAAATAGGCAACACATGCTAAACAGAATGGCATTTGTGACAAACAGTGTTGGAGGACGGACTAACCCTTGTCCATAGGCAGTGTTGAAAAACCACAAAAAATTTAACGATAAATTCATGATCATCATGCCAGTTCTGGGTAGACTTTAAAGAAGACTAAGCCATGGAAGGCTGCCAGCTTCAGTGAGAATATAACTCTAATCCAATTTATAGATTTTGAGTTATGCATGGGTTTATAGCCAAAAGAAAAATCACGAAAAGCAATTCTGGCTTCACGATCCAGATCTGAACCCAGACCATGTTTGAGGAAGGCTGAGCCACAGCTAGACACCCCCACCTTATGTAAAAAATATGACCCATATGGGATGTATGGTTTTTCAATTATCTGCACTGACAGGCAAACAAACTACTAAAGAGACCTGATTACAATATTCTTGTCCTTCTCATTCAGTGGAGAAGGCAATTAAGATTTCACGACTCATATCCACATTACCAAATTGGCCCAAATTTTTCCTGTCAAATCGGCCCTGATTCTATCTAGTTTGGGTGGGGGTCCTTGTTGACCTAGTGGGTTTAGCAAGTTTGGCATCTGATTACAGACTGTCACCTCTGTGCGAGTTTGACTTCCACAGGTGGTAATACTGAATGCCTGTCAAAATATGACCCTGACAGTTGAACAGGATGTCAAAACTTAACTTTGACCTTTCTAGTTTGGGTATCTTAAGTATATTAAAAAAGATACTCACATTTTAATCGCATCATAAAATTTAATTTAGTGAATGGTTAAATTTGCGGTTTTGTGTTCCGTTCCACAATCAGGATCACATATTATAAGTATAACCAAGGTATATTAAAGAGCTGTGACTAGTAACACTGTTTGTAAGAGAGTATATTTGAAAAGGGTTTTTTTGTAATAGAATAATGAAAGGTTGATGCAAGTTCGTTAAAAGGTTGTTGTGACCAGTCCCTCCTCAGCCATAGTATAGCATTTCACCACACCGCATATATGTGCAACCTCCTTAAACTACCAAGTACACACTGTAGCAAGCAGCTCACCAAATGCATTGTCTTAATTTACAACAAAATGGGGTCGACCTTAGCCAGTAACCTAAGTAAATTCACCTGTCTCCCGGGTGTTTCTAATCATTTCAACCATTCTTACCAGGAGCTCATTAAAACCAGAAGATGGATGGCCCTAGCTCTCCTTCCCCCTCTAACTACAGGCCTCTCATCTTTATTTCCAAGCAATTTGTTGTCATTTATTTGAATCCAGAGGTACCGGGGCGTGAATGAACAAGGGGCGGGTTGCTGTCTTTTGATCCCGGTGTGTGATAATTAGCCTCGAACAGAAAAGAGAATTAAAAAATAAAACTCACGCGAGGGTATTGCCTGGAAACCGAATATGCCATTTGACTCCGAATGACCCCGAACGGAGTTTAATTTAGATTCTCCGAAACAAGATATGGCACAACTATTGTTGCAACAGAAAGAAATAATTGGCATTTCTCCTGTATATGTATCAGTTTAGATGAGAATAATTGATTATAAAAAGAAGCAGGAAAATATATAAACAAATATAAACCCTTTCAGATATTTTGTCAAATAATTCTCAACAAATTATTAAAAAAATAATCACTCTGTCAAATCAATATGTTGTAGGGGAATCTACCATGACTAAAGCCTTATATCACAATTTTGTATATTTGCCAAATATTTCGCACAAAGTGTAGATTCCTTAGAAATCTTTCAACCAAAGCAGGTTATCAGACCCTCGAGCACATTACCCATCATAACTTGGCACAATTGTTGTGCTTATTGGTGCTTGTGAAATAACATAGTTTTCTTTCTGATTACATTATACATTGGAACAAGCTGTACTTTAAAATATACTTTACATATAAATTTTCAATCACTCTTTTACACTGCTTTTTAAGTAGCCTTGCTTAAGGCCCATATGGGTATAATATGTTCAGAATAGGTGCAGAAATATTTGGCAGCCATAAGGTACGCATTCAGAATTTCAAAGCAAGAAGGCAAGCTCTCCAGAAGAAGCTGTTTGTTTCTTTAAAAGTCAGTACATGTATGAGTACATTATAGAAAGTGAAACTCCATTATCTGAACTAAAAACTTTCCCGAATTGCAAAGGAACTTGGGCCTTCAGCAAGGCTACTTTTTAAGTAACGACAATATAACTTCCACTTGAAATCCGTGCCCCAATTGGCACTAGGAATATGTACATGGAAATTCCCCAGTGCAATAAACTAAAGTGCAAACCATTGTTCATTTGTATGTAAAACTGTATTCTGATTTGTGCCATGTTGGGACGTGTGCTAAATTATGTTGTTGGCAGGATACCAAAATTGCTCCTTCATGAATAAGTCTAAAATTATGTCGCATTGTTCACCTTAGTATGTGTTACCTGTTTGTTTTGAATCCATGGATAAAGTTATTGGATCGTTCAAACATTTTGATTATACTATTGCGGCCTAAATCCAAAACATTGCCATTTTTTATCAAAGCGAGAGTCATTCCTCTAAACTTTCCTGTTGCTAATTTAGGGTTAGAGCTTTTACTCATATAGTGACAAGGTCTGACCTACATAGTGATGCATACCAATATGTCAGGACTTTATGACCGGATTCAAAATATAAAAATACGTTCATCCACAATGGTGACAATATCAACCGTAATATGCAAATTCTTGTTTCATCTCCCAATGTTGCATCTTGTGTGCATATATTGATAATGATGCTGTTTGACAATTACAAGATAAGACTTTACTGATTTTGGAGTTTGGGCCCCTTTTCATTGTGTTCTTATCAAAAAAAGGGGGAATGGGGGAATGTCAGTGTTATTAACCCCAGTCCATGAAGGCTGCACCATCCGGGCAGTGTCATCGGCATCGGCGGGCATAAAGCTTGTGGGTGTTCCACAGCCTAAACCCATGCATGGATTTTCACCAAATTTTTAGGATATGTTTACCCAAAGAGGATCTACAACTGATGAGGTTTTGCGGGGTATCCGGCAACAAAGGAAAAATTTTGTACTCATTTTAAAACAGCATTGCCGTCATAGCTGATTGTTTGAAAATCATTGATATCTCCTGAAATTTAAAACATTGCAGCTAGCTAATCAGATTTACACAAAATGTAAATGCCTACGACAACTTACCTGAGAGTAATTTTGGCCCTGTTTTGAAAACAAAATGGACACCTTATCACATCTTTAATGTCAAATGGGGGGATATCAGAAAGCCCTACTATCTCCCTTATCATTGGATCTAGGGGTTTGGAATGAGAAAGGAACTTATTGGAAATCGTGGTCTGCAAATCAGGTGCAAGTGTCAAATTTGAATTTTGACCCCTGCTTCAAGGTCACGTGGGGTCATCATGCTACAAGGACCTTATATCTCCCTTATAGCTGGTTCTAGGCTTTCAAAATATGAAAACAACTTGTAAGAAATCATGGCCTGTGAATCTTATATTTGACAACATTTCGTGGATTCTGTATGCTTCGTACAACTGAAGTTGTTCCAAAGATTTTCTGAAATCTAAATGTTGTTGTCCATTTAGTTATACCTGCGGGCTGGCGTTCTTGCCTGCCGAGGCTGGCTATTTTGTTTAAGCTGCTTATTGCATTACGGCTGAAAAAGATAAGTGGCATATTACTGATATAAATATACTCCCAACTATCATGACACAAGAAAATACACACGAACTCAAGATATCACACTTGGAAAGCATGACTGATTAATCAGGAGACTCATTAAGACTTACACTCTCCAACGATTAGATTATGAGGCTCCATTTTAACAGAAAGATTAGTATCATATCATGTACAAGACTGAACAAGATAGGCTGTAGCACCAAGCGATTCATTGTAACATCAAAAATATGGGTTGTAAGGTTGTTACGATAAAAAATAATTATATACGAGTATTTGACAAACAAAGGCCCATTCTCAAAGATCTTTTAATATGCTCGAAAAGTGGAATGGAGACTTATCATGTTTCTGCCTTTACCCTGTAAAGAATGATATTTTTACCCTGTAAAGAATGAAACAATTACACTCTGACCTTATAAGTAAGGTGGACAGAGAGGTAGGGGACGGGCAAACAGAGGAACATGATAACAGAAGTACATGTACATTGCAGATGGCTGATTGAAGCAGTGTGAGCCAGGGATATAAACTTTGTCATGCAAATATAGCCTTACCTAAGGATCAAATTTGTACCATTTCCTTTTCAAACATGTACACAACTATTTGGTATTCATACAGTACTCATCCATGTTAGGAAATATCAAACAGAGACTTCTGAGTAGATTGATGTAAAAGCCGGTATATGTTAGAATACTTCTACAAGCTGAAGTTTACCATGTGAACTGACAGTTTTCTCCAATTACAAAGAAACTTGAGCCTTATGTAAGGCTAATACAAATATATAACCCACACATTCCACAGACCAACTATCTGTTTCCTTTTTGGTCTTTGACTTTCAGCTCATTCGTATCGAGGTGTATTGACATAAAAAGATAACACCAACATTTTATGTGGTCATTGTTACTGATCCCTAATGTCGTTTGGAGTTTAGTGTGTTGTTTTTGTTGCTTTTTACATATTCACACCTACTTATAACTGTCATGGCTAGACATATCCGGAAAATTTAGAATTGCTCCTAGGGCAATAAATTGAATGGATGAGATATATGCTTCATTAGAGAGATGCCCACATACTCAAAAATATTTATTATCCAATCATGTCATGAAGTTGTGTGTATATTTCTTAAAACAACAAAACGCATCTGCATAATACAGAAATGGGGTGATGCAATTTTGTAGGGAAAAAAATCATATTTTGAAAACCAACTAAAAATAAATATTCATTACAGACAAAGAATTATTATTTTAAAAAGCAATTCTTATTGTGGAATTGTTAAAACTTCAAGCAATGACCAATTTACAAAGCTTAAAAATTCAGTTGCGATTTCCTATTTTTTATGTTTTTATTGTGGCCAGTTTTCTAAAAAATAAATAAATGAAATAAAGGAACTTGTTGAAATGAAGAAATATTTAAACCAAAGAATCAATCAACAATTTTTCTGAATACAGTCCCTGGCTATCCATATATTGTAGATCATATTGTGGACATATATTGGAGGAATTACTGCATCTTGACATTTTGGATTAATATCACCCAGAAAGGCAAAGTCATCGAAAATACATTAAAAAGGAACCATTGATATTTTAGGATTTTTTGTATCCAGAAGATGAGCTGGATCTTTCCCCAAATTTAATCACTTCTATCTTTAGCCAAACCCTACCCACATAAAATATTTGATAAAGATCTGTCAATTTCTTTTGGAGTTATCCTGAACACAGAGATAAGAGCAAACACTCACTGAAAACATACTCAAAAACATAAATTATTGTAATTTACCACTTAATGACTAGGTCACACCATTCTGTGAGGTTATATCTGTACAAATTTGATTTCCACCAGATGACCTTGTCCTTACGGCTCCAAATAGAGACCTTGTGTCTTGTAGTACAGAATGAAGAATAAGCTCCCCATGTATCCATCCTGCTTACCCGTCCAGCATGCATAATAGGAAAACTCCCCGAATGACATAAAACAGGAGGGGACAACTTTCATAAAACCACACTGCATATTTGTTTTTAAGAAATTGTATTTTGATGTTTTTATGGGCGAAATGCTGTCCCTCTTTGTACAGATAAAAAATATATCACGAATGTAGATAACAATATTATACAAGTGGAAGTCTGGGATTAAGAACAGATCGTCCCCAGGACGCCTCAGGACGCCTCAGGCGGCCCCAGACAGTCCCCGACTGGTCTGAGACTAAGAACCGACTAAGCCAGTTTTCAGGTCGGTTTCAACCACGATCCTGTCGTACACATACCGACTGGGTCTCAGGATGCCTCAGGCCTCCTGGGACTAAGAGCCGACTAACCCACGATTAACTACCGGCGTCCTCAGGCGTCCTCAGGCATCCTCAGTCTTCCCCATACCAGGATCCCCGATTATTGTTTTCCAAGTTATTGTTTTTCTAGGAACACAGCAGGATGCCACCTTTTAATGGAAGACAGATTCAACAACAACTTAGGGCTTTTTTGGTTTTTCTTCAGTTACAAATAATCATGTATTTCCATTTCTTACGTCGACCACAGCAACCACCACCAGCACCACCAGCACCCATACAGAGACCTAGAAGAAGGCACAACATGTGGGTCAGGCCATGGCTAATGCAGAGAGAGGAGAGGTGGGCCTACCACAACATTATGGCTGATCTGTATGCCACAGACATTCCAGGATTCACCAACTACATGAGGATGACCCCAGAATTTTTTGAAATGATTAAGACCAGACTGGAACCACACCTAGCCAGTCAGGCCACCAACTACAGAGCACCAATCAGTGTTGGGGAGAAGTTAGCCCTCACCATCAGATATCTGGCCACTGGAGAGTCCTACACATCATTGTCCTGTCAGTTCAGGGTTGGAAGATCCACCATCTCCAAGTTTATACCAGAGGTCTGCAGGGCCATCCAGGATGAGTTCACCAGGGAGTACCTGAAGTGTCCTACTACCCCAGATCAGTGGAAAGAACTAGAGAGGGAATTCAGGATCAGGTGGAATGTTCCACATGCCCTGGGAGCTCTGGATGGGAAGCATGTGGCCCTGAAGAAGCCCAAGAACACTGGAGCCCTCTACCACAACTACAAGGGGTTCTTTTCCATTGTGATGTTGGCCCTGGTAGATGGACAGTACAAGTTTAGATGGGTGGATGTGGGTACTGAAGGATCCTGCTCGGATGGCCAGATATTTAATGCCTCTCAGCTGAAGAGGAGGATTGAGGATGGCAGGATAGGCTTCCCTGACCCAGCTCCTATAACCCAGGGTGGGAGAGATGTCCCCACTTCATCCTGGCAGATGATGCGTTTGCCCTGAAGACCTGGCTCATGAAACCCTATGGCAGAAGGATGTTAACCAGAGAGGAAAGGATTGCCAATTATAGAATTTCAAGGGGCAGAAGAGTGGTGGAGAACGCTTTTGGCATCCTTGTGTCAAGATTCAGGGTGATGAGGACAACCATTGAACTACCCCCAGCAACAGTCAGGGAAGTGGTCTTGACCTGTGTTGTTCTACACAACATACTCAGAAGCCAGTATCAAGGTCAACCTGGTGGTCAGCAGCCTGGGGAGGACGATGATGATGATGTACGTGATGATTGTGGATTGATTGGGGGTGCTGCTGGTGGTGGCCAAGACAGAAACCCTGCCAGAGAAGCCAAGAGACAGAGGGATTACCTGAAGGACTACTTCAACAATGAGGGAGCAGTGGCCTGGCAAGATGGCAGAATATAAGTCCTGCTGCAGTAAACAGTCCTTTTCAGGACTAACTATAACAGTCCTTTTCAGGACTACCAATTATTCCAAAAACATTTAATCAGCTATGTTTGCTACAGACGGACAAACCCCATGCCAAACATAACTTGTACAGATGGACAAACAGACAAACCCCATGCCAAACATAACTTGTTCAGACAGACAAACAGACAAACCCCATGCCAAACATAACTTGTACAGATGGACAAACAGACAAACCCCATGCCAAACATAACTTGTTCAGACGGACAAACAGACAAACCCCATGCCAAACATAACTTGTACAGACGGACAAACAGACAAACCCCATGCCAAACATAACTTGTTCAGACGGACAAACAGACAAACCCCATGCCAAACATAACTTGTACAGACGGACAAACAGACAAACCCCATGCCAAACATAACTTGTTCAGACGGACAAACAGACAAACACAACTTACTCACCCAACAGACAAACCCACTGTTAAACAAAAGCCAAACACAAAGTCACACATAATATCCTAAATTGAATTATTTTTTTATATATTTTGAAATCCACATCATAATTTCACCAATTTTTTTTGTTCATGGCTTGGAAATTTATTTGTAGCAGAAATGTTTTTATGGAAATATTCAATTTTAAATCTTCACTTCTAATCACAAAAATGTGGGAAATATAACCATGGAACTAGTTTTGCTTTCAATAATGGGGGATTGTGTTTGCAAAATAGTTTGTCAGTTTGTTGGCATGGGTTCTACTTAATTTTGGGTTTTTGTGTTTCTTGGTTGGTGGTTGCTGGGGTTGGGTTTATTATTGGTAGTTGGATGTTGGGTTTCTTACTGGGTTTGTTATTTGGGGGTTATGTTTGGTATTGGGTTTGTCTGTTTGTGGGTTGGCAAGTATGTAATAATGACTTTTAACTCTAGGGAAGGTGTAAGTGTTGGACTTTTCAATTACAGATTTTAAACTATCCCATGGATTTTATTCTAAAAATGGGCTGATTAATGGCCATATTGGGAGTTATTTTTAATTTTTTTTATGTGGCCTTTTTTGTTATGTGTGGTACCATGGGTTATTTGTTTCATGTTTGGGGTGGTGTAGGTGTTGGACTTGAACTTTTTTTTTCTTGTAATAAGGATTTGTACTGAACTTTTTTGTTTTGGGAGGGGAATTGGAATAACATGTAGCTGAATAATTGTTTTTGGAAGATTTGGTGGCCCTGAAAAGGGCCTGGCAGGTCAAAGACCCGCCCTGACTGGATGGCTACTGAGGAGGCTGCTGCTGCTGTTGAGGCGGTGCTGAAGTGGTGATAGTAAAGAGCTGCTGCTGCGGTTGTTGCTGCTGCTGCTGAGGCTGCTTGACGATCTGTGTTGATGTCAGATCTGGTAGCTGGCTCAAGATTCCACTCAGATTGTGTCTGCTCCCTTCGTCCTGTACAGTTAGGACAGATGTAGGGTTGCTGAAGCCAATGGGGCTTGGTGTATAGTACACAAAACTGCTGCTAGCTGCTGCTTGAGTGGAACTAGACGCCTGTGGAGTGGTTGTTGGCAGTAGGCCGACCCTCTGGGACTCCGTGGTAACAGTGGCTGATCTTCTGGGCAATGGCTGACGTCTGCGGTTACTCTTAATAGCTTCGATGTCTCTAAATATCTTGCCCTTTAATTCTTCAAATTCTTCTTGAGTCATCTTTTCGGCCTCTGATGCCACAAAGTCAAAGAAGGGCTGCCTGTCTGACTTCTGATGCAGAAAACCTGAGATAAGTGTCCTCATCTGCTCAAAGTGTTCGAGAATCTTGGAGTCTGTAGTTGAAACGGGCGTTGATGTAATGATGGACTGACTCCTCTCCCTCAGGACACTGGACTCGAGGTGTTCTGTATCAGTAGTTGAGCCATGTGATTCGTCCTGCCTGCTGGTATTTGGACTGGCCTCAAAACCTGAACTTCTATTGGCCCCCTTTCGTCTGATGTGGGTTTTAAGAAAACCCATCTGTTGGTAGACCCAGGACTGTCTCTTGGTCATCTCCCTCGGGGCTTGGCCAGATTGGAGCTTAGACAGCTTCCCATAACGGGTTCGCTGGAACTCGAACCAACGTCTCACATCAAAGGGCTGGAGCTTCAGTTCTGCAGATATTTCTGCCCAGAGAGCCTCTCTTCTGGTTCTGTCATGGAAACGTGAATGTTCCTTGTCATACAGTTCAGGGTGCAGCTTTACAAATTCCACAATGGAAACTTCCTGGCTGTCTGTAAAAGTGGCACACACCCTGGCTCTCTTGGCTGAAGAATGGCACTCCGGATCTTCCTCACACCTCTCTTCTTCTTCTGCCACAGCTTCCCCAATAGCTGGATCTTCCTGAATCTCCTCCTCCTCTCTCCTCTCAGTTCCTTCTTCTGTAATAACTTCACTCCTCTCCTCTACTTGACTTTCCTTCTCCCTCTCATCCATCTTTTTCCTTCCTATCTTCCCTCCTTTCTCATTCCTCATAATCCAGTCGACAAAATAATAAAAAAATAGTAAAATGTGTCTCCTAACTGTGAAATTTGCCCTAAGCTCAAGTATATAAAATATAAAATAAAAACTGAAAACCCCTACAAATCAGTGACACACGTCTCTCAGTAGCCACACAGTCAGTAACAACGACAATGTGTGCGCGGTCGCTTATATAGTCCCAGACCCCCTCATTGCCTCGATTTCATTTCAGACGCGCGGAAAACAGTCGGTTCTTAATCGGTTGTTAGTCCCAGGCCTCCTGGGGCGTCCTCAGGCCGCCGCAGACTGAAAATGCGTGGTTCCAGGCATCCTGGGGAGGCCGGTTTGGATCAGTTAGGGTCGGTTACCCTTAGTCGGTTCTTAGTCCCAGACCTTGATTTTTGGGTCCCAGGACACCGCAGACAGTCTGAGGCTTCCGGGGACTAATGCAACCGACCCACTTTCACACGCATGAAATTCATACGCATCATATTTGAGTCTGGGATTAACAACCGGCCTCCTGGGACTAAGCTAGGGAGGTCTGGGACTAAGGGTCGCAGGCGGCCTGGGACAACACACGACTGTGTAAATTTGGGTCTGAGGAGGCCTGAGGACGCCTGGGACTGGACATTTTGTTGACGGCGGGAAATATGAATCGGTTGTAGTCGTGTGAAATATCAAACATGTTTGATTTTTCACACGGCCCCAACTGACAACAACCGAAGGTCTGGGACTAAGCAAATATTTCAAACCGACCCTCAAAAACCCTTAATCGGGAGCCTTAGTCGTGTGGTGGAACACCCACATTAATAAATCCACATTTAAAGAGACAATGTGAAAAAGGCAGTACAAACACGGGCAACAGTGAATATAAAAACTCCAATCTTTAACTTGTAATATCTCAGTCATTTCTGCATGGATGTTGTTGCAACAAACATGAACAGAAGCGCTGTAAAAAGACCTTTCCAATGATTAACAGGTTACATTGGTTCTGAGATATAAGTGAATAACCTGAAGTGTTTGACACTTGTGACCCATGGTATGGAGGTGCCGTTGTATACAAAAATATATATATATCCTGTTCCGTATTTAACCCTATATGGAGGGGCCACAGTGGCAGAGTGGTAACACTCTCGCCTCCCACCTCTGAGGCCGGGGTTCAATCCCCGCACGGTTTCACGTGGGAAAGCTGGTAGTTGCTTGCCGTTAGTCGACAGTTTACAGTACAGAACCCTAACGAACTCTATGTACTGGTTTCCTCTGCCCTTCCAACTACCTGTCGTGATATGACCTGTACAGTGTTGAAAGCGATGTAAAACCCCAAATAAACAAATTAACCCTATACGGGTCAAATACAGCTTGCGATGGACAATAAGTTGTGGTATAGCTTGAGATAGGTTATGGGAGGTTTTCTCAAACACTTGTAAAAAAGCGGTTCTAAACGGAAATCACTTTTTCAGTTGGGGTGTTTTTTCCCAGAATACATGCTACCCAAATGCAGATCCCATCAAATTATACTGAATGCATCCTACACTAAAAACTAGGGCTGTGAACGAGTACTCGAGCCTTGATAGACAAGTCGATCTTTGCTAGTACTCGTGAGGTAATGTATTATCACCCACGTAATGAAACGCTTGTGTAAAATATGCCACATTTCTGTCACATTATATCAATTAAAGTTGTTATTTTCGCTTGAAAACGTATAATTCACTCCATATTCTATAATATTTGGTCAAATAGAAGACGTTTTTCCTCAAAAGTTTTGTTTCCGGAACCGACTATTTGTTTACAGAAGACTTCTAGTGGTAGATACTAAATCTTGTGGTTACTCGAATTCAGGCCGGTTATGAGAGGGCAAGTACTCAATGCCGTGTTTCAGCACCCGTCCCAGCCCTACTAAAAACCAATGCAAACTGAATCACAGCCGAAGGTAGAATGGCCAGCAGAGAGAGCTGTGACCCTGGGACTAGGGTCTGTACCTACAACCGATAAAAAGATACAAGCAGGTACAATAATAACATTAGAACTTATTTTGCAACCCTTGTCTGTGTGCGCTGATGGTGATGCAATACAAGCCAAGGTGAAATTTATTGTGCGCAAGCTATAACGAGGCTTGCACTTCTGGAGATCACCATTTTATAAATACAAGCTCTAGTGAGGCTTGCGCTTCTAGAGACCACTTTTTTTTGTTCTTTTTTTTTTTTTTTTTTTGTCTGCGGATTTCATGAATGTGGCATAGTGTAATGAGCGCCTGTCTCTTCACTGAAATTAAGCGGCAATGGGCTGTGTTAGTATTGGGATGGGTGACCACTTCAGCGCACCACTCATGTCTCTGATGGCTTTGCCGCTTGCGCTAGTAGACCGAAACCCCTTTTAGCCTTGTTTTTCATTTTTCTTGTCACCAGACTTTCATGAATTATGGAGTAGTGTGATGACTGTGCATTTGATCGCTGATGGGCTACGTTAGTACTTGGATGGGTGACCTTCTGACTTCTAAACCAGCTATGGGGTATGTCTAAGTCAGAATTTATTTTTGTCACAAAACTTCCACAAATTCTAGTGCACTACTCGTGTCTCTGATGGCTGTGCAGCTTGCACATGTAAACCAAACCCATATATTTAGAGCCTTTGATTGAATGAACTATGCTTTAATTGGGATGTGCTTTATTACTCAGAAATAAGACATAGTCTTAACAATTATTTTGGTGTAGTTTTAACGTAAAATAATATTTTAGCAGAAAATATGCAATTTCAGTTGCAGCACTGTGTGTCAAGAATCTTATGGATCTTACTGTATACGTATGTGTGTGGAAAAAAAATTCAAAAAATTTACTAGAATTACTTTTTTTTTACTTCTGCTCACTTTGTAATCAAGAGTTAAATGCAAAGTTAAAATTTCACCAGGGATTAAGTTTCACTCTCCAATATCTATGACTACAGTAGAGAAATTAACGTTTTTCACTAATGAAAGAAATCTTCTTTTTTCAGCTTATGGATTTTATCATATTTCAATTTCAACCTGATCTATAATTTGGACTTTTGTGTTAATTATTTAATGTTTATACATTTATGAATGAAAATACTTTTTGTGTATGTCCAATCAGATTGGCTGGGTGTTATGGGAGGGAAGGTGGAGGGGTAGCCCTTTAGTAGTAGCCATTTAGCCTGCAGAGATAAGTAATGACTGTAGTAGTTAGGTGCTCATAACTCTTGTTCTAATGGTCAGATTTGACTGGGCGTGACTCAGGTCGCTAAGAGTAATCAGGATTACTGCATTAAATCTTTTACACTTGGCTCAGAAATGTACAGAAACAGGTTAAAGACATAACATACAGAAACATGGAGGGATACACTGCTGTATGTATATTTACACTCAATCATACTGGAAATAATGTCCACCCTGTGGAGAACAGGTAACATAGAACACTGAATGACCAATCCCCAGGGCCAAACTATAGGCCATCTTGGATGTGCAGAATCACAGTAACTTTTCCCTGTCTTGTAAATGCTATTGAGTTAAAGAGCGCTCAGAGAGTGCATATCGCCCTTAAGGTCCAACATCTTAAATATTGCTTCTGAGTGGATTGATACAAAATCAATAAAAGAAATTCCTGGATCCTGGCAGTTATTGCAATCACCACTAAAATCAAATGGCCTGTTCCTTGTGTCATTGTCGACAATTTTCTTTTTAATTTTATCAAAATCTTTCAGAAACTTTTCTAGTTATTTTTTCAATAAAATGAAAAGAAAACATCCTCCTTGGCAGAGGTAAACATAATTGTCAAACACCCAAGAAAAAATAGAATTTTCTGGAGGAGATTTCATTCTCTGTACTTTGATTCTGAGAAAGAACACTTCGGGAGGAGATTTCATTAACTGTACATTGATTCTGAGAAAGAACATTCTGTATCGTTAAATTGAAATGTAAAGTTATAAAACTAATTCTTCATTCAGTATGTCAAAGATATTTTTAAAAGGGGTTTTTAAATTGTTACTCAAATATAAGACACCTTAAGGTTTTCCATTTTGTCTTAGAAGTTGAAATAAAGTTTTAAAATAAAATGTAATCTGCTTCTTGTTAGACTCGTCCCCAAAAAGGGAGAAATTACCGGATCTGAGTGACACAGGGTTATGAGTAGTTCTCCATTTAAGCACTTAGGCCTCACTAGCCTTGCTTAAGGCTCAAATTTGCATGATATCTTTTCAAACATACACACAGATATTTGATAGTCATAAAGCACTCATACATGTCAAGAGAAAGAACTGTGTCAGACAGAGATTTCTCTTAGCTGTATAGTTAGTATGTGTATGGGTACATTATAGAAACTGAAACTCCATTATCTGAACTGAAAACTTTGCCTAACTGCAAAGAAATTTGAGCCTTCAGCAAGGCTAAGGTCACACCTCTGCAGTTGTGTGTGCAAATCCAGCTGATGACCAAATGTTGGATGTCCCTGAGGGCCTGTCCTTTTGTGATTTTAACAGTTGTATGGGATGCAAAACATAGGACTATTTTCCTTTGAATTTACAAAACCTACTAAGCTACTGAGAGGAAAACAAATTCAAGATTACATGGCAAAAAACAGTACTTACACTCTTCTTAGCAATAAAAGTCTTTTATATTAAAATTTTAATATTATACACCCTATCCCTCTCATGTCTCATTACTAATCTTTCAACATTTAAATCACAGCTATAGTTGGACAATAGTAAATCAATATGAACAAAATCTATCTAAAATACATTTCTCATTAATGTTCATGTTCTGTGCCTCACGACCTTGTCCTTACTGTTCCATAAATCGACTTGGTACTTGAGTAAGGCACATATGACAAGGCCACTGCCACAGTAATTATCTCCCGCCTTAGGATCAGTAATAATGGAAAACTAAAGGAGATGTAAGGCCTTTGTAGTAAGATAACCCCATTTGACACTGAAGAAGGGGTCAAAGGTAAAAGTTAGCAATTTGAAAAGAGTCTCAGGCCATGACTTCTTACAAGTTGTTTTCACATTTGGAACCCTTAGTAGCAATGATAAGGGAGATATAAGGGCTTTTTTATAGGATAATCCAATTTAACAATAAACAAATGATATGGCAGCCATTTTGTTTTCAAAACTAGGCCAAATTACTATCAGGCTAACTTTCCTAGCTATATATCTTTTGTGCCAATTTGATGAACCTAGCTGCAATATTTCAAGTTTTAGAGCATCTTAATAATTTTGAAATAATTGGCTATGGCGGCAAAACATTTGCAGGCCAAGACTTTTCATGGTCTGTCTTTACATTCTGAAGCCATAACACCAATAATAAGGGAGAAATAAGGACGGTTTAGTGTGATGACCCCATTTAATCTTGAAGCAGGGGTCAAAGGTCAATTTCAACACCTGGAAAAGATTCCCAGGTCATGACTTCCTACAAGTTGTTTTCACATTCCAAACTTCTAGGAGCAATATTAGGGGAGATATAAGGCTTTTTAAACAGGAGAACCCCGTTTGACATTAAACATGTGATATGGCGGCCATTTTGTTTTTGAACTAGGACAAAATTACTATCAGGCTAGCGTTTCTAGTCATATAGCTGTTGTGCAAATTTGATGAAGCTAGCTGGAATATTTTCAGATTTAGAGTACCTTTATGATTTCCAAACAATTAGCTATGGCGGCCATTTTGTTTTTCAAAATGAGGCCAAAATTTTGCACAGACAGGCGTTTATAGACATATACATTCCCTGCAAATTTGGTGAAGATATCTTTATAAATGAACAAGATATTAAGGTTTATGCTAAAACATGACAAACGGACACATGTACGGACGCACGGACGGACGTACAGAAGCACGGACAGAAGGTGTTATATAATCTCCCGACCACGGCCTGCGGCAACTGGTGGGAGATAAAAATGACCTGCCCCATTTAGCCCTTTGGTCCCCCTTCATCCTTCCAGTATATACATTTTAGTTTTGCATGTGGGTGGTGGCAGGTTTTCCAAACATTTTCACAGGACCATTACATTTTGAGATGCTGTCCATGTCGTGTCAAATGTGTCCTTCCCAAATACAAATCCCGACTTATTAAACCTTATGGATACTACCAAATCAAGAAATACAAGGAGCTAGAAACAAGCCCAGATGAGTTAAATATTTTGCACTATTACGTAGGCACATGAGGCCAGTACAGAACAGTGTGATTTAGGTATTACATAAAATAACTTGGAACACATGGAATTTACTATTAGTTTATGATTGATTTTGCATTTGATCACTTAGATCCTACTTGTGTGGTCATCGGTTCAAATCCATGTTGAAAAAAATTCTTAAATCTGAGGGCGGCCTGTCCTAAGGCGACAATAGCATGGACCATCCTCAAGACCCTCTGTGTATTCCCGAAAATGGCAATGCCAAAGGCCTGTCCCAATATGATCTTGGCTGTTGAATGGAACATAACACCCACCTATATATCTTATGATGGGGGCCACGGTGGCAGAGTGGTAACAATCTCACATCCCAACTCTGAGGCCGGGGTTCAATCCCCGTCATGGCCTCAAGTGGGAAAGCTGGTAGTTGCTTGCCGTTGGTCAGCAGTTTACAGTACAGAACCCTAACAAACTGTATGTACTGGTTTCCTCTGCCCTTCCAACTACCCGTCGTGGTATGACCTGTACAGTGTTGAAAGCGATGTAAAACCCCAAATAAATAAATATTATTTTAATATTACAAATCTTATGATAAGCAATCAGCGGTCTAGGAATTCTGTCACTAGGCTCTAGGGTCTTTGGTTGTAGGTTTTAGATCCAGATTATGGGGTGACTAGATTTTGTGTACTTGTCATAAATTGTTGGCAAACAGGTTTTATCTCCTAATATATCAATAAACAAAAAAAATTATTGTGACTACATGCTCAACATTAAATTACAATAATTAAGGAATTCAAATATAGATTTTCCTTTGTGTTGCTAATTGTTGTTTTTCTTCTCTATTTTTATTCTTTTGAAATTGCATGTATCTTTTTACCTTTTACTTGAACATGTTAAAACATTGACTAAAACTTGCTGAAAACTGATGATCATTACTGCTGGCTGCCATTTAATTACAAACATTATTTTCTGCTTTAATTACCGACTGTTTTAATTACAATTCTATTTGTTATCTTTTGTGTCTACGTTGTAAATCAGAGATAAAACAGAAATTTGTAGACAAGCAAAACCCATAAGTCAAGGACAGAAAAAGTTAACGGGGGGGGGGGGGGGGGGGGAGCAAACATATTAGCCTCGTGTGAGGCCCAAATTTGTACCATAATCTTTTTAAACATGTACACAGATATTTGGTACTAATGAAGCACACATGCATGTTAGGAGATATAAGCTCATCAGAGTAGCAGTATACTGAAATAAAAGAAAGTATATGCATGGGTACATTATGTAAACTAAAACTTCATTATGCCATCTGAAAGCTTTTTCCTTATTACAAAGAAACTTGAGCCTTTAGCAAGGCTAGGTAAATATATATATATATATATATAGACATTTGCGTATAGTGATAGTGTTATCAGCAGAATTTTAGATATCAATATGTAAAACAGTGTAAATATAAAATAACACGAGACTTCAAGAATTCATTCATAAAAAAATCGGTCATACGAGAGAGTTATGGACATATTGTCAAAGATAATGTTGACACAAATGGGCCAATAGTTGCTGTTAATATACATCAGTCCTGGTTTTTGAGCTCTAAAAAGACCATTGTAATTTTGTGGTCCTTTTTGATTAAAATCATGACCTTTTCTGGTGTACAAAAAAAAATGCCAGAGTTCAGTTTGACCACAATGGTCTGTCATTGGCCAAGACAACTTGACCTAGACAGGATTCAAACCCAAAGGTGAGAGATAAAGGTCATATGCTCGGTTAAGGTCATGTATGGTTTAGAGGTCATACAGACCAAGGTCATTTATGAGGATTTAAACCCTGAGGTGGGTATACATGCACATAAAGACAGTGAAACACAGTTTGAGGAAATTTTATTTACATGTTAGATATAACTTTGTAAAGTCCCCAATAGAGGAGTTTTAAAACATCTGAGAAGGATTTTAAAAATCACCACACGTACAGTTATAATTAAAATACCCAAAAGGGTTAGAATACCATAAGGTCATAACAATGTTTATACCCACAGGTTAATCAACAACAATAACATATGTTTACAAAAGGTTTGTTCACACGTCAGTCAGTCAAGTCATGGTCTATATAGAGAGGGGGATACCAGAGTCAGTCTGGCCCTACCTAATCCTGACACACGGAACCGACCCTTACCCAAGGTGGATCAGGACTTGGGGGTATAGTTGAGTGATCGAAAGAAATCCAAATCTCAAGGAGCCACATCAATCCAAAGAGACCTCCCACGAGTGGATTAGTCTCGTGGGGTCCAGCTCCAAGATCGAAAGATAAAACCCTGATACACCCTTGGGGTGGGGTAAACCCAAGGGGGCAAAGCTTGGTCAAGTTCGAGAGGGGAAATCCAGAGTCAGTCTGGTTCGCCTAATCCTAATGTTATCTCTTAAGCTATGCCAAATTACAGGTAAGCCTCCAACAGGTGGATTAAGACTGATGGGTCCAGCTTAAAAGATGAAATTGATCAAATTACCAGGAGCTATATCAAACCTAACGGGAAGAACTCTCAAGAGATGATCAAACTCAAGAGGTCAGGCTCCTGGGTCGAAAGAAGTGACCCGAGTGCACTCTTGGAATGGGTCAAATACCAAGAGGGCTAGCACATAGTCAGTTCAGGTTGTTATCAATGTGTCAGTGGAGGGTAGGTGGGTTCAAACTCTCCACCATGTACACTGTTTGGTACCTATTTGAAAATGATGTTGCAAACCCCAACACATGGGGCTAATGAAGCGAGACCAATCAGTGATTGGTCCAATCAGTAATGCTTTAATTATTTACGTAGTGATGATGCACAGTATACCCAAGATTTAAAGTGGGATACAAACTGCCACAGCAGGCTCCTTCATAGCCATGCTAAACACAGTTTGACCACAATGGTCTGTCATTGGCCAAGACAACTTGACCTAGACAGGATTCAAACCCAAAGGTGAGAGATAAAGGTCATATGCTCGGTTAAGGTCATGTATGGTTTAGAGGTCATACAGACCAAGGTCATTTATGAGGATTTAAACCCTGAGGTGGGTATACATGCACATAAAGACAGTGAAACACAGTTTGAGGAAATTTTATTTACATGTTAGATATAACTTTGTAAAGTCCCCAATAGAGGAGTTTTAAAACATCTGAGAAGGATTTTAAAAATCACCAAGCCCAATCAAAAGCGTGAGGAAATAACAGAAGCAAAAGTGGAGGGGATGATGGAGGAGGCCTGTGTTGCATTTTGCAAGTAGGTCCATACTGCTGGGCTTCTCCAAAGCCCATGTGCCATGATATTCTGGAGGGATACATTATTGTCGAAAGCTAAGGTAGCCCCTGATCTGCGAAAGGTATGGAAACCATGGCCAGTAGGGGATATTCGCAAGCTACCCAGGACTGTTTTGAGTGCATCCCTAATATGAGTATCTATGATCTGTGAATGAGGGGGTACTTTATTGGCAAACAATGGGCCCAGAGAGTGAAGAGGCCTGGATGATAGGAGGGCCTTCAAGGCCCTAACAGGACATAGCCAAATGTTATCAATTTCTGGGATTTGTACAATGTGATGTGATTTGTTGTCCTGCATAGTCTTACACCATTTTAAAATCAAGTGGGCCCCAGGGGGAGCAAAAATGACGTCCTGCCTTAAAAAATGTTTTTGAGGGTCAAATTGTTTTGAGCTATGGGGAGCGATATTTGACATTCTCAAAAATGCATAAAAGGATGTGAGAAAAATGGCTCTGAAGAGAAGTGGATCAGGTAGAATTTCACATTGCTTTGAAATGAGATATAAAGTGGGGACATCAAAAATACCCCTGGGGGTAGGTTTAAAAGGTGAAGAAAGAGATAGACCCCTGAGATACCTGAGAACAATTGGATGAGATATGGCTGTCCGATCGAGGTGATATAAGGAGGCCATGGTGGATATGGAAGATAGATAATTTTTGATGACCTTGACAGATAGTGAATTCTGGTGTAAATATTCCAGAAAAGCCAAGATATTATGGAGATTTATGGCTAAAGGGAATTCCATAAACGTAACAAATGCTAGGTAAGATGTAAAAGGTCGATGGCTTTATCTGAAAAGATTCTAGAAAGCAAATCAGCAATTGTGTTGTTAGCACCCTTGACATGCTGTATCTGTATTTCAATGTCTTGAGTGGCTGTGATCAGCCAAATGTTCCGGATGCATGCTGCTAAGAAGGGGTCTTTGGTCTTGTTGGTCTGGACCACCTGGACTACAGCTAAATTATCGCAGTAAAACTTTACAATAGAATGCTTCCACTGATTACCCCATACTCTTAATGCCAACAGAATATTAAACATTTCCCAGTGAACAATGGTCATGCAGAAGCCAGGTATGGTATAAACAGGAGTGCTATAGACATTTTTGTTCCAGACCCCCCCTAGACCTGTGAGGGAGGCGTCAATATGCAAAGTATGAGGCTCTTTAATAGGGTCTTTCTTAAGAATAGTAACGCCATTAAACTTGGGGAGAAATTGTAGAAACCATTGAATATCCTGTTTCATTTCTGTAGAAACTGGGAATTTGTGGTTGTGAGGGTTTTGTCTAAATGTGGCTAATATCCTATTGACAAAAGCACGGGCTGGTTTAACACACTTGTGTAAATAGAGGAGTTTTCCTAAAAGGGATTGTAACTGCCTTCTAGATATGGTTTTCCTATGAATTATATTCACACAATGTTCATATATGGCTTCTATTTTTTCACTGTCAATACTGAGAGTATTGTTTTCAATGTCTATACATATCCCAAGGCAGGTTAATGAACGAGTTGGTGGAGTTCTTTTGTCTGCATTCATAGGGAGACCCAGTTCTTGCAAAAGGTCAGTAAGGGTATCAAATGCTTGCTGAGCCTTAGGTTTAGAGTTTACGAGCATAAAATCATCAATGTAGGCAAAAGTCTGGAACCCTTTATGCTTCATAATGTGAGTAATTACGTCGGCTACTAATTGAAAAGAAGAAGAGCCATGGATCCAGCCAAAAGCCACCCCTAGATCCAGATAATACTGGCCCTTCCAGGATATTCCAAACTTCAAAGCATCAGCAGGATCAACCCTAAGGTTGCGAAATGCTCTTGCAATGTCAATTTTTGAAAGGAGTACTTCAGTACTACTGTCACAGATCTCTTGACAAATGTCATCTACTGTGGGAAATTTCAAACTAAAAGTTTTGCCATCAAACTTAAATTTATCAACATTGTCATTAAGTGAAGAACCTTTAGGATATGACAAGTTCAAAATTACTCTTCTTTTATCCAGATCTTTGGGCCTTGTTAAAAGTGGGGAACAGTGGAATTGTGGGGATGGAATAACCGGAGTTGGGCCTAAAATTGCCCCAAACTCCATTTCTTTATCAAGATATTGCTGTATAGCCACTGGATACTGAAGGGCAGAAAAATGGTTGTCAACGGCTTGATTATGGATTACATCTGGGTCAGTGAGTGACAGAGGGAAACCAAACTTCAAGTACTGAAAGATTCTTTTATCTGGATAATCAGCCAGGTATTTCTCCCAGGCAGGAAGGTTCAGATCTGACTTAATAGGAAATCTTGCCTGTTTATAATTTGGTAAGCCAGTTTCTTTTATAATCTCAGCAATTTTTATTACTTGATCAATGTTTCTATATTCACACAAGTCCCTATCTGGACCTATAAATTCGAAATTCGTTTCTTCTAGGGACAGAAAGCCTTTGGTTTTATTTTTGTCATTGAAATCTGTGACTGCATTTGAATTACAGCCGGTGTGAGCATCAAAGAAATTAGGTATAGCAGTAGTCATGTCAGTCAAAGCTTTGTCAGTTGGGGTTAGAATGTTATCACATACCGAAAACTCAGGTTCATTCCTGAGATATGCATGGTCATTATCCACTTTATGAGCAGACAGTTTATCTTGCCTTTCAATAAGACTAAGTATTAGCCTATCCATAAACTGTTCATAAGACATGTGATATTTGTAATAAGTTTTACAATCTTGATAAAAATTCTCAGCAGTACATTTTGCATCATGTTTCTGATTATCTGTGTAGGTTTCGACCATGTGTGGCCTGTAAAGCAACATGATTCGCGAACACAAGATTTCCAGAGAGCCCTCAGGAAGTGAATCACAGTGAAACAGTTGACCAGAGCCGAATTTCTGAGTGCCTACCAAATAGTAGAATTTTCCTTGTAAACTGCCTTGAGGAGTGACAAAAATTATATGAACATGATTTAAAAAGTCTACAGAATAATAATGCCAATTGGTATATTGGAAATTAGCATAATGCCAGTCACTTGAGTTAATTACAGAGAAGTTGTGGTTAACTATATTCACGGGGACACAGTTGCTGTTACAGAGGCTCAGACCCTGCTTCTCACCTACTAGGTAAGCCAAGTCATTATCAATGTTATCTAGTACACACCCACCACCATTGTTAGGCTGGCTGCCATCTTGGGCATTCTGTAATTCACCCTGCATAAGAGAAACGGCCTCGCCAGCTGTGTTAGTACTTTGATGTTCGACATCCTGCAAATTTATAACATTACATCCATTAGTATCAAATACTGTATTAACACCTTGATAATTTTCATCCTGCAGATTCATAACCTTACAGACATCAGTATCAACATTCATATTTGCATGAGCATTACCATGAAAATCAGCACTGTATACATTGTCATTAAAATTAACAAATTTAGTTGAGTTTTTTTCATATTCTTGACTTATTACAACATTTTTAAAATTATTACCCAAATCAGTGCTAGCTGGAGGTTGTAGACCAGCTGTCTCATTAAATACATTACTATTATAATTTATATGTTCAGAAATAGCCCTAGTAACACATTTACCATGTCCAGGTGGTTGACCCTGCCCCTATGTAGAAGATGCAACACCTTTGTCTTGTTTCTTATTTTTAAAATTACACTTGTTTTCAGAGTGGTTAGCTGTGCGTCCTTGCCTTCCACAGAAACTACAGTTATGTTTGTAGAGCCCATGATGGCTGTCATGTGAACAAGAGCCCTCGTTGAAATATTTGCAAAATTTCTTCTGAGATACAGACTGTGAATTGATCATTGACACCTGTGAAGCACTTAACCTATTCAGTGCCCATTGTGTGGAATCACCCCATGAAAGATTTCCCTCTTCTAGCTCATGCATTGAGCATGCCCACGCGTTCTTAACTGCAGAAAAAGGAATTGAACTCGCGTCCTTCATGGCAGCAATAACCTGAACTAACGCCTGTTTAGATATGTTGTGGTCGTGCATGTGTAGAATGTTGGTTAATTGACCTGCCACCCACTGTGGCATGGATAAATCATCATATAATAATCGTTTTTTTCCATTCGACCCATGGAAACCCTCGTTGGGCCATCTTACTTCAGGAGGGGCTGACACTGTATCATAGTTATTGTAACGACCTGACCTTCGATGTGGCTTACCTTGCATAGAATCTTGTCTGTTTTGCTGGTCATAGGAAGCCAACACACCAGATACAGCTTGTGAGACATTAGGAAGCCGCCTCATGACTTCCAAACTTGGCAGCACCGCATCCCGAGGTAGGTCAGCCATGCCAGATTTGAAGTTAGCCTGTCGATGGTGTATTATGTGAGGGGAACCATCAATGTTATGTGACGCCTCTGTCGCCAGAGTTGTGTGAACGTTTTGCACTCCCTTAGGGCTGTGGTTAAGATGTGGGTTAAAGCTTGCCGATGTACGCTGGTGCCCTTGCTGGAAACCCGTCCCCTGGGATTGAACATGAGTCTGAGAGGGTGAGGGTGACACTAATGATTCTTTTCGTTCTAATTTCGTCATGCGATCTGACAGAAGTTGGTTGGAAGCTTTAATTTCAGCTAACATGGACAGCATGACTTCGTTACTGCCCTGCACGTCTGTAGATGAGGGACCTGGTTGAGGTGAAGATGTGGAAACAGTACTTACAACACCAGTGTGCAGGAAGGAACCCTCCTGGTTGTGATTCTTCTTTCGAATCTTCCTAGTTGATACTTTAGCTCGGGCAGAGGCTGTGACCTTTTTTCTGCTGCCAGAAGGAGTCTTCCTGGGATTCGATGGCATTCTGACTGTTGATGTATTATAACTAAAACACTAAAACCGTGTATTCCAATAGTAAAAATGCATAACACGTCAATTGTAAAAGAAGAATTTTTTTCAACAATTCAAACTCTCCACCATGTACACTGTTTGGTACCTATTTGAAAATGATGTTGCAAACCCCAACACATGGGGCTAATGAAGCGAGACCAATCAGTGATTGGTCCAATCAGTAATGCTTTAATTATTTACGTAGTGATGATGCACAGTATACCCAAGATTTAAAGTGGGATACAAACTGCCACAGCAGGCTCCTTCATAGCCATGCTAAACAATCTATAAAATGATTTTTGAGACACGAGTACATGTGTAAGCTCAGAATGGTTGAGAGGTTGACAAATTTAAAAATTAATCACTTGATTATAACCTGCGTTGTTTTGGATCCAAGTCAATCTCATGGTGACTTAATACAGGGGAGCACTAAGAGCATATCCACATATGACCTTAGGAACACTAATTCACAGATTTGACCTTGAACTATATGTCTATGCGCAAGTGACACATCACAGGTCAAAGTTGGGTTGATGTCTATCCTGTAAATGGCATAAATATCACTACTGTAATGGCGTATCGAAAGGTTCTGCTTGTTGACCTTTTGCTAGGGTCAAATTTGTACCATAGCTTTTTCCAACATGTACATAAGTATTCATAAAGCAAGTTAGGAGATATAAGCTGAACAAACTTAGCGGTACATCAAAACCAGCATTTGTAAAAGTACATTATACAAATTGAAACTTTGTAATAGGAGTTGAAAGGTTGCCTAATTATAAAAAACGTGGGGCCTTTACCATGGCTATTTTTCTGCAATAAGCAGTGGGAACGTTGGTAGATGCTTGACAATGCCTGATGGATTTCAGGAGAGAATCTAGACCAACAACACTGAAAAAGCATGCATCGCTTTCCTCCATACCCTGAACTTCTTGATATGATAAGACCTATACAATGTGATAAAAGTCAGGTTTCCAAATCAATCAGTATCTGAAATATAAGCAGATTTGAACCCAGCACCATGGACGAGGGAGAGTAACACACCAGTGATTTTACATCCCGTTCAACAGCCAGAGGTATATTGGGACAAGTCCACCGCATAAATCTGTTGTCACATTGCAATGAATTATTGAATTGCATGAATTGTGCTAAGGAAGGGCCATAGTGGCGCAGTGGTAATACAATCACCTCCCACCACTGAGGTCTGAGGTTCAATCCACGGACCCTATGTAGGAAAATTGGTGGTGGCTTACCGATGGTCAGCATTTTACAGTACAGAAACTTGACCAACTGTATGTACTGGTTCCCTCTGCCCATAAACCTACCCATCGTAATATTACCTTTACAGTGTTGAAAGCGATGTTAAAACGTTAAATAAATAAATATATGGAGACAATGATACAGGTTTCATTAGAAACTGACCGTTGATAATATGCATAACAATATCCACATTTGACATTACTGATCATAAAACAGCTTTGTAACCTTGCGTAATATGGGGCTTGTTTTGGAAATATATGTGGAAGGCATGTTTGTGCTGACTTGGAATGTTCTGTATTACAAGGTGTCAATATTGGTATGTGAATCAACTGGGTCTACCTAGTGTGTGTCTAATATCAAAAACAAGATCTTGGCATTTTATTGACATGCGTATATTAATTGTATATAGTTCCTGTACATTTCATGCATTCACACTATGTCAGATCCATTTGCCCGAAGGGTGTAGTTTGTAATCAAGAAAAATACTTCAGAATGTGAGATTGGCTAAAATGTGTTGCAATGAATTTTGGATGTTACAACAAATGTTATTTTGAGGGCTATATGAGCATACATGTCGTCTTCAGTGGCCGACTGGTTAATACGTTTAGCATTTGATTACCTTTACCTCTATGACCATGGGTTTCAACTCTAGCGCATGGTGAATTTATTTATTTATTTATTTGGGGTTTTACGTTGCTTTCAACACTGTACAGGTCATATCACGACGGGTAGTTGGAAGGGCAGAGGAAACCAGTACATAGAGTTCGTCAGGGATCTGTACTGTAAACTGCCGACCAACGGCAAGCAACTACCAGCTTTCCCACTTGAGGCCGTGCCGGGAAGTGAACCCCGGCCTCAGAGGTGGGAGGCGAGAGTGTTACCACTCTGCCACCGTGGCCCCCTAGCGCATGGTGAAATATGGGATGCAGTGAAGGTCTGTCTTGATGTGGCAGTAGCTGGTCTCTGGCTGTTGAACGTGACACATGTTTGATCCCTAACTTTAACGTTTGACAGTAACTGTTGAAAGGGATATAAAGCCTCCGGGGTAACTATAGATTCTATATCTATCAACAATTATTTTAAAATAGCCTAGAATATTTTCTTCTGTCTACAACCATAAAAATAACCTGTTGCTTCTTATATTTATAATACGATCTTTCAACAATCCACCATTCAATATTATGCATTAGTCTTGTTCACAATTCTTATATCATTATGTACCTAAGGGCTGGGTGATTTAATATAGCTACCCTCGCCCCCCCCCCCCCCCCCCCCCATGGGGGGGCGAGGGTACAAACATACAGAAGCAATTAAAATCCCCTTGCAGCTCACACTTGAGGGGTGGGGGTGAAAAAGGCAAAAGAAAAATAATATCTGTAATTAATAAGTTAATATCTGGAAGAGACATAGCACCTTAAACAGTCATGATTTAGAATTTTAGTAAAACATGGAGCTTCAGAAGAACAAACGTAATAATTCATACTAAAACAGTTACCAGTCTTTAGGTCAGAGGCTAAACAAGTTTATGATTAAAATTTCACACCAGTTTCCACCTAACTGAGTAAACTGTGCTTAAGTAATTAGCCTTCTGAAGGAAAATCTTATTAAATATGTAATTTTATATCTTGCATGTGGGAAAAAAATCAATGACACCATTATCTCTTTCATGTGAATACCACACAGCATTTCCCATCCATTTTAACTTGGAGCCCCAAGGATAAGAAACTGTCTTGTTCCCAGTGTGAGGACAAATGCGAAAGATAAACATTCATACCCTGGGGTATCTTGGTGATATCTTGACCATCCTTTGAAACATATGTACTGCATTGGTGAGCTTAACTTTGCAAACCTAATGTGTTTTCTCAACAGAATAAACCAGACTTAGTGTTAAGTAATATACCCACCCCAACGCCAGCTATGGTGAAACATGAAAAACTACAAACTCTGTGAAAAGTTCATTTGAAAATATCAATTTAAAATCAATAGAGCAGAATTCTAGAAATTAAGCAAAGTAAGTGGCTTTCTTGAGACAAGAATATACCCAATAAAGAGTATGCCATCATCTGCATACAGTGCCAACACAAACTGAGTAATACAATGCTAAGACTAGACAAGAAATTCAATTTCCCTCACAGTTGTGTAGCAGTTATCTGTATGTCTCTCCCCTACTTGCTTTGGACTGTAACCATGAAGGTAAAAATCATAATTTGAAGATGATGGAAGTATGCAGATGATGCTGTCTTGCTGTGCAGATGGATAGTGATGGGAGGAACAAAAAAAAACATATTGCACCAAGACAACGTTAAGGTTCATCAAAGGTTTTTTTTGGCTAGAAAATCTAAAGCATGTGTTTTATTAAAAAATCGTCTTGTTCTTGTTTTGTAGTGGTAAAATAAAAATCATCCAATTTTAAACCTTAAGGCAAAGATAGATTCAAACCACCAACGAGAAAACAGTTATCTATGTAGTCTATACATGTATATACAATACAGAATTGAACTTCCCTGAAATAAAAGGGTTGTATGTATTCCTAATTAATGATACTTGCAATATTTAATAAAAAATCCCTTATTTAAACTAACTTCATTAAAATTTAAGTATAGCTCATTGAAATGACCTATAGATCTACATTTATTGTTTATACATATTAAGAAAGATAAAACATTTCTGTATCAAACATGCGTATACTATTAAACTTATGTTTGGTGATGAACTTGTGCTTTAGTCGAAGCAATAAACATTGTGAAATACATTGAATCAATAAAAAATAATTCTAGACAATTGTTTTCCATTTAAATAATCTGTTCAATGATCTATTGTCGGCACACGAAAATGATCATGACATTAAAACATGTTTGTGCTCTGGAGTCCTCTAAAATAATCACTTAGCCTTGCTGAAGGGCTCTAGGTTATTTCAAATTATGGGAAAACTTTCAGTTGTGATAATGAAGTTCCAGTTGATATCGTGTACTCTTACATATACTGGCTTTTACATCAGCATACTCCTAAGACAATGACTCAATCTGATCAGCTTATAACTCCTAACATGTATGAGTACTTTGTAAATACTAAATATCTGTGTACATTCGCATGTCAAACCGAATTGTAAAAGTGCGCAATACCAAATGCAATATGTTATGTTTACACGTTTGAAAAAAGGTATGGTACAAATTTAAGGCTTACACAGTGCTAGAAGTCACCCCGTTGATCAGAGGAAGGGGTGTTGGTTGGTAATGATGTAGTACAACACACTCCCCTCACTGTGTCTGAGGATTTGGCTTTGAATCTTAGCTCTGGCTTTTAGAGTGATAGTAGGTAGTTTCTTGCTGATTATGGCTATATAATGTTGTTCAACCAGTATGCACAACCTTCCTCCACTCCTTGAACCACCTATGACATGTGATATGACTTATAATAAATACTTAATTAAATTCAATATTACAGTGGTGTAGACTTGAATAATGCACCATTCATAGCTTTGCTAATAAAAGATATTTGAGGAAAACATATGAAAGAAATGAATACCATGTAGGGTGAAATATATATCTTTATTTTGAAATAATATATCATCAGTTTGAACTTCAAAAATAAAGTTCTGAAGCTTATACTTTGTTCTTGATTTAAAGACTGGACAAGAGTTTTCATACTATTGGGCCGTCAACAAGGTACAACAATTTGGATTTTAAATTCCAGATTAAGTCCTGGCAATAACTAGTACCTATATTGCAGGCCCTGCCCCTTCCCCTTTCTGTGCCTCTGGGAACTCGTGCCTTAGATACCTGTATAAATGGCCACCAAGGCATCTGGGGAGTTCAATAAATTCTGGAGATATCAGCAAATTATTAGCTGTCACTGATTTAGCAGATTACCTTCCTCTGCCATGCTGTTTAACAGGGATTGTGTATTCTGTGCTGTGGTTCTTGGGATTTGTTGTACAGTAAGGTAATGGAAATGTGCTACGTAACTCTTATGAAAACATAATCATTTAAAATTTATTTGCACTTTTTGATGGACTGTATTTGATGCAGTTCAATCAGCTGGTAAAGGGATTTGGTAAATGGGTTTTAACGACTTGACCCCCAATGGCCTGTCTTGGTACCTTCTTTATAAAAGCACCCTGATTACCTTGAAATACTGACAGAATTGTCTGTCAGGTTTTGTGATAATAATGATTACAATCCAGTTTTGCAAATTAACAACCAGTTTTTTCAAAATAGATGAAAACAAATCTAATTACCTTTGTATGAAAGCATTCAATTATGATTCCCCTTATATATTGACCTGGTTTCCATTGTAATGACTGTTATAAAAACAGATTAAAATAATAAGGATGGTGATAACTGATAACATTGAAATAAAAATTCTGATGTAGTTGGTATAATCACCATTGGCATCCAGTATGTGTGATTCACTTGTCCTCTTTTAGTTCGGTTACAGACAAATTACAATGTTTATACATACCGGAAGTACGTATTTTATATCACCACCTCTAGTTACAAGTGGATGTCATACAATATATTCAGTAAAGATTGCAGATTGTATTAATGGCAAATGGTGAAATAAATTATACTCCAGAATAAGTTAAATCCTAATAATCTATTCTATTCTGTACTTTTATTGCGCATAATCTCTGCCAGGCAGACTCTAAGGTGCAAAATCCAATTTAAAAAAATCATCTATCCATAGCCGTTGCCCAGTCCAGTACCGCAGTGACGCCGGATAGAGTGTATATGCTAAGATGTAAATGACATTGGAGCAAAATGACCAGTAGAGTATTGGTTACACAGGTCTCCCAATTTTGAGCCAGGAGTTCAAATCATGTCCCAGACTCAGGTGGGAATTCTGGTAATTATTTGCCATTGGCCGAGGGTTTACAGTACACAACCTATGACCAACTGTACGTCTTTCTAACAACCCGTCACAACATAGAAAATACAAAGGTACTGGGTTTTATTTATTTATTTGGGGTTTTACGTCGCTTTCAACACTGTACAGGTTATATCACGATGGGTAGTTGGAAGGGCAGAGGAAACCAGTACATAGAGTTCGTTAGGGTTCTGTACTGTAAAGTGCCGACCAACAGCAAGCAACTACCAGCTTTCCCACTTGAGGCCGTGCCGGGAATCGAACCCCGGCCTCAGAGGTGGGAGGCGAGAGTGTTACCACTCTGCCACCGTGGCCCCTGGCACTGGGTTTGACGTAAAACACTAAATAAATAAACATATTAAACAACATCCTCTGGGGTAAAAAACACAAATAGGGTTGTCTTTAAAATATAAACACATCCTTCAAGTTCATACTTTGTAAGCAATTCTCTTGACATCCCAATAAATATATAGGACTAATGGGTTCAACCATTATACAATCTGAATGAAAATTTTAAAATGGACAAGAAATGAAAAGGTTTTGTTACTTTTAATGCGGTTTTCTGTTGTATGCTACGATACCTATCGATCTACTGAAAAGTGAGGAATTCATCAACAAAAAAAAACTTGAGCCTTTCATAGGCTAACTATGGTGTCTAGTGTTTTATGTTGGGCACAAGGAAACACCTCAAATAAAATCAAGTAGACCAATATATCTAGAATTAGTAATAGCCATAAGCCACTGGGCAACAGATTGGACAAGATTTCGAAGTAACAGAAAAATACTCTAAATGCAATATGTTATAGCTGATCTAAAAGTAGGTGAATAACATATTTTAACAAAATACTCTAAATGTAATAGTTTTAAAGTTACAAGCGATTTACTCAACAGTGAGATCCTGAAAGTAGCTATTGCATTACCACTCTATAGATAACATTTGTTATCCTGATTTCATAAACTCTGTCCACGCCATCGGTAATTAAAAAGATCCCAGTGAAAATTGCTCAAAATGCAATATCATCCACAAAGTGATAAGATATAAACAATAAAAAGCTATTAATTATGTTACTACCTTATCGTTTTACCTGGGTTTTTGTGTGTGTGTAATCACGTGAATGGCATTGTAACAATTGAAGCAAAAATTAAATTTTGGGCTATCTGAATAACGATTGGCACTTCTGGAGTGACAGTACTATTTCCACCGGCCCTATTGGAGGTTCTGTATATACTAAAGGATGCCCATGCCCCTGAAGAAAGTAAAAACTTCACAAAAAATAAAAACAAATGAAAACGCTGATGAAAAAAGGTATTATTGCTGACATAAAAATGAAAATAGAGCATCTAGACATCATGTAGATAGTCAATTATAGGACTGAATGTTATGTTAGAGCTTTGATATTTTGCAAGAGATGCAGATACTTTTGACATTTTGCAGTGGAAATGGTTACATTTGATTTAAGTGGCTGTATTATTATATGGATGACTGTACATTAAGTGATATGCTCACTGTGAGAAACCATTAAGCAGATACTAAACAAGAAGTCATGACAATTCTGATGGCACAACACATACTACTTAAAATATAAGTGCATTGCATGGATGTTTGTTTAAATACCCTTGACAGAATTATTTGTGGAAAAAAAAGTGATGATATTTTTTATACAATTTACAACTAAGTGCCAACAGCATCAATTCGTGGAATCAACCCATGCTCCAAAATATGGAAGCCCTGACTCAACCAGCCTGATGTTTAGGCTTCAGTCAAACGTTGTGAAAAAGAAAAAAGTGATGATTAAAATTTGAAGTGGGACCATAATAGGCAATTGGGCCAAATGTTAAAGGTTGCTTATTACACTATTTACAGAAACCAAGTGACCATATACCAAGCTATATTAGCAGTAACACAGAAGATTTAATTTGACTTGCAGTAGTTTGCAGTGGGTCAAAGTTGCACGTCCTTTTCAGCTGGTAAGGCTAAGAGGTGCCCGAAGTAAATCCCACATGTTGTCATGAAATGGGTTTGAACCCACTACCAGTGAGGTGAAGTTAAGTCATCAAATGCCTAATTTGTTATTCACTCAGCTACTGACTGTTTCAAATATAATCAATAAACTACAGGTTAGCCACGAAATGTCAGTTAGGCAACTACAGGAGGCTTGACAAAACAACAGTCTTCTGCAAACAAGTCCCAGGTCAATGATGTTTATTAAACTTCATTTTCTAAACTACCAGTATAGAAGGGAGATATGACAATAAGTACTCTTGATGGCATCAAGAGTAGTGGGTGAAGTAAGATACAAAGTTATGGGTTTATGCCCAACGGTAGCAGGCCAATTATCTGTCAATAAGGGGCTTTTCTACTGCCATAAATTATTGCCAAACTTCTTCGAATAATCATGTATTTTTTCATTCTTGGCCATTCTGTAGCAAATTCTTCCCTTCTTAATGAACCACTCCCAACACCCTCCTAAAGACTAAAATGACATTTTCCTATTTGACAAGGGACTTATTATGACAATGGTAGACAAGTATGCCTCATAATGCACAATCAAATTTTAAAAAAATCTCGCCACAAATTCATGCAAGTTGCTTTTAATAATTCTCTATCTTTTGTATGTAGTGTTTTGTGCTGTCACAGTTTTCGTGTGAAACAAGTACCAAAAATTTGTGAAGAAATAAGTATAAAATTCAGAAGACTCAATCTACATCCACATCTGAATCATCTTTGAGGAGGGCCAAACAACTGGTATAGACCACACCTTGTGTGAAAATAAGACCCAGATCTTATGCATAGTTTTCAAGTTGTGCTCACGGACAAACAAACAGGTGAGATTACAGTACCCTTACCCCTCCCTCCAGTGAAGGTAATAACAAGAAATACAACACGAGTGACCACTTTGGGGAACTGCTCTTGAAAATTCCGTGTAAAAGCAACAGATTTCTGGACCATTGGAATGCCTTTCCAGATACTGAAGACCTGACTAAATTACTTTGTATGTTTTGTGCCTTTACTTGAAAACTGACAGAACAGAGAAACTTGGGATTATTTTTATACACAAGCTCTAGCGAGGTTCGCTCTTCTAGATCACTTTTTATTCATTTTTTTTTGTGTCTCTAGACTTTCATGAGAATTGGCACAGTGTGATGAGTATCCGTCTCTGCACTAAAGTACTTGGAGGGTTGACCATTTCAGTGCACTACTCATGTCTCTGATGGCTTTGCGGCTCGAGCTAGCAGACCGAAACCCCTTTCGGCATCATTTAGGTTGTTGTTGACTGTGGTCATTTTAATATCTAAATAAGAAGCAAAGAATTAATGAAATTGCTGTGCAGTTGTGCAAAACAGATTATTAAAACAAGAGTGACTCAGGACATGAGCGTGACATCAGTAATGAACAATTTTTAAAAATTAGGAAAAATTAAATATTTGCCAAAATTCTTCTCAACTAGATAATTTGTGTTGAAAATCACTGCCATTGGTAATCAAGATGTTATCTCAATTGAGTGAGGAGAGATATTTGGAGAAATTATATAACCCTGTGTTGTTGTAGACACAGTAGAACTACCCAGGTATAAGAACAACATAAAATGAACAGGTGATGTGCATAGCTGGATTACCCATTATTTACCCAAAATCTGACAGTAGTCAAAGGGAACTTTAAGCTCCATGTTTAAGCAGGATTAAGGATCCACTACTTCATCTTAACATAGTAGATAGTCTTTTGAAACAAACCAAAAGTATCATTGCTGCACGAACTTCAAACAAATTTGTTTTATATAAATATTTGGGAGCAAGAGTTCAAAACAAAGAAGTTGAAGAGATTAAGTTCAGAAGAGAGAGGAACCAAGTCATGAGTTTGATGTATCTAGGGTGGTTCTTTCACATTTCAAGGGCTAGCCTTCTCGTAGGCTACGTTATATATTCTAGACGTAAATGTCTCACAAATATTAAGCTGTATTTCTTTATTTCTATATATTGACTGATTAAGGCGCTGTTCAACTCCTGCGGGTGTGGATTACAATAGGTTTACGATTTGAAGTAATAAAAAAATCACGATCCAGGGTATAGTTTACAATGAGGTTTAAGATGCGTTGCCGATGTACAAGTTATTTTCCTGATAGCTTCCCAGTTGGCATTGCCATTGCAGAAAATCTTGCAATAGGTTTGCGATAGTTTCCCTGATACATCTAATTGGTTTACGATGGATAAAACAGATAGGGTTGTAATCGCTATAAGACGTAAAATATTGCTGGGTGAATGTAAGATAGGTTAAAGATCATTGCATGACAATATGATGGGTTTACAATGTCATAAATCTGATAAGAATTGGTAAAGGTTTGGGACAATTTTGAATGGTTTGGAATTCTCGTACACTGTTCCTGATGGACTCCCGAGTGATGTACTTGTAAACCTATAGGTAAGTTCTATCTTTTCTGTACAGGTTGTCTGATGGCTTTAAGATCATTAAGGTGAATAAGATTCAGTTCCTGATTCCAAAAGTGGAACAGGCAACTATATTCGATGGGTGGAGGAAAGAAGTGCATACAAATTGCTTAAGATTTTTCATTGAAAGCCTGGCAAGCAACTACTAACCGTCCCACTTCAGGTCAGGATGAGAATCAAACACATGATTTTATAGATCAGGTCAAGTGTGTTACCCACTGGCATCCTATAGTAAAGCTATTCATTGTAGCATTATTGTACCAAAATTTAGTAAGCATTGCAGATAGGGCCAATGAGCCAATATATGTTAAGTTAGTTGATGAAAACTGCCACAAGCTTTTATCCAGATTATATAGGATTTATCCTGCTGGTATAAGGACACAATATATGTCTCTTACTTCACACTTGTTTGTGCTTGGCTTTTATATATTTGAAGCCTGCTATTATTACCATTGGAATATCAAGCAACCCATATTGCTGTTAGTCCTGGAAGAAGTCTATGAGAAGGAGCCAGGATCTCCAGGATGTGCCACTGCCTCTAATTGTTGTAAATATTAACTCTGATTTTATGCTTATTTATTGTACATGTTATATATAACGATCATATTTGCTTATTACAACTCCATTAGTTGGGACGTGTGATCAGATAGCTCATAGATGTGACCATGAGCTGGATTATTGTTGAGTAAAGGCTGCTTTGGGCAGTCACTTAGGTTGTATACAATGCCTAGTGAGGGTACCACAACGATCACCTTCTTAACATATAGATTAGCAGTGTCTTTTACTATCTTCTTGAACTTGGGTCTTGTGTAAACTTAACACTGAAATGCATTTTACGTGTACTTTCACTTATGTTTCTATATATTTTAAATGTTACACTGACATGCATAAGCTATGAACTGCCAGTAGGGTGTCGTCTCTTTTCACCCTGCCCATTTTGGTTACACAGTTTTTCCAAAGTATGATATAATACCAATTCTTAAAGACTTTTAAATTACATTCTTTTAGTATATTGATCTTGGAATACACTGGCTATATTTACTAGCTAACTTGCCTTGGTACGGTTGTCAGTTCTGGATTTTGACCTTTCATTGACTTTTGAGGTTGCTTATCTACGATCTTGCATGGGACCTTGGTTACCTTTCACATGATGAATTGCTACTTGATTGGCAGGTGGTTTGGACAGCTTGGTTTATATAGAACCCGTGGAGTCTTAAAAAACGATTAAATTATTTACTGGCCAATCCGACTGCCTTTTTTTGATCGGTTGTCATGTTGTGGTTTTGACCTTTCTTAAATTTGAAGGTCATGCATTTTAACTTTGTATCTGACCTCTATTAAAATTTCAGTTTATTTTTATCAGCATTAGCTTGTCATTTGGCCAGCTGGGGATAACACTAAAACAATAATAAATCTGAAATATTTTAAATATTAATGTGTCTGGTCAACATCAGGTAGATAAAGTTAAAGAATAGATTTTTATATCCCATGTTCCTCTTTTTCTCAACTTCTTGGGAGCTGATGTTATGTTATTTGGTGTAAACTGACACACAACCAATCAACATAAAGTTTACAGTGCATGTTATTTCTATCACCTTTCCTGACTTGTCTCGTGTCTATTTCATTGTTTAAATTAGGTTATTTTTCCAATATAATGGGTGTGCTAATGTACCAATGCAAGCAGTAGACATTTATTACGGCTAGGTTAGAGAGTGGCGAATTTTATTGATGAATATCTGCAAATAGTAATTTTTTTTATGTTCTTGGTGTATTCTTCATTGCTCTTCCATTGTCTTCAAACCTGTTCACCTTTTGCCCCCTCATGGTGACAACAACCTGATGTTCAAAACTGTTGTAGGTATTCACTGCTCTTGCAGTTCACCCTGACAATTCGCCACAATAGGTACCATAGTCTTTCATGTCATAACCATGTCAGATAGCAGCCGCCAACAAGCCCTACTAGTTTCCTGTTCTCAATAAAGTCGTAACAGGAGTTCCTCCTTGTTCCCAGCTCTTTCTTTCTTTGTGGCAGAAGAGTAGAATTTCTCAGTATAATCTTACTTTATTGAAACAGTACAGTCGAAAAACATTGTAAACGTCTGGTTTTTATCCTGTGAGCATACTTTTACTCCTCCCTTGTGCGAATGCTGACATATTTACTTATCCTATATTCTCTTTATTTTCCAAGTTCCCTCTAAAGTACCCTCTCTAGTGTGTGACCTGGGCATTATATTCAATGTACGCCCACACAAGGCTACACTGCTACGTGGGTGTATGGATTACCACTAAACAGTAGCACTGCTTGCCAGGGTTGTTTGATAGGGGGAGGGTCAAAACCAGTTGGCCCCGTACATACACAAGTCAAGTCACCAAAACACTAAATCAATTCACTTCTAATCCAGGGGAATATTATCAGAAAAACATGTTTTAAACATTTTAAAATGATCAGTAACTCACACACAGTCATACACCTGTTTTAGAGTATTATTTTATGAGACTTTGAACGTTTATCAGCTGTAAATTATGACATTAAAGACCTATCCGAGCACGTGCTGTTACATTTTACCGGTGTCGGTATATTTATTTAAGGTTACCTTATTTGCGGTCTCATGCGGTGGAAAACTTTTATCCAGTGTTTAGTTCCGTCTGCTTTTCTTCGCAACATGGCGCGAGATTCCCAAATGATCTGTTGTGATGGAATTAGCAACAGGATCTATGAAATACTGTAAACAGTGGTTTATTTTCACACCTAACACACATCATTGTTAAAATACTCCTTAGTTTTCAAGGCTGGATTGATATGCACAAGTCCGTTTGGGTTTTAACAAGCCGCGGGTTGTAGATTTCGGTAGGATTCGGTAAATGATATGGACTCGAGGGAATTGAGTCATCATCACCGATAGGAGTGTATTTGTTACCGAATCATAACACAAGGACACCTGTTCCGTGTGGATCTTTAATGCCAGTTTAATCCTGTTGCTTAGCTTTATATTAAACTTTGAAAACAACTGATTCTGTAATGGTCGAAATGGCACTGAGGTAAATCTTTAAAAGGCAGAAGTCATATAACAAATATTTTAACTGAAAAAAGAATTGCCAAAAAAAGTGTAGACAGTTTGTGGTGACTGAACTCTAAAAGATTTTTAACCGCGAGCCTCGAAAGAGCTCACCCTTCTACAGATCACTTTTTTTTGTCTCCGGACTTTGATGAAATTGACAACACCTGTGCATTCTGAATTTGCCTCTCTTACTCCCTTTTTCCCATACATATGGTACATACTGCTTTTTTCTCATACATATGTCATTCTGAATTTGCCTCTCTTGCTCTGCAATAGCTAAAAGGATACTGTTCTTTCAGCTTTTTACCATACATATGTCCTTCTTGTATCAGACTTTCCTGAATGGACTATGTTAGGACTTGGATGGGTGACCGTCTCAGTTTGGGACCAGAGCTGTGGGATGTGTCTCAGTTGGAATTTCTTTGTGTCCCCAGACTTTCGTAAATTTTAGTGCACTACTCATGTCTCTGATGGCTTTGCACTCACCCTGGGGGGGCCAAACCACCTTTTGGCCTTGTTTAAATTTGGTATCACAAAGAAGCAAGATAAAAATGCTTGGCGACTATGCCATTGGTTGTAATAGGTAACACTGACCAGTACATTTTGTGAGTGTACCATATGAACTATATATGTAACAGAGTAAAGAGATGGTAGCCGAAGTGTCTTCATGAATTTCTGGCTGAAAATTTGGATGAAATTTGTACCAAGTTGGGTGCTGATTTAAAGTAGATATCAGAGAGTTTGCAAACAACATCAGTTTCCCCCCCCCACGTTATATCTCAGTGATGTTTTGTGTGATTTGTCATTTTAATAATGTCAACACAGTCAGCCACAGAAAATAGCTTTGTCACCCGAAATCCCCACAAGAAGTTGTTTTAATTTATGTTGTATTTTTGTGTTAAGATTTCAATGCAATGCTGTTTGCAACCTAAATATTACATTGCCACACCCCTTAAGAACCCCTGTAAAGGGTAATTGTGGTTAAAGTCTAGCTTGCACTTGTGTCAATGCAATTTCAATGAACAGAAATTCATTGCTTTTGGAGTAAGACGTTGGCAGCCATGGTTGGACCAACAGCACTTTGGCTGGTGGGTGCTGCATCGTTCCGACATTGGCAAGCCACTGGTAAAATTTTACTACCACTGTAGCATCAGCAAATCAGATTGCAGCATGGAGTTATGTACCCATTGTTTAACAGAAGGCAAATAATTGCGGTCGAATCTTAGTTAAGAGGATCCCTAATATGTCACATGACCAATAATTAACAATGGTGGAACAGAACCTTAAGATGACATAGTCCATAATCCAATATTAAGTTTATGATGTTCAGAAACAATTTTTCTTATTGTGAATTTATAATGAAAATATTATTTTTATGTCTGAAATTGTTAAATAGTTAGTTAAAAATTGTGGGCTCACTGAAATATGATGTTTATACATACCATTATAAATAACATTTCACTGAGTTTCCCAAAATCCCTATTATTGCTCGCCACCATCTTGAAAAATAAATCCACTGTTGGCCAAACATTTGCAAAATATAGAATTATGCAGCCTGAGTTTTGGTTGGCAAACCACATTTGGGCCAACATTGGCCCAACGGTGGCAAAATCTGCTCATCATGTGACTAATAGCCAGCTTTGGCCTAATATTGGCAAAATCTGCTGACCATGCGACCAACAGCCAACTGTCTCAGTCTGACGGTGGAATGCTTTCTGGGATTTGTCTGTTGAGACTGTCCTGTCCTCAAGACTGTCCATCTCTTTGTTATCTATTATCACAATATGTCAGAAAAAAACCTCATTATATGCATGAAATAGATTTTTAAAAAGTTTGAAAAGTGACAAACAGATCTTGATGGCTTGAATAATTTTTATTTCAGACAAATTAATCACCGTCTCTATGTGTTGTATTTTCGTTGGCTTATTGATTTATTTTTATTTATTTGTTATTTGGGGTTTTACGTTGCTTACAATACTGTACAGGTCATATCATGACGGGTAGTTAGAAGGGCAGAGGAAACCAATACATACAGTTCGTTAGAGTTCTGTACTGTAAACTGCCGACCAACAGCAAGCAACTACCAGCTTTCCCACTTGAGGCCGTGCTGGGAATCGAACCCCGGTCTCAGAGGTGGGAGGCGAGAGTGTTCCCATGTATTTTCGTTGGAGAAGTTTATGGCACTATTGCTGATGTATGCAGAAGAAGACTTTGAAGATGCTGTAGGAGTGGAAACTTTCACTACACTACAGCTTGGAATGTGAAAATTAAATTCTATTGAAGTTTATATCTGTATTTATCTCATAACTACTAACAAACCATCAGTGAAAAATAGTTCTGTATGGCGGCCAACATTTTGGGTGGGTGTCATATTCCTTACTGAGACCCCAACTCTTGCTAATTTTGAAATCAGAACCGAAAATTGTGAAAACGTACATGTATTGAGCCAAAAATTGTGAAGGTTGAAAAAAAGTTTGGAATCCAAAATAGTAATTGTACTTTTACACATGATTTGGAAAAGTACATGTACTTAATTACAATTTATACCTGATCTCAACCCTGGTTGGGATAATATCAAATATGTTTGATATTTTTAGAAAGGTCAGTAACTCTTTTCCCTGGCTCGTCACCCAACATTGTGACCTCAAGCCAGACTTAATGATATTAAGCCAAATCATAGAGGTTGGGACACACTCCAGTCATATTCTATTACCAGTACATCTGATTGTATTGCTGTTATAATTGTATTGACATCATGTACGCTGGGGACTTACTGCGCCAGACTTTGACCAAATTGATGAAATGTAGTGAGCAAAAGCTTGCCAGGAGACCATCATTTTTTTATTGCTGGTAGATCAGGAGCATCAGGGATTTTGACCCATTTTATCACATCACGAATATATCAAATCATGTTGAAATTGCATTAAAATTATTTTGGTCAGCGTCAAAAGTTATGGGGACTCCAAGTTCAGTTGGGGTTGGTTTCCTGACAAATTGGGTAATTCCTTGTCTATTCTTGGTGGTCTGGGTGCATTTTAATGTTTCTGCCTTTTTGGCAAATCTTGGCACATATATTGCCTCCTCGACCCAGTCCGACTTTAAAGTTGGAGGTTCCATTTTGACAGTCCTTGAATATAGACCCAGGCTTTAACCACGGAGACTGGTGGTTTAGTGTACACCCACACTGGTATCACCCATTCTTTACTTTGAACGTTCGGTATCCACTGACTCGCCTCTGATGTCAGTGGTTCAAACCCAGGACCTTATGTGGGAAAGTTGGTAGTTGCTTACAGTTTACAATGAAGAACATTGACAAACTAGTATGTACTGGTCTCCTCTGTCCTTAAAACTAGTGATATAACCTACACAGTGTGTTTATTTATCAATAGTTATGTCATGCCTAGTACCATATTGGTTATATTGTGACAGGTAGTTCCAAGGGCAGCGGAAATCAGTGCATATGGTTGGTCAAGGTTCTGTGCTGTGAACTACTTACCAATGGCAAGCAACTACCAGCTTTCCCACCTGAGGTCAGGCTGGGATTCAAACTCTGATCTCAGAGGTGGGAGGCGAGTGTGTTACCACTGCACCACCGTTGCCCTCAACAATATGTTGAAAATGACGATAAACTCAAATAAATTAAATGTATATCCACATATGTTCACATTTACATTTGACCACATTTGAGCCTTATAGAAGACTCTTGGTTGTTTATATTTTGCATCCACTGCGCCACGGAAATATTGGTGTTCACGTGCCAAATTTCTGGGGTTGTCAACTCCGCATTTTATACATTCTTGTCTAATAAGAGCAGAGAAACATCAACAATGAAGAAATGAGTGGTAAACAATGATTTGATGAAGAAATACACACATGTGTTTCTGTTTTATTTACCTGTTAGTTTGGCATAAATCATTTGTCAACTAAATTTACTACTAGAGTATTCGTCTTTCCTTCTAGTCTTTGTTCTTTGTCTATGGAATTTATATATTTTTAAATGCATGTAATTCCATCCAATTATAGATTTGTTAACATGCTGTTAACTAACAATGCCTTGGTCCTCGAGTCATTCAACAATAAAATATTATCAAAATATTATTATATTGAAATTTCATTGGAGCCATAATGTTTACAAACTGGAACCATTAAGGTGCGACAAAGTAAGGTTTTTGTTAAAGATGGGTTTGGTTGAACTATAACTTGAACCAAAGTCCAGGAAATTCATTGATGGCTAAGAAGCTCTGTGACACTATTTCAGTCTCATTACAAGGATATAACTATAACTTGAACCAAAGTCCAGGAAATTTATTGATGGCTAAGAAGCTCTGTGACACTATTTCAGTCTCATTACAAGGATACGCCAAACAAACTTGTCATGCACACTTGGTGACATGGAATCAACATTTAATACTATTTCTGTACAGCCTATATTCATATAATCTATGTAATAATTTTATTCTTTGTTTTCAGTAACAAATAAAATTTTACAAAAAAGCTGTGTAGAAAACAGGTAGCAGTAGTATTTCAGTTTACTGATCAGCCTAAAGATATTATCAATAGTCGAAAACTGTGTTGAAACTACAGTTCATGACAGTTTTGAAAAAAGAAATATAATACTCTTTGAAATTCTCTGATTCTACTTTACTGCTGCTATGTTCTAAACAGAGTACTCTAAGAACAGCCCAAGAGAAGTTGTGTCATCAATATTAATAAATGTGAGTCTGTCGATCTCCCGGTGTAACGCGAGATAATGACTCCCCTCTATTTCTGACTCCTCTCCTTTGATCTTTTGGGGGAGTCATTATTCTGCAAACAACATTTATCCCCCAAACAATAGGATTTAGGGGGGTTAGAATATTGCTTGCAAGATACTCACCCCCATTCAGAAACTGACTCCCCTCTATTGTTTCTGCACCTATTCAATTGGGGGCAAATGGGGAGGGGGTGGCCTTATTGTCTCTCAACTTGTATAGGCAAAAGTACACTTTGAGCTTATCAGTGAGATCTTCATTTCATTAAAAATATTAATAATAAATAATTTATTGCTCAGAAGTCCATGCTGTACTATTTAAAATATTAATTGCTGTGTGGAATACTTCATTGTTATAACAGTATTAAATGTTTATAAACATGAACATATTTAATGACTATGTGTGATTATTATTTTGTATTGGAAAAACAACCACATGTATGACTATATCTTCATGTTAAAAGTGACTTATAAGTCCATATATTGTTGGTGCATGTCACTATAATAAAGGAATAAATAATATTAATAACTTATTGCTCAGCACACAAATGAGTACACAACCCCACCAATATGTGCTTTAATGGCACTCAATTAAGTGGGAAGTGGGGGGTAAAGGGGGAGTCATAATCTTGCAGGGGGGTCAGAATATTTCCACCCCCCTTGCAAGATACTGACCCCCCAGTCAGTAATCTAGGGGAGTCATTATCTCGCGCTACACCGGTTTTTCCGTGTGAAACCCCTGGCTAGTAGACTTTCCTCAAGTCTTTTTGTCTTGGGTATTATATGAGGACTGAACTTTTTTTCTTATTTTGGTGCTGACAAAAGTATTTGTATTTCCATGAGAGAGTTGGATCTCCATGATGGGTAGATTCATAATGATTCCATGTATGTCAGATTTGGAGGAAATAGAAAGACAAAGACTTGGAGCAAGTCTACCTGGCCAGTCAAATACTGTCCTGAACCCAGTTGTATTGTTACATTGACTTTCCTTTACTTAGTCGTGCTTCTAAAATGGGTTATTCGGCTTTAACAGATACTGAACCAAATCAATACCAATGCCTGCTGAGTTGTTACTTTTCAGGAGGCAAATTCCCTTTGGCTACAGCTGTTCTTTGGCTAACTCAGTGTGGCTTCATTTCATTGGGAGATCTGTACGACAACCTCAGGCAGCTAGGGCTGGGCGGAGCCTAGGGTTTATTTAAGGCTTATGTAAGCTCAGAACCAGCAGTCTGATGGGGGGATTGGGAAGTGGGGGGTACTTCTTCAAATAAAGACATCAATCCTATTTAAACTTGTTTGAAACAAGAGTATTGGTGACTCCCCTTGGTCGATCCCGGCTAACTCACTCTTACCAAGGCCAAAGAAGGAGGACATGGTGGAGATCCGGACTTGATGTCAAAAAGAGAACTATAAGAACTACTCCAGTCAAATAATCCCATCCTTCCCAAATTGAGAAGTATGGATCAGACTCAGCAGACTCAACATCCACCAGGAGAAGGATGGCAGCAGTTAGTTGAAGAGCTGCAAACTGACCAGCAGCAGCAACAACAACAACAGCAACAACAGCTGCAACCAGATGCAGAACAACAACAGCTAAACCAGGAGCAACCACAACAGCTGCAGGCTCAACAGCAGGAACCACCACAGCAACAACCTGAACAGCAACAACTTCATCAACACCCACCCCAGCAGAATGCCCCAGGAAATCTTCCTCAGTTCGCAGGTTCAGAATGTTTTTGAGCCTTTCACAGGAGCTTGAAAATGCAAAACAAGTAATTCTGCTTGATTTATGTTACTACATACATATGCATGCCAGGTAATATCTCGGTTGGGCTACTGTTCAAATTTAAAAAATGTATATCTTTGTCATTTCTAAATGCCATTGACAGGAGTAGGATATTTTCTTCTGATAATCATAAAGCAGTGTCTGTTATTAATCCACATTACAACCGACCCTTCCTGCAACAAGGGCCTTTCTGTAAATTTTATGCATTTCTTATCTCCTACTACAAACTACTGGTAGTTCAACATCACCAGAACAATTACACCGGTGACAAGACAGTGATTAATAGTCCTTCTCTTTACAAGTGGTGGCAATAAGGACATATTTTTACAATAAAGAAACAATATGCTAATCTATACTTAAACTCAAGCAAAGGAAACGACAATTTGTCATATGCAAATCAGTCAGATAGATAAGTCCTATTAACCCTCAAAAAGAAAAAAAAACTTTTCAGTCTAAATTAATTGTAGCAAACAAATATCCCACAGTACAGTATTCGGTATATGTTAAAAAGACTTTGCTAATGACCAGAAGAATGTGGGTGAAAAAACATTGCAACAATTATAGCCTGAGGTAAAGATAGAAATATCATAAGGCCAACACCCCCAGTGAATTCAGAGTTTGTCTGAAGACACTAGCTAAGATAACCCCACTTCTTGAGTGTGTACAGATTGTCTACGGTGAGTGAAATTCCGCCATCTACTTACATCAAATACACCTCTCCAACAGCTAGCTCAAAAAAGAAAAATACAGATTTCTTGGCCCGTATGAAGTTTGGTGCGTCAGTGCAAATTTCTGCCAATTTTGAGCAATATGATTTATGTCCAGTTTCCAAGCATCATATGAATCATTTATTATGTGCACCACAAACCCATTTTGTGACATTGTTTATGTACACAGACATTCTTATTCCAACTACCTGAAGCATTGGTTGATATTATAAAAGCTTCTGCTGGTTTCTTATAGTTCCTCATGCTTTTTTATTTCACTAGTTGTCCTCAAACCAACATGGTCAGATGTTTTTATCACTCCCTTTGGTGTGTCCCCCAGAATTCTTGCTTCAAATATCTTTGAAGATTTCCTGCTATATTTTATAAGATGTTATGGTATGTATAATGGTCATTATGATATCACAATACAAGAAGTAGTGTACCTTGCTTTACTAACTCAATGTCTTTCTGTCATACCTGAAAGGGAAAAGCTGATATTTGCTTGTCGGTGCCCAGTGATTTTCAGTGCAGAATGATGATCAGATCATGTGCACTTCTTTCCTTTATCATCCAAATTAGCAATTATCATATATCCTGTACAATGTGTTGAAGGCGATGTTGGACTCAAATCAATCAATAAAAATAATGTTTTCCTTATATATTTCAGCTTTATTCATTTGTGGAAAAATTCCAGATAGTTTTGAATATCAGCAGAAGTTTACCTCTATCCGTATCTCAACAATTGTTTGAGGCAATTCCTAGTTGAGGCTGGACTTAGAGTCATCCATCTGGCTATTACTAGCCTGTCTGAAGAGCCATTAACCTTTCCAGCCTACATGAGAAGCATGTGCTCCCCCTGCCTCAGGCCAATTTGTGCATGTATTACCTCAAATCTTACTGGATCTTAAACGGAACTGACAGGAGATGAATAGTCACAGAGGAAGTCTACAACTTTCCTTGTTTGAGATCAGTTCTAAAGAATAACAAATTTACCCTGTGTATGCCTCAGTAGATATGGGACTGTCTAGAGTATTTATATGATCACCATATACTTACTTATCACTTACTTGTCAGACCATGTTTTGTGCATGTATTATATCGCGCATTAATATCCCCAGATTTATAAGTCTCTTTGCAGATATTCCCTAATTTGACAAATTAAAAATCTAATTGAAAAATTACAGAAAACTATTGCCCAGCACAGTTCATTAAATGTGTTCTTATTGAATTAGTTATAACTACCAATAAAATTTTAAAAGTTTAATTTTTAATTTTCTTTTATAAATAAAAATATATAAAAATATTGACAATGTATTGTACATGTCCAAAAACAGATCTGAATGCTGCATAAGTGGACATTTTCACTGAGCATCAATGTCAGCTGTTCTGGCCATAAACTGGGATGGCAAATATAATTTCTGCATGATGAAATTTTAAACATGTATGAATCTCCAATGTTTCAAACTTACATATTTATTTAAAGTTTGGACGTTCGACGTTTAGCATTCGCTAATGGTGATTGTCATTGTGTGTAGATGTTTACGATACACTTACGTCAGCGAGTATTTGTTGCCATTGTCACAGCATCAGTTCGTCATCAATTCGTCATCAGAAATCATCAAGGTAAGATCAGATGCCAGCATCTCCAGGGAGACCTAGGAACCCTGGAACCCATACATAGCAGCCGTGCTTCACAGACCAATGATCTCCTACCAGCTACAGGCCCATATATACATTGAGTACAAATATGACAATATCATAGCACACATCATTTCTTTATCATCAATGTGTTTTTAAGCGCTAGCGATGCTCACACTTAATAGGGATCAATTTTTTTAGTCCCCGGACTTTCATGAACTGTGGTGTGGCGTGATGGGTGTCTGTCTCTTCAGTGAAGTTAAGTGACAATGGGCTATGTTAGTACTTGGATTTGTGAACGCTTCAGTGCACTACTCGTGTCTCTGAGGGCTTTGCAGCTCATGCTATTAGGCCGAAACACCTTTTGGCCTTTTTACTAATCCAGATTTGTCCATTGACCATAGGAATTTACTGTACAGTGATTGTGTTTGATGTCCCTTAGAATCTGTTTTCACAAATATTAAGCTGAATTAAAGTATGATCAGAACAAAAATTTCTGGTCGACTTATTGTATACACTTTTCAAACAGTAATGCAACCACGGGAACTTTCTACGATGCAAGCTCTATTATTTCAGCACGTTTTACAGCCAAAACAGGGTGAAAAATATTGATATTTTTAGGATATGATCGTTAAATGGCGGTCCTCTGCCATTGTGTCTTATCCCGAGTGGCAGGGTAAAGAACCCTTTGGGCATTGATAAATGGTCACCCCTGAAACTTTGTCTTTCAGTTAGGCAAATGTTGGTCACTAGAGCCAAAGGTCAAGGCTGGGGTTTTACGTCCTGTTCAACAGGTAGGGATACAATGGGACAGGTTCTAAGCACTGTCACTTGTGGGAATCAAACCCACACAGTGTTAATAGCCTCTGATTAGATGCCAAACCTGCTGACCAAACAGGCCACGAAGGACCTTGTTGATCACTAGAGAGTTTGTTAATTATCGTTATGAATACCTGTCCAGTAAGGCAACAAATTTGTCGACAGGAAAACAAATAGTGTTATTGCATGCATTAGTGTTGTACTTGAATTTATGAAAATATTATCTCTTGTATAATTGAAAATACATGTTAAGTGGCTATTAGTGAATCTCAAGAATCTTCTATTAAATTACAAGAACAAACAATAGATTATGTTGTATGATTACTATCTCATGATGCAGGTTGAACAATGACCTATATGATAATATACCATTCCTCTTCATATTTAATATAATTCCGTACAAAACAAAAAGAATATTTGAACTTATTACAAAGTTTGTGGTTATCACAGTTAAAACAAGATGCACTCAGAGAGAGCAAAACGCTCGACTCTTAGTGACCAGTCTCTCAAGTGATATAAAGTATTGTACAGAAGACAATAAAATAAAACCAAACATGTAAATTAATCTTCATAGAAATATCAAGTAGAAAGCTAAAGTCATTAAAAATACATTGAAATGGGACCTCTGAAAAATCATGATTTTTTTGTATCCAAAATAAGATTCAGATCTTTCTTTTAGTAACTTCTTCCTTCAGTCAGGTCCTACCCACAAATTTTTAAATAAAGATCTGTTCATTAGTTCTAGAGTAATGTAAACACACACACACACAAAAAAACCCCCAAAAAACAAAGAGACAATTAAACAATTAGCACACAAAAATATAAACTGCTGGTGGAGGTAAAAATATTGCTTAAAGATCACTTCTTGGTGAAAATTATGCATGGTAATTTTTTGTGATGGACTGTCAAGGTATTGAAAGAAAAAAGAGAAAATAAAACAGAAATAATAATTAATAAAAATAATGAATATATCGCCTCCCTCTTTATTATGTTTATGTCAATTTCAAGAAATAAAATGAGATGAAATATTTTTACTTAAAGTCAGCAAGTATCACAAGCTAGGTTTGTGACCTCACAATGACAGTTGCATTGTGACATCACTGAGTGATGACATCATCAGAAAGTAAAATATTGATTTTTGACGTATGTGATGAAGAGAAGCAGTTTCACTGTGAATTTCCTATTAAAAATAAGAAAAACTCTCTCCTGGCTTTAATTTTCAAGCAAATTACACCAAATTTGGCAGAATCTGTCTGTGCCCCATGAAATACCTTCCCACCAAATTTGAGATTCATTGATGTTGTAGTTTTTGAGTTATAAGGGAAAAACGGTGCACAGACAGGGAAGCAGATTTCACTGTAAAAGCCCAATTACAAATAAGAAAAACTCTCTCCTGGCTTTAATTTTCACACAAATTACACCAAATTTTCAAGAATCCATCTGTACCCCATGAAATATCTGCCCACCAAATTTGAGCTTGATTGGTGTTATAGTTTTTGAGTTATAAGGGCGAAACGGTGCACAGACAGACAGACAGACAGACAGACAGACGGACAGACAGAAACAAACTGATCACAATAACCCTCTCCTATCGTCGAGCGTTAATAATGTCTATATATATGCATTGATTACAGAAAGCATTTATCAACCTTTGCATAAAGTTTAACGTGTAGAGTTAATCCAAAATATAATTTAAAAAAAAAAATATATATATATATAATTAATTTGGGTATTGCTTTGATGTTAGTGTACGTACCAAATTTGGAAAGAGATAAAAACTATAACATTGTTCATAAACATTTTTATTCAAAAGTAATACTGTTATAAAAACAAACATTGGCAATAAGAATTGGACATTAAGGCACAATTTTGGCACTATCGAAAGCAGTGTACATATCCATTCAAGACAAACTGACATTGAAAAACAGATTAGAATCCACCCACCCTTTGTTCAACAAATGCATTGAAGCATTACTATATTAACAGTAATTTTGGTCATGACAAAGAAAATATTGACACATCCTTTTCACTATCACAAATATCTTCATTTTGAAGATAGCACCACCCTTTGATGAAACACATTCAGAGGGATCCAGATTCATCAGTGGAATGGGATTTATCTTGTGTGGGATTTATTTAAGGAATAACACACGACTAGCATGTGGTTATGCAGGGTTTTACAACGAATAGCGATATTAGTAACACGAAGGCAAAGCCTGAGTGTTTCTAATAAGCTATGAGTTGTAAAACCCTGCATAACCCCACGCTAGGAGTGTGTTATTTCGATTCTAACATGACATTTTATATTTTATTCTGTTTTGATTAAGATTTATAGTGCATATTCTTTGTAATTTGACTTTTTAAAAAGTGAAGTGGGATTATCGCCCACCTATGTAAAACTAGCCGTGAGGTTATGCTCAGTTTTACAATGGTGATTGACCAATCAGAATCGCGGACACAAGCGTGTCATGTTAGAATCGCTTTCTTGGCACACTGAATCATGCGAAGTGGCCAAATCATGTGCAATAAAGGTGTTTTCTTGCAGAATATATCTGTCGTCAAGTTAGAAAAGAAGATCCTTGTGAAAGTCTGTTTGGGATCTACATTTTCTAATCTGGATTAACATTAACCAATAAAATGCTTAAGACCAAACAACCGAATTGGTCATCCGCATCCACCTGAACATATTTATACCACACTTATTGACAACAATTGATAAATTAAGTTTTTTTTTAAAATAAAGATTCTTCATCAACTATTAAAATTTCATTTTTGTAATTAGAACTAAACTTTCAGAATATTTGGGATGTCTATAATTTGTACAGACCATAATGCTTTGACAAACCAAATATTTTTTTTTATTATTATATAGTGTACAGATAAAGGGGATCACATAATTTTATACTGCTGTGCATTCAGTTATGCACACATTATATCAGTCTTGATTAAGGCTCAAACTTGTACCAAACACCCTTTAAAACATGTAGACAAAGGATTCGTATTCACAAAGGTCTCCTGCATGCAAGGTACATTAGCTCACTAGTCAGACTGTCAGGTAGCTGAATGTTAAAACCACTATACACAAGAGTTCTATTATGCACACTGAAGTTTTTTTTCCAAATTTAAAGAAACTCGAACCTTAAGCAAGGCTAACAGTATAATAGAAATTACAGCTTGTAAGAAATGTATTAATTATATACAAGGTGACATGTATTAACATGAAATGACTGTATATAGGCAGAAAATGTTAGCTAGATAAAATATTTCAACTTTAAATGTAACATTGCTGTCAACAGTCATGCAGTAATGGTTTGAAAAACAGTGCATATTTGTTGGTCAAAATGTTGCACTGAAAGCCATCAGAGACTGGGAAGCAGGCACCCATTTTCCTACTTCAGTCTGATACTTGGATTTGAACCTACAACTAGAAAGGTGGGAGTTGGGTGTGTAAGCCTCCTCACCATATTGTCCCCAAAATTCAATACAATTAATTCACTAATGGTCTGACTGTTCTGTATAGGGTTTGCTGCAATATATCCAGAAAAGACATCAATTTGTAAATAACGTATATTTTGTTATAGTTGGGCGCAGAATATATCAGTCAATATTTCATATTTAAGCATAATAGATTAACATTTGGTAGAAAAAAATAAGTTGAGCTTTTCTTTGGCCTTGGCGTTAAATTCTAAAATCTGTATTTTCTCAGGAGTACCTTTGGCGATGATAAATCAAATATTTTGTTGTAATTGTAATTTTTTTTGTACAATGCATATAAGAATAAGAAAAATATTTCAAATACTGCCATACAATAGCACCAGGGTTTGAAGATATTGATAAAACATGTAAAAATATGTAAAAATGGTTGTCAGCCGCAAAATATATTCTTTGTTCTATAATACTGAAAAATAAACAAACAGGGAACATAATATTTGAGCATAATTTATTTAGGAACAATAAAATTTAAGGTTCATTCAGACTGCGCCGAATCCATATATTCAGCTGAATATATAATTGTATTCTAGCCATATTTTTAATATTTTCCATTCATATTTGAATGAAATATTCATCTAAGATGTACAGTTTAGTTGAAACCCTCCCCATATTTTTATATATTATTTAATTTGAAAGCCACTTATTTTATTGTATTTTCTAATTAAATTCCCTTGTGTTCATTAATTTGTTTGTTCACTCTTGACCCAACATTTGAAAACAAACTTAATCCCACTGCCCAGGTTCCAAGTTAGTGTTTTATGACCTGTTCAACAGCCAGGGTGATATTGAGACAGGCTCTCAGCATTGTCACTTGTGGGAGTGGAGTTTATTTATTTGTTTGGGGTTTTATGTCACTTTCAACACTGTACAGGTCATATCACGATGGGTAATTGGAAGGGCAGAGGAATCCAGTACATACAGTTCCTTAGGGTTCTGTACTGTAAACTGCCGACCAATGGCAAGCAACTACCAGCTTTCCCACTTGAGGCTGTGCCGGGAATCGAACCCCCGGCCTCAGAGGTGGGAGGTGTTACCACTCTGCCACCATGGCCCCCTTGTGGGAAATGAACCCATTCAGTGATGTTACACCACCGACCAGTCTTTCCACCAAATAAATTTGGTAAATTACTAATAACAATATTCACATTCATCTAAGGATTAATTTGGTTTCCTGGTTCACTTTGAAGTGACCACAGAGTCAAACTTTTATAGTGAACATAAAGTATTGCTTTCGGTTGGAAATTAGAAGAAGATTTGTGCGTTTTTAGATCCTGAAAGAATCTCTATACCATTTTCCAGATTTAGTGCAATCTGAATAGTCCTTTTGATTTATACCAACCAACCAATCCATATATTCAGATTCGTTGCAGTGTGAATCAGCCATAAGTCTGCTTTCCCTTAAAGCTTATCTCAAACACTGGGTCAAAGTTCACTGATCACCGATTCTGATTGAACACCAGATTTGGATGGTCCCTTTCACCATTGTACTCGGTAAAATTTTTAATACAAAGTGAAACATACATATATAAATGTTGTGTATGTCTACATATATTTAAATATCGAGTTTGTTTATTATTTACTCCCCAAACTACCAATGCTTTCACTTGATAGAGGGAAAAATGATTTCGATGTCAACAATTGGTGATCCATATCATATAATATTACACATAAAGCTACATTTACAGAAAATTTGTGAAAGAAATAGAATAGGCATTGGCCATCTATGATCACCCATCAGGGGTTGTTGACATGGAAACACTAGCTTTCGTGCTAGCATGGGCCATCACAGTTATAACTCAGTCATGACTACAGATCAGGTCTAACAGTTTTGCATGGCCCAAAAAGCCTGAAATCTCATTGATCTATACAAAGATCAACTATACAAATAAACTAGATATTTTATAATTGTCTGACATTTGTTCAACTGAATCTAGACTATAACTAAGACACTCAAACACCAGCTGTATTGGAAGGTACAGGATGAGTTAGTCCAAAACCATTGCTATTCAACCCATGTCCCAATGGATAATAGTTATAACCCTGGTGGTTGTAAGTGTAGTTCTGAGATATAAGGTTCTGACTATATGGATGAGTTTGGTTCACAACACACGGTGAAGGCTCCAGGTGTGAATTGTGTGTTCCGTCACATTGAGGTAGTGAGCTAGTCGTTGGATGATGATGGTGATGATGATGAGAAGGTGTAGGATGAGCTGGTGGCACTGGTGCTGGTGCAGCAGGAGGTCTCAGCCCCATGCATAGGATGTCGCTTACAGTGTGCGATGAGGGCCAGCGCATTGCCGACGCTGCGGCAACTGCTGAAGGTTGCATCATGGAATTCTTGGTGGAGACAGTCCCATTGGATGAAGCTGTTGAGTTAGAAGGTTGTTGAACTGCGGGTACTGACATAGAAGGAGGCATATTCATGGTAGAAGGGCACGTATAGGCATACAGGTGATTGTAAAATGCACGCGGGTCCATCATTTTTGGATCATGGCTATACGGACCCCCAATGTGATGGTTATGCAAAGAAGCACCAAGTTTATTCCTGAGTATTCGGCTGATTGAGCTCACAGAAGGCACATTGAATTTGTCACAGATTCCATCTGCCAATAATTTGTCCCGAATTTCCCATGCAAATATCCCTGGATCTTTCTGCTTGTACCGTCTGATAGAATCGACAACTTTTGGTGTCGTGACACGTGGCTTACTTCCTCCAATGGTGCCAGGAAGAATTGACCCAGTTTCATTGAAGCGTTGCAATATTTTGCTTACACATCCATGTGACACCTTCAACTGTCTGCTGATGTCACATGGCCGAACACCAAGCTGTGCCAGTTCCACAATCTTCAATCGAACTGCATTTGGAAGAGGGCGGCCATTGACAAACATTCCACCTAACTGGTTGACTTCCCCATAGCTTGATGGCTCCCCTGTAAAGATAAAATATAAACCATAAGCAATTGCAATTTGATGCATGTTTTGTATATAAAGTAAAGGACTTAAGTGGCCAAGGGATCATCAAGTTTTCATAGATGATTATTTCACTCACATCTTTGTAAGTTTCAGCATAAGAAACCCAACCTTGGCAAATATAGGACGAAACTTTGATGAGCAAATTGTAGTAATTTCAATCCTACATACATTTTATTTATATGCTTTTATATCACTTTGTTGCATTTTAGTGTTGGGAATATATTATTTTTAATAATAAACAATGTTGACTCATTAATGGTTGCATCAAATTCGGATGTAGGTACGAAATATACCTTTTCTAATGTCAGGTATACACCTTTTGACATGTTATGTCAGTATGTGGTTGTATATTTTTATTTTGAAATCTTTTGGACCTACAGCTAGTCAGCTGTTTATGTTAATGTCTAGGAAAGGCTTTCAGTGTAAGATACCAATATTTTATGTGGCCGATACCTGACTCTTTATTGCAAAATAAATTGGTCAAGGCCACCAGATAAAGGTGACCGCCTGTGATTACCTGCCAAACCCGCTAATCCACTTGGCCACTGAGGACCTACAATGGATATGGAAGAAGGGCGTCTACCTTGATTTAACATACAAGCAGTAGCCCCACAATCACTGATCAATTGTTGATAGCACACGCGGGTTTAATTAGCACGACTGCAGGGGAAAAGATGGGTAAGTGATAAACCTATGGGGTGGGCGGGCATCCTGATATCTGCTTAATTAGTAGGTATGCAGCACCTTTCTTCCCTGGAAGAATATCTCACAGATATATACATAGGCAGGAGACAATGATTGAACATTGTGTGTGATATATCTAGTATACTATTGCTGCTACCACTTTGTGTAAAGTCGCAGATAAACTCTTTATGGAGGTGTTCTGTGTCTGTTTGGTCCTCCAAAAGGGCAGATCTTTTATCAGTAAAGTAGTGCTGTGCTACAGCCTTGTGGAATTGCGTTATAGTAGCTCTGAAACCTAGTTAGATCATCATGACTACTTCATCAAAAAGCTTGACAGTTTTATCCAGTCTTATCTGGGGGAGCTACTTGAAGCAATTAACACTACTTGTACCCTTGTGATCACAAAGGATGGAAACTCTGGAATCAGCTATTATGAGTGGGGGAAGAAATAAAAGAATGTATATAGTCAGAGCAAAAGTATTATGTTTAGTAACTACCTGTTTAAAGATAAATGTATATCACAGTATAAACTGTGTTGTTGTTTTGTGTGTGAAATTATTTTGCACGTTTCTGTTGTGTTAAAACAAGTTTTTTGGTATTGAACCCACGTCTCTGTTGTTTGGTGTGCTCAGGAAGCCCAGTCAGTAATCCCATGTGTTGGCTGCTGTTTGTGTATTTGGATTTGAATTAAACTACTGTTGTACTTTGAGCTATTACATGTATTATTTACATGCAACTGTTGAACTTTGAGGTATTAGTTACATGCAACCCCCAACCCCCACCAAAAAAACCTCCAGTCTTGTGCATCTTTCCACTCTTCGATTCTGATCAATGGAAAAAGTCAATTGGAAACAGTTTTGTTATTGCCTATTTTCCTTCGTCATAACAGATGTCAGAGGGTAGAGATCTTAATCTTGTATAATTACTGGTAATCACAGCAGTTGTATATCCAGAAGATTTGTTATAACAATTAAGAAACTAAATAAGATTCCATTACCTTGGACTTGTAAAATTGTTTGATATCTGCCCAAAAGGATATACTTTTTAAAATTCATTTTGTTAAGGTTATACTTTCACAAAGGATATGATATTTTAATTTATTTTAGAAAGGCTATAAAGGAATATATAAGTTATTGTGAAAGGTTACAAAAGGAATGTTTCAAAATATATGGAATTTCACATTAACCAAAGATAATGGTATTTTGTATCATGACAGTTTTTTTTAATTTTTAATTGGGGAGATATTTAATTGTAAAACAGAACAAGAATTTCGTTGGAAATCATTTTTGATCATTTTAGTTTCACTGATGGGCAAACCCATGAAAGACCCTTATGGAGAAATTCCCTATTAATTCAAAATCCAAATAATTTATTTTAAACTGTGAAGATATACTTATCGTCTGACTAACTTGATTGAAAAGCCCTAAAATACACATGGTAATTTTATTGGTATTTTCAGTTGAAGTTCAACGATAAAACTAGCCACGACGGGATTATATATTAAACTTCTCATTATCCAGTCTTAAAATTTATATTTATATCAGTTTATTATATATTTGTCAGCACTAGATCTGTATATTGTAACAACATACAATAATGAAATGGTTCATCTAGTACAAGTCTACACTGGAAGGTATACTGGTACATGTCCAGTCAATACAATCATGTCTACCTGAGAAAGCAAATAAACATGAAAGAGCTGGCTTTACCCTAGACTTTCATCAAGTGCTTTTGTCTTAGGTATCATATGAGGACTGTATGACTTGTGGATGCATAATGATTTCATGTATGCCAGATTTGATGGGATGAGAAATACAAAGACTTGGAGCAAGTCTAGCTTTACCCTAATGATAAGGATCATGATATTTCTCATAATATTCAATATCAAAATTAATTTTTCATTATATTTTCCTTCATTTTCTGGTATTTCAATTGGAGCCCACTAACGTTACTTAGTAAACCTTTATCAACACTTCCATGTGAACATTTACATAAACATATGGAATCTGTAACTGTATAGGTGTGGATGACAAACTGGTTGAGAGGTTAACAGAAAACAAATCTCCTTTAATTATGAAATATTTCCCCCAAACACTGGGCAAAGATCGGCAATAAGGTAATATAAATCACAAGCACGGATCCAGTTTCAAAGGAATAATCTAAAATGGTCGTGTGCTCTTTGCATGTTTGGCCCTTTTTATGCCAAAGTAGTTTGTTTACATTTGTTTTGAATAAACACAAGTAAATGGATGCATGGTTTGTTAGCCTTTCCTCGGTGAAACATCGTCTAATCACCCCTCCGCTTAAAACTTGACAACAGTTGTGCAGTATAACCTAGAGAGATATTTCCACAACTCAAAGCAGTATCTGCAGAGCTCAAACTTACATCTAGTTCCATATTGACCTCATTAGCTATATCCCAGCAGTACATAGGCAACTAATGTAATCTAATGTGGACTTTTATAGCACTTAATCTCCATCAATTGCCAGATTCTAAGGCACATCTGAACATAAGCAAGACCAATCATCATAAGTCCAATAACATGGCCAGGTCATACCATAAAAGACGCAGGGGCGACAGGAAGGCTATGGCGGATGGGCTTTTGCAAACAAGTAAGTTTTGAGTTTTTTTCCTGAAGGAGGCTATTGATGTTGCACTGCATACATTACCAGGAAGGTCATTCCAAATCTTAGGAGCATCAGGAAGATCATTCCAAATCTTAGGAGCATCAAAGGCAAACCTATGGGCAAAGTGTTGGACTGCCTGGTAGAATGAGGAGTGGAAAGGAGGAACTGTGAGGTAATGACAGTCAGGGTGACTACGCCTGGTATTGTAGGAGCAGCTGTTCAGAAACAATGATGGTAAAATATAGCTAGGAGAATCACTGGAAAGAAATTTGTATACCAATGATTAGGTTTTTGAACATGCAGCGGTAACTGACAGGCAGCCGGTGGAGTTGCTTTAGGATGGGTGTGACATTAACACACTTTCTATGATCTGTGACAATATGTGCAAGAGTATTCTGAATACTTTGCAGTTTGTGCTGATTAAATCATGACAAACCTCTAAACAGAGAGAGTTACAATAGTCCAGACCACTACTAACCAAGGCGTTTGCAGCAACTCTTCTGGGTGTCGGACATTTCATACGAGAATATTTGATGATCAGCCAATGACATTTCACACCAAACAATTTAAAAATTGAAAATGCTTTAATTATGGGTGATATTTGTTAATATTTTAAGCACTTTCTCAGTAGTAGGACAAGGTACAAGATAAAGTTGCGCAGGCAAAATGCTGGTGGGCAAAAGACCAGTCAAAATTGCAAGGGATGACAAAATGTCAGCCATTTTAGGGGGCAGGTAGGACAAAACGCAAGTCTTATCACTAAATATACTTCTTATTATGCTTATTTCTGGGGATAATTATGACATTTGGGATCTTTTCCACCCCTTCTAATTTGGAAGTGGTAACCTTTCCAGGTGTGATCATTTCGAGGTGGGAACTTCTTGGATGAGAACTTTTCCGCACACCACATATAACTTAATATTTTGTATATTCGACCAATTATGACAAGTTAAATATATAACTGATTCAGTCACATGTATGATATACTAAGTTTTATGTTTTACTTAATAAGTTGTATATATGACTGACTAACTCGTATATAAAACTCATTGAGTCATATATATGACTGCATCTTTCATGCATGAATATTCAAGACTAATTCTGCGCAAAACATTATTTTGTACTGTATTGTATATACAAGATACTAAGTCTACATACAATATACCAAGTCACATATACAAGTTATTTAATTGAATAAGCAACTTCCTAAGTCATACATAAGACTTAGAGTTTCATGCATGGATCTTAATATATTTTTTTAAATCAAGGCTTTATGTTTTATAAATATGCATTTTCAGCCTTCCACACCAGGAGTATGGAAACAGAAGCATTGGCCACTGAGTGTCGGTGTATAGGAAACAGAGCTTTAGTCTCTGAAGTTGTTAGATAGGAACAAAAATGTAACCTATCTTTGAACAAGATGTTTTCAGGTCAATCAAGTGCAACTATGTGGTTTAATTTTAAGAGCATGAAATACGACCCAACACAACAAATTAAATCCAACATGCTAAGATACTGATTGCCCTGTGACCTAGCCTTCCAAAATCTCCACCTGGCACAAATCAAGATTTATTTCATCCAGTCTTGCTTGATCCTCAGACACTAAGTATGTTTACTTTTGACAAGAAATCAATTAATTAATAAATAGTTGGTATTTTAGCAGATTGTATTGGATTGTGTATATATATTTATACTCGGCGCAATATCTCCATTTACCACAGGACTCAGAGCACTATTTAACCCATTCCCTACTGTAGAAGTGCAGCCCAACTCTCAAGTTACTGACATTCCCCTAAGTGGAAGACAGAGGGCTCAAGGATGACCATTTAGCAATGTCCTTGAGGTTCTTTAACCTGCAACTTGGGAGACGACCTAGTGCAATAGAACCTCAATTTTAAGTGGTTATTTCAGCCACTATGTATATCTGCGAGTAGCTGTGTTTGAATCCACTCGCTCTGCATTCCTCGGCGGATGTGTTACCAATTAGGCCACAGTTGCAGATCAGAAAAGAGTAAGCCATCATTTTATGAAACACTAAGTTCAATAAGAAAGTACATCGTAATAAGACATCTAATGCCCCATTCACACTGCAGGCAGTATGTCCTGCGGTACTCGACGACGGAACAGGCTCCAAAGATGCCCCATACCTTTTCAGATTTGGTGTAGGTTTCACACTACAAGCGGTATAATTTGCGGTTAGAGACATTGGGCGAAACACCCCTGTCCTTCAACTACCACCCAAGTTTCGTATGCGACCTTGTGACACGGTGGGAAAGCGCAATGTACCTCTGCTTACCTTATGTCACCGTATTACACCGAAAAGACAACCGAGTCACAACCTTACATACACCTTGGACTGCACCTTCAGTTATCGTAGCAAGAAATTCATCTGCACATGCTCACATTCCTCTGTGCATACCCATAGTACTAAATTCTGAGGCTAAAATTTTAAACATTTCAAAACTTCCATAAGACATGCAAGGTAATGGACGGTCTGCCCCTGACTTGCAAATTTGTAAAGGTACATCAGGCGGTGATCCAAGGACAGGGACTATTCACCAAACGTGGGTTACTGTGGATGATACCGTCTGTAGTGTGAAAGGGGTATTACAAAATTCAGTACACAGGTCAACATTTTATGCATGGCCTCCACAAGAAGAGGTGAGATCTTGAACCAAATCTGGATCAAAAATCCAGATTTATTTTCTGCACTCCCCACGGACAAGGAATAGCAAGTTCTTTAGGGTTCAGTGGTTAACAGGTTTGGTACTTGGCTCTCACTTTAGCAGTATTATTACTGCTTGACACTGTGCCAACACAAAGCGCAAGTTGGAATATTTATTAATATTTACTTGTCATCAGTAAAACTCGTGCACTTTCGCATACCAAATAACGAAGTCAAATTGACAACAAAATAAATTAAATATCTTAATTAATTTTCTTATGCAACTTGTGTAAAGTTGAGACGCAGATTACTATTAGGAATAACATTATCTCCCAGTAAAATTATTCTTAAAGATTTATTATTTTCATTTGTGTTACTGCAATACATTTATAACCTGCGCTTTTGTCAAATCATGTTTGATAAAAAAAAGTGTTCCAGTTGTGCAAAATTACAGCAGTACATATGTTGAACTTTATGTTCGCCTACTGCTACAACAGAGAACCAGTCTGATGAGGTTATATCTCCTAATAAGTACTAGTGTTATATGAATATCAAATGTTTTTGCACCTATTTGAAAAGTATATGGAAAATACAGATTTGAGCCTTCACAAGGCTACCATACCAGTGGGTCTTTCCAGACGTATCCAGAAAGTCTCTAAGTAGCCTTGCCACAGGCGTTTATATGTATAATATAGACACAACTGTTTGATTGCATTATAAGGATTTTTCATAATGCTCTCATACATATACTTAGCCTAGCTTGCTGAGGAGAACTCCCAGACTAGAAAGGCCTCTGATACAGTGTGCATTATGGCAAAAAATATTTCACGTTTGCATTATGGTTGAGACAGCCTGGAAGGCCAGGCTAGTCTCTAAGCTCTTCATGTTACCTTTTGGATTGCAATTCAGTAGTTTTGACCTCTATATATGAATGAGAATTTAATTGTCATACAGAGTATTTTTTTCTATAGTGTGTCACTAATAATAATAATAATAATTTGTTTTCTATACAGCTATTTTATCCAACCTTTCATAAAACATGTTTAGGCTGTAAAAATTTTTTAGGAATTTCTAAATTTTCTCTCTTCTAAGAAATTTTCTTTAAAAAAGGGAAAATTTGAGACAATACTAAGTGGAAAATCAAATACAACCATGGCTGAGGTAATATAGATTTGGAAAAAAGAGCCAAAATGAATTGTTTGAACTTAGAGCCCATGTGTGGAGGGTGATCATTTGATGAAAAAGTGTGCAGGACTTTCAAAGTGATTTGTTACAGGAGGTATGTAATCTTGCTAAAGGCTCAAGTTTCTTTGTAATTGCTGAAAACTTTCAGTTCAGGTAAAAAAGTTTCAGTTGATATAATGCGTTCTTACATATGCTGGCTTTTACATCAACATATGGATAGGCTTTATGAATACAGAAATTGTGTGTACGCATTTGAAAAAAAAATATGGTACACGCCTGAGCCTTAAGCTAAGGCTAGGAGCTGTGTTGAGGTGAACCAATTGCTTGATAATTATTTATTTACATTTCACTGTATCGGTTTCTGTATCAACAAACATGAGACAGCTAAATAATGTGGAATTCTTTCTTCTCAAGCTGTTACTTCGAGTATGGAGGTATATAGCCTTGCTTAAGGCCCATATATGTATAATATGTTCAGAATAGGTGCAGAATTATTTGGCAATCATAAGGTACGCATTCAGAATTTGAAAGCAAGAAGGCAAGCTCTCCAGAAGAAGGTGTTTCTCTTAGCTGTATGCTGCTATAAAAGTCAGCACATGTACGAGTACATTATAGAAACTGAAACTCCATTATCTGAACTGGAAACTTTCCCTAACTGCAAAGAAACTTGAGCCTTCAGCAAGGCTAGGAGGTATAATGTGCAGCAGTCAGGTTGCCGTAATTTGCTTATAAACTTATAATCTTCATCTGAACTAAATTGATTGACAGGAGATTATATGATATCATATATTAATTTAGGGGTATTTAACATTGTGAGAGGCGATATATTTATTTGTATCTTTTAATGTATTCAGTATCTGTAGCTATATGTCTCTATTACACCTGGATACACAGGCATACTTTGGGATGGGCATTTAAATATTTCAGAAATGCTAGTTATGTTCAATACCAGTGGGTTTTTGTCATGTCACAGACAACTCTCTAAATTGTTCTTGGCCACATTTTGTCTTTCGGCATTTGGACATTTCAGAGATACTATAGACCTTATCAAGGCTAATAACTTTGTGTCTTAATGTATTCAGTACCTGTAGCTATATGTCACCTGTGGCTGTTACAGAAGGTGACTTGTGTGATGGATTTGAGGTGTAAACACAACTCCATATCAAAGAGAGATGCTTTGTAATGAAGTGATGTATGTTTATGTGCACACAGGGCTCACAGAAAGCATGAGCTATATGTGTCTGGATATAAACAAATGTCCACATCAATGACACAGCCTTCTGATCAAAACACTCAATGTAATTAAACTTTTATAAATGACTATAGGATAAGCTTTGATGGTAAAAGTTGGGGAGAGATTTTGATCGCTTGTAGCAAAACTACGTTGGAATGTTAGCAGTTACTAACATTAATAGCATTTTATGCAAATTTTTTGACAAATGTTAATATTTGGGGGGAATCATATTTGCAGCAGTAGTGGATTGCTTCTTTTGATCTCATTTAACCTTGCCACTCTTTTGGACACTATGCCGCACCTCCGATATATGCAACTTCGGAATTAAAAAAAAGAAGAACTAGATTGCACCGACTCGACGCCAACATATCCCCAGACAGACCATCTCTCACACCACAGGCATCCACTGGGTATTTTTGTGACACCCTTTTTGTGTGATTCACTATTATTATAGATTATTTATTTATTTATTTAAATTTTTTTCGATGGAAGGGGTCAAATTATTTATATATTTTATTTATTTATTTATTTATTAATTAATTTATTTATTTTTTTGAGGAGGGGTCAAACCACTTTTTATTTTTATGGTCAGTTTAAAAAAAAGTCCTCTTGGTAGATTGTTCATCAGCCTCAAAGATGAAATGTCTTAAAGCCTCGAGTTTTGGCACATGTAAAAATAACTATTAATATATTCACAATTGAAATTTCAGCTCTATCAGTCACATAGTATGACAGCCATAGGCCTTTAAAGTGGCAAAAAGTCCATAAATTGGGTTTCTGTGGGCATTTTAGAGACTTTAGGGTGACCTTGAATTAAAGTTACAGATTTCATTTTTTTCAGATACAAACATTACATATAGACGTTTGATCTCACACAGTTTGAGACTGGTTAGACTTACCATTTCTAAATTACTGGACAAAATATGTGAAAAATGTCGAAAATATCAGTGCTACAGAATTTGCACGTTGCTCAGAAAAACAGATATCATATTAAAGTTCTATCTACTACAGTTTGAGACTTGTCAAGCTTACCGTTTTTATGTCAAAGGGCAAAATATGTGAAAAATGTTGCAAAATGTCTAAGTAGGGTCTTTATGGGCCTCAAACACAATTTTATACTTAACATAAAGATGTTTAAAGATACTGTTTTAACAGCATTTTGGCACAAGGCTGTCCCCTTCTTCTGCTTCTGCTACTTGCACTTCTTCTACTCCATACTTGTTACTGTCACTTCTTCTTATTCTACTACATGACGTTTTGTCCCTGATCTCTCACCTATTTCTACTTCTGCTTCTTCTGATTTTTGATTGCATGTGCTGCTACTTTTATATTAAGCTTTGGAATGCCAAAGATGATTCAGAGTCATTACAACCTCTGGAAAATGTGAGAGGAAGTAGTGGTCACATGACCTAGGTTCTAGACAAATTTAGAGAATATTTACTTGTGCTTCAGTACTTCATTTCCCAATAAGCTGTGTCATGTGACCTAAGTTCTACGGAACCAGTTTCCTGTGAACCATGGCCTACATTGTATTAAAATAAACACTACATATTTTAATGATCATGTAGCTTCACTGAAATGATTGAATGAATATATATTTCTGTGGAAGTGACCATAGCAACATTTTAAGGAAAGTTTTGGTCATGGCAGACAAAGGTTTTTGGTTACTGTAGGGAGAGAAACTACTTCAAGTGACCAACGTCAGTGTAACACCGTTTACATTCCCCTTTGTCTTAATAATATTTACTAATACAGCTTTATAAAAGCTCTTTATGCGAAAATTGCAATGCATAGAGGTGATAAATATGTATCTTTTGATGAATTGTGATTGCTATTCCTAAATATAAAGTCTATTTGGCCAAACTACTAGAAGTTTCAGGGTTTATGCCAAATCCCTAGGTGAAACAGATATGGTACAAATTTGAGTCTTACGCAGGGCTAACCAAAAGTCTTTTAAAATACATTACAGTTTTTAACTATCCATCCCATATGGATGGATTTTAGCTATATGAAATTGTAATAAAGCTAACTAATAAAAATTCGTGCTGATAATTAAACTGGTTATAATCTCTGTACATTTAACAGTTAACCTGAGTACATGAACTAGATAGATATCCAAAACTGTTTTATATGACCTAAATTTTATCTCTAATTTATATGTTCTAATGTTTTAAGCGGGTTATCAGTTAAATAATATCTCATTATCTTATAAACCGCCAATTCATTTTGTATGCGGATAAAGTTGAGAAAAATAAATTACAATTTTTACAATGTTCTTAAATATCAGATAACAAGTTATCCTAGGTAAATAGACAAATGTTAAATTATGAACAAACATCTAAAGAACCACATTATCAATCATTGGCAGTGTGATGACGTCAATGAATTTAGATAACAACAATCATCACAATTATTGTATAGCCTGTTTGGTCTGTGGTGTTAATTGCCCTTACAAGACACACTGTACCAAATACACATACATGCATACAGATTTGATCTCATTTGAATATTGAGAGTACAAAATATTGCAGGTACATTTGAGTGCAGGCAAATAAATAAATATTAAAATATATTGGAGTGATAAAAAATAAGTTTGAAATTAACCAACTAATTGTAAACTATCATTAGTCTCAACAGTACTAAGTTCGTCAGGGGATATGGTAAGTGTATATCATAGCTAAATTACAATGGTTCATGCTGGCCTTGCAAGTTACATACTGGGACTCATTTCTAAGTAATATCTTCCACTGCGGCCTAGCGGGTAGCACACTTGTCCAGGAACTCAGAGGATGTGGGTTCAACCCAGGTACAGGCAGATACATAGTGGCTCGATACCACTTAAAATGGTGGCCCTCTGTCATTGGGTCCCATCCCCAGTGGCAGGTTAAAGGACCTCAAGGACGTTGATAAATGGTCATCCTTGAGCCTCTATCCCCCAGTTAGGGGAATGTCAGTTACTTATGAGTTGGGGCTGTTCCTGTGCAGTCAGATGGGTTTAATAGCGCTTTGAGTCCTGTAGTATATGGAGATATTGCGCTGAGAATAAATACACAATATAATCCACAATGTTTAATCAGTCGGGATTTGTATTTGGATAGGGTGCATTCGACAGAACACAGATAGCCATTTCAGAATGTGGCGGATTTTTTAAAATGTTTGATAAACCTCTCACAAGCTCTCACAGGCTAAAACTAAAATGTACATGCCACAGGGGTGAGGGTGTGTGTGTGTGTGTGTGTGTGTGCAGAATGGCTATATGGGGCAGCTCATTTTTAAATGAGCACTACACACATATGAAGTTAATTTACTCAGCAATAAGGACAAGGTCATGAAGTACATTTCACATACATGTTGGTACGACCATACGGGGCAGTGTGAATGGGCAAGTAGTTCAAAGGTTGGTTTTTCATGAACCAGATTTATCCAGTAGCAAACACCAGTTCGAGGAGGTAGTCAAAATATTGCTAATCTGATATTTGCTGTTATAGCACTTAATCTTCATCACTGACTCTGAGGGGCAACTATATATAAATGTATTGAACAGCTGTAGGGGGGGCCACGGTGGTGAAGCGGTAACACACTCACCTCCCACCTCTGATGTCAGTGGTGCAAATCCCGGACCCTATGTGGGAAAGTTAGTAGTTGCTTACCTATGGTCGGCAGTTTACAGTACAGAACCTTGACCAACTGTATGTATTGGTTTCCTCTGAACACAAAACTACTACGTAATATGACCTGTACAGAGTTGAAAGCAACATAAAACCCCAAATAAATAAATAAATAGTTGTAGGTCAATTGGACATAGCCAGGTCATACCTGAGGAGACACCGGGTTGGTGGGGTGGCTATGGGGTATAGGCTTTCGGAAATAAGGAAGGAGGGAATAGCAGTTGCATACATTGTTGGGAATCTTAGGAGCATTTAAGACAAAACTATTTCTAAACTGTTAGACTGCTCAGCCATAAGTGAAAAATATAGGGGAGACATTATATCTTACACTACCTCAGTGAGCTGCTACCAACTTTCCCACTTTATGTTGAGCTTAGACTCGAACCCATATCCAAATAATCTGGATGCAAGTGTATTACCCAGTATGCCACACTGTATATCCTATCCTTCTTACTCTCAGCATAATCATGATCAAGTCGTTGTTTATATTTGAAGTGAACGTGATAAAATTCCGGCAAAGTGTATGGGAAGTGTCAGAGCTGTGAGGAAGTATCAGAGATACCCTTTTCATCTTATGCCAGGTCTGTAACCAAACACTACATAGGAACAAGTGATAAATCAAAATCCTTTAATGTTTTTGTTGCAGTTTTCTTACACAGAGAAAGTGATACAAGTTTCAGACTAAAATGCATGGATTCATTGATATGATACTGAAAAGTTTTGCAAGTTATGAAGTCACTCTTGTAAATTATACCCTGACATATAAATGTGTGTGTCATTTTTTGTTAAGAGTCATTAATACTTCAAGGTCAATGATAATCTCAAATGGAATTTTACATAAAAACCTCATTTGACTGGATTTTTATGTTCTGCCCAGGAAAAGCTTCATTTATGGTGGCTTGGAGAGGTCAACTAATTGTGCATTTAAAACCCAATAATGTATCCTTACAACCTCCAGCAGAAGGTTATGTTTTTGAGTGTGTTCATTTTTCTGTCTTCTTGTTCGTGTTCACAATAACTCCAAAAAGCAATGAATGGCTCTTTCTGAATTTTTTTATGCATGTAGGGTCTGACCAAAGAAAGAAGTAATAAAATTTTGTGAAAGTTCCGAATCATATTCTAAATATTAAAAAAAATCTAAAATTTTCAAAGGTCCCATTTTCAATGACTTTGGCTTTCTGGTTGATATTACTGTCAAAGTAAATGACCAGATCTTCATGGAGATTTTTTTCTATTAGGGCTGGCCGAAGGAAGAAGTGATTACATTTTTTGGAAGAGATCCAGATTATATTCTGGACACACAGAAAAATCCCCAATTTTTGAAAATGCCCCCCCCCCCTCCAGCTTGGTGGAAGTTTGCACTCCAGGAATACCTGGTTGCAAATTGTTCGGGGTCATTTTTAAAATCAGTGTTATGGTGTACTCCATATATATTTCAAGGTCAGATGCTTATGAAGCAGTGTGAGCTCTAGCAAGGATCACCCTTCCAGGAATCACTTTTTCTTTTATCTCCAGACTTTCATGAATTGTGGCGTAGCATGATGAGAACCTGTCTCTTCACTGAAGTTAAGTGACAATGGGCTACGTTAGTACTGGGACGGGTGACCGCTTCAGTGCATTACTCATGTTTGTGATGGCTTTGCGGCTCGTGCTAGTAGACTAAAATCCCTTTTTGGTCTTGTCTAGTTAAGTACTCACTTCTGTATCCCATTTATTGTTGGAGGCTAACTTGTCAGTTGATCACATTGCTCTCACATCTGTGATGGTGGGTCCTAATCCAGCCAATAAACTATGTAAATTTCTACACCCTAACTGGCCTGAGTACATAAATCTGAGTTTGGCTTGAAAATATTTCCCTAGTAGGTCATTAGTGAAGAAGGAAGTTATAACTAGACAAAAGTTTTTGTACACAAAAACAAAGCGTCCCTACAGCTTTTAAGTTTTATAAGAAATGCTAAAGGACCAATGTGAAGAGGTAAATGTTATTGGTGAAGAGAAATTCTCCTGAAAGGACCATGTTAGGGTCACAAGAGTGATCTTAAAACGAAAAAAGCAATCAGTGCCTGTGAACAGGTTCTGTATCAGCTGACTGTGTCTTTTCAGCTGCAAAGTAGAAGAAGCATGTTTAGGTTTGGCTATGCTGGTTTGACCTTGAATGAGAGGCCCAAGGTCAAATCCGTCCACACCAGAAGATTCCCAGCTTATGATTTCCTACATGTTGGTTTCACATCCCAAACCTCTAGGACTAATAATAAGCGAGTTATCGAACTTTTAAGTTTGGCTATGCTCGTTTGACCTTGAAGGAGAGGCCCAAGGTCAAATCGGACAACACCAAAAGATTCCCAGCCCATGATTTCCTATATGTTGGTATACCATCCAAAACCTCTAGGACCAATAATAAGCGAGTTATAAGCACTTTTCAGTTTGGCTATGCTCATTTGACCTTGAATGAGAGGCCCAAGGTCAAATGCGACCACACCAGAAGATTCCCAGCCCATGATTTCCTATATGTTGGTATACCATCCGAAACCTCTAGGACAAATAATAAGCGAGTTATAAGCACTTTTAAGTTTGGCTATCCTCGTTTGACCTTGAAGAAGAGGCCCAAGGTCAAATCCGACCACACCAAAAGATTCCCAGCCCATGATTTCCTATATGTTGGTATACCATCACAAACCTCTAGGACCAATAATAAGCGAGTTATAAGCAGTTTTAAGTTTGGCTATGCTCGTTTCACCTTGAAGAAGAGGCCCAAGGTCAAATCCGACAACACCAAAAGATTCCCAGCACATGACCTCCTATATGTTGGTATACCATCCCAAACCTCTAGGACCAATAATGAGCAAGTTATAAGCACTTTTAAGTTCGGCTATGCTCATTTGACCTTGAAAGAGAGGCCCAAGGTCAAATCCGACCACACCAAAAGATTCCCAGCCCATGGTTTTCTATATGTTGGTATACCATCCCAAACCTCTAGGACCAATAATAAGCGAGTTATAAGCACTTTAAACTTTGCCTATCCTCGTTTGACCTTGAAGGAGGGGCCCAAGGTCAAATGCGACCACACCAGAAGATTCCCAGCCCTTGATTTCCTATATGTTGGTATACCATCCCAAACCTCTAGGACCAATAATAAGCGAGTTATAAACACTTTTAAGTTTGGCTATGCTTGTTTGACCTTGAAGAAGAGGCCCAAGGTCAAATCTGACCACACCAAAAGATTCCTAGCCCATGATTTCCTATAGGTTGGTTTACCATGCCAAACCTCTTGGACCAATAATTAGCGAGTTATAAGCACTTTTATGTTTCGTTATGCTCGTTTGACCTTGAAGGAGGGGCCCAAAAATCCTAGAGCTTTGGGATGGTAAACCAACATGTAGGACATCATTGGCTGGGAACCTTCTGGTGTGGTCGGATTTGAGCTTGGGCCCCACGTTCAACCAACCTCCTAGCTCAAATCATTCATTAGTGATTACATATACATATATGTAAGTTCAATTTCTGTGAAAATAAGATGCGTCTGGACAAGGTTACATGGTATATTCAATCACTTTCTGGCTGTTTTTTCAAGATTTTCACAACTGTCCCCATTATATTTCACTCGACAACTCCCCGTAGAAAATACTAGCCTTGACGTCACAGGTTCATGACAATGTAAACAAACTATTATTTCTGTAAGCCTTTTAATACATACATATATATTTAAAAGATTGCATAATGTGTTTTTATGAAGTTTATTTGTTTATAAGACATCAGTCTGCCACAGTAAATTTTTGAAATAGCCTTCAGAACATCTTTTATATTTGTTCTCAAATAAAAAATATTTAGAGAGGTATTAAGCAAGTTGCATAAAAATCACCAAACAATGCAGTCAACCAGGTTCAACTCTGAGATGAATTTTGATAGTTATTTTTTTCAAGTTTGAAAACCAACTATTGCCAGAAGATGAAATATATACAACATAAATGTCTTTAGAACTGGGCCTCAAGCAAGGATAATCATATATGTTCCCCAAATTAGTTTCCTACCAAAACTGTAAACAATACTGCTTTCATAGTATACATAATGCGTCTAGCCATCTACAGTGTTGATTACAGTTCCCCTAAACACATATCCTTTTTTTTTGGTCTCAACAAAGGCTTAAATTGAGAATAAAATGTCACCAACTAATTTCCAAAACTTTAAATTATCCAAACTTAAGGCCAAGAAATATTGAACTCATATCTTAAGGAAAACTCATATACTGAATTATTTCATAAACTGATAATGTAAAAGTTAGAACTTCAAACATGATTCTTTCAGAATAAATTCAATAAATTTGACTACAACAGCATGCTTTTATAAATTATTGATGCAAATGAAAACAAATTGTGTATTTAGATTTCACTTTACATCATGCCTTTTCTTGATAGAAATGCGGGTTATTAAAGGCAAAAAAACAGTATCCAGTAAGTTCAAATGACCACTTTTGAATTTATCAAGAGATTCTTAGTTTTGTGTAAATTTATCTAACTTGAAAGGCTACTTTCCCATCACAGTTTAAAAACCTGGAAAAAAATGATGGAAGGAGGCAAAATCTCATACATATGTTTACGCTTTCTGCATTCCAAGACAAGCCTACTTACAGTATATCTGTGTTTGTTAGAACTGTCAGTGGTTAAAAGTTAGGTAAAACTTGAGAAAAAAACAGCATCTAGAAAAAATAGAGGCTAGTGAGCTTTTGTGGCAAAGGAAAATGTTATCTTCCTTCAGTTTGTCAATATATACACTATATCTCCAACTACACAGAACTTCATTATGAACCTGTGACGTCATCAATCATCTACTACGAGAAAAACAATATGTCCACTTTTTACTCCATGTTCGGTTCTCGCCTCCAACCTCTGTGGCCGCCGGTTCGAATCTCGGGCTGGGCACTTCATGTTGGAAAGTTGGTAGTTACTTGCCGATGCCCGGTGGTTTACAGTGCACTATGCACTGGTTTCCTCCACCTGTAAACTACCCGTCGCGATATGACCCTGGCTGTTGAACGCGACGTAAAGCAACAAATAAATAAATTTACTCCACGTTCGTGATATTTATTTTTATAATGCTATTTATGGCTCTTGTACCATATATTTCTTAAAATAAACCACATTTTCATTCTTATAGGTTGTTTGTCTACTGAATGAAGTTAACTTCATAATTTTTGTGAAAAATGTTTCCTATGACCTTTAAGTTTGGTTATGCTCGTTTGACCTTAAACGAGAGGCTCAAGGTCAAATACGACCACACCAGAAGATTCCCAGCACATGACTTCCTATATGCTGGTATACCATCACAAACCTGTAGGACCAATAATAAGCGAGTTATAACCACTTTTAAGCTTGGCTATGCTCATTTCACCTTGAATTAGAGGCCCAAGTCAAATGCGACCACACCAGAAGGTTCCCAGCCCATGATTTCCTATATGCTGGTATACCATCCTAAACCTCTAGGACCAATAATAAGCGAGTTCTAATCACTTTTAAGTTTGACCTTGAACTTGGGCCCAAGCTCAAATCCGACCACACTAGAAGGTTCCCAGCCAATGATTTCCTACATGTTGGTTTACCATCCCAAAGCTCTAGGACCAATAATAAGCCAGTTATGAGCATTTTTATGTTTGGCTATCCTCATTTGACCTTGAAGGAGGGGCCCAAGGTCATATCCGACCACACCAAAAGATTCCCAGCCCATGATTTCCTATATGTTGGTATACCATCCCAAAGCTCTACGACCAATAATAAGCGAGTTATAAGCACTTTTAAGTTTGTCTATCCTCGTTTGACCTTGAAGGATGGGCCCAAGGTCAAATGCGACCACACCAGAAGATTCCCAGCACATGATTTCCTACATGTTGGTATACCATTCCAAACCTCTAGGACTAATAATAAGCGAGTTATAAGCACTTTTCAGTTTGGCTATCCTTGTTTGACCTTGAAGGAGAGGCCCAAGGTCAAATCTGACCACATCAAAAGATTCCCAGCCCATGGTTTCCTATATGTTGGTACACCATCCCAAACCTCTAGGACCAATAATAAGCGAGTTATAAGCACTTTAAACTTTGCCTATCCTCATTTGACCTTGAAGGAGGGGCCCAAGGTCAAATCTGACCACACCAGAAGATTCCCTGCACATGATTTCCTATATGTTGGTATACCATCCCAAACCTCTAGGACCAATAATAAGCGAGTTATAAGCACTTTTAAGTTTGGCTATGCTCGTTTGACCTTGAAGGCGGGCCCAAGGTCAAATGCCACCAGACCAGAAGATTCCCAGCAAATGATTTCCTACATGTTCGTATGCCATCCCAAAGCTCTAGGACCAATAATAAGCGAGTTATAAGCATTTTTATGTTTGGCTATGCTCGTTTGACCTTGAAGGAGAGGCCCAAGGTCAAATCCGACCACACAAAAAGATTCCCTGCCCATGATTTCCTATATGTTGGTATACCATCCCAAAGCTCTAGGACCAATAATAAGCCAGTTATAAGCACTTTTAAGTTTGGCTATCCTCGTTTGACCTTGAACGAGAGGCCCAAGGTCAAATCCGACCACACCAGAAGATTCCCAGCACATGATTTCCTATATGTCGGTATACCATCCCAAAGCTCTACGACCAATAATAAGCGAGTTATAAGCACTTTTAAGTTTGGCTATGCTTGTTTGACCTTGAAGGATGGGCCCAAGGTCAAATCCTACCACACCAGAAGATTCCCAGCACATGATTTCCTATATGTTGGTATGCCATCCCAAACCTGTATGACCAATAATAAGCGAGTTATAAGCACTTTAAACTTTGCCTATGCTTGTTTGACCTTGAAGGAGGGGCCCAAGGTCAAATGCAACCACACCAGAAGATTCCCAGCCCATGATTTCCTACATGTTGGTATACCATCCCAAACCTCTAGGACCAATAATAAGCGAGTTATTGGCACTTTTAAGTTTGGCTATGCTCATTTGACCTTGAACAAGAGGCCCAAGGTCAAATCCAACCACACCAGAAGATTCCCAGCACATGATTTCCTATATGTTGGTATACCATCCCAAAGCTCTAGGACCAATAATAAGCGAGTTATAAGCATTTTTATGTTTGGCTATCCTCGTTTGACCTTGAAGGAGAGGCCCAAGGTGAAATCCGACCACACCAGAAGATTCCCAGCCCATGATTTCCTATATGTTGGTATACCATCCCAAAGCTCGAGGACCAATAATAAGCCAGTTATAAGCACTTTTAAGTTTGGCTATCCTCGTTCGACCTTGAACGAGAGGCCCAAGGTCAAATCCGACCACACCAGAAGATTCCCAGCACATGATTTCCTATATGTTGGTATACCATCTCAAAGCTCTAGGACTAATAATAAGCGAGTTATAAGCACTTTTAAGTTTGGCTATCCTCGTTTGACCTTGAAGGAGAGGCCCAAGGTCAAATCTGACCACACCAAAAGATTCCCAGCCCATGGTTTCCTATATGTTGGTATACCATCCCTAACCTCTAGGACCAATAATAAGAGAGTTATAAGTACTTTAAAGTTTGCCTATCATCGCTTGACCTTGAACGAGGGGCCCAAGGTCAAATCTGACCACACCAGAAGATTCCCAGCACATGATTTCCTATATGTTGGTATACCATCCCAAAGCTCTAGGACCAATAATAAGCGAGTTCAAGGCTTAATCTTAGCAAAATTTTTATGAACTTATAATCAATCGCCCGTCAATCGGTCAATTATGGCCCGATTGATCCCAATATCGACTGGCGCCTAGATTCTTCCCCCAGGAATGTGCATACCAAATTTGGTTGACCCACACCCGGTACTTTCTGAGGAAATCTAGTGAAAAGGAAGTAAATTTTTTTTTGAATTTTTGATAATGTGACCTTGATGAAGGTCAAAGGTCAAATTTATGCCTGTCAAAAAATTTCCCCACGCCTATAGAAGAACACTGCCACATATCATTTGGATAGGCCTAATAACAAGGGAGATATTCAAGGGAGACGATAATGCGGCGGCGGCGGCGGCTGACTGAAAACCGGGGGTGAAACCAATAAGCGTCCCCTTTTCAAGGGACGCTTAATTAGGCTCTGTCTTCATTTTGGTCCTTTAAATTGAAAAACAGTACCTGAGTGGGTATTTAGTGAACTGAACAGCTACAATTTAGCTTTGAGCTTCAATTAGGCACTTCGGCTTGAAAGGATTTACCGAGTTGGCCAATCAGAGTTGTGAACAGCTACAACTTAAACTACTTTTTAAACAATACAGTTTGAAATTGATATATCCTTACCCTCTAATAAATATTTCATTTGATAATATATCTACTGACATCAAAAGACAAGTCGACAAAAACAAGTGAGATGGTTTTGAAGTGGCCAACAAGTTCATTTTGCCGTTTTAAAACAGCCAAGCTATTCCAGAACCTGGCATAGGTTTTAAAATGTCAAATGGTTTCCAAACGGTAAGGTAAGACAATCATCCAGCATAACAATTTGCTTTTTGACACCTACAAGTCACCGCATTTGGCATTTGTTCCTCTCCAAAACATTGAAGAATGGAATTTTGAGAAAAAAAATTGTTGTAGCCTATTCTCATGATAAAGACTTGTAAATCAGCATGTGCCCTATCCGTCAACCATTGGATACCTGATCTGAGATCAAAGTCTCATTCTGTGTGCACTGACTGCGTTGGAATTAGTCATGGTTAAAGAGCAGATTAATTTCATACTCTTTCATACTGCGCTGGACTGGCAGTTTTTTATGTTATTTCCAGTCAAATGTGTGTTGTTTCAAATATACTATTTATAGTTCCAGTAACTTCCTCGGGTCTATGCAGGCAATTGATCCTTGGATTGAAATAACATTTTTAGGCAGTAAAGATTATTGAAATAGATACAGTTATGTGTTGGGAATTATAAACTATGGGTTGACCTATTAATAAATAAATACTTTTTCATATTGCTTGTACTGCTCCTGAGTTTTGAGAGGAAAATACAAATATCGGAATTTGCAAGAAATAAGTTGATCATTAATTCTAATGGACTCCACAGTCCACATTATTTGTATCTGCTACTGTGACCTAGTGGATAACACACTCGCATAAGAACACAAACAACATGAGTTCAAACCCAGGTACAAGCAGATACATTGTGGCTTGGATGACCTTTTAAAATTGCGGTCTTTTGTCATTGGGTTCTATCCCCAGTGGCAGATCAAAGAACCTAAGGGATTGTGATAAATGGTCATCCCTGAGACATGTCAATCACTTGGGCTCTTTTGTGGTACTTGTACAGTCCGGATGGAACCATAGGACTGTAAGTCCTGTAGTACATGATGATATTGTGGGTGTACATGATGATATTTAGGATGTTAAAAAAACCTTTATGCTAGTGTATCTATCAGTGTATCTGTCACAAGTATTCACAATTAATCATTCCAGTCTTAAGTCGTTTACGGCCTATCTTTTTATTGCTAAGACTTATCTTTACTGTTGTGTTGTTCCTGGTCGTTTCACAACTCTGGACTTTTCTAAACAGCCGTTGGCCATTTTGAAATTGCCAAATAGTTTATCGGCCGTTTTAGAACCTAACTGATCAGAGTACATATATCTGGCTAAGCCTTCACAGGATTTCTCAGTAGGCAATTAATAATGTGAGTAGCTTTAATTAGGCTTCTTCTTCAAATGGGCACTTTGACTTAAAACAGATTTCCCGAGGATGCAATGAGTGAAGTTAATAGCTTTAATTAAGATTTGTCTTTCATGAAAATTTTTGATCTGAAGGAATTTCCTAAGTTAGCAATTGGTGAACTGGGTAGTTGCGATGAAAGTATGATTTTTCAATTAGGCCCTTTATAGTTTAGTAGGCTATGTTAAAAAATCTTACTAACTTGTAAAAAACACAGGTTGGCCAACAGGTTATCTGGTCCAGATTTTGAAATGGCCATGGCTTATTTTCACGAGTTAACTTTATGAGTTCGAGCAGTCAGGAGCAGATTGCAAGGCCAGTCTTTTCACTTATACTTATCTTTTGACTCGGGAAACATAACCTGGTTTGTCAGTTATCCTATGATTATGCCTATGATTAAATGAATTACCCAATGACACCCGTTCTTCTATCATCTAAGAAAGAAAGTTAAAAGCTTTTCCATTCATGATAGTTTAACCACCCTAGGTTCATCGTATTCTTCCAACTGTCTCTGTGGTCTGGACACACCCCCACCCTCTTTTATAACTATGGGCTATGAATTATGGGATTTTTCACACCTTGGTTGATGCATCCTTAGAGTTATCCTAGTAATTTTTAGCAGATTCACACATAACAACTCCTATCTCAAACTTTAAAATCTCCTGGAATTATGATAACTGAAGCAACTGGAACAGCCTTTTAACCGTTCACATGTTGTTACCAGAAAGAACCAACGTGTTATAATTATGAATTATAATACAACAACAACAAAAAAACTCATTTGAGTAATTCTGTGTAGAAGAGATCTTATTCGAATAAGTTTCTTCAGTTATCATAATTCTAGCAGATTTTAAACTTTGAGATAGGAGTTGCTATGTGTAAGAGATCTTATTCTTATTATTATTACAATTTTTTGCATAGAAATAACTCGCTCGAGTGATTCCAAATGTTATTTCTCATTTTAAAGTCCTTTTTATATAAATATAAAACAACTTGTTTCAGTAGATTGCGATAAATTTGGCATTTGAGTAATTTCTGTTTTGAGATTCCTGACTTAACTAAATTTCTAATGAAAATACCTCTTTGTTGTATTTTCCAAAAAAGAAATACATTTCTTGAGATTAGTTTCTTTATTTTAAAAACACAAGTGAGTCCTTTCCAATAAAACTAACTCACTTGAATAACTTTTGTATCAATACATAATGAATTCATTTGAGAAATTAGTGATAAAAATCCTCACTTAATTGTTCGAGTATTTTCTAAGGGCAAATATCTCACTTGAGTAATATTTATATTAAATTATTTCAAATGATATTAGACTACCAAAGCATATCCCTCTACATTCCTTATAACTATTATTATTATACTAAAACCAATTTTTTAAAGCCTTATCTACCCATGTGCAATTTCAAGCCTGGGAATTTATATGGCTAAATTAATCTAATTTCCATACAAACAATTATATAACAAACTTGGTAGCTTCATTATGTTATAATATAAATTAAAGTTATTAAAGCCATAAAACCACTCACCCATATCAATTCTGAGTACCATGTGACGTCAGTTCAACCAATCACCTTGCAGAATCGGATCCTGCTGGACAGACGGTACCAATTTTCTAATGTTGCTTTTTTCAAACAATTCAAGTTCTCAATATATCTTAATAGATGCAAATGTTTATATCAATAGCTCCCTACTCAAAAGTCTATGTGGTTATTTTGTCTTTCTTCTTTATTATATATTAAAAAAATTACAGTAATTTATTTTCCATGGCTTTGTTTCAACACTGATACATAATAGTAAATCTGATTTATAAGCAAGTTAATTAACAAACCCATTATTATCCACAAACGTAAACAGACGTCATCCATTAAATATTTGGGTTTAAATATTTTTTTGGCAAGAGCATTGCATATTTCATTATAGATCTTGCTTGAAAATATTCTCAAAAAAAAAGTAAAAGTTCTTTGCTGTGGGTCTTAATTACACCCCATGGTTGACGTGTGCAGTTAGTAATATGTATATATATTCACAACACTTCACTTCACTTCATTTGTATGTTTATTGCACGACTATAATCTCATATAAACAATCTGGATTGAAAGGGGAAGGCATTTTGGTGATCCGTATATGAACTATCGGGAAATTTGATTGGGCGAAAATCCCCCCATTATACGTTGTGAATGACTCACCAAGTTTATTTGACTATATGTAAGAAGGCACGCGATTGGTTTGGAGATTATCTTCAAGGTCCACCCACCAGAGTTACAATTCTGGCTTATCAGCGAAGACCTTCGCCAATGGAGATAACTCCAGTATTTTGTATTGCAATGGAAAAAGCTGACGGGAGATAGGTTTTGATACACAATTTACATAGTTTGATAAACTCTGGAACTCTGGTGTAAAGTTTGTTTACTATATAGTTGTCCTTGTTTTAGCAGCTAATTCCTTTTTTACAAGATAGGAGATTGTAATTTATTGGTGTAGACCGATTATCTATAGATGTAAAAACATGCAAATTTGTGGCACTTTCATTTTTAAATGTTCATAGATCATAAGGCTGGAATATAACGACCAGTGAAATTCACATGGTGAAAAGGGCTGCTAACATTTTTGAAAAAAGTATGCTTCAATGGAAAATACAACAAAATCTAGATTTGTAATAATTTATAAATAACACATGGCCAAGTATGTGCCAGTGCAAAGCTGATGATAATTATAAACTGATGTATAAGAAAGTAATTATGCAAATTTATGACAAGTGGGCCTCATTACATTGGCCCTCTTCTACTACTTAAATTTAAATGGACACGTAACCCTTGTTTCTGCTTATTTTAAAGTGTTATTGAGTGGATTCCTTCTGATTAAAATATGCATTGACTAAAGCACTATTTATAAATTTCACCGAACAAAACATCAAATCAATAAACCTTAAATAGCAAAACTTTTTAATGAGCAATGACAGAATGATATAATTTATGCTTCAAATGAACATAAAACTTCCAAAATGTATCTGGAAATTCCTGAAAGAAAAGACAATTATATATATGTCCAGCCGTTAATTTGACCACCATCCCTTTAATTTTATTTGACATGGACCATTCTTGGAAATGCACTATGGTTGCCAATGACAACCAACTGTCAATCAATCATCTGTATTGTCCTCTGTGCCAAGTTTGGGAGTGTGCCAAATTATGGTAGATAACAGTGTAATTCAAAATGACTTACTCAAAAATCAATTGTTATATTCTTCTATTATCATTCTTGCCTCCATCAAGATGGTTATGTAATATGCGGTGTGCATCTGTTTGTGTGCAAAATAACTCAAAAAGTGATAAAAGTATCAGGAAATGTCTACAACAGCATCAGGAACAGGTTGTTGGTTGTTGATTCTATTGTATTCTATTTCTTTGGTATTTTTTTCAGAATCTAAGTGCTATATGACCCATCAGACTGCACAATTACAGCCCAAGTTCTCAAGTTAGTGACATTCCCCTAGCTGAAAGACGGAGGCTCAAGGATGACCATTTATCAATATCCTTGAGGTTCTTTTGCCTGCTGCTTGAGATAGAACCGAATGACAGAGGACCGCCATCTGAGCCACTGTGTATCTGCCTGAACCTGGGTTTGAACCCACATTCTCAGTGTTCCTAGGCGAGTTTGTTACCCTCTAGGCCACAGTGGATCAAGATGACTGTCTGGATCCAAGAATTTTTGTCATTGCAATATCATAAGCAATATTGATGGTGTTGCGACATTTCTTCCTATGTTATATTAGAGGTGTTGGGCTTTGGCATTTGTTTAGAATCATAAATCAGAAAAAAAATAATGAAATGAAAAAGGGGTCAGAATCTGATAGAGTCAAAGTTTGAGGTTAACATCATTTCAACAGCTAAGTTTATATTGGGAGATGCTCCAACTGAATCTTGCTTGGAACTGGATTCGAACACACATATTCTAAAATGAACATATACCAAAGAGGGTTGTTATATCTTGCATGCTATTTGTTGCAATCGAGATATGAATGTTATAACACAAGTCCGTTTCTATCCTGCAGATTTGAAGTTCAAACAGCCTTCTTCAAAGATTGCCAAGCAATCAAAATTTTGTGCCAAGTTTGCTCTAGGGGAAATCACGGGAAGTCACAAAAAATCATAAATGTGTAAAGAATTTCCAATAGGTCAGGGATATAAGAGATACAGATATATCACTCCCTTCTTTGATCTTTATTTCAAGCAATATTTTACCCTCTAAACAATGTGAGGATTAAAAGAGTCGAAACTGACTTACCATGCTTGAGACATAAACCATTAAATAAATCAGTTATTAATCATAACAAAGATAAGTCAAATTCAGCCTGACTATTTGACTGATCACAAGTTAATCCACCCTGCATAACTCCAAAGTACCATTTTTTTGAAGGAGTCATAATATTACAAGGGGAGTAGTTGGTTCAACCCACTTTTATATTGTGCATCCCTAGTTACAAACTTAGGGGAGTTATTATCTCACACTACAAGCAGCTATGTTTCTGTTCAGGCATTTTATATAACTCCTCAGTCCTTCTTGTCTAGACTTTCCTCAAGAGTTTTGTCTTAGGTATTATATGAGGACTGAATGATTTTTTTCCCAGAATATTTGGGGCTGAGAAAAAGGACTCATCAAGACATAAGATTCCCCACTCGTCAGGTAGATTCATAATGATTCCATGTATGTCAGATCTGGTGGAATCAGAAATACAAAGACTTGGAACAACTCTACACTACAGCCGGTATTTCCGGCAGACATAGATGGCAAGAAAACATGCAGAATTTCTGTACCTCCTGTGGAACCAAGCATCACATCTCTAGCTGCAGGTTTGCTAAGAAAAGAATCAGAATTAGAGAAGAAATGACCGAAGAAAAAATATTGGAAAGATAATGCCAAAATCACTACCCCCACTTTAGATGATCCACATATAGCTTGCTTCTCCAAGGATTAAGCTCTTTAGAAGTGTGATTAGGTTGAACTGTAGGATAGAGTTGTTACAGCACCCACTCAAGATGTGATAGTATATCTTTAGATGTCACATCTCAGCCTCGTAAGTTGGCGCAGGGGACAAATCGAGTTGTTCCCTGCCATGAGTTGGAACACAACATAAATACACAGTATGACATTTAACTTTACTGCAGACTCCAGAAAAAAAAGACGGGAAAAAACCACAAAATTGTGAAGTAAGGCAGCAGACCAGCTGCATAAATGACAGTACACCCCACAATTACCCTACAAAACTTGATACCAAATATGGTAAGCGGAAATCCAACAGTTTAATGCTTCCGTGTGTGTGTGTGTGTGTGTCGAGTTGGGGTGTGTGTGTGTGTATATATACACGGAAAGGAGAGAAAATCACTACGTGCAAAGTTTAGTGGTAGAAGTGCAATTCTTACTCAATCAAATCTGACAAACATGGAATCATTATGAATCCACCAGATGGGTGGAGATCCTACTGTATGATGGAATTTTGCTAAAAAAAAGTCATTCAGTCCTCATATAGTACGTTAGATAAAAAGGACTTGAAGAAAGTCTACCTGTAGTGTTACTGGGACATTGTAACTGGCGAATTTTATTGCAATGGCGAATTTCACATAACTTTTACTATATTTTAGCCTTACACAAGGCTCAAATTTGTACTTTTTTCAAACATTTACACAAAACTTTGATATTCATAAAGCACTCATACATGTTAGGAAATATAAGCTGTTCAGACAAAGAGTCTCCATCGTAGCAGGATGGTTGGTAAAGTGAAAGCCAGTAGATATGTAAGAAGACATAAAATAAACTGAAAATTATGTTAACCGAAAATTCTCCCTAATTATAAGAAACTAGAGCCTTTAGCAAGGCTAGCTGTATTAAAACACCAAACAAAGTCCTAAACACAGACAACAGATTATCATGGAACAAGGAACGGGTTATAGATTCTGTCAACTCATTCCAACGATGTGTAGTGTTAACATTAAGATTAGCTCGTCGTAAAAACGACAGAGAGGACTTTTTGTGTCCTCAAAAGATATGGTTTAGTGTGGTCTAAACCATTATGTTTTTACCCTAAACGTAACTGAAGATAAGCTTTAACGCAGCCTGAGTTATATAGTTTTTGGTGAACCATACAAAAGCATAGACCGATGTTATCTATTTTCTATCTGCTATAAACATGATAAATAAAAACTCTTGCAAACAATGCGACATTTGGTTTAGTTATTTCTATTTTCTTTATTTTTTCCAGCCGCGTGGCGCGCCTTGTCACGCCTATATGCAATGACCTAATTTAGCCCAAGTTCCCACTTCAACATGATGCCTAACAGGAAAATACATTGCTTCAGAATATTAATTTTCTCTACAATGGCAGTTAACACTTCCCCAGACAAACAGTTCTGGGTCCATATTTACTAACATTCTTAGTCTTAGAAAATCGACATTTTTAAAGAAAAATCCTTGAAAATGTCAAGATGTATATACTGCAGTATTGAAACTTACAGAGAGCACGGTAAATTGTAAAATTGCCCTCTGCTATTGTAAATGAGTCTGTCTGCTAGTTTTCCATGCACATAAGTCAAAAAGTATATATTGGAGCTGGGTCATATCCCTCCTTATCTAACCACTGCTCATCTAGAATAGAGCTCCATTGGAAGCCATAACCAAGCAAATCTTTCTTTTAGCCTACATCAACACACACAGCTCCAGTTGGCCATTGCATTGTAGACTTTTATCAATCCTTTTGTCTAAGGTATCATATGAGGACTGAATGATTTATTTACCAGGTTTCCCACTCATCTGGTGGATTCATAATGATTCCATGTATGTCAAATTTGGTGAAATAAGAAATGCAAAGATTTGAGGCTTGAAGCAAGTCTAATTGCATTGTAGTATATCATTTATTTATACTCAGCCCAGTATATTCTTTATTACAGGACTCAAAGTGCCATTTGACCAATTCTGTCTGCACAAGTACAGCCCAAACCCTCCCCTAACTGAAAGACAGTGTCTCAGGAATGAGCATTTATCAACGTCCCTGATGTTCTTTAACCTGCCACTTGCTATAAGACCCGCTGACAGGACTACATTTTCAGTGGTCATCGAAGCCACTATGTATCTGCCTATACCTAGGATTGAACCCACTTCCGCTTTATTCCTAGGGAAGTGTTTTACCCACTAGGTCATAGTGGGTAACTTTTTGCTTGTTTACTAAGTTGTTTGCAATTTCAGTTCTGGGTCTTCTGAAATAGGAAATAAATTTGAAAATGTACAGAGGGAGGATTACAATTATTTTGGAAAATACAGTGGTGTACTTTTTGCCGTGTATCCAAATTATCACAATGTGCTCTTTTACGACAAGTAGAATATATTTTAACAGCATAAAGTGCACCTTTGAAACTTGTGATTTTTCCCAAGCCATAAATTTATCATAACGTCCTCTGCCTCAGGGGGATAAAAAAAACAACATTATATCTGACATGTGTTTAGGATGAATGTAAGCACCACATCAGCTTCACACGAATGTGTTTTTACCTTCAAGAAACTCTCACAGAAACTGCAAGGAATTGTGGGAATTTACCCCAAACTATATTTTATTATGTTTATATAAGTCATTTTTTTGTATAAATACATATAAAATGATGGACTGGACAGTCTTAACATTGGCATAAACAGGTACGATCCTAAGATTTGCTAGTGCCAATGTTAAGATTGACGAGATCTTAGTTTAGATCCAACATCAACAAAGGCTAAATAACCAACAACTACACAATCTCTACTTAACAATATGATCACCCACATCATCGTGAGTTGGAGCAGCTCCTCTCCAGATGGCTGCACAATCTTTTGATGATGAGATCCAGCCAGGGTCATCTTGAGATCGTGCAAATCTTAACTTCGTGCCCAAATTATATATATGTAAATATATTTGGTGTATAATACATGCAAGTTAAGATTTAAGTAAAATAGTGCCCTGGTGATCTGGCTTCAATATGTAGAATCTTAAACCAAACACTAGGAATTGAAAGGTTAAAGTTTAAAATAGTTATATCGCAAGGTAATTTGTGTAAACTATGCGATGAAAATGAAGACACTCTGAAGCCCCACTTACATCTCATGGTAAGCTTATACATCCTGGCTACAGAGAAAAATCGACTAATTTGCAAGGGACACTTAAGCCACACCTGCGATTTTATAACACAATCTTGAGGTTTCAGACACCCCCCAGTGAATATTGGTATGTACATTATTATCTGTGTGCTTGCAGCATGGCCACAAATGCATCCATATCTCAAGGGAAACTTACGAGAGACTTCCATCCTCGTCTTGTAGGGTCTACCCATTTACTTACATTGCTCGCACGTGCCATATCATGCACTCACGTGTACCTTGCATGTATATAAACCAACTGTACGACCTGTAGCTGGTCGCAGTCTGTTCCTGGATATTCAAGTACTGACACTCTTGTTGAAAGAATTCACCTGTTTGCACCTGCAAATCTCTGCTAGCCCACTACCAGGCTACGTTTATATTTTTCAACAATATTTGAAGCACACTTACGTGTGTATACACGTAAGGTAGGATGTAAGAGAAGCATAAAACATTTATTTAGTCTGTGTGGGTCTACTAAAAAGTTTTTGAGGACTTAGCAAAGATATTAAAACAGTTACATATAAGGAATTAAGCATAATCTGGGGTTACCAAGAAAAAAAAACTAATGTGGACTATTCATATATTATTGATAATAATGAAAAAAAATTATTTTTTTTAAGAATACCAAAACCCCAAAAAATGGGATTTTATGCCACAACTGATTTTGTAATGTACGAAATGCAATAGTCACCTTTTAAAAAAAAATTAGTCAATAAAATTTTTCACTGTCCACTGTGCAATATAATGACGTGTTTTTTTTTTTTGTAAAAAGAACAAAAAAAAAAAAAAAAAAAAGAAAAAAAAAAGAAAAAGCTTGGAATTGTTAGGAAAACACAATATATGTAAATGTCATCCTATTGAAAAAGAAATAAAAATATAAAAAAATATTGCCCTGATATTCAACTGGCTGTATGCTGTATGGTTTCTGAGAGAGATAATGCTTGATTTTAAAAAAATATATCGGAGCAATAGAAATACACACATTTACTGAAATGTTCAATTTGTTCAATTCTGCCATTATTATTTCAAAAGCCTTGAACCAGCATGCAGAAGCAAAATTTGAAATACATTGCTTGATGTTGTAAGTTGCCACATGGCTTAACTTGACACAAACCGGAAGTTAGAATATTTATTGACAGTTAGTTGTCGTCAACTGAACATTTTTTTGCATTTCTATGTCATATAAGGTAGCTGAAATGATGATTTAAATAAATTAAGTGATTTTTTTCTGAATTTCTGAATACCAATTGCACTAAGTCGGGAAGCTGATTTTTTTTCATGTAGAACCTATATTTTTATAGACTTGCTCCAAGTCTTTGTATTTGTATCCATCAGTAACCTGAATAGTTAAATTTAAATTTGAAACTTACAGGAGTTCATTATACCGCTAACATTCTGGAGTTAGGGGGATAGTCTCTGAAAAATCAAAGGGCTGACTGTTTCTTCAAAAGTCATACAGTACTCATATATTTCACAAAAGACAAAAGGACTTGGTGAAAATCTAATATTTTTAAGGTTACGCATGAATTAACTAAAAAAAAGTTTTATTGTTTAAAATTTAAGTAAAATATAAAGAACAATACAGTTATCAAAATAACAAGTATTCTTATTAAACGAGAAAATTATGTCATAATGTACTCGTACCTAAATGGAGGCACTATATATTACATAATGTACTCATGTAAGAATCAGTGTTGATGTCATATGTGTTCTTCCCAAAAATTGCAAATACAATAAAGTTGTTGAAATATGTAAGTTGTTTTGCAGCCCAGTATTATATCATACAAGAAAAAAACTACCATATGTGTACATATCATAGAGATCAATAAATTAGTCTATCTATATGATAGAAAAAATAAAGTATTAAACAAGGCCAAAATGTGTTTTGGTCCCCTAGCATGAGCGCAAAGCCATCAGAGACACGACTAGTGCACTAGAATTTACAAAAGTCTGGTGACACAAAGAAATTCCAACTCAGACACATCCCACAGCTGGTCTGGAACTCAGACGGTCACCCATTCAAGTACTAACTTAGCCCATTGCCGCTTAACTTCAGTGAGCGGACAAATACCCATCACGCTGTGCCACAATTCATGAAACTCTGGTGACAAAAAAAAAAGATCTATAAAAGCGCAAGCTCTATCCAGGCTCGCGCTTAAAAAGGAAAACTAGAAAAATATTCAAAGAGAGTTGACCAGTTCAGGGCCCCAATACCTCCACTATTGATTTTGAGTGCTATAATTTGAAGAAAAAAAAATCTTTAAAAATTGCTGGATTCAGAGAGTGATCTGAATTACCATTAAAATTAAGTCATCTGTTCATTGTGCCATTGTTGATATTTCCTGAAAATGACCTCAAAATCCACCCACAACTTTTTAAGTTATTTTGCGAACACATGAAGCCACTTTTATTATCCACTGCAAGCCATATTTTACCTGTATAGGGGGATATACGGAGCTGGATATACATGTATATATGTAAATATTTTGTTTAAAGAGACGTCTCCTTACACGCATAATCAGTGACAATAACTTCCGGGTTTTCATTAATATCTAGGACACCATATAACCTACAAAGATGTATTATATATATCCTTAAACAAGTTCTTTTTACAGTGCTTCTACTCGTTTTTATGCTGAGACATCACAAGTTAAAACTCAAGATTTTTTTTTCACTTGTCCATCTGAAAACTGTGAACATAAAACACATTAACATTTTATTTATAGATTATAGATCATTTAATGTGTGCAAAGTGTACATCTATTGTTACATGCATTGAAGTAACATATTAAGGACAATCACTACAGTTGGCTAAAGAACTAGTACTCTTGTTAAACGAGAAAATTATGTCATGATGTACTTGAACCTAAATGTAGGGACTATATTATTACATAATATACTCATGTAAGAATCAGTGTTGATGTCATATATGTTTTTCCCAAATATTGTACAGTAAAGTTGATGAAATATGCGTTATGCGTTGACATGACTTTTTCCGCATTTTAATATTGATTTTTTTTACTCATAAATCAATAAATTATGAGTCACTTCTTACTCATAAATTAATATTATAGGCTTAAGCCACTATTTTATTGCTAAATAATCTACATACCACTTACCTAAGATTAGGCTTGCCCCAAGTCTTTGTATTTCTGATTCCACCAAATCCGACACACATGGAATCATTATGAATGCACCTGACTAGTGGGGAATCTTTGTCTGATGAGATGTCAGCCTCAAATTCTGGTGAAAAAGCCACCCAGTCCTCATATAATACCTTAGACAAAAGGAATTAAAGAAAGTCTAACCGAAGATCTAAACTGCAACTAAAGTAAGCAGATGTAAATTAGTTTACATCATAATATATAAACAGCCGGTTCGATCCCCGTGACGGCCTTAAGTGGGAAAGCTGGTAGTTGCTTGCCGTTGGTTGGCAGTTTACAGTACACAACCCTAGCGAACTCTATGTACTGGTTTCCTCTGCCCTTCCAACTACCCGTCGTGATATGACCTGTACAGTGTTGAAAGTGACGTAAAACCCAAATAAATAAATATATTTAAACAGCCACTTTCAAAGTTCTTTTCTCACGACCGTAAGTTCTTGTAGCACTGACTGGAAGAGTGAAACTCAGCAATATTGGCCAATGCCAGGTGGATTCTGGTCAATGATCATGACTTCATCATTATCTCTGGCAAGTTCGCTATGTTTTGGGGTGCTTTGTCTATATGTGTTTCGTGGTTGCCAGTCCGTTTGTTTGTCTGCGTTAGCGATTACTCCAAAAGTAATGAATGCACTTTTATGAATTAATTTAGTTGTGGATAAGGTCTAACTAAAGTATTGATTGCATTTTGGTAAAGATCTGTATCATACTCTGGATACAAAAAAAAAAATCTAAAATTTTCAATGGATCCATTTTTAATAATTTGGGGTTTGTGGTTGAGATTCCCCCCAAAATTTATTTTGAAATTTAATACTTGTTAGAATACATTGAAGAACTGTGACTCAACTAGTCAAATAATTGTTTTTTCCCATTCACTCCAGTGTTTGTTTTTGTTTGTTTGTTTGTTGTTGTTGTTTTTTTTTTTTTTTGGGGGGGGGAGAGAAATTAAGAGCTTTTCTCCACATGCCCCCCAAAAAGTGAGGTCTTTTCTCCAAAGGCTGCAAAACTGGGTGATAGATTTTCTCCACAGGAAAATATTCAGGGGTTTTCTCCTGAGGGCTTTACTCCACAGAGCGATTCTGTCGAGGGCTTTTCTCCGTCTCCCACTCCACTACCTATCATGGAATAACTCACATGTTGTCGTGAAAGTGTTGGTACACCCAAAATTGATCAAATTCAATATGATTAAATAGTTTTTACCTACATTGCCAAACAGGGGCTTCCTCATTGCAATCATTAATTTACCCTCCTCTCTGATTCTGTGCTCAGGCTTTGCATAATAAACAAAACAAGTGTGGGGAATATTGTCACTGACCTCACAGAAAGAAATGGTGATTAATGCAATTTGCTTTGATTAATGTTAAGAATTTTGCATTTTTTTGAAGGATATGTATGACTTAGCTGAGGACCTTGGTGACCAACTGGATTGGCAGGTTAGTCATCAAATCACAGGATGTTCAACCCCCATAAGTGACAAAGCTGGGGGCCTGTCCAAATATGACCCTGGCTGTTGAACTGTACATAAAATCCTAATACCTCAGTCACACTATAGGTGGTGTTGTTGGAGCCCAACTTAGGAGTCAGCCCATCTTAAGATGGGCTATAGCCCAACTTAGGATCCTAAGTTGGGTAGCTTATCTAGCCTAGAGCAAATTAGCCCAACTTAAGATAAGTAAACTCAGGAATGATTTTAAAACTAAAATTTAATATTAACCAGCTATTTTAATATTAATTTATTATGTCACACTCCACTGGTGGTTTTAATCATGAAATTGAATATAACTATGCTAGTTTATTTAAATACTTATATTCCGCATTTTGGGAAATGTCGTTGTCCTTGAATCACCGTCTTAAGTCTGTGCTGCGACCTTGAAGAAAGTCAGCGGCAAACCGTCCACCAAAATCCCCCCCTGATTTTTATATTGTGAGTATGCGCAGATGATTTTGTGCATGAATTTCTAACTATGGTAACCGAAGGTGTGGTCCACGAGGTACGTCAGGTTGTGATTCGGTTGTCTTTCAGTGTAATAGGGCGACATAAGGTGAGTTAAGGTATTGGATGTTTCGCCGAAGGTGAGTTAAGGTTAATGGAGGTCACTTCATGGTGACCAATGTGTTTAATACTGTCATCTGACTGTTATTGATGGTTAAAACATTGTTCAATCAGTGGCCGTCTGCCTGTAGTGTGGACAACTCGGAACAAATGGGGCTACGTGGGAGGCGGTTCCGTCGCCAAGAACAACTTCTTACCGTGGGATGACTGCCTGTAGTGTGAATGAGTATAAGCCTGAGATTTTGTCTCAGATCACAATGTAGGTTGTATTTCACAACAGGCAAAAGATGGCAGGCAATATTGAGGCAAAGTGCTGTACTGCCTGTAAACCACAAATTAACTCTAATAAAATTAAACCCAGAAATAAAATTTGTGGTCACTAGTTCCCAAAGGGCAAGTCGTGATAGGCAGTCTCCAAATGCAGATGGCCAATAGAAGATGGGCATATAAAAAATTAACAAAAACAGTTTTAAAATATCAGCTTTATTTTTTTATTCTAATGACATTTGCGGTGGGGAATGATATTGTAAAAGCCCTACTGACATATTCGTAACACAACACTTTTTATTTATTCAACACTTAATCTTAAAGATATTTTTAATACAGTATTTTAGAATAACTTCTTAAATATATATTTTGAAGATGGCAAAAGAAACTTAAAAATAAAAATTGTAGTTTGTTTACCAACATATCTCCAAACATAAACAATAAATGTAGATTGAATGTACTTGAAAATAGTATACTTATAATCATAATTCTTATGATTCGTCTTATTAACATATAATAAATGTATTGATATCAACACCTATTATAATATAATGACAATAATAACAACTAATTCTTACATGCATTTTTGAATAAAATTTCTGGAATAAATGTGTTTAAATGAATCTTTATATGAACTAAATTGAAAATCAAAAAGAGATAAAAGTACTTCAACACATCTCTCTCACAATGATATATTTTTAAACTTTGTTTACAAAAACCTAAAACAACATATGTATTACAAAGAACATGGATTGAAATCACTTTTATAAACATGTTCTGAAGATCAACGCTGTGCCCAATCATTACACCAGATCTTTGCAAAAAAATAGCCCTTCGGAAACTAAAGAGTAAAATCAATTTCCTGAACAGAAAAAAAATTTTTTTTTTGGTTTTAGTTTGAGACAAACTCAACAATACTACACCTATGGGCATAAAACAATACTATGTATACACCAGACAAGACTTTTGTTCCAAATATTACAGGACACAAGTAAATTTCACTGAGGACAAAACAGATTCTGTCATTCATGGTCTCTTGTTTCTATTGAAAATTTGATACTTCAATATAATAAAGACTCCTCACTTTTCTTAAAGGTCAAACTAGTCCATTGGAATAATTAAGCTAATTTTCCCACAAGTATGTATTTACAACTTTTTCGCAGGTTTTTATTGTATCACAAATGTATCTTCAAGCTCCATTCAGACAACTCTGGTTCAAAGAAAAATTGCTTTTCTGGTTTTGTTACCTGATAAGTAAATGCAAATTTGCTTTGAAAGAAACACAGTGCATTAGTACTGTATATACACAACGTATTATGTGTTCATAATCAAATAAAGACATCTAAGGTTTTTTTTTTATAAATCTACCATCGACACTCTGGGTATGGTTTGGTTGTGGGACACAACAAACTATACCTGCTTTATACTGTCAAGAGTCAATTCTTCAAAATGTTTACATTTTGCAGCTTAAATGTGGCTCATACTTACAAAAGCTGTAAGATTATTCAAATATCTCATTCACTGGAGTTGAGATGAACACTTTGAAACATTTTCTGTGGCCTCATTTTTTTAAAGTTATGGCTTATGTACACAGACCTTTACATTTTGATCACAAAAAATAGCAGAAATTGTTCTTTTTTTCTGTGCCTTGGAAAACTGTGTTTGATTTTTACAGATGATTGCATTGCTATCCGAGACATTTTCTAAACAATTTTCAGTAAATGTATTTCACTGTTGATTTTATTTTATCTTCTTAACTTGAGTTTCTTTGAAATGTAATTTTCTTTTTACAGCATGCAATTTTCATTTCAAATGTATAGCAACTTTATTCCTATGTGCAATTCTGGCACATATATCTTCAACACAGCCCTGTTTTCACAGTTAACTTGAAAGCTGGTTATCATATATTTATATATAGATGTTTATTCACCATTCCAAAGACTTTTGTTTTACTTATTTTATGGAATTCTTAACTGTTCTTTCACATGTCACATATGTACATATACAAATCACAAGATCATCACATATGAAGGGTTGTGTAACAGATATTTGGGTTATACAAATTGTCACATGTAATATATATATGTATGTATATACTTCATAACTGTTATAACATATAATAATGCCTTTTTAATATCATATGAGTTTTTTTAAGGTTGATAAATGGTTGGTGTTTTTTCTTGAGTTAATTCCTATAATTTTATTACAATTAAATTAATGAAACAAAATGCAAATATCTATCAAGAATCACAGTATGTTATAATTTAAAAATAATCTATTTTTTATTTAAATGCAACAACAAAGTATTGATACTATATGTAAACATACGTAAATAATTTTGTATTTCCAGTTTTTTGATAGCTTAAGTTTTATTGTCAAAAGTAAATATATATAAATACTTTTGTATTTCAAGGTTTTGATAGTTTAAGTTTTATTGCCAGAAGTTTAAAAGCATAAACATCCTTTCAATGGTGCTTATAGTACTAATGATATTTTATCCCTCCAAAATTAATTTCAAAGCTCATGTATTTTTTATCTTGACCAAAAATACTTCACATGAATAAGAGTGACGCATTTTACATATATAAACCCAGTATGGTTATATTTAATTATTATTTTGCATTTTATTGGCAGTTCAGAAAATACAAAAAAAAAAAGTTTATGACTAGAATACATACATATTATTATTAAAACCAAAGAGCTGATTGAATTCTTCAAAAATTGTACAAAAAGATCAAATATTCTCTCAAACATTGATGAAATGGATGGAAAAATAAAACAATTATCACTTAATTTTGAAACAATGTTCATTAATAAATTTTAAAACTATATACAATAAAATATATTTACTTAGACTTCTATTTTCATTTTTATATTTTGGTATATACAAAGTCATGTCAATTCATCAAACACCTTTACTGAACTTCAACTTGTGAGAAGAAGAAAACTTATCTATCCATCAGAGGTTAGACTCCATGTACAACACATTGTTTTGTAAGAAAGGGTGGGGGGAGGGGAGGTTGCTACGTGAATTTCAATTTTGATAAAAGTACAAAGAACTAATCAGCGGTCTCTTTTTCGGTATCAAAATGATCTCACATAAATATTATAAACTTGTAACCTTTTGCATATTAAAATAGTTACTAATTTAAATCTAAAAATAAATATTTAGTTGTTGAATTCCTTGGTGTATTAATTCCTTGGACTTTTTTTGTTTCACTTGGGGCTATACACTGTTGTTTCCAATGGTTGTGGCAGCAGCTCTGTATTAGATCCCAAACCCATTTTCCAGCAAGTTCTCAAAGATATACTTGACTTCCTGCCAGTCTCCAGGTGGCATTCCGATGGCCTCAAATGATTCGGCATGGTTGTCATCTACTGCTTTTAGAGCATATATGAAGTTCTTGTATTCCTTCTTACTGTATCCTAGATATTTCTTAAATTCTTTCAGGTTGGGGCTAACTGAAAAAACAGACAGAAGAAAACACAAACCTGATTAGAAATTTTGATATAATTAAGAATTTATGCATAATATATAACTGATAAGCTGCCATGCTGGTTTCCATAGCATTGTTGTAAGGTCCAGATGACAGGGGAATACATTGTGTGTGTATTACAAGGGATATATCAATATTTTGCAAATACTAAGACAAACAAGCTAGCAGTCAGAAAAGAAACATTGAGGTATTCACTTAATTGAACATAACCTAAATAAAGCAGTTGATAAGGATTTAGTCATCTGGATAAAACTACCACATGGCAGCCAAGCTTTATTGTTTTGCACACGACAACAACATGGAAGTCAAAAAGAATTTGGTCGTTTGTATGTATCCACAACATGAGAGCCAATGTGGATTTCTTCCTTTGCATACAACCACAAAGTTGCAGCCAAGAAGGATTTATTGTTTGCACATGACAACAAAATGACAGTCAAAATGGATTTGGTAATTTGCATATAACCACAACATGGCAGCCAATGTCGATATCTTCCTTTACATACAACCATAACATGGCCGTCACGAGGGATTTATTGTTTTACACAAGACCACAGCATGAGAATCATTCAGGATTTATTCATTTGCATATACCTTCAATATGGCAGAAATAAGGATTTCCACATTGGTATATAACCATATGGCCAAATTCATCATTCAGGTGCATGTGCACTTTGATAAAAGAAACAGTCGTCTCCACAAAGTTGCATTACTGAAACACCCCTTCTTTTCCAATTCTTTTACAAACAATTGAAACAGATTAAAACACCTGTGCATCTTTACAGTTAATGAGATAGTGGCATCACTCTTTGATCCTTGTAAAAGCAGCCTCATTTATATTCTATTCTTGATCAAATAAGGGGTATAGTACTTGAAAAATCATTTGGTTGATTAACAGACCCTTTATTTGTTTATTTTCTTTCTTCATTCACTATATGCAGAATGTGAATATGTGCCCTAAATTTATGAAAACTGGGGGGGGGGGGGGGGGGGGCAGTCTTGCAGTGGTTAACACACTTGCTTTCCACCTCTGAAATCCCGGTCTGAACCTTGGGTTGGCATTCACAACAGGGATCCAGCTCACGTTGAGCCAAAAATCTGGGGCCCGTTTCACAAAGCGTGTTAGACTTAGGCAACAGGGACTTAAACCTGAGACTTTGGTCTTGGCTAGGTCTGGGACTTAAATGGATTTATCAAAGGGTGACTTAACTATGTCCAAGCTTATTATGTGACCTTTTATATCTATTCAAAATATACTGTGGGTGACATATATCCTTGGTTTGATCATTTTATCTCAGGATAAGTGCTGTTTTGAAATTGAAAACCTTGTTACCACAAATAAACAAACTTTATTTGCAGCCATTTCAAATTTTGAAATGGAAAAAAGGTTTATGGTGGCCATATTCAAATCCGCTTTAACTCTACAAAATTTAAGCCCACTACCTACCAGACTTAGAGTTAAATCCACTGACTTAGCAATTTCATGGACTTGGCGGCTTTGTGAAATCCACTAAGTCTAAGACCACTTACTAAGACTTATCTGTTTACAAAATTTAAGACCAAAGTCTTAAATTTGAGTCTAAGTCTGGGCTTAAGTCCCTTTGTGAAATCGGTGCCAGGTCAAGTGTTCACAACTGTTTATACTAAACTTGAGCTGATTTTGGCTCAACTTGAGTTTGTTCCCTTTTGTGAATACTGCTCCAGGACCTGGCCCTATATAAGAAAGTTGGTAGTTGCCTACCAATGTCCAGAAGGTTACAACGCAGAAATCTTGACCAACTAGTATTTACTGGTTTCCTCTTTCCTTAAAACTGCCCGTCGTGTTATACCCTTTTCAATGTGTTAAAATCACCGTTAAGCCACAATAAATCAAATTTTATTTTTCACAAATCAAAAAGTACTTTCAGATAACAGTACATGTAAACTATATAATAAAGTTTTTACGTTTAAAAATCGTTGATAAGGTTCCACATTTCAACTTCAAAAATCAATGAAATTTTAGTTTTATCATTAGACAGAATTGTACAATATCAGTGTAGAACACAACAAACCATTGTATTTTAAATAATTACATTGCAGCAATGGACAAGTAAAATAATCTTCTTTAGGTAGGTTTTTAACTTTACTTATGAAGTCAGTTTGTTTACCGATAATTCACTATGTCTAAAGGTCCTTTCAAAGTCAAAATGGTTGTTTTACGTCCTGTTCAACGACCAGGGTCATATTGGCACATGTCTTCAGCATTGCCACTTGTGGGGGTCGAGCCCACACAGAGGTGACTGCCTGTGATTAGATGCCAAACTTGCTAACCACTAAGGCCACTGAGGACCTCTTTAAGGTCTTTTCACACTGTTCTGGTTGTATCAATACATATTTGAATTTGGTTCAAGACCTTGTCCTTATTGTTTTGTAAATGGGCCTCGTATACAGGTAATACAGGTAGTATGTGTTTACAAAATGAGCCGCCTGTAAAGCAATATCATCCACCTTCACTCCCATGTACAATTTAGTTTAGCATGTGAGAGCTTGTGCCAGGCTTTTTTAAAAAAAAAAACAACATCATCTATGTGCTGAAATTATCACCCATATTGTGTCAAACGCATCCTGCCCAAACAAGAATCCCTACTTATTAAACCTTATACCCCAGTCACACTACAGGCAGTACCTCCTGTGTTTAGAGGTTTTGCTCGACAACGGAGCTGTCTCCAAGGGTGCCTCATATTTTCCGATATTTGGTATGTCCATTCACACTGTGTGTAACCCACAGTTATAGGTGTTAAGCGAACTCCCCTGTCCTTCAACTGCTGTGCGAACTTGTGACACAGTTGGGAAAAGTCCAATTCCTCCACTCAACTTAAGTCACTGTAGTACACTGAATGACAACTGAGTCACAAGCTTATGTTGCCATATTAAACCAAAGCTCGACTGTTCTGTTTATTTATTTGGGGTTTTACATCACTTTCAACACTGTACAGGTCATATCACGACGGGTAGTTGGAAGGGCAGAGGAAACCAGTACATAGAGTTCGCTAGGGTTTTGTACTGTAAACTGCCGACCAACGGCAAGCAACTACCAGCTTTCCCACATAAGGCCTTGACGGGGATCGAACCCCGGCCTCAGAGGTGGGAGGTGAGAGTGTTACCACTCTGCCACCGTGGCCCCCAAAGCTCGACTGAGTCACAACCTTATATACACTGTGGACCACACCTTCAGTTACCATACCATAAAATTCATCTGTGCCTGCTTATGGTGAGACAGCCAGAGGCAGAAATGTTAATCATTTTCAAACTTCTGTTGGAAGCGCAAGGTATTGGACATTTTGCCACTGCGTCACAAGTTCGCATACAAACCTTGGATGGTCAGGGATCTTTTGCCCAATGCCTTTAATTGTAGGTTATACCATCTGTAGTGTGATTGGGGTATTATGGATACTACCAAAACACGAAATCCATGTAGCCGGATATAAGTTTAATGTTTTGAGCTCATATGTAGCTTGTGGGGCAAAGAAGGAACAGTGTGTTTCTCTAGGTGTTAATTCAGAAAGTTTATCTTGGAGATGAGAGACTGCAATTTCTCTTTTTTCGTCTTACTTAATCAAAAATGTCATAAAAAGGCTTCCAATGTTACACATTACAGGTATATTATTTTTGTTATATTAGGTAGCATGTGCTATGTCAACAGTCTGTCTACCACAACATGGGTGTGAGGCATGATTAATCACTGAGTAAATAGTGCATAACAAAAGTAAAAACATACCTCATTAGACACATATGAAAATACATATCACTCATGAAGATGAACAATATGATACTCATGCTATGCGCTTGTATTATACTGTCATCTGCATACATGATATACTTTTTGCGTAAATATATCCTGTGGGAAGGTTTCCTATTATATTGCAGGGGCTTAGTATTGTAGGGGTAACACACTCACCTCCCACCTCTGAGGTCTGTGGTTCGAACCCTGGATACTACGTGGGATATCTGGTATTTACTTACCAATGCTCTTACAGTTTGCAGTACAGAACCTTGACCAGGTATTATGTACTGGTTTCCTCTGCCCTTAATAATTTCCTGCTGTGATATAACGTATACGATATATAAAAAGTGACTTAAGCCCAAATAAATCAAAAGCTATATTATATTGCATCTTATTTTTCTTGTCACTGGAACCTGAGCTTTGTTTCAATGTAATTAAATGTACTTCTAGAGAATGCATCTGTTTACACTACCCTTTTACAACACCCTTCCATGACAAGAAATAAATGAGGCAAAGTAACATGCCATGACGTATTATATCTCTTGGAAACCTACACAAGAATCCTATTTCTCATGTTCTATAAAATGTCTGCAAATTACTGTTACATTTGATCTGGTTTCTTGTGAAATATGGTATTTGCACACAGTATACTTGTAATACTTCTGCTTGGATTTGTGTCTAAATATTGTCCAAATTTTGTAAAATCTGGACTGGGGTTTCATCAACAAAACTCAATCTCAGACTTCCATATAAACCCACATAATTTAGGGTATAAACTCAAACTCACATAGAAATTACTTCTGATAGGTCTTTCACTGGATAATACCATAATGAAGTATATCCTTGTGGAGGACACATTTTAGTCTGATATTGTCAGTGAGTCTGGAATTAAGAATGATTTTGAGATTTGTTTTGAGTGTTAACCAATATCTCTTATGAAAAATCAAAATCTGCATTATTGAGTGACATAAGATACCCACGTATATGCTGAAAATGAAATGTAAGGTTTAAAACTTAAATTATGGATTATATTTGAGTTTTAGTTTGAGATTGACTTTAAGAGTCTTCATGAATAGTAGCTTAAATCAAGTATGGCATTAAGCTTAAGGACATAAGTTATAGGACATATTAATGTCTAAGCTACCTCTGTGGAAAACACCCGATACCATTTTGATTCTGTAACAATAAAGGTTACAAGTAAAATAATACATCCTCACAAGTTTCTTTTATATTTCCCGAGTGGGCAAAAACTTTTGTGTGGGAGTGTAAGATCTAGGTGACATGGATATAGCATCCATTATTTAAACTTATGTATCTTTTTTCTTGCTGACATTGTAGAATATCATGCAATGTCATTTATGATGTATGACTGCATGGTCCATCATATATTTGCTACATTTTTTGTGGTGTCTAACGCAGTTATTATGCTTGTTAGTTACAACTGCAGATGAGACAAAAAAAAAAAACAACAACAACAAAAGATGAGCTGTGTAAGAGGAAATGATGCTTGCCATATTTCATATTGTCTGAAGTTGGTGCATTGTACTAATTCCCATAAAAATACAAAACATCACAGAACTGAATTGCTTCTTAGTGATAGATCTCTATCGCCACTGTCAACGCACTTGTTTCTGCTTAGGCTATTTCATTAGAGACCCCCTCCACATTGGTAGATGGTTTGGCAGCACTCCCGAATGTGTCTTCTTGTGATTTTTGCTTACTCCTGCTGGAATAAAATGCCCAGACTGGTCATGGAATTGGACAAGTCCAAAATAATGTGAGAGTCCTTACATGATACAAGAACAAGTACCAAATCATGCATTATTCTGCAAGGCAATCAGGGACATTTGGTAGCAGATCATATAAATGTTCCTCAATGATTTGGAACATTACCCAACAATCTCAATTCTTCTGATAAATGACTTGGAGAAAACATGCTATAATAAGGAATGAGTCTACTATGACTTACATATATATGGAATGGTATAGGAGCTGCTCAAGAAGAATGGATGGTATGGAACCATCCCTGCATTTGGAGGCTATGTTATCCTTATGGATTCAGCAAGTTCAGGAATCACTTTTTTTAGGCTCCGGACTTTTATGAATTGTGGCATAGTGTGATGAGTCTCTTCACTGAAATTAAGCGGCAATGGGCTACATCAGTACTGCGATGGGTGACTGCTTCAGTGCACTACTGCAGTCTCTGATGGCTTTGCAAGCTCCTGCTAGTAGACCAAAATCCCTTTTGGCCGTGTTAACACATGTGACTGAATGAGATTTTGTATTATCTTCATTTGTAGTATTTATTTCTAATCTAGAGGTCTTCCTAATGCCAATAATTTTATATAACTAATGTGGCACATAAAGGTAATACCAGTGAGTGAAAACTGTCTAGAATATATCCTAAGATATAGAAGTACAGAAGTTACTGTGCATACATGATACCCAAGATGACATATTAATGGCTGATTCACATTACACCGAATCAGGATATTAGTTTAGAAATTTGTTCGGAATCTAAAAACCTGATTTTTTGGCCAAATTTCCACATAAATTCTTTCAGTAAATATTAAATATTAACCATGTACATTGTGATTGGTTAATTCACTTCAATGTTTATTCTCATTCATGCATCCAAAGAATTGTTTGCACAAGTTAATAACCCATTGTCCGACGCTAGTAGCCAATCCTCCCACCTATTGGAATTGTTCAATTATTAATGATCACATTAACCTGGCCTGAAGGGAATAATTCAATTTCTTCCTGATTCACTTTGATTTTGATTTATTTGGATTTAATGTTGCATTATTTAGTTTGGGTTTTACGTTGCTTTAAACACTGTACCGGTCATATCACGATGGGTAGTTTTGTGGGTAGAGGAAACCAGTATATACAGTTGGTCCAGGTTCTGTACTGCAAACTGCCGACCATCGTTAAGCAAATACCGACTTTTCCACATAAGGTCCGGGGTCTGAACTGCAGACCTCAGAGGTGTTAACGTCACTGTCAACACATTGTATAGGTGATATCATGAATGGAAGTTTTAGGACAAACCAGTACCAACTGACAATTTCAATCTGCACAGTAGGCCTTTTTTGAAATATGGCTAGCATACATACAGACGTAATCCAAAGATTACATAACCTCTGTAACTAAGGTAGTAAAGATCCATTAAAAGACTATGTTGGAACTAAGTGAGGAAAATCCTGTAATAGTTGAAATCCATCCACTGAATATTTAAAGCTAAAGAAAAAGTAATAAAGAAGTGAGGAATTCTTTTCATTGCCCCCAAGGTCTTTAGAACAGAAGCAGGTGATTTTGTGAAATCTAATCACCGCAACCAGGTCATTTCCGGTTTGATTTAATTTCTTTCACTTTTCCAGGACTTTAATTTCGGCCCACAAGAAATGTCGCCATTCAACTCTTTTATGATTCATGGTAAGCTTGTTTTATCTTTACGAAATGCAGTGCTAGTTCTGGGAAGAAGTGAAAGAAAGATATAATTAAACCAGAAAAGAAAATAGGTGAAAATGATAAAATTGCACATAAGGATGTAAAAACAATTCCTAGTAAATTTCTTAGTGAAACTTTCTTTGAGTCAAAAAGCTCCACATTTGTTCAATGTATTATTGTTCTGCAGTGGTCTTATGGCACCATAATTTATTACATTACAAAAACACACAGCAAAATGTGAAACAAACATGCTATTTCTTTCAAAGGAGTAGAGAATATTGTATTGTATTTATACTCTGCAAATTTCAAAGTTGGGGCTTTAGGGTCATATTGGGACAGGTCCACATCATTTATCACTTGTGGGAGTCGAATCCACACAGAAGTGACGGCCTGTGATTAGATGTCAAACTTGCTAACCATTAGGCCACCGTGGCCCACTTTATAGACTCTAATATCTCGTTCACTATAGGACTAAAATTGCATTTTGATCCATGGCAACTGCACAAATATAACCCAAAGCTCTAGTGAATTTGCCTAACTGAAAGAGAGAGGATTGGGGATGATCAGTATCAGTGTTCCCAAGGTTCTTTGGCCTGCCACTGGTAACAGGACCGAATGACAGCGGACTGCCATTTTATGTGTTCATCCTAGCCACTTAAACCCCATTCACACTACTGGTGGTACATTCCGCAGTTATACGTTTTTGGCAAATTGCTCCTGTCCTTCAACAATTGTCTGTGGTTCGTATGCAACCTTGCGACACAGTGGCAAAATGTCCATTACCTTGCACATTCAACAGAAGAATAAAAATGTTTAAAATTTCTGCCACTGAATTTGGTACCGTGACGATGTCCATGAGAATGTGAACATGTGCAGATGGATTTCTTGCTACGGTAACTGAATGTTTAGTCCAAAGTGTATATAAGGTTGTGACTCGGTTGTCTTTTAGTGTAACATGGCAACATATACATGAGTGGAGGTGAATAGATGTTTCGTCACTTCCTCACAAGTGTGGCGGCATGGGAAATGCCTTGTTATTATTATTAAATTATTTCATTAATTTTGTGTATTAATTACATACAAAAGTAAGTCTTTAATGAATCATAGGTCTTGGACAAGACTACAAAATGTCCACTGGCTATACCTTTCACAAAGGCATAGAGCTGTTGATATTGTTTGGGTACATTCTCATCATCTCCCATTTCACCCTCAATTAAATGCACACCTGGCAGAAACTATAACAGTTCCCATGTACATCTAAATTGAACTTACTTAGTTTTAAAAAACAACCAACAAGCTTTGAATCCTACTATAAATATACTGATTAGTTTGTTCATTTTATTAAACATTATATTTATTTTATAAATTTACTGGTTGACCATAACTAAAATAAACTCTTTTGTGTTGTCTTTTGAACAATGTCAGTGCCACTACATGTAATGAGTTGTGATATTGTTTTAACTTTGTGAAATGTTCTGTATTGATGCACACAGCTGCATGCATGGTTATAAAATTGACAGAAATGACACCTGATGTCCATCAGTGTCAGGACACAGATCCATAAGTAACTGCTTTTGTTTTTGAAGTGATATAAGTATTTGAAATGTAATCCTTTGGCCTGGGGAATCTATTTTTCAGTTTTGGGTGGTCAAATTTGTGTATAAAAGGGGCAGTTTCTTTGGAAAAGGAAGTTTTTGGGACTGACAAGAGAGGGAGTGTTTTGTGATCCAGATTCTTGGAGACTGTTTTGTTTCAACATTTTTGCAAGTGTTCACTATTTTTGGATTGGACAGTCACCAAAAAGGGTAAGCATGGTTACTTAATTTATATTCATTTTACTTAAGGTTCCTTGTAAATATGTAGATAATGTGTAAGCTTACCAATGTTAATGTGTGTAAATATAGTTTTGTGTGTAGTTGATAATGTTTTTGTTTTAAGTTTAAATGGTATAATCTTTTACAAGTTTAAGGTCTGATTAGTATAATCTCAGTGTACAATGTGTACTGTCATTCAGGCTGTGTACATTGTATATGAAGTATAGGTTCAAATAAGGTGATAGGACTAAACTATGGGGTGTCTGTGCAGGCAGCTCATGCAAACAATGATGTTGTTAATGTTTTGTAAACTTAGAATAAACAGCATGTACAATGTGTACTCTCATTCAGGTTGTACACACTGTATGTTATAGGTTCAAATAGTGAGATAAGTCTAAATCATGGGGTGTCTGTGCTGGCAGCTCATACACAATATGACTTTATTAACTGTGAGGAAAGCTTAGGTTAAACAGTATGTAAAAATGTGTACCTTCATATAGGTGTAGGCATTGTCTAAAATGTAGGTTACTATGATAAGGGTATATTATGGGGTGTCTGTGCTGGCAGCTCATTAATATATAATGATTTTGTATTATAATTTCATGTAGGCAGTACATACAGTATATACTGTCATCTAGGCTGTATATATTGTATACAAATATAGGCAAAATTAATCTGCTTGATTTAGAGTCTTGACCATGCAGGCTAGGCTTTGAGTTAAGTGGATACTTTAGATCAACTTCAAGTCAGTTCTCCAGTTTATTGAAGTTAAGTATCTTCTTTCACATATAAGGTTACTAGGGTTGACTTAACATAAAGCCACGGGAAAGACATATAGTCGCCTTCACTGGGAACTCTGACAACATGCAGTTGTCCTGAGATCATGTAAGTCAACAATGGTTCCTTAAATTAGTAATTTTATAGTTTATCAGGCCAAATTCATGCTGAAGATAACTGTTCAAGGTAATTATATAATTAAATCTGACCTATATGTTAAATTAGAATGAAAGGTATGACAAGTGTGTTAAATGTCACTTTGTTTAGAATTTATTTGTCAATTTAATTTTATAGCTTAATGTTTAGTCTGTCTGAGGCTAGTTTTATCAGTTTAGTCAGTCATTCAAATGAGAATGAGAAGTTTAACCTTGTTTGGTTTAGTTAAGTTTATATTATAGGGATTGTTGATGTTACTATGGCTTTTGAGATGACTATTTTGTGGTTCTGCCTTTCACTTAGTTTCACTAGTGAATCAATTAGTGTCATTTGGGAATATTTGGGGTTACATTCTTGTTCAACAGTTTCTTGTAAATTTAATAAGCATTTAATAAGCATTATTTTGAATCTTACATGGAATTGTGTGTCCATTCAGTTAATGTAAACTGTATATTTACAATACTTTATGAATTTATTTGGTTCTATGGCTGAATCTTGTTCAACTGTAATGACTGTATGGTTTGGAAGGGGTAATTTTGGTGAATAAATGTAATTATAGTTAAACTATGGTATTTCTGTTGATGGTTGTCTCTGAATACCCTACCTTATGAATATGAGGCACAGCCTCCCTATTAACTTAGGATGACCACTGGACCTGGGCATGTTGCAGAAATGATCTGACATGGGAAATTTTGTGTCAACTGCTGTTGACTGGGGGCTCGAGCCGGAGGGCCACTTTGGGGTCAGTTTGACTAATTAGTGGTCTTGTTGAACCTGGTTGTAATTAAACAACAACCAAGCAGCCCCCCCACAGAATGGTATTGGTCAGGCCAACACATCTGCCACACAAGGTCGCACACGAACCTTGGTGTCCAATATCGTCCATTGCCACTGGACTCAAGAGTTGTGGGACATACTGCCCGTAGTGTGCATGGAGCATTAGTATCAAACCCAGTTCCTCTATGTTCCTAGGCAAGTGTGTTAGCCACTCGACCACATAGCTAGATAAGATGGCTGACTACAGTTAAGACGGCCAGATACAAAAAATATGAATGGTGGAAAATTTTAAATCACACTAAAACTGGGGAGAAAGTCGACCATATTATTACATAATGCTTGGAAACACCTCAAGGTTTTACCCACCAAATGGGAGACATGGCAAAAAGCACACCCTATAGCACTATCCATCAATTAAGTCCTGAAAATTTTATGAGCACAATTGCTTGTTCAATTGATGCAGTTGCAGTTTCCTTAGCTTTCAGTCTTTCTGAGGCGTCCAACACAAGGTTGCTAAATGCCACTACATAAATATATGTACAAATGGTACAAAGGGTTCTATTCTGTGTTTTTATAGTGCCTAATCTCCGCACAGAGAGAGAATCTAAGGTATAACACCCAAAATGATTTCATGAGTTTGTCTGGTCCATTGAATTAGCAAGGGTCATTTCCACGGAGACACTGACTAGGTAATATGTCTTGGCAAATAGATATGATTCAAGCTTCTTTGCAAAGGAGGCCATTGGGGGGGGGGGGGGGGGGGGGGGTGCAAAACGAATATCACCAGGCATTTCATTTCAAACTTTGTGTACAGATGGACAAATATAGACAATGTTTACTGCTAAACCTAGAAACCTAGCTCAACCTCGAATCATGATAAAATTCTGTGTACACTATGGTTTTTTATATTATGCCTAGTAATCTGATAAAAGTTGAAGAATACTTCAAAATTGAAATAGTTTTCTTACATCTCATCTTTTATATTATTGTTGGCATCTTTTACAATGTAGAAGGCTCCCCCCTAGATGACAAATCTCCACCAAGACAGTCTAGTATAATCACATTATAATTGAACCCAAATATTACTGTTTTTTTATTATGTAATCTCAACCATGAGTCCTATATCATTGAAAATGGGACAGTTGAGAGTTTGGGATTGTTTTTTAAACTAGAGTATCTTTCACAAAATTTAATCACTTCTTCCTGTGATCTGATCCTAACCACATAAAAAATCCATTAAGACACATTCATTAGTCTTTGGGTAGTCGTAAACCCAGATAAACAAACAAATTAACACATTCTAAAGATTTCACTGACAGAGGTAATCAGCAGCAATTTTATTATTGGATTAGCCCATTTCATATCATCATCAGTTTACTTATCTTAACTGCTAACGAAGGTCCCCAGTGGCTTGGTGGTTAGCAAGTTTGGCATCTAACTACAGGCAGTCACCTATGTGTGGGTTTGACTCCCACAAGTGACAATACTGAGGGCATGTTCTAATATGACCCTGGTTATTGAGTGGGGCATAAAATCCCATCTTTGATTTGACTTATTTGACTGCTAACAAGGGTGTAAAACCCAACTTTTTAGGTAACTTTTTAGGTAACATTTTAGGTAACACGGGACAATCTTTTAGAGGATAAATTTGAGATTTTACCTCCTGCTCAACAATCAGGGTCATACTGGGACATATTCTCAGCATTTTGCCACTGGTGGGAGTTAAATCTACACAGAGGTGGCAGTCCACGGTCAGACCCCAAATTGGCTAACCACTCAGTCATTGGGGACCCAACTCATTCAGAAACTCATTTTTAGTCTATGCTTAAACTCAAAGCGAACAGTTGGTTTTGTTTTGATTCTGCATGTGTGTGTATTGACAAAAATGTATTGACTTTACGACTGGATATAAAAACAAGTACAGACTATGCACACATAAAGATTTAAGTATAAGTATAAACTCAGATATTGCGTTTAAACTGATATGAGATTACTTTCGAAAGTACCAATTTCACCACTATGTCATATAAGGTAAAACTTGAGATTTTGTGTCTGAGTTTAAGTATGATTTGTAAGACTCTTTGTAAATAAAGGTTTGAACAGAGCATAACATACAGGTATTTATCATCCAATACACGCCACATTTCACCAATATACCAGGAAATAAACAGCTGGTAATAATTTATTTTTATTCTTCAATAAAAATAATCTTTTATCCTTAATATCATTATATTATCATTGGATAAAGGGAAATAACTGCAATATTATTCCTATCACCAACCTTCACCTGTTTAAAACCTTAATTATCAATGGTAAGTCCTAAAAATGGTTCAGATCATCCAAATTTATTTTTGAAACCAGGAAGTGTTTCAAAATTACTAAAATGTTAAATACTCAATTTTAAAATTATTTCATTGCAATCTACATATATATTTTGTTGGAACTTCTATTTGTTTTAACATATCCCACTTTGTTTGGAATTTTTTTATTTGTTTATTGTCTCACGCTTGAGTTTTGTGCATAATTTCCCACCTTTTTTAACTGTTTGTCATGTATACTGGGAACTAAACAACTGAAATATATTAAGTGACTGTTATTTTTCATCAAAGTTGCATTCTTCGTGAAGTTATGTTCTTTGTAAGATTGTATTCATCATGTAGTTGCATTCTTCATAAAGTTGAATTCTCCATAAATTTGGGTTCTTCATATAAAGTCGTATTTTTCATGCAGTTGTATTATTCATAAAAGCTGTATTCTTCATAAATTTGTATTATTCATAAAGTTGTATTTATCATAAAGAAAGTTGCATTCTTTATAAAGTTGAATTCTCCATAAATTTTTATTCTTCATATAAAGACGTATTTTTCATGAAGTTGTATTATTCATAAAAGCTGCATTCTTCATAAATTTGTATTATCCATTAAGTTGTATTTATCATAAAGAAAGTTGCATTCTTCATAAAGTTGAATTCATCACAACGTTGTATTTTTCTTGACACAAAATGTCATGAAAATTTGAGAAACCGTATGAAAATAGATGACTTTACCATAATGCTAATATACTTTCAACCAAACTCAAAACGACCGATATTACAGGTTACAAGTCCATATTTATGACTTAAATAGAAGTATTATCATCCACTTATCGTTCAAAGTGGACATTGGATAAACAAAAAAAATTATATATCTATATTTAGTTATATTCAAATTTTGTGCCTCCATCTATTAAATTAAATGATTTCATAATTAGAGCCTGGGAAAGGCTATCTGAAGTCTTGGGATAGCTTAACTTGTGAATTGTGCTGAAACTATTCATGAATTCCCTCATTTCTATCGGAGAACATTATTCTAGCATTTGCGGATCCCTTTTGTAAATTTTATTTATGTGTTTTCCAGAGATGTGAGTTTTATAAGGCCTTTATAGAAAAACAGGGTGGCAGGGGTGATACATTCCCAACCTCAAACTGATCAGGATCAAGACATCTTTAATTGGTACTTTATTTTTGAGTATTTTTGTCATGTACATGTAAACCAAAACCTGAGAAGAGTTTCCATACAAAAACACATGTTTAATGATTTGTGGTTTTTATTTTAGTTCAACTGCAATGTATGCATATGTAAAAAATAAAATAAAGATTAAGCTCATTGCAACATGAAAACAAAAGTGTTATCTTTGGACAAAACAATGAATATCTGATACATTTTCATCTAGTATTTTATCTAATACTTGCTTCATAGCCACACAAAGGCATTTTATAGCTGTTTGTTGCCTTTCAATGCCTTTCTGCGTGATGAAGAACAATAAACCAACATCATCAGCATACACATCAATGATACAGGTTCACTTTGCAAATATGTGCTCTTTATTTGTCATCTGAAGCCCTACATCAAGGAATACTGTTTTGTAACAATAAGTTTTTTTAAACAAAGCCTTAAATCTAGACTACCTTTAACTTCTTGTATGTGGCTTTGCTACAGTGTTTGTAAATACAATTGCACATATTTAAAAACTTCTATTTCAAGATTTGCACTAAAATGATATTTTTGTATTAACAAAATTGCTGATTATATTTTCCGAAATGTGCAAACTTTTGTTGTACATAGGCAGTATTGAATTTGACCTCTGACCCCATTATTATTCAGACATTATTATGTTCATTTATAACGTTTTTCTAACATTTATCATTAAATGTTTAATAAACAGTATACATAAAACGTTTTAAAAACATTCTATTATAAATGGTTATCGTACCCATCATTTTTTAACCTTTGCCAAACGTTTCCTTTCAAATGTTTGCAAAACCCAAAAATGTTTACGGGGATGTAAAGGCATTTGTCATCTGGTCAAATGAACCATGTGGCCAGTGTTTAATTCCAGCTTCTCGACTCAATATATTCTACTCTCCTGTACAGAATGCCAGTCTTTTGCAAGTTTAACTTCATAACCAGAGTAGGGTACTCATGTATACTCCCAACTGAAGAGGGACACATATATAAAAGGGATTTTGTCCAAGGAGAACAATTTCCATTGCCCAACAATAGTTTGCAATAGTTTGTCTATATATATCCCACGATATTACTGGCAATCTACAAATGAAGGGCCACTCTGTCATTCATATTTTGACCGTAAATTTTATTAAGAGGTTTAGATTATATTTTTTAATAAGACATACCAAATGATATTTATTGTAACAATATCTGTATACTGTTTGATCATTTACGCCATATATGTTGACTATAACCTATATTATCGGCCGTTTAAATGCAAACCGGAAGTACCAGTGACCGTCCGTTTTGTTATAGAAATAGACAACGACGAGCGAGGGGTTATAGGCAATTTTACAACGATTAGCGATATTAGGATCACAAAGGCGGAGCCTGAGTGATTCTAATGTGGTAATCGTTGTAAAATCACCTATAACCCCGAGCTCGGAGTTGTCTATTTCTATTCTAACATGACATTTTAGAAGATCTTATAAAAATTAGTTTTGAAGCTATTTTATAGAAAAATATACGAATATTCTACAAAGATTTTTTTATCGAGGGTGCCGTTGAATTATTGGAAGAGCCACAAATTAAGATAACCCTTTTCTTTGTTAAAGGTCCTTAAACTTCAGCACATTCATATCAGTATATTCTATATTCAAATGTAAGAATCCCTGAATATCGTGTTTACCATTATTTGTCTATTTAATGAAAAAATCTAGGCTGTTACTTCAAGTTTTCTTTTTACGGGGCAGCATTGTGAGCGATAAAATAGAACTGATGATGTTATGCGGGGTTTTATGGAGCAATTTTTCGTGTCTTAGCCAATCAGAATCGCGGACACAGTCGTGTCATGTTAGAATTGCAGATAGAGGCACTTATCCTTGACCTCTAACAAAGACATACACGGTGAACTGTCACTGGCAGGCGGGCGTTCACAGGTAGAATGCCAGTAGAGATTCTGGACGAGTTTAAATCAATATATCTTCCCCGACATAAGTATTTAATCTCTTTACAAGTGTCTCACAAAATGAGCCAAAACAAAATTGACAAATTTTCTGAATATAAATAGCCTTACCAAACCAATTCCCCAGGACACTTACATCGCCATCTCAAAGTAACGTTTCTTGTATTTCTATTATCAACCACATCGTCCATATCTGAAATGGGCTTAAGTGGACCAATGTATGGTGTTAAGGATGTTATAGTTTAATACAGCTTAAGGTAATTTCTTCTCGTATGATTAAATGTTGGCCTGGACTCAATTTACCAGTACTTAATTAAAGAATTTAATTAATTAGCTTAACCATATTGCTCTTTCTTGCTGTAAAATCATGGCGATTTTGTTTTGAGTTCTACATTTTTTTTTTAAATTTTAAAATTCAGATTCTACCACGGGTAACAGATGTGTAATGTAATGTAAGCCCTTTCAAGTTGTAACGAAAAGGACAATCATGTTCCCTATATAACCATATTTTTAATCTTCTTTTGGAATTAAATATTGCTTTTGAAAAGACCCATCTGCAAGCTTGCAATGGAGACTTTTTCTGGGTAGCTAATAACTTTGAATTTCAATGACAAATTAAACTTGTGTTATATAGTCCTATGTTATTACATTACACACGTGGTCTTCTTATTTACAACCAATGAATCTCACGTATGGTTTCAAATTATTATGAGGGTGACAATTTCAGTAACACAGTCCTAGACACAGTGCTTGTGTATTGTGATTCTCCAGTCTATTCTATAGCAACCTATTACTGTAATGATGCTTCATTTCATAATAGTTGCACGTTATTGTAACACTAACTCATTCTAATATGGTGAATCTGGTGTTAGGTTTAGTTGTATCAAATTGTGCAATCTTGCTAAAATCTGCAGAGGTATTTTTACCTCTTCAGAATGGAATTTAGCAAATAAATATGTCAAACATATAGCTTTTATTGGCCAAAACCATTTCAGCTTTCATATTTTATTGCCTCTTTACATATTACACCAAAGATCATGTCAATGTTGGGTCCACCTGGAGACAGGGAGCATCTTGAGTTGTTCCGAGATTGATAAAGGGCTGAAACTGTTGCAAACATCTCAAGATATGCACGCTGTCTTGAGTTGTGACTGTTCAAACTTAAGACTATTCTATGTAGACCCAAGAAACATTATCATGATAATTTTGAAAAATTGCTGTATTGCAATTGCAAAACATTAATCAAACTGATGTGAAGATCTATCTTGTAAATATATGTTGGAAAGATAATCCTCGAATGTTTTTCTTGACCACGTGAGAGCAAGTTTTGCTCAACGCCTATGTATTCAGTTGCAGGGTAAGGTTTGCGCAGCATCTACTCCAGATGTGACAGTAAGTCATGAGATGTTTACGACAACTCACCCTCGTGAGTTGGCGCAAGAGACAACTCAAGTTGTTCCTTCCTGCCATATGGTCACTCAATACCAGCACTAGATATTCCTCAAATGACATACCAATAATGATGGACTGCCTTTGCTGCAGCAACTTGGTTTGATATTGTTTCTTGAAAATAATATTATCTTGACGATTGTGAACTCATTCTTTGAAGAAACATTTGCTAATTTAATTTCTTGCATTAAAGATTCCTGTTATGTTTCCTAGCTATATATCAGAGGAATTTTAGGTCAAAAGGATACTCCAGTTCTTACAGGAGATCATGGACACAAAGAGGTAGAGGCTGTTTCTGTGGCAAAGTGAAAAGCAACACTTTTGCAGAAGTCAAGTTATAAAATGGGTCAGTTTTCACATGTGTACATCAACATACAACTTGTGGCTACTTACTTGCTATAGCATGTGCCACCTCTTTAATTCTTTTGCCAGGGAAGAGACTGGGCATGATCCATTTCTGTTGGTTTTCAAGAAATTTGGCGATTTCTTCGATTGGCGGGCGCAAAGCTGAAATGACAAAACGATTGAAGAACTTAAATAGAAAGCACTTGCAGAGTGCAGATGTTTCTAAAAATTCTAGATTTTTGTATCCAAGGTATGATCCAGAACATCAGAAAGATTGTTTCATTTCATTTAGAGTTGTCACGAACATAGACGAACAGATGGACCCCAAAACATAACCCTTTCTTAGCTGAGGTAATTACTTTAAACACAACACCCAAGGAGGGGCCACAGTGGCGCAGTGGTAATGCAGTTGCCTCCCACCTCTGAGGTCGGTGGTTCAAACCCCGGACCTTATGTGGGAAAGTGGTAGTTGCTTGACGATGGTCAGCAGTTCACAGTACAAAACTTTAACCAACTGTATGTACTGGATTCCTCTGTCCACAAAACTACCCAAATAAATAAACAACACCCAAGGATATTTACAGATAAATAAAATAACCGAGCTTGTCACAATCATCCTTGGGATATGAATGGTTTTCAATCTGTTCTTCATTTATTTTTATTTATTTATTTGGGGTTTTACGTCACTTTCAACACTGTACAGGTCATATCACGATGGGTAGTTGGAAGGGCAGAGGAAACCAGTACAGAGAGTTCGTTAGGGTTCTGTACTGTAAACTGCCAACCAACGGCAAGCAACTACCAGCTTTCCCACATAAGGCCCTGACAGGGATCGAACCCCGGCCTCAGAGGTGGGAGGCGAGAGTGTTACCACTCTGCCACCATGGCCCCTCTCTTCATTTATTGGACAGAAATCTTTCTTTAACAGGATTTTGTGTATGCATTGAAACAAGCTTAGGAAAACCGGAAGTTGGAAAATTAATATAAACAAATGTGTGAAAGAAACTTTTCCACTGTTCAACTCATTGCATAAAGTGGAGGGTTTTATATTGATCAGCTCTGACATAAAAATTACCATTGCCCTTCAATTTAATTGTCAGGAAAGCCTTGATCATGATAATTGAATAACTGCTAGCTATCTCCTAGCCGGAATCTAGAAAAGAGTTTTTCAACAATAGACCACATAGAAACAAAACATGGTTTTAATTAGGGGTTTAAGTTTTACAGATGCACAAAAAGTATTTTATTTAGTAGAGTAATTTTTCAGTCATTGATTTAGTATAAGGGGGACTTCACACGTTTCCAGGTGAACAGATCAATTCTTAAAATATGTATGGTTGAATATAAAGTACACCAAACATAATGATATATATATATACTGATCTGCTTAGACATTTACATGTTTAGAATACATATTCCCTATTAGTGACTGTTCTGTATAAAAGAGCATGCATTTATTTTATCATGTTAGCATGGATTTAATTTTTTTTTTGACAATCATCCCCGAAAGGGAGAATGAAGGTATTGCAATCACTTCTGTTTGTCTGTTTGTTTACCATGCACATAAGGTGACTACTATGAATGGGCTTGGTTCATATAAATCACACAAAGTGGGGTTCACCCATGACTTGATCCTATTATTATAACTAAAAAATGTAACTTTCGAAAAAAAAAAGTTTGATGAGGACAAGTTTAAAATTGCTCTTAAATCCTTTATAAAATGAACTATTATGTTATTTATTCTGTGATACATGGAAGATCGGACAAAATGTTTTGGCCCAATGGTTCCATTTTAGGTTATATCTATTTATACAATATCAACCCTAATAGGGTTTTATCTGTCATCATCATTATTGTCAAATTGGGGAGTATGGATAACCCAATAAAGTGAGAAATTTACTCATTTATTTTTTTCATATTCTCTTTCTGCATGGGGTTATATTCTTTTTTTTTCATTTTCTGACACTTGGCAAATTGATAAACGCCTGTAGAGAGTTATTATAGGAATAACCCCCTCCAAAACCACGGTATACCCAGAATTTTACCATGGTTTGAGGCAATAAACCCCTCAGGCGGGTTATTCCTATTCTAACATGACAAATTATTTTAAGATTAATAATTATTGCAAATTTTACTGTAAAACGTTGATTGTTACGACAGCCATAATGAGCGATAATAGGGAGGGACAGGGTTATGCTGTGTTTTACCGGTGAAGTATTTCGTCGTTTAGCCAATCAGAATCGAGGACACATCTGTGTCATGCTAGAAATAGTATTTGGGGGACACCATTGCTATTTATCTATTTCTTTACAAAAGTAGTGTCTAATGGGGCCGAGCAAAATGTTTCTGTTTTATTGTAATATTGTATTTTTATACTTGTTAATATTTGCATGTCATATGATAAATGAAATATTTCAAATGATCTGCGGAAGATTTATTCAAAATTAGGAATGATCACAGTTAATTATTATCATTAAAACATTGTAAGTTTTACATGTTTATTTAAAATTAGGAGGGATTGTGGTTTATTATTATCATTAAAATATTATAGTTCTTAAATGTTTATTTAAAATTAGGAGGGATTGTGGTTTATTATTATCATTAAAATATTATAGTTCTTTTAAATGTTTATTTAAAATTAGGAGCAATCACAGTTTAATATTATCATTAAAACATTGTAGTTCTTGAATGTTATTCAAAATTAGGAGGGATTGCATTTTATTATTATCATAAAAATATAATTCTTGAATTAAAATTGGACGATTATAGTTTATCATTATTATTGCAAATTTATTAGTGTGGATAATATCATTAGGTGAGAAAAATATTGAGAAAATTCCTCATTCATACTTTCATATTCTCTTTGTGCATCTTGTTATATTTTTGTCAGAGCTTTCTTACATATAAAAAACTGCTGTACATGTATCACCAGGGTGGATTTTTTTTCTGTATAAAGTTCAACTCTCTTCACTTTAATCTCTTGGGGACTACAAAAACTAGCCTTACGTAAGCAGGATTCACAGCTATCAAAGGTAATCTCATCAACAGTTTCATTCAAGTTTTTATTTGTAAGACTGCCACCATAATGTCTTTTTTTCTTGACCATTTATACTCATGTCACATTCAACCGTTCTGGTGCAACAACAGATGCCCCTCCCCATTTTTGAAACAGAGAACAAAATGTATGTTACACTCCATGCATTATTTAGCCAACAAAATTAGCAGGAATCTCTGGTTTAGTATTGATATCCCAAGCATTGGAGGTCTTGAATGTTTCTTCAAAATAAGAAATATTGTGGCTTATTATTATCATAAAACATTGTAGATAGTGAATGTTCGTTATGAATTGTTCATGAAATTATGAAGAATTGTTTCATTAATTATTATTATTACAGATGTGGATATATTCCTGTTATGATTGCTTCAAACTGTAGAAAAAACTATCATGGCAAAAATCTGCGTGGGGCAGTTTTTGATCTAATGACAACCCTGTTTCATCATGTTCCTGTGAGTTGTGCGAGTGTTACGATTGTTCTATCATATAGAAAATGAAGCATTTTATATAATCTGATCTAATTCTACTTTTAGAACACTTTAAGGGGGCCACAATGCCACAATGTTAACACATTCACGTCCCACCTCTGAGATCGGAGTTCAAATCCCAGACTTACCTCAAGTCTGAAAGCTGGTAGTTACTTGCCATTAATCGGCGATTTACAGTACAGAACAGAACCAACTGTGTGTACTGGTTACCTCCACCCATCCAAGAACCAATCACAATATAACTGATACTAACGTATCTGGTGTGACATAAAACACTAAACAAATAAATAAATTTCATAGCACTTAATCACCATGATAGCAGAATCTATTGCACAGACACTGAGTCACAGCTTGAAATGTCTTAAGTAATTGGACGTCCATGTGTAATTCTATAATGAAAAACAAATCATTGTTGCTGAAACATTAAAAACATAAACTTGTTGAGTTATGATGCTATTGTTTAAATCAGTAAAACTATACCATGTTTATACCACTTTTCAAGATGCCAAAATCTTCCCTGTTAATCTGGAGAACTGTGAAAGGAGTTTTAACCTAATACCCCTGTTACACTATAATGAGTTTGCCTTCTGACCACCGCAAAATGAAGTCATAAGTATAATCTCATATGGTTTTGCATCAAAAGCATCGGAAGTAAAGTTTTTAAACTGTGGTGTCAAACTAGGAGACACAACTGTATCAATTATTTTATGTGCTGACGATATAGCTCAAATTTCTGAATCAGAAGATTCTCTACAGAAAATGCTGCACGTGGTAAATAACTGGTGCCAAAAATGACAGTTAAATATAAACTGTACAAAAACAGAAATTATTCAGTTCAGGAAAATGTGATAAAATGAAAGTGAATTTCAATTTCAATTTGGAAACATTATCATCTGAAAGGTTAGCAAATATAAATATCTTGGGGTGGAATTAAATTACTGCTTAAGCTTCATAATACATTAGCTACTGTTAGTAGCAGGTCATGAGGTAATCTTGTCCATAAATATGACAGTTCAAATGTGAGATACTCAAAGACATATAAAACTTTATATGATGCAACTGTTTGTAAGATCACGGATTATGGTTCAGTGGTGCAGCAAAGAGCAATGAGAACCATATTAGATGTTGACAGGGAAACTCCTATGCCCTTTTCATACTTAGATTTAGGCTTGACTCCACTAAATATATGCCAAAAGTTAGAGACTGTTGGACTGTTTCTACCACATAATAAATTTACCTGATTATCATTTACCAAAGCACATATTTACATTGGATACCACACGATGGAGAAAAGGGTTTAAGGTTGATGTTTATGGAAGCCAAATAAATTAATATCTTTGATACTAAGAGGGTCTGTTCTTCACTCATAAATTTGACAAGATCAAAGATTACCTTATGTCTATGTATCGAGAAAAAAATGTGTAAATCAGTGGAGAAAATGTCATGACTTGCAAATTATAAAGAGTTCGATCCTGTTTTAGAAATTGAGGAAAAAATGTATGCAAATTCATGTAAATAGTGAATTAATAGTTATATTATAGCAAAATTCAGAAGGTCTATATTTAGTAAATTAGAAATTGAAAAGGAAAGAATCAGGAATATTTAAAAGAGTTTGAGAATATGTAAACAATGTGATTCTTCCAGTATTGATGATGAAATATACATGTTTTTATACAGAAGCAAATTTTCTCAAGAAATAAAGCAACTTATTTCTAAGGTGTGCAAACTTGATAGGTACTTTCAATTCTCTCTGTCCAAAACACAAAATGGAAAAGTTGCTTAATGATCCAGCTATTGTTAATTTAATGGTCAAATTCATAGTAAAATGTAATGTCTGAAAGTTTCAATGAGTTTCGTAAGCCTATATAGGCTGGATGTGAATATCAAAGTATAGTATCTATCTATGGTTGCTTGGCTTATTTTTTCAGTCCGAAACTAATGAGTGGAATTAAGTCAAATGTAGATGCTTAGCCCAGTTTCAAGCATATTTGAAAAGATTTTTCAGTGAGCATTTCTCTCTTAAATGCTCACTGACATTTTTAGTTGTAATCTAATCATGACTAAAATCTTTAAGAATGCTACAGCTAATCTCTAGGGTGTTACGACTAATCGTTGGATTGCCAAGATGTATCTTATATACTATTCGGTTAAAATTGGGCTGATTAATCTAGTCACAGGAGTTTGTCAATTACCCTGCAAGATTTGTCGGGGCTAAGTGACATTTACGGATCACAGAGTCAGGAGTATGTAAGGACAATCATTTTGATTATATGACTCATCCTTTCTCTTGAGGCAAGTCACATAGTTGGGTCAGTTTCCCTGCTCCATAATTAAGGTGGTCAATGGCCTAGTGGTTAGCAAATTTGGCATCTAATCACAAGTTGACATTTCTGTGTGGGTTTAACTCCCACAAGTGACAATGCTGAAGACCTGTCCCAATATGACCCTGGCTGTTGAACCGGACGGAAAACCCCAGCTTTGACTTTGACTTGCTCCATAATTAAGAGGATTAGTCAAAACAGCTCTCAAGTTCAAATGCCACTGGTTCTTTCAATTAGTCACAACAGTGGAACTGCCTTATAATCAAGTTTCAAATTAAAATAACTACCTTCTTTGGTGCCATATAAGGGAAACTGTATTGCTGCCTTAAAATTACTTTGAAAGGGCAATAGTTATTTGACCTGTAATAAGGTTGATCAAAGGGGTTTTCACATGGTTATTAAGCACTGAATGACCATATGTCCCTTATTTCCCCTTATTAAGCTCAACCTGTTTTTTACATTATTTTGATCCTGCATGATCTTGATTGACTATCCCATATCCTTTATTTCACATATCTATAAGTATACTTGCCTTTTTACCTATATACCAGTAAACCCACTTACCCAGTGTACCAAGGAGCACTTCATATTTACCCATAATTCTCCGGGGTCTGCGATGGTAATGAAAAGTGGCATCTTATATCTATTTGCATTTGTATGAGACAAGCTCCAGAATGATGAATGAACCCTGGGCTAAGAGAACCAACTCTCCAAAGTCTTTTATTTTTTCCCTGAAAGATGAGGTTTTTTTTCTTTCTCTCTCCCTCATGCTATTAAAACTTGATGAGTTTAAGGTTTAACTTAAACTGAAAATACTTTTTCTAGGGATGTTTACAAGGTGAGTTACTAGTGTTATGTGATGACTTATCCTTTTAGCACACTGAAACCCTTTTAATGATATATGTATGTACATATATTTTATGTCTATTCTTCACTTTCTTTGGTGACATAACTATGGTGCTTTAGAGTGCAACATTACTTTAGGAATAGACCGAGTTCTTTGATCTTCGGGAGGGGGAAATGTTTTGGAAGCTAGAGTGTTATTTTATGGGAACTAAGTGACTGTGTTGGATTTTTGTGTCATAGGGGAAATTTTTAAAAATGTAAAAAAGAAGCAAAAGATTAATACTCTCCTCTTGTTTTTGGATCTTATGGAGCTACAAGGATCTATATAATGATTTCATTATAATGCCCCTACTAAATCAAATTTTCAATTGGTGATCTGAATCAACACAATAGGTTTTAAGAACCGATGAAGATTGATCCCTCGTTCTTGCCTTTTTATTCATGGTGTATCCATATGTTATTAATGGCTCAGTCACACTGTTCAGCGTGGTAGTATCAACACCTATTAAATTTTGGTTCCCGATCTTGTCCTTATTTTTCAAGAAATGAACCTCATACGCAGGTAGTGTATGTTTGAAAACGAGGCACCCTGTAAAGAGATACCACACCCGTTCCTTAACCCCAACATTTCACATTCCTTTGTTCTTATTGATATATATGTATTGACAACTGTCCAATTGACTAAATAAACACACTATTGTATTGTTCAATTGTGTCTTTTACAGAGAGGGGAGTAAATATCTAGCAGGGGGGTGATTATGTTGCAACCCTGTCTGCTATATTTTGACCCCCCTAATCCCTCTATTGTTTGGGGGTGCAAAATATTGCTTGCAAGATAATCACTCCCCTAAAGATCAAAGGAAGGGGTGCAAAATCTAGCGGGAGTCATTATCTTGTGTTACACCGGCATATAATAATAGTTCAGTATGTGAGAGCTCATGGCAGGTTTTCAAGCATTTAAAATAAACTACCTTGTGATGAAAACGTTGTCTGTGTTTTGTCAAAAAGTGTCGTACCGAAACATGAATCCTGAACTATTTATATTTATTGGGATAAGCGGATGCTACTGAAGCAAGTTACGCGTTGAACCACAAATGAACACTTACAAGGTAAATCTTTTGCTCTCACATAATATAGCTCGTGAGATAGGTACAGAACAGTGTGGTGTAGGTATTCCCAGGGTATTTAAAGGATATGTCACTTAATGTAATGGACGTGAAGGATGGAGTTCTGGGTAATACACTTGTCTCTAGTCGTTCATGATCTGGGTTCTATTCCTGGACTGGGCCGTTGTTGGTAGGATGGTAGGGCTTGCCAGCTAATTTCTAGTGCAACATCCTTTTTTGGGGTTTTGTTTTAGTTTGCATTTAGTGCATAAACATGGTGTTTCATACAATTACAATACACACAACAACCAATTATACGTATAATGTTTACAGTTTGGCAATTTATAAATTCCAATTCTTGCACAACTTTCAAGTCAAATTTTATATGTTATATATAATTATATTAACCAGCAACTTGACCTTGCTATTGTTAACATTTTTTGTCAAAAGTTCTCTGATTTAAATTTATTTGTGACAACATCTTTTGTTCAGAAAAGACTATAAAAAGTGCAATATCTTGACCAACTAGTTTTTACAACTTGCCCCATCCATCAGCTTCTTATTGTGATATCCTCCTATATAAAATGTTAAAAAGGGTATCACACTCAAACCAATCAAGATCAGTCCGCCAAAGGTACAAACATATGAGGACAGACTCTAACTGCACCAGAAAGTAATTCAATAATCATTATTCCATAAACATAGCCAGGTCAATACCATTCAGACAGTGGATAGTTTATGGGCTAAGGTGGGAAAGATCTTTTTAAAAGAGATAGGATTTTAACTTTTTTTTTCAAAACAGGCAAGACTTGGGGCAGAATGAACATTATCAATTGTGACTTCCATAAGTTATTTAAGCTGGTTGAAAATAAGTTTCTTCGACACTTTCTGTTCAAGGGACCTAAATGAATTTTGTTTTCTTATCCAGTTACCTTTTAAATAATGTTATTGGTGTGCAAGTAGGAAGAAACATTGCAATGAATGGGATAACTGTTTTGAACTTTTAGCATTACCAAAAGGAGGAAGTTATGTCTGTTATAAATAGTTAAATAAAGTAAATCTCTACTTTTAATATCACACATTCTATAGCTGAGGGAAAGTATTTTACAAAATGGTGTAGACATAAAAGGGCCCATATATAATTGTACCAACTCTGAAAGTAGTATTAAATAACAAGGGTGGGTCAATCACCAACACTTTCTTATTTCCAAAGAGTAACATTTTTTAGTAACTATGGGAAAAATGAGTGTACAGAATAATTTTCAAAGCAAATTAAATGCCTTAAACATGCATTCATTGAAGCAGTGGTGCTGTGTTATTTTCTTCTGTGAGCAATTTCCAGGGTTTTCATTATGATAAAAGCTCAAATAAGCCCAAAAGCTACAAATGCTGTCATGAACCCTAAAATGAAATATGACCGGCAGTAATGTTACTGGGGGACAACTCAGTAGCATCTCCTGACACAGTACCCAACTCAAAGATTAAGCCTTCCCAGAAAATGAAATAAAGATATATCCTTGAACCAGGCCCACCATAATACCATAAAGCCTATGACTGTAATTAATTTGTCAGTCAATTTATTACCCTTCTTGTGTCGTCTGCACATAGTTATATCCTAAGCTTTCCCTGGCATTCATAAAGAAGAGAGACCTCCACTTATCAACATCAACCACATTTATCCTTTTCTGTCAGGCATTAACAGCACTTTTCTGATGAGGAAGAAATGTAATAGAGAAAAGAGATGAAATTTGGAGATCTCATGTATATACCTTATTTGGACATTTTTTTTTTTTTTTGCAGACGTTTAAGTTATTGTAAAAGGGGCAATCTACTGCCTTTGTACTTTATAGCTAGTGTATTTTTTTAATTCCACTTTTTCTTGCTTGTTCAAAGTATTAATTGTATCATTCAAAATATTGTAGCAGAATGGAGGAAATGGTTGCTGTAAATGTCCTTGTGGTTGTTAGGTTTGGTGAATAATTATTTGTCTATCTCTTCTGTGATTGTGGGTTTGACTCCAACTCATTATTACCATATGGGGAATTCTGGCAGTCTGTGGCCATATGACCCTAGTTAATGAAAAGGACATAACAACGATAGTTACCATGTCACAGTCAAGCTCAAATGTTTAATCAAGGCTGTGAATAAAGTAAATAAATGTACATAGCTCATGCATAATTTCTACTTGATATAGCTGATAATTGTCAATGATCAATATTGTGTAGAATTAATATTTCCACCATCATGCGAGAGACCTCTAGGGAATTCGTCCCCTTCTAGACCTTAAAACATCATTTCTTTTAACAAATGCTTTGGTGAGCAGCAAATTGGACTATTGCAATTCCCTTTTCTTATCACTCACTGATTTTGAGTTAAGGAGATTGCAGTTATTTCAAAACTCACCCTGCGAGGCGAGTGCATGCTAATTTTTGTAAAGTACTTTACTCAGTCTGCATGATTTCTATGGTAGGGTAACTAAAAATGCTCTAGTATCAAATACATTGACCTGATCCTGCCCAAATTTAAATCAGTTCTTTCTAGTAACAGTTGTGATGCTGTCTAAACATTTCATTACCATTCCTGCAGTTGGCTTTGGAATTATGCTGTAAACAATCAAACAAACTTAAAAACAACCGAACAGACTGAGTAATATAGCATGCAACAATTTTGGCTACCAATTACATAACCTCTTTGGTTCAGGTAACAAAAGCTTGCTGGACTTGTGGTACATGACAAGTGAAATGGCTTGTCATTATTTTAGATCCAACAGTATAGAAAAGTACACAAAAGTAATTGTTTACTTAATTTCTTTGACAAATTCATTCTTGTCATTTATTTTGTATAAAACAATAATAAAGTGTTGCTGCAATTCTTTTGTTTTTCACTGTGATCGTTCATGATGTGTGAAAATGTTTTAAATCATGAAGATCTCTGCAGGTATGAGATAGAACATCATTGTGTTAAAGCTTCCCCCCATCATACCTTCAGTGTAAAATGAATTATGCAAAGCGAGAACCTGTACTAATGGGATAGCCCTGTTTCACAACACGGTACAATGACCTACAGAGTTAGAATATGTGTAATCAGAATATTAGTGAATACATCTTTGTCCTTTCTCATATATATTTTTGGCCACAAAAGATCCCTTTTTAAATGTTTAAATAGATGATATGTTTGCTCTGTTTTTGCTTAAGTTCCATTTGTAAAACACAGTGACTCACTCCAAAACCTAGTCTCTATTGAAAGATGTTTTACATAGCTAGATTACATACATGGTTATGTAAAGTCCGTTGTGGTGAGATCTATATTCAAGTGTAATTTCCTATTAATTTTAGCATGGAACAGTTGAGGTTTGAGGAGAATTTGAGCAACAAGTTAATGTTGAGCTGCCTTAAGGTTACTGTCAGATATAAATTTAAATTTAAGTAAAGGTGACCTAAAAATCAAGAAGGAAAAAGCACCAAGGATTAACAGAACCCAGTAAATTAACTAGTGGAAATGTAAAAGGTCCAGCACTTGCCCAAATGATGGATGACTGATCCGAGATGAGAGTGATTACTGTAAAAGTTCCACAGTGTTTTATTGGGATTCTTGTTACATCTAAAAATCTACCAAACAGACCCTGAATGAGAATTAACTTGGACAATTGAATTCACTGTGTAAATTTCATCTTGCCCATTACCCCATTCAAAACATTTTTACATATGTACTGATTGTAAACTGTTAATAAATATTACATTAGCTACTCTTACATCCCGCTGTACAGGTAAGAGCATATATAAGCCTGATATTTTTTTGTGAAATTTACTATGGTCAGTCTGTGAAGGAAGTAGCTGTTTGCAAGAACATCTTACATACAAAGTAAGTGAATCTTGTTGTCTGCATGCATAACAGTTGTTTCTATGGACACACAGTAATTAATTTGCATACTAATTGGGTGCCGTCTATGCTATGCAAATACCTACAGAAGATCTACATTTAAAGCTTCTCGTCCAACCAATTGTACGTGTATACACACGTTAGTGTGCTATGAATATTGTTGAAGAATACTAGGATGGCCAGGGGCCGGTTTCATGAATAGACTTAAGCCTTGAGTCTGACTCAAAACTTGAGACTTTGTCTCAAATTTTGGAAATATTTTGCTGAGTCTGTGAACTCAGACTCAATGCATTTCACAAACAAGCTCAACTTGAGACCTGGCTCAGTCACAGGCTCAAATTTGAGCCCATTAAGGAGGTGTCTCAAATTTGAGTCCAAGCTTTGATGCCAAAAAACACATACATAAAGTGATACAATTTGCTCCAAAATGAAATTGATAAATCTTGAAATCTTCTATTTTCATTTTATTTTGTAATTACAGCCACATATTCAATATTTACTAATAATAAAAGTCAATAGAATTGACATGCTTTATAGGCTATTATCAAGTGACAGGCCTCAAGGGTGGACTCAAAGCCAGACTCAACCTCAGCTGAGTCTCAATCTTATGGATCACATAGAATAATATATTATCATATAATTTCTTTGTATTATGAGTATTAAAGATATTTAAAATGATAATAATCATGAAATACAACTTTTTAAACTAAAAATAAGCCCACTAAATATATGAAATGATATTAAAAAGTTGAGACCATAACTTGAGACTGGTCTCAGCTGATCCACCCTTTGTGAAATCCATTTGAGCCAAAAACTCAGCCGAGACAAAAGTCTCAGATTTGAGACCCTTACTCAGCCTTGAGTCTGGCTCAGTTTGAGTCTTTTCATGAAACCGACCCCTGGTTGTGGGGTACCAGAGATTTACATGTGCAAAGAAGGTGAATTCTTTCAACAAGTGTGTCACTACTTGAGTATCTCAGAACAGATTGCGACTAGCTACAGGTGGCACAGTAGGTTTATATACATACAAGGTACACGTGAGTGTATGATACGACACATGCAAATAGCAAGTAAATGTGGAAAACCTACAACACTAGCAAGGAGAACGCATGTGCCCAAGTCTCTCATAAATTACCCTTGAGGCATGGATGCGTTTGTAGCCATTCTGCGCACGCAGAAAATAATTTGCATGCAAATTTTCATCGCGGGGTCTCTGCAACTTTGCGATTCTGCCGTAAATTGCACGTATAGCTTTAGTGTCTGTTGCAAAATTAGCTGATTTTTCTGTGTAACCTGGACATATGTGCACAAATGGGATGCAAGAAAGGCTTCACTTGCATTCTATGTAGGTGCCACATGGGCGTAACTTTAAGGTTAGCCCATTTTTGACCGTGGTCATTGTGTATGTGTATTTACACTGGGATGTAAGAGAAGCTTAAGAAGCACAAAGAGATTGTGTCAGATATTTTCATGTTTTGCCAATTGGATGCTTACTTAGACATCTCTTTTGAACCTGTAGGACCATCAATAGCACAGATTATTAATAATTCACACATAAGTTGGATTCTAACCCATAACAAACAAAGTCTTAATGTTATAGTAATAAACTGAAACTTTTAATTTCTCTGAAGTGAGGAAGACGATGTTATGGTGTAGTCTTAACACATTCGCAACTTTGAGGGTTTGGGTTTGAGCCTTTGACCTGACGTGAAATAGGAATTTCGGTGTTTCGTGTTCAGTGATTTACACTGATCAATCTTGAGATACCGGTATAGACTGCTTTCCCCATTCCTTTCAAAGTTATATATGTATATATTTCTGTCTTTTCCCCTTATTTGTAATATTCATAAACACAGTTCACAATGTTGTAGATTTTAATATTTAAATTCAGACAAAAATGAAGTCCGTGATGCAGAAAACATTCTCAAAATGTAATGGGATCTAAGTTGAACCAAGGCCCATCACTGAAAACCATTGAAGACAAGCATTGAAAATGATTTTTTTTTCATTTTTACTAAACTTGAATAAACAGACATTCACCTGTATAAATATGATATGTTTAATTGCTGATGTATTCAGTCTACTACCTGTTTTGGATGTCTTAAATATATGGTAGTGACAATAATCAATGTATTTATTGGGATATTATTTAAGCCCTTTCAAAGGTGAGAGCAAAGATATTATGCACCAAACGTCAACCAAGTATACACTTAAAGACTATTTTGCATTTTTTATATACTATTGAAAAACTTTCAAATTTTGAGCAAGAAAATTTAAAAACTGCCACATCATATAGTTACTTACATTAGGTTTATCGGGGACGTCTGAAACATATTTCTTGGTTATAGACAGTTTATATAATAATCCAGTAAATGCCATATTGAATTCTCCTGTTATTTACTTGGAAACTGCGGGAAAATAAGCAATGTGCAAAGAAATCCAGTTACAATTGTTCTATCTATATGAAGATGCAAGACCAAATACCAGAAAAAAGATATGCCAATGTTTGTCAGATAATTACTGTGAAGATAAAGACACATCTTGTGCAAATATGTAACAATCTGAACCGTTTTCAATTTTCCCCCATTCTCATTTGTGACTGGATCAAAATGAGAACTACTTTGGCCAACATATTCAGCTTTTTGATGTAAATTCCATTTCCTTTTGTTAGTAGCTGTGCTTCTGAGGTTCCATAAATATCAAAATATGTCCATTACCTGTTCCACCAAAGGATTAAGCCCCGATCCTGTCGGCGACCCTTAATCGTGCACAGTCGGTTGAAAAAAAACAAAAATGGGCGGGAATACTGGGTCGGTACTGAAGTCTGGGATTAAGAACAGATCGTCCCCAGGACGCCTCAGGACACCTCAGGACGCCTCAGGCGGCCGCAGACAGTCCCCGACTGGTCTTGGACTAAGAACCGACTAAGCCAGTTTTCGGGTCGGTTTCAACCACGATCCTGTCGGACACAAACCGACTGGGTCCCAGGACGCCTCAGGCCTCCTGGGACTAAGAGCCGACTAACACACGATTAACTACCGGCGTCCTCAGGCGTCCTCAGGCCTCCTCAGGCCTCCCCAGACCACGATCCCCGATTATTGTTTTGCAAAGTTGCTGCATTTTCTGGGTATATATATATAAAATTTGCGATCTAATCATCATTGCTTTTCTAGGAACACACCAGGATGCCACCTTTTAATGGAAGACAGATTCAACAACAACTTAGGGCTTTCTTGGTTTTTATTCAGTTACAAATAATCATGTATTTCCATTTTTTACGTCAAGCACAGCAACAGCAACCACCACCACCACCACCAGCACCACCAGCACCCATACAGAGACCTAGAAGAAGGCACAACATGTGGGTCAGGCCATGGCTTCTGCAGAGAGAGGAGAGGGGGGCCTACCACAACATTATGGCTGATCTGTATGCCACAGACATTCCAGGATTCACCAACTACATGAGGATGACCCCAGAATTCTTTGAAATGATGAAGACCAGACTGGAACCACGTCTAGCCAGGCAGGCCACCAACTACAGAGCTCCTATCAGTGTTGGGGAGAAGTTAGCCCTCACCATCAGATATCTGGCCACTGGAGAGTCATACACATCATTATCCTGTCAGTTCAGGGTTGGCAGATCCACCATTTCCAAGTTTCTACCAGAGGTCTGCAGGGCCATCCAGGATGAGTTCACCAGAGAGTACCTCAAATGTCCTACTACTCCAGATGAGTGGAAAGAACTGGAAAGGGAATTCAGGATCAGGTGGAATGTTCCACATGCCCTGGGAGCCCTGGATGGAAAGCATGTGGCCCTGAAGAAACCCAAGAACTCTGGAGCCCTCTACCACAACTACAAGGGGTTCTTTTCCATTGTCATGTTGGCCTTGGTAGATGGGCAGTACAAATTCAGATGGGTGGATGTGGGTACAGAAGGGTCTTGCTCAGATGCCCAGATATTTAATGCCTCTCAGCTGAAGAGGAGGATTGAAGATGGCAGGATAGGCTTCCCTGACCCAGCTCCTATAACACAGGGTGGTAGAGATGTCCCCTACTTCATTTTGGCAGATGATGCCTTTGCCCTGAAGACCTGGCTCATGAAACCCTATGGCAGAAGGCTGTTAACAAGGGAGGAAAGGATTGCCAACTACAGAATATCAAGGGGCAGGAGAGTTGTGGAGAACGCTTTTGGCATCCTTGTGTCAAGATTTAGAGTCATGAGGACCACCATTGAACTACCCCCAGAAACAGTTAGAGAAGTGGTCATGACCTGTGTGGTTCTGCACAATATACTCAGAAGCCAGTATCAAGGTCAACCTGCTGGTCAGCAGCCTGGGGGGGATGATGATGATGATGATGATGTGCCTGGTGATTGTGGATTGATTGGTGGTGCTGCTGGTGGTGGCCAAGACAGAAACCCTGCTAGAGAGGCCAAAAGACAGAGGGATTACCTGAAGGACTACTTCAATAATGAGGGAGCGGTGGCCTGGCAAGATGGCAGAATATAAGTCCTGTTGCAGTAAACAGTCCTTTTCAGGACTAACTATAACAGTCCTTTTCAGGACTACCAAATATTCCAAAAACAATTAATCAGCTATGTGGACAAACAGACAAACCCCATGCCAAACATAACCTGTCGAGACGTACAAACAGACAAACCCCATGCCAAACATAACTTGTTGAGACGTACAAACAGACAAACCCCATGCCAAACATAACCTGTCGAGACGTACAAACAGACAAACCCCATGCCAAACATAACTTGTTGAGACGTACAAACAGACAAACCCCATGCCAAACATAACTTGTTGAGACGGACAAACAGACAAACCCCATGCCAAACATAACTTGTTCAGACAGACAAACAGACAAACACAACTTACTCACCCAACAAACAGACAAACCCACTGTTAAACAAAAGCGAAACACAAAGTGACACATAATATCCTAAATTGAATAATTATTTTATATATTTTCAAATCCACATCATAATTTAAACATTTTTCTTTTTTCATGGTTGGGAAACTTATTTGTAGCAGAAATTTTTTTATGGAAATATTCAATTTTAAATAGTCATTTCTAATCACAAAAATTTGGAAAATATAACCATGGAACTAGTTTTGCTTTCAATAATGGGGGATTGTGTTTGCTAAATAGTTTGTCAGTTCGTTGGCATGGGTTCTATCTACTTTTGGGTTTGGGTGTTTGTTGGTTGGTGGTTACTGGGGTTGGGTTTTTTTGGGGTGGTTGGGTATTAGGTTTGGTACTGGGTTTGTTATTTGGGGGTTATGTTTGGTATTGGGTTTGTCTGTTTGTGGGTTGGTAAGTATGTAATTATGCCTTTTAACTCTAGGGAAGGTGCAAGTGTTGGACTTTTAAATTACAGATTTTAAACTATCCCATGGATTTTAATCTAAAAATGGGCTGATTAATGGCCATATTGGGAGTTACTTTTAATATTTTTTTTATGTGGCCTTTTTGGTTATGTGTAGTACCATGGGTTATTTGTTTCATGTTTGGGGTGGTGTAAGTGTTGGACTTTAATTTTTTTTTCTTGTGATAAGTATTTGTACTGAACTTTTTTGTTTTGGGAGGGGAATTAGAAGAACACGTAGCTGAATAATTGTTTTTGGAAGAATTGGTGGCCCTGAAAAGGGCCTGGCAGGTCAAAGACCCGCCCTGACTGGATGGCTACTGAGGAGGCTGCTGCTGCTGTTGAGGCGGTGCTGAAGTGGTGATAGTAAAGAGCTGCTGCTGCGGTTGTTGCTGCTGCTGCTGAGGCTGCTCGACGATCTGTGTTGATGTCAGATCTGGTAGCTGGCTTAAGATTCCACTCAGATTGTGTCTGCTCCCTTCATCCTGTACAGTTAGGACAGATGTAGGGTTGCTGAAGCCAATGGGGCTTGGTGTATAGTACACAAAACTGCTGCTAGCTGCTGCTTGAGTGGAACTTGACGCCTGTGGAGTGGTTGTTGGCAGTAGGCCGACCCTCTGGGACTCCGTGGTAACAGTGGCTGATCTTCTGGGCAATGGCTGACGTCTGCGGTTACTCTTAATATTTTCGATATCTCTGAATATCTTGCCCTTTAATTCTTCAAATTCTTCTTGAGTCATCTTTTCGGCCTCTGATGCCATGTAGTCAAAGAAGGGCTGCCTGTCTGACTTCTGATGCAGAAAACCTGAGATAAGTGTCCTCATCTGCTCAAAGTGTTCGAGAATCTTGGAGTCTGTAGTTGAAACGGGTGTTGATGTAATGATGGACTGACTCCTCTCCCTCAGGACACTGGACTCGAGGTGTTCTGTGTCAGTAGTTGACCCACGTGATTCGTCCTGCTTGCTGGTATTTGGACTGGCCTCAAAACCTGAACTTCTATTGGCCCCCTTTCTTCTGATGTGGGTTTTAAGAAAACCCATCTGTTGGTAGACCCAGGACTGTCTCTTGGTCATCTCCCTCGGGGCTTGGCCAGATTGGAGCTTAGACAGCTTTCCATAACGGGTTCGCTGGGACTCAAACCACCTTCTCACATCAAAGGGCTGGAGCTTAAGTTCTGCAGATATTTCTGCCCAGAGAGCCTCTCTTCTATTCCTGTCGTGGAAACGTGAATGTTCCTTGTCATACAGTTCAGGGTGCAGCTTGACGAATTCTACAATGGAAACTTCATCACTGTCTGTAAAAGTGGCACACACCCTGGCTCTCTTGGCTGAAGAATGGCACTCCGGATCTTCCTCACACCTCTCTTCTTCTTCTGCCACAGCTTCCCCAATAGCTGGATCTTCCTGAATCTCCTCCTCCTCTCTCCTCTCACTTCCTTCTTCTGTAATAACTTCACTCCTCTCCTCTACTTGACTTTCCTTCTCCCTCTCATCCATCTTTTTCCTTCCTCTCTTCCCTCCTTTCTCTTTTCTCATGATCCAGTCGACAAAATAATAAAAAAATAGTAAAATGTGTCTCCTAACTGTGAAATTTGCCTTAAGCTCAAGTATATAAAATGTAAAATAAAAATTGAAAACCCCTACAAATCAGTGACACACGTCTCTCAGTAGCCAAACAGTCAGTAACAATGACAAAGTGTGCGCGGTCGCTTATATAGTCCCAGACCTGCTCATTGCCTCGTTTTAATTTCCAACGCACGGAAAGCAGTCGGTTCTTAATCGGTTGTTAGTCCCAGGCCGCCTGGGGCGTCCTCAGGCCGCCGCAGACTGAAAATGTGTGGTCCCAGGCGTCCTGGGGAGGCCGGTTTGGATCGGTTAGGGTCGGTTACCCTTAGTCGGTTCTTAGTCCCAGACCTTGATTTTTGGGTCGCAGGACACCGCAGACGGTCTGAGGCTTCCGGGGACTAATGAAACCGACTCACTTTCAGACGCATGAAATTCATACGCATCATATTTGAGTCTGGGATTAAGAACCGGCCGCCTGGGACTAAGCTACGGAGGTCTGGGACTAAGGGTCGCAGGACGCCTGGGACAACAACCGACTCTGTAAATTTGGGTCTGAGGAGGCCTGAGGACGCCTGGGACTGGACATTTTGTTGACGGCGGGAAATAGGAATCGGTTGTAGTCGTGTGAAATATCAAACATGTTTGATTTTTCACACGGCCCCAACCGACCACAACCGACCCTTACAGAAGGTCTGGGACTAAGCAAATATTTCAAACCGACCCCCAAAAACCCTTAATCGGGAGCCTTAGTCGTGTGGTGGAACACCCACATTAAGTTTATCCATGTCTTGCCATGTTACAATATTACTTTGAAGAACTGTCTTACAAGCTTGCAAGGCATTTTATTATTAGATGATAGTTATAATTATTACAGGCCCCTTGTGTTCGCCAGGCATGATTGCACATATTTTTCAAAGGCATATATCCTTCTTGATTGGTCAGTTTCTTCCACGTGATTTAACTAGTTGAAGGAGACTGTGACTGTTTCTAGCTAGGTTTATATCCTCATCAAAGGATTATAACCTTGTGCAGTTACCGGTAAAGAATACCCTATGAGAGTACTTACATGTTTTGGACTCTTTAAATGCTTATGTATATGGATTAAATGTACAAAACTTTTTAATATGAATATATTACTCCTAGTATATTCAACAGATGCTATGTTCTTACCACACATGTGAATTCATTGTTTTGGATTTATCATTGCCTGCAACGCATTGTATTTATAAGTCTTATCACAAAGTGTTAATTTATTGGATGAAGGAAAGCATTGGATATGCAAGGTGGGATCTACCCATGACTTGGTCCTCTGCATAGATGATCCAAATCTAAACCATGACTCCTGAATATTTTTAGGGATCTTTTTCGACAATATCTGTTCCACAACTCAGAAACTATTGCTCACCTTTTGGCCATATTTCCCCACATGGTGGAGTCTGTCCCGGGCTGAGACCTTAAAGATAATCCAGATCTGCATTGGGGCATTACAATATTTTTAAGGATTTCTCACCAATATGTGGTTCCAGATTTCTGGACCAGGGTTTGTGATCTCCCAGGCACTAATTCTTTTTATATTTCTAATGCTAACCTCCAAAAAATTACATTGCCTCTTCATTCATTTTCTATAGACTAAATGCTTTTAAGATGCAGATTTTTTTTTGTTTTGTTTTTGGGGCTGAGAATATGCATGCACAAAGATTAGGTTCTATGAAAGTTTGGTTAGGTGTGATTAGATATTAACACTTACAGGCAGTACACATTTCTTCATCTTCATCTGAACCATCCAGACAGTCTAGATTCTTGTCACATATGTACCTGAATGGCAGACACTGGGATGTGGACTTACAAGGAAATGGATGGTCTGGAAAGTCAACACAAGGGTTTCCTGCAAATAGAAAAAAGTGAGGATAGTAGATGACAACAGAAACTGGCTGTAAAACAGTCTAAAGTCACCATAGGAAAAAAAAGTCAAGTCAACCCATTGGTTTCCTGCAAACAGAAAAAAAGGAAAACGATGAACAATAGAAACTGACTGCAGTACAGGCTAGCTAAAGTTACCATAACAAAGTAAAAACATTGGTTTCCTGCAAACAGCAAAAATGAGAGACAGTGCTGGCCATAGAAACTGGCTGGAATATATATTGACTGAACTAACCATAACAAAGGCAATGCATCAGCTTCCTGTAAGCAAAATAATGGAAGCCAACACACTGACTGTTTTGCTTTCAACTGATTGTACAAGTCACAAGATGTTTTGTGGTTGAGTGGATGAAGAAGATTGGTGCATGCCAGTTGATCAAAAGTATGCATTGCAAACAATCAGGTATTGGTGAGCAACCACTAACATTCCCACTGAGCTTCAGAGGTTGATCCAAATGCACCGCAGAACCCATTGCACCATTCTGCCTCCCACATACTGAATATAGTAAATAGCAGTAGGCGTATGCTTTGGCTAACATAGTAGATTGACCCTAAAGTCTTACGCACAAATTTTCTATACACAATAAAAAGAGAATGTAGTAAATAGATTATATCGTATTCAATTGTATAGTATTGAAGGGCACTATATATAGTACTATAGACTAGTAAAGGAACTATAATTAAGAAGAGCTTATCTTTAACTTATTTGACAACTGAGCAAAAAAAAACAATAAAAGTGATCAACCATTTGGTTTCTCAAAATGTCTGTTGTTGATTAGTAATATTTCTAACACTCCACCAAAGATCACATCTTGCTATGATTGATCAGGTTGATCAGGTTGACAGAAGCAATTGCTTAGAAATCTTGGATTTTGATTGCATTATCTGTAGAAGTATTATTATTTATTTTGCAAGGGCATATTATCTTTAATGTTTCTTGGAAATATTAAAAAACTTTACAATGTATTCATATTGGAAATACCTATGATAAATAAAGTATCGGTTCACAAGCCGAGAAAAAACAATAATTGTCAAATGCCAGTTGGTTAGCCTTTACTATGCAGGTGATTATGCTCACCAGGCATAAATTTCAGCCATTTTGACTTGTGAAACAACACAGTGCAAATACATTCTTCGTGAAATATTAAATATGAATTAACCTCTGGAAACTAAGTGAAAAAAAAACATTGGTGAAAAGTAATTCTAGTAAATTTTGTCAAAACTTAAGAAATAGTAAATTTACTCTCAGCTAATTTTTAATACAATATATTTTCTTATCTCATCAAACTGTCTTGGAAGAAGAAACAAAATAGATGATATTTTCACCACAGTTTCATCATATACAGCAGAGGCTTTTGAATACAATTAGTAACAGTTGGATCAATAGCCCTAGGTATGTCTTCATCACCTTTTATTTGCCCTTCAGAGAAAATAGATCCTTCAAGTCCATTCCAAAAGTACCAAGTCAACAGCCCATATTTTGTTAGTTCCCAAGGCTGCATCTAATCCTTCCTAGTAAGCTACTTCCATCACCCAAAGGAATCCACCTCTAAATGATGGCCGGAGAAAAATATACCTTTTTCTCCTAATAAACCGTGGGTCAAGTATCTGTAATAAAGTGTATCTTTAGGCCAGATGAGGCCATAACTTTGCACTTCATGCTTTCACAGAAACGTCCAACATCTATCTCACATTATGGAGCAACTTAGTACCATTAAGGGAGTTTTCTCAGCTTTGCCCCTGAATAAGGGAGGAAAAATGTAGCTTCACATTTATCTGGTTCTGTTTATATGTATATGTATATATATATATAGCATTTAACAGATTTTTGGTGAGATTTTTGGTGTTATAAAGCTGACATATTTAATAGAAAATTACAGAATTAGTCAGTATTACCTCTGCCAACGAGGTATTAAATTCACTACATTTTATTTTGTCTGTTTCTTTCTTTGCCTGATTATGCAAATGCTACTGGTTTGATCTTCCTTCACAAAATATCAGAAAATGGGCCTTGGTCCAACACATTAAAATTTTGGAGAGTCATCTGGATCACTGGATACAGGAAAGATAGGAGGATTGTCTGGCTGTATTATTATTATGTTCCTTGACAGATCTATGCGCTCTCCAAGTGCTCGTATTTTACTTGTTGCAGTGTACAAACCAAAAATATACATATATTAACTGACACACAAAGATGAAATACAACACACGTGAAAATAATGGAAATTCTTGAAGCAATCTATTGTGGGTGATTTCCTTATTATCAGTATTTGCATCAATTTGTAATAGTAACTGTCTGCTTTATGAAAGACAAAAGTTGAGAGGGCCAAGAATATGTAAAATTGCTCAGTCCACTGTCAAAAACCCCCAGTTGTGTTTTTGCATCCCCTTCAACAGCCAGGGTCACATTAGACAGATCATCAGCATTACCACTTGTATGTCAGGCTAAATATGGTAACATACACATCGCAGATGCCACATATTTTATGTCCGTATAAAAGCAATAATGCAAGACACAACCACAAGCTATGTACATAACCATACCCTTTGAATTTTTGTCCGCAAGCCATACCAGCAAGCATACCCACTTACATGGACGCCTACTGTGAATGTGAGAGTTTAAACCTAGGATGCACCTTTCCGTACTGCGGTGACAAGCTAGAAATGTGCACTTTCAGTTGTGATTCAGTCTGTTTCTCATTTTGGTAGGACGCCTTTGTTGGAGGTGTATTTGGGCTGGACATATATTTGTGGGCATTTCATACAACTCGGAAAATGTTTGGGACCACCTTTTTTAGATGTTTGGAAAACCTACCACAAACCTTTATGAGATGCACACAACTGAAGGGGTGAATGGAGTGCGCGATGGACATTTGAGGCTCATTCTTTAAAGTATACTACCAAGATAGGAGGATCTCTTTACTGAGTCATAAGGAAGAGGTTATCAAGGCATAGCGGGTAACCCACTTGTCTAGGAACTCTTAACTCGGATGACCACTTAAAATGGCGGTCCTCTGTCATTGTGTTCTATCCCTAGTGGCAGGCTAAAGAACCTCAATGACGTTGATAAATGGTCATCCTTGAGCCTCTATCTTCCAGTTAGGGGAATACCAGTTACTTGTGAGTTGGGGCTGTACCTGTGCAGTCGATTGGTTAAATAACGCTTTGAGTCCTTTAGTATATGGAGATATTGCGCTGAGTATAAATACACAATACAATGCAAAAACAACAAAGGGGAAATCAAATACTTACACATACTAGCACAAGGAAAGGTTTGACTAGCCCATTATAACTGATTTTATTGCCACATAAAGAGTGTGTTGATACCTCAGCAGCCAGTTAGGTTTGTTTACTCTTGTTGATGATACCTCCAAATACCCCAAAGGTGGGATATAATAGTTTTTCAGCCACAGAAACGAAAAAAAACTCCCCCCCTTAAAATTGCTTATGATGACGTCAAGATTGTTCACAGTTTCCCATAAACCTTGACACATTTTTTTCTGACATACATCAGATATTCTCCATAACTTCAAAGCTTGTAATCTGATCCTCATCTATTATGGATGTTCTATATTGTTCAATTCAAAGGCAATGAAAATATCCCTTAATGTGTTGTCTCAAAACAGATGAAAAATCATTGATAAATATTGAAAGGGGACAAGTCTTCTTCTTGGGACACATGTGCTGTTAGATTTCAATTTTGGTGTATTTTATAGATGTTATCTTCAAGAATCAACAATCCGAACGGGTTACTAATGTATGGCTTATTGTATTGTATATTTATACTCAGTGGAATATATCCTTGTACTACAGGACTCAAAGCGCTATTTGGCCCATCCTGACTGTACAAGTACAACCCAAGTTCTCAATTTGACAGAGGACCACAATTTTAAGCAGTCTTCCAAGCTACTATGTCTCTGCTGTACCTGAGTTCGAACCCACGTCATCTATTTTCCTAGGCAGGTTTGTTAACCACTAGGTTAGAGTGACATGATTGCATAATCTGTATGAAAATGAAATCTTATGGTGATCCATTTATTCACAGAGGTAATTCACACAAAGATATGTATATTAATCATGTGTCATTTGTATGTTGGGATATTTTCTTTATGAGTATACTTGACTGAAGAATGGCATTCAAATGCTCTTTGAAGGTGGGTTTCTTTTCAAAAGAGAATTTATGCATAACGGTACAGTTAACAGAAAAATGTTTGTGGTTGATAAAGAAATAAAAACATATAAATGATAGAAAAGATTATGACAAGGTCAGTATTGTTAACAGAATTCTCCTCTTTTTGAAATTGGTTATGGTATATGATTAAGTTCTTGAGAAGATGCCTTTATTTTATCATTTTATATGGCTATTTTACAATAAAATAGTAGAAAACCTTACAAAATATCTTACAAAATTAATTTTGAATTATGGTTCACATGTACAGATGTAAATTTTTTTTACCAGATTTCCTTTTTGAAGGTCCAAAAGACACTGGCTTTGATTTATTTCAAAAGATTACAAAAAACCATTCAAATTTAAAACAACATTTATAAACAAAATCAACGTTTGAAATATTGCACACTTTCTTGGATTTGATCATGTTACAAATGATCTTGACAAAATATTTTTTTTTCAGATGCAAAATTTATTTCTCCACTTTAGGTAAACCTAGTCACTCTTACTCTTCAGATTCAAGGGGGTTAATGCTAAAAGTTCTTTCCCACTCTGGGGAGTTCACACAATTCCCACCAATCATTTAATATCCACCCTCCACTGACAGCTTTTTCATCTTAATCAGTCTGCTGGTATTACTGTCAATGGGAGTAGGTGTTGTAGTTTGGTGATATGGTATTAATCTAGGTTTCCATCTGTACGAATTTGTGATCTAAGATAAGTGTAAATGATATTTTTCTGCCGCGAATTTTTTATCTATTGTCTACCATGAGCCATATTTAACCTAAATACCAGGGCATATAAACCTGGTAATATCTTTTGTATTCTAAACCCTCAGCTGACAGTTTTATCATCTTAGTCTGTTGGTATTACTGTCATTGTGAGTTTATGTTGTAGTCTGGAGAATGATATTAGTGAATGTTCCTAACTGTGTGATTTTGTGATCTGAGCTATGTCATAGTGACATTTTTTTCTTTAAATTATGATAAAATGTTTCCATTTATGTGACTGACTTTTTAAAATTTTTCTTCGACACTCCCCCCCCCCCCCCCCCCAAAAAAAAAAGAAAAAAAAAAGACATATGATGTTGTCCATATATAGCCCAAAATTATTTTTATGATTTTTGCCAATATACTGCCAATAATAAGTAACACGATTTAGTCTATATATGGTTAACAATTATTGATATAAGGAAAATAAGAGTCAAAATCAAAATTATAGTCAAAATCTCTTCCATGCAAAATTATCATGATGTATTTCAATGTGTCTGATTTGGAACAAGAATTTCTTTCAGGACTGAAAAGCGCTTCCATACAAACACACGCTTTTGTCCAAATTGGGTCTATGATTAGTGATATAATGGAAATGTGATATATATTATAGCAAAAACAAATATAGAAAAGAATCATGTATATTGAAATACTAAGTTCCGAACAGCTAGTGAAAGCTGTACATTGTAGTTGTATTTATACTCAGCACAATATCTCCATATACTACAGGACTCAAAGCACTATATAACCCATTCCACTGTACAATTAAAGTTCATCTCTCAAATTACTGACTTTCCCCTAACTGAAAGACAGAGGCTCAAGGATGAAAATTTATCAATCTACTTGAGGTTCTTTAACCTGCCACTGGGGATAGGACCCAATGACACAGGACTGCCATTTTAAGTGGTCATACGAGTCACTATGTATCTGCCTGTACCTGGGATTGAACCCACGTCCTCTGTGTTCCTAGGCAAGTCTGTTACCCACACGGCCACAGTGTCATCTGTACAGGGAAACATACACTAAAGAATAGAAGCGGGGGGGGGGGGGGGGGGTGATTGTGGGTTGGGTGCTTGGAGGGTAGTGTATTGGGTGAAAGCTAGGGGGTTATAAAGGGGTGGACAGATAAGGGCAGAGTTTGATTGCCTTATGATTAAAATTGGCTGTCTAATGTTGAGAGATGATATTTGGTTCATCTTTCCACTCTGCCCTTTGAATTGATTTCCAATCATACTTTTCGATATATACAGATGACACAGATTATTGCTCTTGTCTGGTTATTACCTCACCAGGAGATTATGTTTTCGGGTGTATTCGCTTGTCTCTTTGTTTGGTTGTCTGTGTTCTCGGTAACCCCAAAAGTAAGGAACGGATCTTTCTAAAATTATACCTGGGTAGGGCCATGCGGAAGAAGTGATTAAATTTTGGAAATAGATCTGGATCTTATTCTGGATATCAAAAAACCTTCTGTATTTCCAAAGGTCACATTTTGATGTATTTGTACTGACTTTGACTTTGTGGTTGACATTATCCGAAAAGTAATGAGCCAGTCTTTATGAAAATTTTGATGTAGGCAGAGAATGACCAATGAAATAAGTGATTATATTTTGGGACTGATATGGATCACATTCTGGATACAAAACAATTCTAAAATGCCACCCTGGTGGAGGTCTATGAAGGCTTTTTAGGTAATAAGTGAAATTAGTAATATCTGTGTGAATATGTGAATCAGTTCCAGTCTCCATTTCAAAGGTTTCTTGATTGTTTACATTTTCTTGTAGATCAGGATTTTGCTTTGTTTTGCACAAAATGATGAACAAAAGCAAATTAACTTGAAGAACATGCAAATTAATTATTGTTAACAGCAAATCCTTAGATCTAGTTTTAAAGTTAGCTTTTTAACACTATACAACAGACTGATGTCATATTTTTATACAAGCTGGGATCTATCCATGGCTAGGTCCTCCTCGAGGACAATCCAGATACGAATTTTCTATCTAGAATTAATTTTATGTGTACACATACATTTTATAGGAAATGAAGATCACCCATGGCTTGGTCTTCCTCATAAGTTGATCTAAATCCAGATAAATGATCGGAACCTATATAGTTTTTATCAGTGGTGTGATAGTGTATTGTAAATTAATACTCAGTGTAATATCAACTTGTACTAGACTAATCAAAGCACTGAAATCCATCGTAGTTGTACAAAGCTCTCGAGTAACCTACATTCCCCTATCTGAAAGAGGGAGACTCAGGAATAACCATTTATCAGCTTACCTGAGGCTCTTTGACCTGCCACTCGGGATCGGACTGAATGACAGAGGACCGCCATTTTTAAGTGCCACTGATCCACTATGTACCTGGGTTTGAACTCATGTCCTCTGCTTTCCTAAACGATTGAGTTATCAAGGCCACAGTGGCAGATGTATAAGATATATCCACTCTCATATTCTGTCAGATGATATGCAATAACTCATTGACCACTGCAGCCTGTTCTTGTTGACTACTCCACCCACAAAGCTTAATGGAGCAATGAAAGATTTCACTTTTCAAAAAAAAGTAAAATGATCTACATATGTCAAAATCTCAAACATTATCATATTGAGTATGATAAATCAACTTGCCAATCCTTTTTGACATGTGGGGAAACATATTGGGCCATATGTATTCGGGTGCCATTTTTAATCTTTGCTTCCACTCCCATAAATTCTAAAACACATAATCAACTTCTCCATCATTTTTAAAGGCCCACATTTGTGTTTTCACACTTCAATTTTTCCTTTAAAACTATGAATAATTCATGAGAAAGACTACAAAAATCACTGTCATGAATTTCCAAGAGGTAATCAGTTCAGACACCATTATAATTTTTCCCATAAATCTTACAAGAATGCCAGGCAAGGTCTTCTGGAAAAATGTACTTATATTCAATAAATGTCAGTCAAACTTGGAGTTCAACGTTCCTTTGTATTACATCAGGACAGGCTACAGAATGACATAGTCCATACACTTCTAACATTTTCCCTTACTGAAAGAAATCATTCTGCTTTTCTGTCAATATTGAAACTGGCAACTCGATTCACAAAACAAAATTAAACACATTGCTTTGAAAGTCAAAGTTAAATTAAATGCAGTGCTTTGAAAGTCAAAGTTAAATTAAATCCATTTCTTTGAAAGTCAAAGTTGTGTTTTACGTCTGTTTTAACAGATATTGTCATCAATATTTTTTTTTCATATTTGACGATGATCTAGATTTAAACCAATCACCACAGATATGTAACTTGATCACTGCTTGGTCACATAAACCCCTTGTATTTTTAAATAAATTAAGAATATAATGAAAATATATAATTATCATAAAACCATATCTTACTTTGAATACAAATTATAACACCATATTTCGCTTTATATCTGCAAATTATGGAGGCTCTGAGTTGCCAAAATTATTTTTTCCTCATTCAAACATAAAAATTGATAGGCTGTATATATGACATGTGCACAACCTTCTGAGTCATACTTGTAACTTAATAATTTGTATATATACCTTAGTTTTACTTTTTTATTTAATGTTTTATGTTACACCTAGTATCTTTGTGTTTGTTATATTGTGATGGTTAGTTAGAAGGGTAGAGGAAACCAACAGTACATACAGTTGGTCAAGGTCCTGTACTGTAAACCACTGACCAACAGCAAGCAACTACCAGCTTTCAAACTTGATGTCTGGTCGGGATTCGAACCTCGATCTCATGGGTGGGATGTGAGTGTGTAACTACAAAGCTTAGTATCTCCAATATATGACCTGATATCACTTACTAAGTCACAATAATGAGTATTAAGTACCATATAGCAGTTAATAAGCTATATGTACAACTTACCAACTAGACTATACTAAGTCCTATTGCGACTTATTAAGTCATATATGCAAGTTATTAAGTTGTATGTACTACTTATTAAGTCGAAAATACGATTCACTATGTTGAATGTTTGACTCAATTTTGGCAGCTCAGAGCTCCTGTACATGTCCAGTGTTTTATTAACACCAACAAGAAGAACCTCTAACAAAACTAGGTGAAACCAGAGACAGCAGCCATTTTTCATTTTTCTAAACTTAAACACAGTTTTATCTTTACTGACAGAAGACACGATGCTGAAATTGAATTACTGTAAAACCTCCATCTTCTTGGATGACAGTAAAATAAACTATTATTCTTGTGGGCAAATAAAAATATATATTCTTTGATCTTCCTCTAGAATTCAAATAGAAAGTTTGAAAGCAACTTTTTTCATCCAAATAAAAAGTCATTACAAAATAAGATGTCATATTACAGTTTAGGCTTTGGAAAAATATTTCTTTGTAAAATGGCCACAAGGGTTTTGCTAAAATAAGTAAAATCCAGCTTTTATGTAAATTTAGTACAAATTTCAGTTCTAGAAAGCTCTATTTTAAACAAAGTTTCATGTTGATCATACCTACTCATAACACCTTAATTTCCTGTGGTTTAATCCTGTCATACCCTTTCAAATTAATTACCTATTTTATTATTATTATTATTGCTATACCACCAAACTAAACAAGAAAGAAATCCACAAAAAGACAGAATTCTGTCACCATCAGAGCATCTATAGGGGAGAATTCTTAGCCAAGTTGCATATTTTTTTCAAAATGGAAAGAAGTAAAAATACTTTTAGGGTGAAACTGAAATTGATTAAAGATTTAGGTTTATGGCATACATAACATAACCATTCCTTTTATTTTGTGGCAACATGCAGATAAACTTTTAAAGGATATGAGAGTCTTTTTAAGACATCAACGTAAGCTCAAGGAGCTTAACTTACTGAATAGACTTACCTACTATGTTTCCCATGTGGGCATTGGATATCACTTTAGAAAATTGTCTTATCTGAATTAATATGCTTGTGAATAGTAATTGCTATCTTGGGCTTTAATAGTAATTGTCATAGTCTTTATAACAACTGATACATGTGTAATACCCCAGCCATAATCCACAGGTGGTATTTCTTTCAGGATGTTATACATAGCAATTAAAAGAGAAAGACTGGATTTTGTACCTCCTGTGAAACCCAGCTATAGTTTCTGTTTTGCCCCAGAAAAGAATAAGAATTGGAGAGGGCAATGGCCTCGGTTGTACACAGAAACTATAGAGAAGTGATACTGTAAAAAATACGGTAATTTTATGGCAAATATAGAAATTTATTAAATACTTAAGATACAGAATAACATTGAATTAGCAGAAAGGCAATAGAACAGGTGCAGAAATGACACAACAACCTGTAACTACAGGAGGCTATTTGCAATGACCTTTCCAACATTTTAAAATTTTCCTGTTTATGATCAAGGAAATCAGGTAATATAGAGTATACAAACTTTGTTGACAGAATAGTGGCAGTACATTGAGGATTTAGGAGTTAAATAAAAATATCTATATAGCCAATACCATCTGTAGGATGAATGGAGCATTAGCAACTTTTACAAAGGGACTTTACACTGACCCTCTCAAAAGTTCTGTACATATTGTGTTCAAAATTGGAAAATCTAGTGGGAAAAATAGCTCAAAGGGAGATTAATGACAGCCAAGACACACGAGCACATACATAAAAAGTACATGAAAACTCAAAGAACCCTTTTCCTGGAAATCTTAACAGCAAATAGTTGAATTATACAACTGATTGAAGGAGTTGCAAATTGTAGAAACATAGAACTTTCTTATTTTAGTACTATTAGTCAGACTCTTTAATAAACAATCAAAAAAGTATATGCACAAAACTGCAAAGGTGCCAGATTTTTTTTACCAACGTACGTGGCAAGAGCCAAACTCAATGAAGACTTTGGGCTGTCTTAATGGCTCCTTTTCCTAATGTAACCCTGAGTACAAAGTCATTAAAATATGTTTAATTATTACATCACTAAAAACTATAATAAATACACAAAATTGATTATATCCACCCCTTTATATTTTGCTTTGTGCAGTTTCACTTTTGTAATATCATATATGCAAAGTCAGTTGGGGTTTTACGTCCCGTTCAACAGCCAGGGTCATATTGGGACAGGTCCTCAGCATTGTCACTTGTAGGGGTCGAACCCACACAGAGGTGACTGCCTTTGATTAGATGCCAAACTTTGCTAACCACTAGGCCTCTGAGGACCTCTCTTAATGCCATATATAAATTAGCAATGACTTCTTCTGCTACATTGTAATATAGGAAATCCCAACTCTAGTGCAGATATGACAAAGTTAAGCTACTACAGTGGTGTAGTGGGTCACACACTCCTCTGAGAACACAGAGTCAGATAGAAGACCTGGGGTCTATCCCATGTACAGGCAAATACATGGGGCATACACTCCTGTGAGAACACAGAGCAAGATACAGGACCTGGGTTCTATCCCATGTACAGGCCCTTTAAAAGTGGGTGGGGTCTTCCGCCATTGGATCCTGTCCCAAGCAGCAAGCTAAAGAACCTCAACGACATTGATAGATGGTCATCTCGGAGACTCTGTCTTTCAGTTAAGGGAATGTCAGTCACTAGAGATCTTTGGCTCTACTTGTACAGTTGGAATAGGTAAAATAGCATTTTGAGCCTGTCATGCAAGGAGATGTTGTTCTGAGTATAAATGTACAGTACACAGAAACATGTACAAAATTAACTGCATAAGTTAATTAGTAATAAGTTACTCTTGAAAATATAGGCAATTTCTGATAGTTAAATGGAAACAGGTGGAATTGTTTTTCTGTCAGGTGCATGTTAACCAGTGATTCAAGGACACAGCAAACAAACTCAGCTTGGCCAAAAGTTCTAGAATTGTCTCCACAGTTATTAGAAACTGCTTTCGGTAGTAATGAGCGAACTGCAAAAAATCTGTGTGATTGCACCATGGTGACACGATAATACAGATGAAATGATTTTACTTCTTTTATTTTTTGTCTCATTATGATTTTTGTAATGGAATTATGGATGTCCCCAATGAGTGCACATTCTTGTAAGCTTCAGTGCCATTGTTTTATCACGTTTCAAAAACTTACTTGAGCCATTTTAAAAATCATTCTTGGAATGATATAATGGTGCTAATTCAATTATGGTAACTGTTTCTAGTTCTATGAGTTAGAAGCTTTTCTTGCAACTCAGAGATATGGTCTAGCATATTAAATTAAGATCTATCCAACAGTCTGTTCTACTGTTTGCCAAGTTGAAAACTCAAAACAACTTTTTATGTGATGAATCATAACAAAAATATAATCTTCAAGTGCATCTCATATTTTAAATATTTGATGTTCCATCATTTAAGTGTTTTCTTGCTATTTGAACACTAAGATTTTTTTTTATCTATTGGAATTAAGGTTCAGATTTAATCCTAAGTGAAGCATTGTTATATACCCTTTGTTGCATCAGACAAAATCTTTGGCATGCTGAGGGTTAAGCACATGATTATACCATGTGAAGTAATTCCTGTAAGTGCTTGAATCAAAAGCCTATTACTACATCTTTCTATTTGGCCCCGCATACTCCACAAAATGGCGAGGAACAAAAACTTCATACATTATTCATGTAGCTTTCTCAATCCAACAATCTAGTGGGGGTTTATTCTCCCAGTTATTCACAACTGCCTTAACTCATATTTACATCTGTATATGGGAGGGGTTTTGTTCATACTTTTATTTGTTCAACTTTTAATGCAAAATGCTTTTAGGGATATGTTTGCCAAGTTACTCAGATCTCCATTTTCAGAGCCTTCGCGACCTAGAAAATGGCTATCAATATTAATCTAACCCATAGCTATTAAGCCAGAGGAGGTAATCAAAAGGGGAAAAATAAGTATGCAGCAACGGTTGAAATTCTTCCCTTGAGCCAGTTCATCTGAAATAGGCATTTGCTGCAACCCCTTCTCAATCAAGATGCTGTTTCAATTTAAGGAAAAACATCTTTATCTCTTGCAGTTATTCTTCATTCCACAAAGGCAAAGCTTGAAGTCCTTTCTTTTGGGGTATATTAACCAAAGGTATTATTTTAAACTAAATTGACATATACAGAGGATATGTCTTGATGGGACAACTTCTCCACCAACTGGCAAATAGATTTCCTAGCTATATACAAATAAATTATATTTAATATAACTTTCATACTTTATTTTTTGAATCTCTTTACAAAGCACCACTTTTTTATAGAGTTATCTAAAACAGGTAAATTTCTGGAAATTAAAATATTTCATACATGTTTGTTCTTCTGCATGCTAGGTAACAATCTTTTGTTATAATTGTTTAGTTACAAGCTTTAAATGCTCTAGTTATGCTACCTTTTTTGATGTCAAAACAGTTAACATGACTTTAACATATATTTTTATACTTAAGAATACTGTTACAGGATAGTATGTTTTATTGTTTTGTTGCCAGTCAAGTATTACAAACTTACTTATTTAGCAGAATGCTAATAAAACAATATCAAAGTTGGTGCTTTACGTCTCATTCGACAACCAGGGTCATATTGGGACAGGTTTTCAGCACTGCCCCATTGTGAGGGTTAAACCCACACAATGGTGACTGCCTGTGATTAGATGCCAAAAATTCCAATATAAAGTGTATTCACCAATGAACGTTTCTGTTACTACTTCTCTATGTTCTTACATGTGCTATAAATGCTTATCACTGGCTGAGATGGACCTAAATTACCATTAAGTGACACCTCCACACATATTTAGATGACTATAATCATGTCCCTCAAGGTCCCCCAAACTTGGAAAGATATTGAGATATCCACAAGTCATTGCAAAGCATTTGCTTTAGCTGTAAGAAACTGAAGTTAGTACCTTAATGTTTTCTCTGGAAATTATTGACTGAGGCTGGAAATAAGTTTTCAGCAAAGTAAAGCAGGATACAAATGAAGTTCTAACTCTTTATTACGTTTACATACTTATTTAAATGTTCAACTTAAATTAGGGCATATGCAAATAACCATATTTCTTTGGAATGAACATTTGATGGGTGTGGACCCTCTAACCAAGGGCGACAATCAGTTTAAACATGCATTTCAATCAATATAAACCTTCTAACCATGTTTTATATATTGTTGGAGATATAGACCGCTTGGTCATCCTACATATGGACAAACTTCTTTCACCAGTGAGTAATAATTACAAGGCAAAATGATAAGCATATAAAATTCCCAAATCAAGCATTTGGTTCGATGCTGAGCACAGTTGCATTAATTACAACTAATCATTACTGTGGCCTTCGGACCAATGGAAACACTTGCCCTGTATCCATTTCAAAATGGGCAAATCTGGTCAAATGGTCTTTTTACAAATACAGAAATAGCAGTGATGTAACAGGATTGGAGGCCCTGTGACTTTCAATGCCCCCCCCCCCCCCCCCCACACACACACTAATGAAGATTAACCATTACTGTTCTCACTTGAAACAATAAAAAGTTGCATGACATTTTAAATATATGTACAATATATACAAAGTCAAACTTAGGGTTTTATGTCCTGCAATTTGGTTGGGCGTCGAACCCACACAGAGTGATGACCTGTGATTAGATGCCAAACCGGCTAACCCACTTGACCGCCAAAGACCTGTATGCAGAAACAACAATGGTATAATTTGAAGGTCTGAATCAGTAGAATTTACAATTCAAAATACTTTAGTATGTCAAAAGAATAGCTCGCACTAAAAGTATTTTAAAACGTTCAAAAAAGAAATTATACCCAAGTTTTATTAAGTCAAGCTATATTAAGCCACATATATATTTACCCTAGGGCTCCTTAATCCTGCTACCACACAGTCAGATATCTGATATTCTGTAAATACATTGCTCAAATATAAATTTGATTCCAATTTATAACTGTTGTGTTTCCAGTAAATTTATAGATAAGCAGTACTGCCATTAAATGAAAATCTGTATACTCAGTCGGAACAAATAAATAGCCTGCAAGTGAATTAAGAGAGTTAGCACAAAAGTCTGATAAAACACTGAAAGATTAGATGATAATGGGATGATCAATGCCAATTAAAAGATACCCAGTAAAGCCATTCTTCAGATCAAATGATCGGTGCTTTTTCCTGGGTAGGGTTTACCGAGATTTTAAACTCATACTAAAACTCAACCTCTGAGTTTATGCTTAAACTCAAGAGTTCGTTTTTTGACAGTACTGTCTGTACATTTTTTATTTCTGATCATAAAGTCTTCTGTTTTCGGGTTCATTGAAAATATGCACACATGGGGAACAGAAACAAAACAAAGAAGTCAGCCAATCTTTCTCTTTGAGTTTTGAGTTGGCTGGCAGTTCTGGAGTTCTCCTGTAAATCCAGTTACTTCAAAGCCTGAATTGAGAATTGTGATCTTACATGAAGGCTTTACTAATACAATACCTAAAGAATGCCTTAAAGAACTAAGCTTACAGTTTGAATTTAGGCACAAAATGAGTTTATGAGTGAGTTTTATACCAGTTTATGTTTTAGAATCTTTATAAATATGGACCCTGATTTCTGTGGTATTGAGTGGTTTAGAGTATTTCTATTCCCCATAAGCAGGATGTCAGTCTATTGGTTGCCCATCATTGCTTGTATATCATTGGCACTATTGTGGGGATGAACTGTATTTTTTTGGCAAGTAATCAGATAGTTAATTATGGAGATACATGAACATATACTGAAAAATGGTCCTATCTGGCAATGATAAAAGATCCAAACAATCCTTGATCCGGACATAATTTCTTCAAGTTATTTTGCCAACAGACAGACAAACAAACCCCTTCAAAACATATCCCACTTAGCGGATGTAAACATGTATAAAGGTGATACATTGTGACAATAAACAGATGAAAATGTTTGTAATGGTTAAAGAAATTTTAAATAAAAAGAGCATTTTAAGTTGGGTTTTGTTGGTTTTTTTTATTAAAAAAAAGGTTTAAATGGGGCAGGTCATAAGTGTGCCATACACTTTGTAGTGAGCTGATAGTGCAGACCAAGACCTACAATAGATAAGCCAACGCCCCAATAACTTTAGAGAATTTGTGTGTGCATTTGTGTATATATTTTTATACTCAGTGAAATATCTCCATATACTAAAGGACTCAGAGCACGATTTAACCCATCCGACTGCACAGGTACAGTCCCAACCCACCAGTAACTCACATTCCCCTAACTGAAAGATAGAGGCTCAAGGATGGCCATTTATAAACGTCCTTGAGGTTCTTTAGCCTGCCACTGGGGATAGGACCCTATGACAGAGGACCGCCATTTTAAGTGGTCATCTGAGCCACTATGTATCTGTCTGTATCTGGGTTTGAACCCACGTCCTCTGAGTTCCTAGACAAGTGTGTTACCCGCTAGGCCAGAATGCATTTCAGGCGATTTCAGACAGAAGGCAACACAGAGGTAAAAGGCTGTATCTCCTATGATACCCAGCTACACACTTCCAGCTACAGTTTTTACTACAAACAAAAGATATCAGTTTTGAGAAGGGCAAGGGAAGGGTCACGTGACTGCTTACTAAACTTGACAATCACTGAGGACTATTAAATATATTGAGAAATGTGATGAAATACAAGCAATCCAAGTAGTGTCCATGACCTACTTTGAAATACAAGCAATCCAAGTAGTGTCCATGACCTACTTTGGCACATAAGTTAATAAGAGGCGGAAGCAGAGATGTCATGTAACTTGGTTAGAAACTTTTTCCAACCAGATTTATAGGAAAATAGAAAATAAGTGTTTCTCCGTTGGCTCCGAAATAACCTAATAAAATCCACTGAAAAGCTATAAGGTCAGTTCATTTGCATGTAAAGCCTTCCTATAGGATCACCCTGTGACAACATATATTTTCCTCATAAATAAACACTGAAGTGCTTTTGCTGTTTTTTAATATTTTGAACCTGAGTCTGAATTCAACTATATGCAATATCTGATTGCATCCAAATACACAGTGTACAGAAAAATTTTGCAAAGGATCACAATACCACATGTGTCATAAAATATCTACTCAAATAAAGTTGATCCTAGTTTAATAATTTATGTGAGATTTTAATTAAGATTTTTTTATATAAAAAGGTACACTGAAAAAAGTCAGTAGCATAGAATACAGAAATGGCATAAGATCATAATGGACAAAAAGTGCAAGTCAAAACAGAATTTTATACCTAGACCACAGAACTTAATGGAATTATGCTGTAAAGTAAGTGGAAATTAACACAATAAGGCTTACTGTTAACGTAATTCATAAAACTATTAAATGGTATTTCAAAACCTTTTTACTAATATCTTGAAAATTTAATAGATAACCCATTTTATCCAAAAAACATTAAAACCTCATATTTCTATTCAAATGTTACTAAAAAATATTTATTCCAGGTTTTGGTTGTTACAGTTCTCTACATTACAACCATATCCAACATATTTTGTAAGTTTTTTTTCCAGTCCACCCCACTGGTCAGGGTTTTTTCCCATTTTCTGACTGCTTATTTGTAACATATTCGGGTATCTTTAACAAACATTTTGGTTACTAGACTATTATTTTTTGGTTTATTAATTTGGCATCTAAACTTGTCCTCATAAATGAAGGAAAAACAATGAACTTAAACTCTAGTCAATCAGGATGACTAAGATCAAAATTATGATCTATTAGCTGTATATTAATTGGTCAATTTGGGTAGCTAAATTCACCTAGAAATTTTATTTAAAGTAGACTTTCTCAAGAAGCCACAATGGTTGATTTTTTAAATTTATTTATTTTATTTAAAGCACATAGATTAAGTTAAGCTACAGAGATACAGAGAATGGACACTCCTGCAGTTACAGGAGATTATGCTTGTTGGTGCTTGTCACAACAGTTCAGTCATATAAAGGTCAGGTACTATCACTAGTGTCAATGTATTAAGTGTTAAATAAACATGTCACCTGGGCCTTGACCACATTTCCCGCCAAATTCTGCCCCAAGCTTCAACCCTTGGGGTTCCCTTCACTTAATTCTAAGAACTTGATGTGTTAAAAGCTTTCGTGTACTGATGTGGATTTGCAAACCCGAAAGCTCATGTGCATTTCATGTGTACCTTTTACAAGAACTTTTAAATACATTTTAGACATTTTACTTGCACCATGGCTTCCAAAGGAGTATCTACAGCTAGCTGTTCAAAATGTGGAGTGAAACATACAAGACCCGTAGGGGTTAGGTGTAAAAGATTGCTTAATGTCAGTGCCCCGGCCATGAGAGATAGCTCAGACACAGGGGACGAGTCACAGCTTATTGACAGTCACTTACCCTTGGATACGGAAGACCAAGGACAAAACTCGTCTGGAACTGGGGCACCAGCTCCCCAGCTATCACACATGGAGTCGAAACTGGATCTGATCCTGAAGAAAATGCAGTCACTGGAAGACAAGAACCAAGAATTGGAGGAGAAGATGAACTCTCGTCAATCACAAAGGTCAGTGCAAGTGTCCCACAGCTCACCAAAACGCTCGCACACATGTTCAAATCTCTGCAGCCATAAATCTGCCAAGAAGGGTAAAGCAAGCGGATCCCCAGTGATGAACTTCGCATCGGACTCAGTGCTCCAGGATGTGGGCGACTCGCATTGCTCCAGTATTCACGCTTCTCATGGTACGGATGACGACACCCTAGCATCTCAACCTTCACTGCAGTGGCTCAAGCAAGACGCAAAGACACAACGTCAAGTGCAGCAACAGCTACAGAAACTACAAGGACTGCCTAGATCTGCCACTTCTCGACCAGGTAAAAGTTTTAAATCTGGGTTACTTAGATCTGGGGACAATGATGTTAAAATACAGATAGCATGGCCTCACCACCACTGCTTTCCAACTCAAGGGGGGTCCCTTCCCGAATACAAAGAACTCTCACCCCTCCAGTTTATGGTGGGATTTTGGGGGTGCTTACAAGAGGAAACCAGTAGCACTGTGAGGGAGAACATGATGGAATACGGCAGGCACTTATTTCAGGATGCCATTGAGACAAACTGGGTTACTGCTCGACATGCCCATCTTGTCTTATTACAAGACATAGAGCATGGGAAGTGCTCCTGGAGACGACCAGACATGGTGGAAAAGGTCAGGATCAGGAACACGGCTCGAGTGATCCAGACTAAAAATAACGCCAGTGCTCCAAAAAGTTATAAAAATTCGTCCAAGGAAAAGGTGTGCCCGGAGTTCAATGCCAATAACTGCAAGTCGCGTGGGGACCATGTGGTGGATGGTATCATTAACAAGCATGCATGTTCCCACTGTTTCCAGGAGGTAGGGAATATGTATGGACATAAACTTCAAGATTGTTTTAGAAGGAAATCTTCAGACCTTGCTAAGGACGCACAAAAGAACAGCTGATTATATAAGACTTTGCATAGAACTGTTAATACAAATAGATTGGTAAATGGTAGAAATTTTATTAAAAATTGTGACTTTGATAGGGACAGTGTGAACAGTACATTAGAACATTGTTATGAAAGCCCCATACGGCGGGGGCATTCTCTCAACACATCTGTGTCAAGTTCATTGAACAGTACATGTCAATCTTTATTTAACTCAGCAGAAAGTGTCATTGATTCTGACACGTCAGAATCTATAAAAGGTGTTAATGGTAACATGACTTGGGTCGCATGTAGTTCATGGGTGACATCACCAGAAAATATTAGTGTTAGTCACAACATGGCTTTGTCTGAATCAGTGTTAATGGACCAATTGTGTAATTGTCTAGAAGTGAAACATGAATGGTGTTTTATACATAATACGGTGGCCCATAATCAACCCTTGTCTACAAATAAGAACAATGACTTTGGTTTCATTAATCATGTTGCAATTCCTACTCCATTGTTTCTCCCACCCTGTACTATTGAGGTGTCAAATCTGTTACAATGGGCGTTTGACGCCCACAGAATAGTGTCTGCTACCAACTGCCCAAACTATAAAGGGGCTAGAATAAGGGTCCCTACTGAGTTAAACATTAACAACTGGCGTGCACTATGCGCGAATTATGAAGACCAACTACTCTTAGATTATCTGGAATACGGCTTCCCTTTATGTGTGGATAGAAATAAAGCAGTATTTAACACTGAAGTAGTCAATCATCCATCAGCAATTCAATTTCCAGATGATATTGACACCTATTTCAGGACAGAAATTAGTCATAAAGCCATTGTTGGCCCTTGTAAACATGTTCCCTTTCCAGTCCACTATTCTCCCATCTTGTCTAGACCAAAGGTGGGGGACTCACGTAGGGTCATTGTAAACTTAAGTTCACCGTATGGTTCTTCTGTGAATGACTGTATTGCTAATGATGTATATGACGGAATCCCGTATACACTCAAGTACCCTTCAGTAGACGACATAGTCAATGGTATCCAGGACTTAGAGGGTGACGTACTACTCTCTAAGATTGATGTAAGTCGTGCGTTTAGAAACTTGCGAGTAGACCCTGGGGATTTCGACTTACTGGGGTTAAAATGGAGAGATAACTCCTATCTGGATATAAGTATCCCCATGGGCATGAAGAGTGGCAGCGCCCTCTGCCAACGTACAACCGACGTCATACGTCACATTATGGCGTCAAAAAACGTCAAAATCTACAACTATATTGACGACGTCATTTGCGTGCATAGGCGTCATAATGCCGACGCAGAATTCGATGTTTTGCATTCGCTTTTCGAATTCTTAGGCATTCCAATCAACCCTAAAAAGGTATCTCCCCCTACCCGCTCCCTGACCTGCATGGGTATTTCCATTGATGTAGATAACCGATGCCTCACTATTCCCCAAGAAAAAATTCTGGAGACACTTGACTTATGTCGTCTATACCTCACTAAAAAATTCATTACCAAAAAGCAACTTCAAAGCTTACTAGGAAAGTTGCTGTACATCCACAGATGTGCGGCCCCTGCCCGTATATTTGTTAACAGACTTTTGAATGTACTCAGGAGTGCCACAGGTCGTATTAAGTTATGTAATGAAACCAAAAAAGATTTAAACTGGTTTGTGCAATTCCTGTGTCACTTTAATGGTACTGTGCTCTTTGAGGAAGCCAAGCCTAAACTGGAAGTCTTTTTGGACGCCTGTCTTACAGGTTTGGGTGCTTACTGGGAGGACAACGCCTATGCAGTTTCTAGAAATTTCCAGGCAACCAGAGGTCTTAGTATCACTCAGCTAGAGATGCTGAATGTGCTCATTGCCCTCAGAATTTTTGGCGATAAGTGGGACAATCTCAAAATCAAAATGCGCTTAGACAACAGAGCGGCAGTTTGCGCTCTTGGGAAAGGTAGAATAAGGGATCCTTTCATGCAGGCAGTAGCCAGATCTGTTTGGCTTATAGCAGCTTCCAAGGGTATATCTCTGGTATATGAACATATTGCTGGTACTGATAACTGCATAGCTGATGCCCTTTCCAGAGCATTCGATGGCAATGGCGACAGTCTTGAAAAATTCAAGCATTTTGTATGGTGGCCTGTGGATGGTATGTCATTCTATCCAAACACTTTTGTGTAATTTCAGGTTCCCCAGCAGCTGTGTTACTCAATCAAGCCTACAGAAGAATCAACGCAGCTCTCAGGCCTCGTACATCTTCAGCTTACATGTCAAAATTAAAAATTTTTATGGCTTTTGCCACTTGGTACCAATTCCCCCTTGATCATGTTGATACCATTTTGGCTTTCCTAGAATTTATGGCCCAGAATGGCTCCTCTGCCCCCTCCCTTCTCAATCATGTATCTGCCCTTCGTCATTTTTTCAAATTGTATGACCTCTCTGACCTTTGTCTATCTCACAGAAAAGTCCACCTACTCATAAAATCTGTCTCCATCAATTCCCCCTACTCCCCTCGTTACAAAACCAACTTTACCATTCCCATCCTCCTTGACCTGGCCAAGGAATGTGACAAATTCTCCCCAGGCCATGTGTATAAAGCAATATTTTTAGTCGCCTATTTTGCCTTTCTTAGGCTTTCAAACATGGCCCCCCCCTCCTCCTCCTCTTTTGACCCCTCCCGTCATTTCACCCGGGGCGACGTGATCTTTGGCCCACCTGGGGCTCACATCATTGTGAAATGGGCAAAAGCAATGCAAGGCTCCACCAAACACCAAGTGGTCCAGATACCCTCCCTCCCTACCTCCCCCTTGTGCCCAGTAAGGGCCTTAAAAACTGTCCTCTCCTCCCCTGCTCCTTCTTCATCCCCCTTGTTCACATCCCCTCCACCTTCTCCCTCCGTCCCTATAACTGCACCTATGGTCACCTCCACCCTTGCCAGACTCCTGTCGTCCATGGGTTTGAACCCTTCCTATTATGGGTTTCACGCGTTCAGGCGCTCAGCAGTTTCATGGGCTGCAGACCATAATGTTCCCCTTCAGAACCTCAAAGCCCACGGGGGGTGGTCTTCCAATGCCATTCACACTTACCTTAACCACACCCCCAAAGCATCTTCTACAGTAGCCTCCACGTTTCAAAAGATACTCTCTACCTAAATTGGGTTTGGGCCTTTTATGTCCTCCTATTGTAATTTTAACCCACTAATTTTATTTGTGTAGAATAGTATGTCTGTGTAAAATAAAAGGCTTATCCCAACTTCCGTCTCATTATGTCGCTCTTCTGTACCTTGCTACAGTTCCTCTCACTTCTCATCCCTGGCCTTGCTGGGACTGTTTGTGGCAAGCCTTTATGCCACCGTCTCTGTGTGTGTTGAAGAGTGGGGACAAGGAAAGCAGAGAATATAGCAGAATGCAAAATTTACTGGCAGAAATCAGGCAGTACAGGGAGGAATGAGGCGTTACATAAGCATGTATAATTGTAATGCCTGTGGTGTCATCGGTGTACTACTTACATAAAACCAAGGTCCTATCATAGGACTTGAACAGCAAAAGATACCTGATAGACATAGAAACCTAACACTGCTTCACAACTAAGAACCCTACATTTAATTGTACTGGATGATAATGACATGACCAGTGACAATTAAAGACAGCACCCACGCTATGATATTATATCTTTGTTGCTGGTAATCTATCACTCAGATATAGCTATGCTACATTAATTCTTTCCATTGTTGGATTTCAGTGGATTGTTGGAGAGGTTATTGATCAAAGAGGCATCACAGAACATAAAAAATGGGGGAGTTCATGTCAGAAATTATAAAGTAGAGGATGTAATTAAACTAGGAAAATCAATAGAATTTCATTCAATTTACAGAAGTTTTACTTTGGCCAGGCAATGAACTATGCCTCTCTGGATTTCTTATTAACCCCATGTCACCTGTAGGGAGAAATAGATGTTTAATCTGGTGTTCAAGTGCATTTAATCTACATTATATGAGATCAATAATACTTAACTTGTATTCATTATTCATAGACTACTTTGACCACAGAATCTGCATCACAAACCTTCATAATTAAAACTGCTGTTCCATATACACAAGGTATACTTGGGTCACACCAACCAAACAGTAGCTTTGGTTGTGGTTTGGCCTGTCTTGTATTTGAATTAGTATGCATTCCGTATGATTTCATGTGTTTAACCTTTGGGTAGGACGTGTTCGGGATCATTTGACATAACTCGGAAAGTGATATGTGCTCAGAATGGCTTTAAAAAAAATGTTTGAAATAGCTGTTACATCCTCACACCAGCTGTATTAAAATATACATGCTGAAGGGGTGAAGTGGGTGGGTGGTTGAATGGATGGTGTTTAAGGTGAATCCTAATATATATCTCCTCAAATACATACACAGCAACCATGCTTGAATAAGAATTTAAATATGACCAGATTTCTATCTCATTAACAGATAACATAATATCTAAGCGGCCGGAAATGATTCTAAGGTCAAGGTCGTTGAAAAACTTTAAAGTCATTACACCACAAACAGGGTGATAAGTGATGCTTTCTCTTGAGCCTTGTATTGCATATTCTGACGTCTGTGGAAGTGTTTATCATAGCAAATGGACTTACAAGTCACACAAAACAGCTAGCCTGGCCAAGACTCTATACATATAATATCACCAAATTTTATCCAATATGCAAAATCCCTGATTCACTTAGGGACTTCATGAAATGCCTGAAATTTCCAGGATTTTGTAAACTGACTGAAAATTTAATTTTATAGCATAACTTGCTTCAGGTATTTCAGGCAAACTGTGTACTTACATAATTCTATTTTGAGTAGTGTATTTGTTTTTACATTTACCTTTGAGCTTAATTCTACATTTGTACTATATTTTAGAATTTATGTAAGTTTAAAACCAGTATGAATTTTTAAAATTTTGAAGTGGCTATTATTATTTAGTAATTTTTGTAATTTATTTTACCGGTATATTAATGGACCCCAACAAAAATTCAAGTGACTACTAAGTGTTTGGGTTCAAGGTAATTTCCATGCTAAGTTTAATTTATAAAATTTATATCTGAATTGGAGAATAATTTTTATACACAATTGATAATTAAATTAGATAAAATCTGTATGAACTATCTTTAGTATATTCATCCCCATGTCAAGTAATTTATGCAAATCTGTATAGCTTAATTGTTAAGGTTAATAAATTGCCGGATAAGTTTTTGTACGAATGCTAAATATTTACTATGTCATAAGGGGTAGTAGCATCTGTATATTTATCTGCCGACAACATATGGCACTTATTATATTGTTTTATACGTCTGTGCTACAAATATCAATTTGATTGGCTTCAATATCGCATGGCCAATTATTGAAAGCTATCAAATTTGTGAGCAATTCTTATTTGCATTTAGATAAGCATTAGAAGACATTAATGGGGGGACATAAACAATGCCCTATTTTAATAAACTTGCATGCAAACTAGAAATACCACGCCCATTCCGCAAACTTCTTACTGTTTTTCAATGCAAAGAACAAAAGACTTTAGAGTTGTGTGAAAAAAACTGGTAACCGGGCATAAACTGGTCCCCAAGTCACAAAATTAACCTTTCGCATGATGATATTAACCTACAGTAACCTCTTCAATCAATATAGTTTATTTATTACACCTCTATTACTCCTGTTAAAGATTAAGATAATCTTGATGTCAAACTGCTTCCCGCCTGGAATTTGACACATAATAAGAAAATAATAAATTTAAATTCTAAAAAATCAGGGTCATTGATACTAAAATTATTATTTGTAAGTTGCATGTTGATTGGTCATGTGCCTATTTAGATAATTGTATTATCTTAAATTGTATTATGACCCCTTAAAGAGGTTAATTAATTTGCTTGGTTTTTTGTGTGAAGTTACAAGTTCCATTGTGCCAATTCTGATATAAGTCAAAAAGAGATTCAAGCTAGTGTACTTTTCTCCACCCACCTTGTGTAAAAAATATAATCCAGGTCTGACATAGAAGATGTGTGAACAGACAGACAGAGAAACAAACAGACCCACTTACAATATCCCCCTCCCACCGCTCTGGAAGTGTGACGGTAAAAATCTATGTTTGTTTGCACAAAACAGGTGTATATAACCATCTTGTATTTAAGATTTGCCAAATTATGGCAGGGCGCATTACGAAGGCAAAAGAAAGGCTAGGAAGGCTTTAAAAACCTTGGTGTGGAGTATCTGGTATGATAGAGTATGGAGACACACTCTCGGGAATTTGTGGATGTAACCTTTGCATTGTAACACACTTTTGTTGATGTTGAAATAACCAATGGAAGGTTGGTGAGGAAAAGGTTGCAAAAAGGATTACAAACAAATAACTTATGCTTGTATAACCATTTTTTTATATGGCCACTGTTAGCCAAGCAGTTATGGGCCTGGCAACAATAGTTGAAGACCTACATTTTTTCTTCCTCGACCATCTAAGTGCTTAAAAGCACAGGAAGTGAAAACTCAATCAATCAATGACTAGATTACAAATCATTTAATTGTTCTATCAGCAACTCTGATTGGTATGCATTTTTTCCAACATATTTCATACTTATTTAAGGTATGCACAAAATTTGTCAGGATGTAGTTTCGAATGGATGAGACCCATCTGGTTTCCTACCACTTTGTAATGTTTGTGCTCATTTAGGGCGTTTTCCTGAATTAGTTCACTAACAATACAAGTACTCTTATTTTTCCAAGTATTCAAGTTAATACCTGCAACATACAGGTAATAAAAAAATCCAGATCCAAATTGCAGCAACATCTACATATCCAACGAAACATAGCTAATGGGCATTAGAAGGGTTGTGACTCTGATAGATAGGCTTTAATTATTTATTACATTAACTGTCCGCAAGCATGGCAGGTGTGCTGGTTTTAGTCAACCCCCTCTTCAAAAGAACCCTCTCATAACCACACTCTCTCTTTAATCATGGACATATCCTCCAATATGCAGATGGATCAAGCTCAAATATGGCTGTTAAAATGGAATTTGAAACTGTGCTCTCTGTAGGTGGAATCATTCATTAAAATGTCAAAATCAAATTTAGGGTTTTACACCTCATTAAACACTCATAGTCATTTTGCGATAGGCTCTCAGTATTACCACTTGTAGGAGTTGCAACATCAAGTAATGTTTAAATATTTTACAAAGGTGCGTTGTAGGTATATTAACTTTAGGTAATCTATATTAATAAATTACAAAGTCTGTCAAATGCAAACAAAAAATGTTGACAAGGATATCTAAAGAGTGCAATGTGGGCACATTCCCGAAGTGCCCCCCAAAGCAGGGAAATACAGAAATGGGTTATATAATTTTTTTTTAATTTGTTCAAGCAATAACAGCTACTAAACTCTGTTCCTTTTAAACTGTGACATTTTGACTTCAAGACTTGATAATACATAAGTCAGCATCTCACCAGTCAGAAGCTGGTATCCTAGGTAACCTCCCCTCCACCTATTATAGCTTTTACTGAAATATGAAGCCCAAATTTGTGACAAAGTTTTATAGGACATAATCCAGATACTTCAGGGTGGCAAGAAGCAATGTCGTTATAAAGCAAGTTGTCAGGGGGCAATATTGAAAAATACCGGGTAAATTAATAAACTGGTAAAGTAGTTAAGGAGACACAACTTGTGAACGGCAAGGTGAAGTATATATAGTTAATATACTAATTATAATGAGCAAGAAAAGGATGAAATGAGAGGTGATGTGGGTAAAGTGAACTTTTTTGCTTGTCAATGGCAGATGTGGTAATATTGAGACATTGCATCAGGATTTACCACCTGATGTTATGAGATGGATTCCAACCGACTACAATAGAAATGATACCCAAGACAAGAGTAGTCAGTGGGGATACTGTGTAAATGTTGAATCATACACGTTACTGTGTACAAATACCTCTATAGATAAAACGAATTTGGCCTTTAATAATATATATCTATTACATACAATGATCTATTATTTTATAAAATGACTACCATAGTTTCTGTGTAAGATATAGCATCTGTATTTTATCATGTTGATTTTCCTTTATAACATTGCAACCTCTATATTTACAATGTTCAAAGTAAATGTTAATTTTTTATAAAGGTGTATTGTAGGTATATAAGCTTTAGGTAATCTATATTAATAAATGTGCCCTGGAATAAGACTCACTGAATACATCCAAAACCTGGCAGGAATGGGGTGTTAGTTTTCTGTTCAACCGACAATAATAGATGGTAATTCTCCTCGAATACAGAAATATAGCATCGTGGTAATTATTTTGTTCAGGGCAAAAATACTTCCCATAAATAGATTTTGCTATCACACAGAAAACTCAGTTTGATTAAATTCCATGGTAGCATATTATTATGTCATAAAGGAAACAGGCTTTCAGAAGTAATCATGTCATTACTTTTCTCTCAAAGAAGCCAATACTTTACCCCAGATCTTGACTAAAAAGAGATATATTTGTGAAACTAAATTAGTTGAAAGCATATTTTAATGCTTTGCACTGCTTAGTAAAATAATACATTATATTCTATGTAAAATATGCAAACAAACAATATTTTAAACGTTGTACAAGTACCTGTTTCGCCAGTTACTTCCGCCAAGAATGTTAAGTAATTAACAGTTTATGTTTGTTTATTTGCAAAGTAACTCAAAAAGCTAAGGACAGATTTTGATGACATTTTCAGGAGCGGTGAACAACAAACAGATGGTTTTGATTTTGGCAGTGTTCTAGATAACTGTCTGGATCTCGACCATTTTATAGGATTTTTTCTATCATAACACTCATTAGCAATTTTGGAGGTATTAGGCATTGGCAGAGGTTTGCGCCCTCTGAGTGCTGAATGTTATATAAAAACATTTAATCAACATTTTTAAAGAAGTACTTTTTTGCCTGAACTAAAGGCAATATCGTCCGATGTAATATCACGCAAATTCCTGATTTGTCAGTCTGAAAATCTTTCCTCAAACCATAACTTGCCTGAATTTATCAAAGTTGAAATCCAAGTCATTTTTAATATGATATTTTATATCTGGTTGACATATACAGTAGGACAGTTACTCAAGTGATGTATCTTTTTAAATGTTATCACCAGCAAAGAAAACAAAATGATATCATGGTCCATTGGTGGAAGTTGACAATTTCCATATAAGGTATGATATGGGTAAGATAGCTTTACCACCATTATTGGCTAGAGTTAAAAAAGAGTGAGCAGGTAAATTAAAAGGTGAAAAATATATTTCTTCAAAGCAACCTAAAATCTGGACCTCATAGCAATACCCCTAGTACTAGGATTTGAAGTTTTGATGGCAGAAACTCCAACTAGATTTTGTGATGGGTTGTTGTGTCACAACAGAGCATACTTCATCCTCTCACAGTTTCCGATATCAGAATTTGAAATTCTAACTGAGTTTTTGATACGATGTATAGCCATAATCAATATGGAGAAAATGTTTGTATTTTGTGAATACTCCCCATATTCTAGACTGGCTTTTTATAGTGCTTAAACTATGCATTAAAGCAGATTCTAAGATGCAACAATCATAAGCAATATTGCAAAATTCTCTTGTCCATGGGAATAGCAATGGTCGTTACCATAGAGTCACCGGTTGAAGAAAGATTGGATAAAATGTATAGCCATTTGTTCTTTTGACAAAATTTCTAATTTAATCAGCAGGATTCCAAGTTCTGTCAACAGTATTTAAAATCCCATTAAAAATTGAAACACAAAGATTGGAAGTTCTGTCGTTCCATTCACTTGGAAAACCCAAAATATTATCAGACAAAACACTGACAATATTGCCAATCCATATGTAAGTGATACATTATGAAGATATTTTTAATAAAAACTCCCATAAAAAAATACTCCAGAATGATTAATACATATTTATAAGTTTTCTCATTTTCTTAGAAGGACCTAACCAAAGACCTGTTAATTAAAAAAATTCAACTCAAATATTGTCCTTTAATCTACAGACTTGACAGGTGACAAATTAATCCCACTTCCCTAGAGCAATGGATATTCATTGAGGATTATATTTTTCTGTCAATACCCCTGTCCAATGTCCACGAATTCACATAAGCCAATCTACTACTCGGAAAGGCGGCTGCAACTGATCCTGTTGAAATGGGTTGGAGAAACTACTAACAAAACCACGTGATTATCCCCAAGTTAAAAGAGAACTGATAAAACTAAAAACAGATCAACCTTATGCCCTGCTCCTGACTCCTAGGACTCGTGAAAATGTTTTGCACAAATGAGACAATTATTTTTGTACAGACTTGTATGTCCAACTTTCTCTTATGACAAGATCATTTGGCTTTCCAGGGTCCGGTTTCATAAAGTCCCCATAAGAAGAAAGTTAAATTTAAGGTGTTCCAGGGCCCAGTTTCATAAATTCTCCTTTAGATGAAGGTTAAATTTAAGGTTTTTCCAGGGTCCAGTGTCATAAAGCCTCCTTTAGATGAAGGTTATATTGAAAGTTTTCCAGGGCCCAGTTTCATAAAGATGAAGGTTAAATTAAGCTTTTAGAAGCCCAGTTTCATTAAGCCTCCTTAAGATGAAGGTTAAATTAAAGTCTTTCCAGGACCCAGATTTTTAAAGCCTCCTTAATATAATGGTAATCTCAAATTTAAGGTTTTCCTTAATTTTTTCTTTCATTTAATAAAACTTAGTTTAACAACGCCTCCTTGCTAAAGGAGACTTTGAAATTTTAAGGAAACTCCCTTCAATTGTAAAGAACCAAAGGACCTACCTAATTTTAAGAAATATACTCCAAAGAATACTTTTGCTCCTGCCATAAGTTTCAAGGAACACCTTAAAATGAGAGTTAAAGGAGGGTTTGCAAAACTTAAATTTTAAGGTTGCCTTCCAAAAGGAAAGAAATTTACTTTCCTTTACTTTAGGAGGTACTTTCCAAAGGTGGCTTTGTGAAACCAGACACTGGTTTACTGAAAAATAACATCATTAATCATCCCACTGAGTAGACAAGTTGGAGCACCTTTAAGATAGGTTGCCGCCCATTGCCGCTTAAAGATACTCATCACACTGCGCCACAATTTATGAAAGTCTGGAGATAAAAAAAACAACGAAAAATAAAAATGGGATGAATACCTGCAATTATGCTCCCAACTTTCATGTCTAAAAACATAAATTGTAGGTCCAATGGGGTTACATTATCGGTGCAGTCACTAGGCAAATTCAAGAGAGTGGAACTGGAGTATAAGATTAGGTATAATTGATTTTCATGAATTTTTCTTTAGCATGTGACAAACCTTCACCAAGAAATACAACAAAAATCTGAAAATAATAAAAGTTTTAGCTACAAGCAGAATTTTAAATATTAAAGTATGTTTAATTTATTATTCTTTCATTTTTGCTGTTACTTTTATAAAACAGCTTTGATTAATACTCCCTCCAGTTACTTTGAGCTTTTGATCACAGCTGGGACATTAAATCTGCTGTTACCTCTGGAGGTTATGGTTTTGGGTGTGTTTATTTGTTTGTTTGTGTGTTTATCATGCTGCAGTCTGTGTTCAAGATTGCTCCAAAACTAATGAACGCATACTTACAAAATTTGTTATGTGGGCTTGACCAATGAAAGAAGAGAATAAATCTTGAGAAAGATCCGGATAATGCTCTAGATACAAAAATGGCCAATTTTCAACACTTCCAGTTTCAATGATTTGAGTTTTTTTTGTCCAGATTACTCCAAATATAATGAACGGATCTTTGTGAAATTTTTATGTGAGTAAGGCCTGTCCAAAGAAATAATTAATTATATTTTGGGAATCTAGATCATATTCTCAAATGACACTGTTATGTTCAAGTTGTATTACAGCAGTACATATATTGTACACCAATCTACCCCATGTAATTTAACCTATAAGCATTTTATCCATGAAATTGGCCTGTCTTCTATCAGTGTCCTGACATTAGTACATTTAAGCGGATCGTTATTGTTTTGTGTCGACAAAAGCATTCCAAGCCATATGTGAACAAATAAATAATTCATCCGGTACTGAGGGCAATAAAACCCATTACTAAACAATGCTTATGTGAATTTTTTTTCTAGGCTGTAATAATTGTCTTTCTATTGATGTTTGTATGTCGGACAGTTATGATGTATAATGATTGTGTTTGCTGTTTTGGGTAACATTAAACTAAATATAAGGGATTAAATCTTGACAATTACTACAAAATTAATCAATATCTTACATTTATAAAGTATAAAGAAGTCCATACTTATCGCTTAAAAGGTACTTTCCTACACTGTGTGAACATATCCTTTGTAAGGGGCACCAGTAAATATAGAAACTTCAATTTTCAACTTTGGATTTCCAAGCTATTTCTATAGGGATTTTAGTACAAAGAGACAGCCAAAGTGCTAAAACAATAACTTTCTAATGATATATACTACATATTTGTATGTTACATAGTTTTGGAAATATGTACTGAAAGTCAGCACTTATTTATGCACAATCTGCAAAACGTATCCATAGAAAGGGGCGCTGGGAATAAAACAAATTATTACCCAGTCTGTATGTCCTTGTAATTAGGTCAAACAAGTCACGTGGTGGGGAATACATGTTTGAAAAAGCAACTGCATTTAAAATAGTTTCACCCTATCCTTCTAAAAATAGAGCAGGGCTGGGATTAAAAAAAATCTCAAACTCGATCTCAAACTCAAATATAATCCCTGTAATTTAGGGTGTAAACACAAAATTTGGGATTAAGCTTAAACTCAAACTCAAATTTCAGCTTAATCTCAATCTCAAACATAATACCTATTTTCAAGTAAGTATATACTTAAAGCCAGACTAAAAATCATTTATGCTCCCTATATTTAGGGGTTATATTTTAGTTTATATGAAAGGAGACTTAAATGTTTGAGATTATGGCTACATTAAATTTGTTTGATCATGTTTTTGATTTGAGTTTGAGTATAATACAACTTTGGTAAGATTTTACTTGAAAATGTTAAGTTTAAATTTATACCTATGTAAGACTGAGTTTGAGATTGTTACTGTGAGTCTGAGTTTGAGATTGGGATTGTATATGAATACCAGTTTGATATAGAAGTGACCTTTACACCAAATCAAGTTAAATCAGGGGGTCCCTTTTAGACACAGAGTTTAGATATGCATAGTAACTGGCTGTATTTGTCAAGCAGAAAGTTGCAAATGCTAACATTCCCTGTACTTCTCCACCTAACTGTGATAAATATTTCCACATTATTAATCCTTATAAATATCAGTGATCCAGAATAATATTCAAATGTTAGACACGAATACAGATCCTTGTTCTTATTTAAAATCCTTACTGAAACAATTCCATCCTCTTGAAAAGTATTTTCCATGAACTGAAAACATGGATCTTTCGCTGCTGTTTTTTGACATTCAGTGCTTACATTTCTAAACATTTCTGACACTCTGGGTATCTGTAACAATTATGGTGTTGACCGATATTATACTCTGGCTTTCAGCCCACTTTACCCTGGATTGAAGGGTCCGGTATTGACCACCATTATGGTTTATTAGCATACGTAGTTACACTTGGTGATAATATACATATATTATAATAATACAGGTTTGTATGTAACCAATATGACACACATTTTGTTAATGTGTACCCAATTTCATTACAATGCTGTCGTATAACAACTAAATAAAACTTGTATTAAATCAAATCTATTTTTCCTTTACCACATACAATATAATTTTATTTCATTATACATAATTGAGGTTCAAATTCTCATTGTTCTTTATAAATATAATTTAACCTATATAAAATAGATATAAGTAATTGGACCTTTTAAAAAATATTGAAGTTCCCGATGCATTGTAGTTCAGATGGACTCGGTGAAGGTCACCGTAGGTGATTCCAGTCCCTTTATTGTTAAAGGGAACCACTGCCCTGTCTACCAATATTAGTGACATATTCTGATGTGGGCTAGAACTACAATAATCTCTGTTTGTATTGAGACAAACTGATAAACAAGGCCAAAAGGGGTTACGGTCTACTAGCACGACCCGCAATGCCACCCAAGTCATCCGTCCCAGTACCACCGTAACCCATTGCTGCTCAACTTCAGTGGTACTCATTAAGCTACGCCCCAATTCATAAAGTCCGGAGACAAAAAAAAACAAAACAAAAAAGTGTTCTCTAGAAATGTGGGCCTCACTAGAGCTCATGCTTAAAAAGTATGCATCCATGATAGATTTTCTACACAGTTTCACCTCTGATCTCATTTGTCTAAATTAACCATGACAGAACTACAATAGAGATGAAAAACCAGGGAAGTGTGAACTACACATATGATCCATAGCTTGGAAAAAAGTGGGTGTAAGAAGAGTGCCAGTCTGTATCTGATGATAAAATAAATATTGACCATAAAAGGAAATATTTTAAGCCATCGTCAATTTCCACTTTTCGTTTCTGGTTCAGAAGTTCAGTTATATAGACTGGTTTCAGTTGTTTTCTCTTTTTTCCTTCCAATTTTAGAATTATCTGTTGTGGTCTTGTATAATTAAACAATTGGAGGTTGGGGGGTGTCAAAACACTTTTTATGGTAAAAAGAACAAATATATTTTCCCAATCAATTTTCCAGCAAAGTATCAAGAAACTTGTATTATATGTACTTTAAAGAAAATCAACACACGCCTAGAGCACAGACCTCCGCCATTAAAATGCTCATCCGGGTGTTCAGAATATGATCCAAGTATTTCCTGAAATGAAATGAATGCGTCCTTTGGTCAAATATTTCATTGTAGTTGAGGTTATCTCAACCACAAACCCTAAATCATAGAAAATGGCTCATAGAATTTTCTTTTGTATCCAGATTTTGATTTGCACCTTTTTCCACATTTAATTGCTACTTCCTTTGGTCAGGCCCTTCCCAAATAAAAATATTCAAAGAGATGTGTCCGTTAGTCTGAATTTATTTATTTATTTGGGGTTTTACGTCGCTTTCAACACTGTACAGGTCATATCACGATGGGTAGTTGGAGGGGCAGAGGAAACCAGTACATACAGTTGATCAAGGTTCTGTACTGTAAACTGCCGACCAACGGCAAGCAACTACCAGTTTTCCCACTTGAGGCCATGCCGGGAACCGAACTCCGGCCTCAGAGGTGGGAGGCGAGAGTGTTACCACTCTGCCACCGTGGCCCCCTCCGTCAGTCTTAAAGTAATAACAAACACAGATAGCCAGAGCTACAGACTGACAAACTAACCCAGTCAAAGCCATAACCTCCATGCCACAGGTAACAATATATTCATATATGTTAATATAACTACAAATTACAATATGAAAATACTTGGCAGTCCTGACTACAGCCTGAGCTTTAGGAATACTTTTCAGCTTTACATGTCACCCAGCACCCTATGTAGTATGACTACAAGTGCCAGATTACACTTGATACATTTAATAATCAGCTCCAACAAAGAATATTTAAGACTTCATTGGGGGCAAATGAGCTTTAAAGATCAAATTGTGCAGATATGTACAAAGATTTACTTTCATTTGATAAGCATGTTATAGTTTCAAAGTTCTTGCCGATTATTTTTACAAAAAAAAAAAATACTCAACGGTAATTTGAGTTCAAAAATATTTCCCATCTGCAGAAAACGTCTAGAGAAACTACTGTAAGATTTTAAAGTTCTTCCCCTGTCTTCTTTGCTCACTGTCTGTTATTCACTTCTGGAATTGTTGGATGGATTTTTGACACTTTTGTATATTACTTTTTGTTATATTTATCTTAAAGTATTTGGCAGATTCTAATTATGTTATAAGTGGCATACATAATACAGAACTATCTTATAGTATTAATACGTTTATACTCTGGTTACACTACTGACCATTATAGACGGTAGGAAAAAGGTTATGTTTTCCTTGTTAACCCAGATAAACACAGATAAACAAGGTACAGTATTGCTACAGAAGTGAAACAGAATTAGGGAGGATAATGGCCATGGTTTCACACAGAAAAGATGTAAAAAATATATTTTAAAAATTCAGTAACATGATGGCAAACACTTAACTTTACTAGAGACTCAGAAAGATATATGATAACATATGATGAGCAGGGACGGCAGCATAACAGTTAGAGAAATGATTTGACATACTATAGTTATGGCCAGTTATTGAAGGTTATATATTGATACTGCCTATATTAGGTTGAAAATTTTTGAACAGTTTAATAACTTTTTGTGTGTGGCAATGGAAAGCAGACAATACCACAATTTGCAAACTTCATTGACAGAAGGCTGACAGTTGGTCCAGGAATGACCAATATAGAAAATGTCCATAAATGTAACCAATACCACATGTAGCGTCAGTCGGAGCATTTCAAAGGGGTAGAGTATTTGTAGTGTTTTCTACAGACCTGGAAATCATTCCTTTTTGTTGAAGAAACTAATCAGATTAGAGATCCTTTGAATTCGTGATAGTTTTCTTAAAACAACAACCCCCCCACCTTTTTCCTTGAGGATGAGACTGCCAAACAGGTTTCATAACCTGTGGCCTTGACTTGAATTTAGGGTTCATCTGTTTTCTTATATTAACCTTTCTTTAAACTAAGTTAATTCTATTTCATACTATACTTCCATAAGTACGGCCTTAATATGGAATTACAATTAGAATGGCGTTTAGAAAACTATATTTAAAATATATTATTTTGGAAATTAAGGTGCTCCAGCTGACTTAGGATACTATCTTCATGTGGAGGGTATTTCTTAGCAGACAGGAACTTGAGATAAAAATGGAAGGGCTGTCCGGAATGTGACAAACATCTATAGATTAAAGAGGTTTTAAAATAATAAGGTTAGATAAAGAAGGGCATTGCTTTTTCAAGTTGACACTTATCCAGGGAAGGCAAAGAACCTTTTTAAAGGAAAAAAAATCTCATTTGCTCAAATCACTAACCAGAAAGGTCTGTTTACTATAGTTGGTTATGAATTACTATTTCAGTTAATAAGCGTTATCTGTAAGTAATAGATATGTGGGAACATATTTACTACCATTAATATTTGTCTTATACTGTTCTTATTTTGATTATTTTACAATAAATTATATCCAAAGAAAAAGTTCCTAAACTATAAACAAATTGCTGTATATAATTTTATGTACAGTTTTTTCTGCAAACAATATTTTGATGTTGGACAAAATATAAAATTCAAATGCTGCCTGTTTTCTTCACAACTATTCAAAATACAACTTGTCAGTATTACTTCTAAAATTCTTAAGAATAAAAAAAATGTTTACTCATAGAAATTTTTAAATTCTAAGAAAAATTCCAAGAATATTAATTTTGGGAATATAAACCCTGTTCTTCAAACAGCTTTTATATAGCCACTTGTATTGAAAAGTAGAAACATAAAATATCAATTGTCTTCGAAAATAAGGGGAAAAGTGTGTCAAAATTAAATATTAAGTCAAGTGACTGGTAAATAGGTTTCATCAATGTTATTTTTTGGAAATGAGCTATTATTTAATCGTTTTAAGAGTGCAAAGTTACTTTACCTAGTTGCTTTAGATTACTATCTATATTGTACAGAAATGTGAAAACATAGCTAAGTAACGATTTCATTTATTAAAATTCAGTCAGATATATTGTATTTTATTTCCACGCAAATATCAGGTATCAATCTTGTTGGTCTCAACTTGGTAAAGCAATATGTGGGCGATAATTAGTGATCTAAAGCTGTAACATCACTTTGTTTCTATATTAGAATCATGTTGTTGGTTTAATTAATTCAAATATAACAGACTTGAAAAATATTCACCTTTTTGTCTAAGTATAAAGGTTAATTAGAACTTCTCAAGAGCTAATAGTGATCACTGTTGAAAACAATTTAACCAAGAAATACAGAAATTCTTTACCTGATTTACAAAGTATTGAACCCCAAATGAACACTGATTTTATGTCATGTACAAGGTGACATTTTGTTTAAATTGCAACTCGTCCAAAAAGCATGTGCAAATTGCAACTTTTTACAGAAACCCATCACCAAAGAAATCACCCATCACTCGGAGATCGCATACCTCCACCAAGGTCTAACACCTTCAATATTGTATATGAATGCAAAGATAAAAAATCCTTTAAAAAATTTCTGGATCTCTTTTTTTTTTTTTTTTTTTTTTGTCACTCTTTATTTTTCTTCATATGATACAATAAGCAAACATACAATCTCATAATATAGTCAGTATACAACTGCATTTAACAATTTATATGCCACCGGCTCATAATAACCAACTATATAAACACACACTTGTTCACTTACTCAAAATAACTGAAATATTTGTTACACAATATGAAAACCATACTTGGATTTTATTCAAATACTTTTAATAATTTATTCCAATTCTTTTCAAACACTTCTTCTTTATATTTTTCTTTATGTATTAAAAATTCGTAGTTATACAATGACTTTTAAATTTCTGGATCTCGACAGTGATCCGGATCAACACAAATATCTAATCCCCAGTCTCTTGTGTCATTGTTGTCATAACCTTGCCCATAACTTTTCAAATTAGTTTTCAAACAAACAGACAAACAGAAAAGTGCACACTGACACTTACATAATCTCCTTGGCTGAGATAATAATTGTAAAGGTAATAATTGCCACTAGCAAAAATGATATGTGCATCATTAGAAAAATTTGTATAAGCTTCTGCTCCTTCATGTTCTGTTAAAATCAAATCAGAAGTGGCAAATACATCCCAAGGTACATATTGAAGCTTTCATGTTCACTGGTACACCAATATATGACAGCCTTTTTAATTATTTCTCTAAATATGGATTTATTTTACTTATTATTCATACAACATAAAAGTAAAACATCCCACACTAGACATGTTTAAAAAAACATTATAAACTCATGAATATTAACAATATAGCTCTCATGTATAAGAACTATGCTTTTTTTCGTGTTTGTCATTCAATGAGGTTTTTTTTCTATTTGAAACCATCTTCACATCGGTTTATTACCTCCGCCACGGAGGTTACGTTTTCGCCTGGGTTTGTCTGTCCGTCTGTTTGTTTGTTTGCGAACAACATAACTTCAAAAACTTATGGACGGATTTTGATAAAATTTTCAAGATATGTCCGAAATGGTAAAAGGAAGAAGTGATTAGATTTTGGGAGTGATTCGGATCACTGTCTGGATCTTCTGGATCCACGAAATCTAGCTCAAAAACTTAAGGAGGGATTTTGATGAAATTTTCAGGATATGTGAGAAATTGGTAAAGGAAGAAGTGATTAGATTTTGTGTGTGATCTGGATCATTGTCTGGATCTTCTGGATCCAGGTATTTTTTAAAGGAAGATCACTCAAAAAGGTATGGATGGATTTGGATGAAATTTTCATTAAATGTCTGAAATGGGACAAGGAACAAAGCGTAAAAAATACAATATCAATGCTAATGGTAGGTTTTCAAAGCCCAGGAATTTTTTTATGGAGTAGACACAGTGTTGGGGGACTGAGCTGCCTTGGCGGAGGTCTGCACTCTCTGAGTGCTCGTGTTTTTACTGAAAAGAAACTCTCACATAAACTGCAGGGCATTCTGGGGCATTTCAAAAACTATACAATATTTATATTAAAATATATTTGTTGGTCATAAATTTGTATCAATGGATACAAAATAAATTTAATATCTATTGTCGTATATATTTAAGTATGTTTGTTGCTAGATATATGCAAGTTAAAGTATAAAGTAAATTTATGCGAAGGTACACAATGGGCCATAGACAGCAAGGTTTCTGAGAGATAGGTTTTCAAGACAATATATCTCATGATATTTCATTTTATACTGAGCTTTAGTGTGACCAATTCCACCTAAAACTTTCAATAATGTCCTAGGTTTATCTGTACGAATATGATAGTAACATGGGTACACGAACATACGGGCAATAAACTCAGTAGCAACTGATGTGTACTATTTGTGAACCTTTTAAAATATATTTTTTTCAGTGCAGTTTTAGACCTCATTTGAAGAAAATCCAATTTACAATACACAAGAGAATTAAAAATTAGAATCAAACCCTCTCTTTTTTTCTGTTAAAACACGAAGAGAACACAGTGTGAAAAGCTACTTAATATAAATGTGTGACGTCATCTTTTAATAATAAAGTTGCTAATTATTGCTTCATTAAACATTTACAATGCATTTGGTTTAATCATCTATTCAGTCTTTGTTGTCATGAGAGTGCAAAGTGGCCTGGATCTATATTAATTGCATCTTAATGAGATATTCAAAAGATGGAATAAGAAGTATATGAATAAAACAAAATCCTCCAAGATAATTATAGAAACAACATTGCAAAAGCAAATAGTGGCAATAGTGACCGGTCATCTATGGGATATCTTTCTGGTGAAATTTTAAAAGAAACAAGAAAGATCTAACCGAGACCAGACCTTCACTAGGGACGTAATCACTTTTTTCTTTGGCCAGGCCCTTCCCACAAAATAGCATTTTAGAAAGATATCTTCATTGATTTTAGAGTTATCTTGAATAGAGACAAACAAACCAACAGACAAAGCAATACCTCCTGGTGGTGCTAATTATCCTAACATAATTACAATACTATGTTCTTTTCAGCATTTGTATAATGAAAGATGAAACAGTGGAACTAAACTGTCTTATTGAACTTGTTCTGACACAAACTAGTTATACTTGTTTTATGAAATTCAAAGTGAAGAAGCTTTAATTAGACTCTGCATTGATGCAGTTTATAAGCATAATGTACAAAAAAATATCAACTTATAAAGCTTTATGAGTGTTTTAAGGGGCGATAATGTAATTAGACATGAAACATATGCCCATAGTTGGCACACAGACAATCAAATTTCAGCTTTCAAAACTTCATTTATTTTGGGTCAGTGAACCTGATTGGACAAAGATGGGGTTTTTCACAAGCTTCCGTTTTGTATTGGTTAGTACTATATTATAAGATCAGACTGTAATAGCTACGCTTATTCTGTAAATGTGCATTTAAAAACTCGGAATTTTCTACCTTTAAAGTAAGGGATTTATGTCCCATTCAACAGCCGGGGTCATATTGGGACAGGTCTTTAGAAATGTCACCTGTGGGATTAGAACCCACACAGAGGTAACAGCCTGTGACCATATGCCAAACCTGCTAACTCACTAGGCCGCTAGGACCTAGAAATAACTACCCATTTCACATTAATTATTACAATCTATATAATTTAACTTAAAAAACGTACTTTGTATCTGATTACATAATATCATTTCTAAATATTTTTCATTTGTTGGTTAAAAACTTTTTAACTTCATCATTTTGAACAAAAATATTTTAATTCCATTAATTGTTTCACTGTTAATTAATACAACAATTAATCTACTTTGTCATCTGAGAACATATTATATAAGTGGATTTTTTTTTACTTCTAGGCATCACTTTTTAGCTAATGAATATGGATAGTGAAAATTAATTCATATTCTAACATGATACTACAGGGTCTTTCAGTCTGATTGGCTGAAAACCATGGTCTAAATTGACTAGTTTCAACTGTTCTGTGACATGACTATACACAATGAACAGTCATTTGATTTTGCCCCTAAATGACCATTAACCAACAATTTTTTCACATATAAAGGTGAGTTTGTTATATATAAATACTTTGCTATATTAAAATCTAGAATCTACACAAATTTCAACCATGAGTTGGAAGCTCAGATCACTCGTGCAGGGTCTTCATTGTCTATGTCTCCAAATCATGATCTAAATTTGGTGAAATGTTCAGTATGAAAATGAATTGTGGTAGATTTATTAAAACACTGGGAATTAGTTATTTTTTTCAAGCCTATATTCCTACTTCTTATGCAGTATACTTAGTTGTAATATTCATTAATTTTTGGCTTCTAGACTAAGACTCCCCTCCTCCCCCCCCTCTTCCTTTCTACCTTTCCTGTATATTATGTGAATACAGATGCCCACAGCTGAAACTAACAGACACGCAGCAATCTAGACTCTAGCTACTTTTATTTGAAAACAGGGACCAATATTTAACCCCAGGTCAAACAGAGTCATTATTTCTTGCATCGGAAAATCATCAAAACTTAAACAGGAAGCCATTCTGTGCAGAGTCCTGGTCATTGCTGATACCACTCAAGGGGATTGCCAAGCACCTTTGGAAATAGGAAAAGAAAGCAGCCCAGTAATTAATGTAATAATCATTCCTCTTAGCCTCGCAGCAGGACTACATAGAGAATGCCACACTAATGGCCTACAATGGAAACTGAAAACTATAATACTAGACAACTTCATAATTTTGTGATTATAACATTAGAGATTAATCCCATAGGCCTTGCATTATGTTATTTCTGCACATTATAGCTGGTTAAGTGTTGTAGTAAGGTATTTGGGATGTGTTACCATTAGTGCTACCTCAGATATAGATTTGATTTAAATAATTTACATAGCTCCAAATTGATGTATTGGCATGAAAATACTCTAAGATGATGATTGACCAAGAAGGGAGAGTCTTCATAAGAGAAGGTAAACATCAACAACAGCATCCACCTGAGAAGGAGACACAGTCTTCTTGAAGAGAAAACAAGCCTGAAGAGATGAATCTTCAGTTGGTTTCTAAATGAAGGGTTGTTTCTGATCAGACTAATATAAGTTATAATATATTCACCCTTGGTTGTGCAGTAATTGCAAAACTCCAGCTACAGACTTCCTTGCAGATAAAAAAGGCCAGAAACAGACAATTCTCTCGGATCTCTCCCAAAATTTAATCACTCCATTTGGTTAAATCCTAATGGCATGAAAAAGTTCATAAAAATGCTTAAGTTTTAGACTAATTGAAAACAAAAAGGCAAAGGAATACACTCAAGATCATAACCTCTTTAGCGGAATTAAAAACAGCTTGTTTTGGTCCAATTTCAACGCTAACCGGAAGTATCAGTTGATGTCTTTTCCATATATGCACAACCAACTTCCTGTACACAAAAAAACGCAGAAGGTATTTATGCGTGGGCATGTGCTTGTCTTCAGCTGCACTATTTTCTGTGAGAACTATTTTGTGGTTTTCAACTAATGCGGATTACCAGATTATAAACATATGCATCCCTTCTGTTACAAATATACCAGCAAAACTGTGATTATTTTTTACTTGAAGAAGCAATAATCAAGCCTAGTTTTACAGGTCTCAACCTCATGTGAGTAATATTACCAGATAACCTCTACAAAATGAGATTATAACTACTCATCATATGTACAATGCCACTATTTTCATCTAGACAAATGATATGTTTCACTGTGCCTGTAACTATTACTTTTAAGTACTCTCAGGCCCCAGACGTCCAGTTGCATCAGTAAGTGACATCCAGTACCATAGAAACAGACAGAAACCAAAGCTGTAACTCCCAGTAGCATTTTGAATAATTCACACTTGGCTAATTTATTCCCATCTTCTCTGTTTTCCCTCTAAGTTGTTTCAGGTTGTCTGCCAAGGACAAATATAATATAATAAGGGGAGCTACATTTGTCTGGGAAACAAAAAAAAAACATCTCCCAGATGTCGACAAAGGTCAGGAAAGTAGTTCACTTGTAAAACAATTTCTTACATATTCTGGGTTCACACTTTTCCGATTTGATTTTACTTTACTTAATTTGTGTGTGCTAGCAGATTCTAAGGTGTATAAAACAGGAGGATTATTCGGGAATCACATGACTGCATAACAAACATAGGTTATCAGAGAGACATTAGGAGAACATAAGGATAAAAGTCAGAGATGTCAGCAGACCCAAAAACATATGTACACACCGTTGACTCTCACAAACTGGTATAAAACATATATGATAAAAAGTAACACAATTCCGTATTTGTATGTGCAGGAAAGATTTTAGTGCAACAAATCATGAAATGTATTATTAATAAATGAAATAATACTTACCTACCAGTTACCCTTCAAAATATTTTGGTGAATTAGCTTTATAAAGTTTTGCAGAAGTGTATGCAAATCTTGAAAAATATGTATGCAAATGCCAGTTCTATGTATACTTATATTCAACAAACACCTACATATTAAGGTCTTGCAAACCTATATTCCATGTATTCAGGTGTACATGCAACAAGTCATACATTTCTAAATTTCTCACTCAAAGACAAGATTCCTGGAGATTGAAAAATCAGTTTGCTGTACAATATAAGAGGCTCAAATTATTAGAAGTATAAACTAAAAATAACATCAAAATCACAGTATAACATCTTCTATCATAAAACACTGCTGAGTTTTATCCCTACTTTATACATGTTCTCGAGGGTCACCAAATGTGTATTCTAGTTGAAATAAATGTAGAAGGGCTTCTTTGGAAATGTGTAAAACAGATTTCTATATATGATCAAAATCACAGAGCAGAACAACTGCCCATTAGTGAAAGATAGTGGACACTTTTAACAGAAGAAAAACTCTCAGGCGTAATTTAAAAACCTTATATGAAACATTTACAGTGCTACATACCAGCAACATAACCTGTGCTATTGAAACCAGCTGGCACCTTGTCAGGCAAAGAAACATTTCCAAACAAGGGTATATCAGGGTGTCTTGTCGGAAAAGTGTGAATGAGATTGAAGCTGTTTCATACATGGAAAGAAGGTTTAAGATTGTCAGAAATTATATAGTGGACATATTCCAGAAATCTTCCTATTAAAACCATCTTCCTATGAAATTTATCTTGGGTCCATTTCTTTGCGTCACTTACAAGGATGTGTAAAAACAGACTCCTGGGGTATCACATATCATCTGTTTCACAGTTAAATCCCTCTCCTTAAAGACTAATTTTTTTCACAGTAGTATTAATGATTTCATATATCTATTAATTTTGTCATACTTGCCATAGACATGTGGTGTGTAATATACAAGTATTTTCGCATACCAATTATTGACCTGTTCCACTGTTAGGAATTATGCTCACAAAATGCAATTCGAAATGTAAGGGCTGGGAACATTCACACAGAAGTTCTTGAGTATGGTCCTGACAATCATATGCACGTTTGGTCATCGGAGATTGTTTGCCATGTTCATTATTACATTGGTTCATTACAAATAATTTTCGGGAACACTTCCCCCAAATTAGCTATACTGATGCTAACCTTCAAAATGGATTAGTTCCAGTGGTTATTAATTGCTCACAAACATCACAAGATTATGTTGATAACAATGCATATCATCATCCCTTATCATCACAGATAGATAGAGATTTACCAATCTGGGAGATATTTTTACTTTCAGAAATTGGTCTTTAGTCAGTCAGGTGAGAATATTTGCCTTAAATTCACCCACGTTTTCTCAATGGACAAAGTTGCGGTTTTATGTCCTATTCCACAGCCAGGGTCATATTTGAACAGGCCCTCAGCATTGCCACTTGTGGGAGTCTAACCCACAGAGAGGTGGCTACCTTGGGTTAGATGCCAAACTTGCTAAACCACTGAGTCACTGAGGAGTTCAGTCAGCAATGGAAGAAACTACTAATACTAGACGTTTCCAAATAATTCCAGTTGAACAATCTCATTAAGTCTAACTTCGGACTATGAAAACAACAACAACTTCACAATGACAACAACCTTACCTCCTATGACATTCTCATCATTATTCGGTGACCCTCTCTTTAATCCTTGTCTGAGAAGTTCTTCTAGGTCCACAGTCATTGGGGCCCCGATCGTGCAAACCACCATCAGAGACAAGACCACCAGGTCTGCCACACGGCCCTTCATCACTGCAACACAACAAATTACATTTATTTATTATACATTGCACTGGTAGTGTATTTACATAAAGTCTCTAAGTACAGGATTCACAATCAGAAAAGATCAAAATTGGTGTTTTATGTCCAGTTTAACAGCCAGGGTTATATTGGGATACTCCTCAGCATTGCCACTGATGGGAGTCGGACCCACACAGAGATGGCCAATAGTTATTTGATGTCAAACTTGCTAATCCACTAGGCCACTTGGGATCTGGATTCACAATCAGCAATAAAGGATTGACAAGTGGCGCAAATCCTCTCACAGGATCCGAAACCTACAAATCTACCATCTGTCTAACCAGAAATACAAAATAATATTCTTAAGGAACTGACCTGCCAACTGTAAAAGTATACATGTCTACACATTTTTTGCAATAATTTACCTACATATGTGTTCTATTGTGCATTTATGCTCAGTAGCAACATCTATGTATCACTTTGTTTAATCTAAAAGAAACTATATTTTGTAAATAAAAACACATCATAAATATCACTACACCTATATGTTTCAGGGAGGCAAATACTGTAGTCATTTTGAAAAAACTCCTTTCATAAATAACAGTGATAACCTCTGTTTCATTTCTGCAATTTATTGTAAGAACTAACGATTTTATACATGGGGGGCAAACCACATAGTTGGTCACACCAAGTAAGAAGATATTGCAAATATAAGCTGGACAATTAAAAAGAGAGGGTCATGGTGGCACAGTGTTAACAAGCTCGCCTACCACCTCTGAGATCAGAGTTTGAACCATGTTGACCTCATGTGGAGAGCTGGTAGTTGGTCAGCAGTTTACAGTACAGAACCTTGACCAACTGTGTGCCTGCAACGAGGTTTTTAGGCCCCGTTTATACAAGCAGGGTCATATTGGGACAGGCCCTCAGCATTGTCATTTGTTGGAGTTGAACCCACACAGAGGCGACAGCCTGTAATTAGATGCCAAACCTGCTAGTACACAACGCCATGGAAGACCTCATTTCAACTGCTACAAGTCATGAAGATAACTTGTAAAAATAAGCCCAAAGAACATCTGTGCAATATTTGGAGACTCCTACAACTTCTCTTGATAATTTGGCAACAATAAACAGAACAGTGAACTGGGTAGCCAAAAAATATAAGGTACCAGATAAAGGTAAGTCATATAGCACTGAAGAGATTGGTTATAATTACCTAAAGACAAAACAGTGAACAAGCAAGGCAACAAAAAGTATAATTTGTAACACCACTTATATAGCTCTGAAGAGTTTGTAACATCTTAAAACAGAAAAAAAATCAGTTGTAAATCTTTGGGACAAAAAGGATTTTTTTGCGCTGGTTTTCAAACATGTTTAACTTAACCTTCGTAAGTTAAGGATATTCATATGATCTATAAGATTAAGCTTGTGACAACAATATAGGGTTGCTCACAAGGCAAACTCTGGACAGTGAAAAGGGTATATAATATCATTTCTACCTATGCACTGTTTAGAATATAATTTGCCCTCATGGACTTTCTGAATCTGCCTTCTTTAGAAAAAGAAGATACAGCTGCATGCAGAGGCATTTAATGTGCCAGAAAGCAGCCATATCCATTTTCATTAAGCCTGTCCTGGGAACAATACTTTAGGAATTTCTCCAGCCTGAATCTCGGAGACCCCTTTTGCAAAATAGGTTTTAACAAAGGTTTCTCCATTTGTGTAACTGGTTTAGAGTTGTGGTGCAGCACTCAGGATCTCAAACAATTGAAATTCCAAAATTTTGCAAGCATCAGTCTCATTACGTGAAAGATACCCTTGCTTGCATTGGCAGAAGAAATTAAAATAATGATTAATAAACTGATTTTAGAATACATATATCTACCATAAGGGAAGCTGTGTTCTTTTAAAAGAATATAAAATTAAGACTGGGTCCATTGGGATGTTGGGATGAAACAAATGTTTATTTCTGGGTTCTCCTGAATATTTTATGGCAGCCAAAATGAAGAATTAAAGCTGTTCCCTAACAAAAAAACATTGCAAAATTGCCAAGGTGACGTGTTTCACCAGAATTTAAGTGTTGTTATTTCTTTCATTTTAAAATTATCATTTTTCTATTTACCTTTGTTCGGATTTTTATAATCAGTAGTGAAAGTTCTTTTAATTACTCTTAAATAAAAAAGGTTTTGAATTTCGTAGATTTATCACTGATTGCATTGAGCAATTGGTTCTGTGCAATTGAGTTCTGATTGCAATATGTACAATGATAAATCTTCACAAACATATATGTTGATTTATTAAATTCAAATGTACTGTACTATCCTATTATAATAAACTTTCAAGGCGCTTAATCTCCATTAAATGGCTTATGTCTAAAGCACTTCTGCCAGAAAAACAGAAACCTCAAATAAAAAAAAATATCCATAGACATTGAAAGAGGGGGTCAACAGTACAGGATACAGATATGTATGAACAAACCTGTTGTGGATAAACTTATTAAAAGAGACAGAAAGTGGTAAAGTCAACATAAAATTATTATTATTATTATTATTCAGTCAAGGCGATATTTTCTTGAAACAAGGGGGGAAACACATACTGGGACATTTTGGATATGTTCAGTGCCCTATGCTTGTTGTTTTTGGTGAAGTTGACTTCTAAAAGCTTGAACAAAAAGCGGGTGATAGAAGTAAAACATCTATCATTAGATTTGTACGGAAAATATATACTCAAAAAGATTAAGAATATATTACTCGTGCTACACACCTATGTTACATTGCCATATTCATTTTATGATAACTATTTGTTCTTGTATGTCATTTGGGAAGATCTCCTGTTATACAAGATCCTGTATCAAAATCTATATATTGTTTTTTAAACTGAATCCTGTATCAATAAAAATCAATAGACATGTACTGATGAAAAAAAACTGCATGATCTGACATAAACTTGTACGGTATATATAGATGTATCACTTAAAAATAATCAATCAAACAGAATGTTAATTAAAGAGTTATCTTTACTGATGTAACCCACATTATTTACACAGTTGTACATTTATTTCCTGGTGTTATAATATATTTAAATTTCTTTTTGTCTTAAGATAGATAATTTGCCATTTTTTCACCCCATAAATTGAAGTGCATTTTCATTGATGTCACTACACATTGCAAAAAATATGTAAAAAAAAACAATTAGGACGAAAGTACTTTTATTTTTTATGTGAGAATCTTTTAAGTCTTTAATTTAGTTTCTTTGTTTCCAACACCTCATTAAGGAGCTATATCAATTGAAGCAATACCAGTTTATCATAGATTTGAGGTTGTGTTGTTTTGAAGCTCAAATTTCTTTATCAGTTCATAAAATACAAATTCTTTTATTACAGCTAAACATATATAGTTGAAATTTAAAGGTTTAATTTGTTACCTGAACCAGAACATTATGTTTTGGGGTATGCTTGTCTGTCTGTCTGTCTGTGAAATGACCGGATGTTTATGAGAATTTTCATATGAGTGGGGTTTGACCAAATGAAGAAGTGATTATATTTTGAGAAAGATCCGGATGATATTCTGGATACAAAAAATTCATGAATCAACCAAAATAAGACTTCGGCTTTCTAGTTTACATAATATCAAAAAGTAATCAGCGGATCATCATGAAATTTTATTCTGTGTAGGGTCTGACCAAAGGAAGTGGTAATTAGTTTTTTGGAAAAATTCTTCTCAAATTCTGAATACAAAAATAATATTGAATTTCCAGAAACTCATTCTGTTGGAGATCTGTACCCTATGAGTGCCTTCTGGTTTTCAAAGGTGATCTAATCTGTCTAATCTACACATTTTTAATGAATTTATTCTTTACATGCAAAGTGTAAGGCACGACAACCTAAAGCTAAATTCAGAACCATATGGAAGTGGAAGAAGAGAGTCATTACCATCATTGTAGAACCAGATAACAAGAATGTTTTAGAGGAAAAGCTAGGCTAAGTAAATCAGATGCTACAATTAGCTATGATAACAATAGAATTATTTAAAAATAATATATGAGAAACACCAGTGTTAGATTCTCATGTATAAGAAGGGGGAAGTCTATATTAAGAAAATAGGCTGTCACCAAATAACATTGGTACAGGGGGACGACAAAATACGGGGCTAGGAGGTACTGCCCACCATCATAACCTAGCACAAACTGAACGTAGAACTTGACATAACCTGGATCTAGGTTGGGGTTTTACGATAGCCAGGGTCATATAGGGATAGGTCCAGAGTGGTTGTTTGTTGAGGGAGTTGAACCCACACAGGCGAAGACGTCCTACCCACAGACAAATCTGACAAACCTATGAAACCTGATGGAGGCTACCAAGACACAAAATACATCAAGTCAAAAAGTAGCTCTGACAGGTTAAATATTTGTGTCTTGAATCTTGCTTGTGGGGCCAATACGGAAGTGTGTGAACTAGGTGTAAGATGATTTTTGAAACCAGATACTCTGCCCGTGACATAATGACTGTGAGTAGTTTATTCCTTCAACAGCCACTGAACAAAAAAAATAAATAAAAGCACTGATAGCCAATTTCCTGTTGTAAGGGTGCTGGACTTATTCACCTCATCCCCCATCACCCCCTCCCCCGGGGAGAAGACAACATACTGTAATTGTGCCCGTTTGTCTGTGAGTCTTGGAAACTATACATTGGATCACAGTCATATACAGGTGCACAATTGGCTTGGTCCTCTTTAAAGTTAATTAAGATATGGATAGATGATCCTATCCTGGATATGGAGTGAAAATCCACTTTTTTTATTGTAGCACTACACACAGGCTAGGGTTTTTGTGTTCTCTGGCACTGCCTATAAAATTAATTGAGGGGAAAATTAACAGCAAAGCACTTCTAAAATAGAACTTGAATTAGTATGCAAGCTACAGAGCAGGCAATTAAAAAGTATTTCCCCAGCATCATATTCATGGTGTAATTTTTACTATGTTTTTGATTAGCATGGGGCATCTCCTACAATAATTGTCACGACCCAGAGATCATTTTAAAGTCTCTTATTTAACTCAGTGGCTGCTGTCTCCGTGTATAAAGTTCAGAATGGTAAATACACTATAGGAAATTAGAAAAAATAAACAGTACTTTCAAAGCTCATATTTCTCAATTTAAACTAACTTTAGATTATGGCCCAAAAACTTTTGATGAGTTGAATATGGCCGCCTAAGATATAACAACTGATATAGGAATGGAACTTAAATACCCTCTGATGATTAATATTTCCCTATGATATTTACACAAGAAATTGACACCAATGGCCTTGTAGCTGAAATGTCAGAACCTTTAGGTTAATGGCCTAATAGGCAGTGTCCATTATTTAAGAATAATGTAACACTGACTATTAAGCGGAAATACTGAATACTTATAAGGCTTTTAATATAATTAAATAACACCCCTTCCTGGTTGATTTGAATTTTAACATATTATTTAACATCATCACTTTCAATTTATATATATATATATAGTCTTGTGGACAGAGGAAACCAGTACATACAGTTGGTGAAGGTACTGTACTGTAAACTGCCGACCATCCATAAACAACTACCAACTTTTCCACATAAGGTCCAGGGTTTGAACCCCGACCTCAAAGGTGGGAGGCGAGTGTGTTACCACTGGGCCACCATGGGCCATATATCTGATAGGATCTATGTATTTCTTTGTTTTATGGTCGTTTTGTCAAAATACAAGTGATGTCAAAGCCCGCCATGTTAAGTGATCATCAGATCCTCTATGCACTGATCCAGCCAGGAATCAAACCCATAACCTTATAATCAAAATTCAAACACTCTAACCACTAACCATTGTTTGTCAGTGTCGTCCCTGAAATTCTTGTCTTTGAGTTAGTGGAATGTCAGTCACTTGGGCCTGGGCTGTAGCTGCGCACTATGGATTGATCAAGTAGCCCTTTATATCCTTAAGTAAAGCAGATATTTTACTGAATATAAACATACAATACCATTTAAGATTCAAATGTTTGGATATAATGCTCAATCTCAGTGGAATAAGACAGTTTATGTATTAGCAAACAAAATTATTTGTAAGTATTGTCTGCCTTATATACTAAAGATTATAAATTATCATTTTCCTTATGCATTTCTTATAATAGCTAGTTATTATAGTTAGTTAAGACCTGGGCCAATATTTTCTTACAGTATTAATTTTAAAATAATCTTTAAGAGATAATAGGTGTTTAAGATTAAGAAGAAATTTGAGAATAAAATGATGACCTAAAATATTTTGACATAGCCATTTAAGTGTATTTTTAACACAGTTTTTTCCCCAAAACAAAGCATTCACATTGATCAAAAACTAAAATATTAATGATACGTGTTTTCTGCACAACTGTTGTGTACAATCTATCATAATTACCCTTGAAATCCTAAAAAAGCTGAGGACTTTAAACATGCCTATTTTAAGAAAAGTATTCTAATTTTATGTCCCTTTCTGAGGAAAAATAGTGATTATAAGAATTGGAATCTAGGGAATATGTACTAAGAGAGCAATGAAACTGTTGCCATAACTTCATCATGAGACAAAATAATTCGGGAAAACATAAAACCTGAGATATACAATTATTATCAAGAGCAAACTTTATTTTTGACATGAGGAAAAACAAGACAGTTATCTTTTCATGTATTCAGGTATAATTTCTTCAAACTACACTGTCAGAACCTATTCACTGGCTTGATCTTTGATAATGAAACATATTCATATTACACACTCTTCTGTTTACAGCACATAGCCTACGTTATTCCCCCTAGGGATGAATCTGCAATATGATGAAAATGGCTGGTACAAATTATCCTACATAAAATAGAAGAGCTTTCATCAGCGTCACACAAACACCTGAGCCCATGATTGAGGGAAGAGAGAGGCAATATTATTCTAAAACTCTGGTGGCCTAAACCTTGGGCGAAAGCTGTAAAATATGTGTATTTTTTCGGACTGAAAAGCAAGCAACAACAATCGCAATGGTAACAGGAAGTGAGAGGGGGTTTCATATTTAAAAAATATCCACATTTTAATATGTAAATCAAAGTGAACCAAATATACTGAAACAAATCCAGAGTCTGTGCTTTAAGTTTTAATATTTGTCATGGTAGGTTTCAGCAGCATTTTAAATAAGCAGAAATGAAAGTAAAATTGGAAATGGAGAACCCGAGTTGTTATGTCTCGCAGGAAAATTATGATAAAAACATTCGATAGTGTAAATTGGGAAAATGGTAAAAAGGCATACTGGGGCAGCTTTCAAGTATCAGAGAAACAAATGTTCAAAATTGGAGAACAAATTAGCTACGCAGATTTGTTGCATTGTAAGAGATCCAGTTGTCTAGTGATTATGTAAGAAAACATCTGTGACACTCTGGTTCAAAGCCATAAAAGGCTAGGATTTTACATAATTCCTCTTAGTTCCACGCATTGTCAGAAAATTGCCAAAGTTGTTTCAGTAGAAACATAACAGCAAAATTGGACTTTCAACCCAAAATTAACCTGGTAGAAACTTCAATTTAACTTTCTTTTGAGATTTTACCAGATTGAACATACCAGTATATAAATCTCTAAAAGTTCAATGGTTGCACTATAATTTTTCGAGGAAACTAATCAATATACAGTTTACATAAACAAAAGGTAAGTTCACTCTCGCACTAGCCAAAATTTACTCCTTTCCAATAGTGTGTGGTTTGCAGTTTAATAATCTCACCACTTCTGCCACCCAAACCTTGCAAAGTAACATTGAACCAAAGATTACAGTTACAGGCAATACACCCACTCTTTGAGGGCATCAGAATGTGTGATCATTAATTACTTCTGCAATACTTTTTTTTCCTTCCCAATCCCACAGAGGGGTGAACAGGGAGTGGCATAATTATCTGTATGTATTATGATATACCGTATTATATGGTGTTATTGTTATATAGAAACTCAAGGGGATATAACAGAGAGATAAAAATAAGACCTATATAAAATTTCATTTTATTAAAAAAATATCTAAATATAAGATTTTTTATTAACCTACCTATATTGATTACAGTATAAAATTATTTGTCATCAAATCTTCATTTCACTGCGATGGTATTCCCAACTTGACATATTATCTTTCCACAATTAGGTCTGCTGGATAATTTCAACTTATTATTGGACATTCACAACATACAGACATATTGTTAAAATGCAAAATGTTAAAAGGGTATAGGGAAACTTGGTAAAAAAGTGGCTGAATATTTTAAATTGGTCCTTATCTTAAATACTAAAATCACAGTATTGTTGTAATGAAATTATAAATGTCGGGGGGGGGGGGGGGGGGGGGGGTAAATGTGTTAACACAACAGTGACATACCAATGACATTTTACTCTTACTAGATAAAAGACTACCATGTTGTATTTTCAGATTTGTACAGCACCAGTTTTGCTCATTTCATTCAATCACAGAAGCTAAGTAAACGGCCCCGAATCTTCTATCTTAAAATAAGGAACAGATTCACCCAATTGTACTTCACTGTTAAATGGCCATCTATTGTGGTGCACGAACGGAAAATTGTAACAGGGGATTAAGTCATCTGCAGCATTTATCAAGTCATATTTATAATTTCCCTTATACTACAGCACAGATGAGGCCATTTCAGAGAGGAAACAGCACATTTGGCCCCAGGGAGATACCTGGAGAGAGGCACATTTCTGTGACAAAAGAGATGCTAACACTGTTTATACCCAGTGCAATGGGCGTTGGGCCTCTCCGGCTAATTCCTGTTAATCTAATCCTTAATTCCTAATGTGTCATGATGCACAGCATGCATTAATTTTACATGGCTTTTTAGCAGTTGTGAATGGAGAATGGTTTAATGATGAAACTCTATCAAGGCGACCAAATTGATGCAGTTGCTGGGTTAAGAGGAAGGGGTGGATAAAGATAAATGGATTACCGTAAAGTGGTTAAAATTTGACACAATACATAGTTTACCTGTCTTTTTACTGTTTTAAACATTAATATTTATGCCAAGGTTTATGCATAGATGCATACATTTCCTTGGACAGCAGGCAAGTTGTGATTTGTGTCTGGATTTTTGTTGTCTACTGTTTGTGGTATTATTATAAACTATCCTGATGTAATAAACAAAGAATCTGTATTTACATCTGCCCATGAATAGTTGTACTGTTCTTCATGTATAAATGATGTTATACCTAGACTGGCTTTGTTGGGGTCATGACAATAAACCTGTTGTAAATAACCTTTTATAAAATTGTAAGTTTCCCATAATTTACACATTTTAATAGCTATAGGATGGAACAAAGATATTTTGTGTTCTTTTTCATTATCAATACTCTAAACAATGCTTTATTGTGGTCTTATCAATAAGTAGTGGGTACCCAGTGGATTAACAACTAAAACCCGGTGATGCGATCAATGCTTAGAGATCAGAAACAGGTAATTTAAATACACCAATGATTATTGAATACACAGACACATTTGAGGTGTACAATGGACAACTTATAGCCCTGCTCCATTGCCACGAATTTTTCTGTAACATTTCTGACCAAAGTGCTGTCAACCAATTATTTTACTCATATCTGGCTTGTGGCCAATCTATAGTTAGCTACGACCAGTCTTGAGGGTCCTGTGACCGATCTTGGTCACTTTTCAGAAAAAAAGAGAGCAGAGAAATCTTAGAGGAAATTAAATTGTACCAGTCTGCTGATTGCTGAATCAGAGTGATCGAGGCTTGGTGTTACAAGTGATCTTTATGAATAGTGGCAGCCAGGAGAAAATTTGCCAGTTTTCCACTAACAGCACCGTAAGTTCAAAATAGGCTAGGTTTTGGGATAAGCTGTCACAGTGGAACAGGGGAATTAGCAATAATGGAAAACTCAGGGCCAAGTAGTGTCACCTGAGACCTTTTGGGTCTCTTGGTGGAAGCCAGGATGGGTTTCTTATGCCTATATTTAGGGAGGGGGGGGGAATGGCCATGACAGTGGGTCAAAGGTCAAAGTTGGGGTTTTACGTCCCGTTCAACAGCCAGGGTCATATTGGGACAGGTCCTCAGAATTGCCACTTGTGGGACTCGAACCCACAGAGGTGACTGCCTATGATTAGATCCCAAACTTGCTAACCACTAGGCCACTGAGGACCTCGCCATGACAGTGGGACAAGGGTATTATAAATAATGGAAAACTCAGTGCCAAGTAGTGTCACTAAGTAAATAAGATACTCTATATTTACATAGTTTGATACCGTGCTATTTTCCATGGAAAATTTTCAAAGGATGTCAAATCTCTGCAGAATCACAGTCAAAGATGGAGGTATCATATCCCTTTAAACAGCTTATGTCATATCGGGACATACACGAGCGATATACCATGGGTTGTTATACTGGACTACTGCAAGTACGAATTTACATATGTATCCGATGAAGAAAAATAATTGATATCAACTATCTGCTATATTCAATAGATTGAGGGAACCCTAGGTGTGGTGAAAAATTTGGATGAGAATATATTTATGTGCACCAGTTTACACAAATAAAGTTAAGGCCTTCTTTTTTCAGAACTCATAAAAATATAAAAAGTAGCAGTTTCAGTAATGTCATGGAAGAAATGGAAATCACTCCTAGAGCACAAACCTCCGACAAGACATCTGAGTATTCCCATAACACAATTTTACCAAAATACTGCATTTTTTGTTACTCCTCATAATCAGATAGTACTTTTATGATATTACTATAAAGAATAATGTTGATGACAAATGCAATAACATTGGAAATTCAGTAAAACGGAACTTTTGTACAGTTAGGACTTTTATATCCAGATTATGATCTGGATCTTTCCATAAATTCAATCACTTTTTCCTCTGGTGAGGCCTAATATATAAAAAATATTTCAGGAAGATATTTTTTCTTTAATTTTGGAGCAATCGTGAACACAGATAAACAGACAAACAAAAAAAAGCCCAAAACATTACATTCTAGGCAGAGGTAATTAATCATAAAGTTTAGAAAGAAGCTCATTTTGAAATACATCTCATTACATTGAAAGAACATTTTAAAAGGCTTTTTTTCCCCCCGTTAAATTAACAATGCTTAAACATTGCCAGAAATAATGCCTGAAGAGACCACATTCTCTGAAGACACTATGGGTTGCTATATGTAGGTGGGGGTGAGAACTGACTTGACTGGTACAAAAATGTGATCAACAACAGCTACTTTTTATAGCCATTGAAATATTAATTACACTACCTACTCATTGCAATGAGTGACACTTCTCAGTAATTATCACGTGAGTTTTTTTTTTTAATGAAAATACTGATTTTTTAGCGTGCATCACCTTTGCCATTTATATTTATTTATTTGGGGTTTTACGTCGCTTTCAACACTGTACAGGTCATATCACGACGGGTAGTTGGAAGGGCAGAGGAAACCAGTACATACAGTTTGTTAGGGTTCTGTACTGTAAACTGCCGACCAACGGCAAGCAACTACCAGCTTTCCCACTTGAGGCTGTGCTGGGGATCGAACCCCGGCCTCAGAGGTGGGAGGCAAGAGTGTTACCACTCTGCCACCATGGCCCCTTTTTGCCATTTATAAACTGTGCATTGATATACCCTATTGTGTTTATTCTTATATTCTTAATAGCCCAGTTCCAGTTAACCTGTTGTAAGATGTTTTAAAGTCGAGGTCCTGATATGACCTAGGTCACACCTTTCCATATCGGGGTGACAAGCTACAGCCAAGCAGGCTTATCTATCTTCAGTGATGATTCAGTTCGTCTCTTATTTGGATAGGATGTGTTCGGGGTGGTTAGGTGGGATTTGTGTTTGGGTAGACATGATTGGGGTGATTTAACACAGATCAGAAAGTGATTTGTGTTTTGCTCCATAAGGGCCGTATACCCCACAGTTAAAAGTTTTACTTGGTTTTGGAACCGCCTCCCAGGAACCCTAATATCTTACAAGATTTGTGGTATTCAAACGCACAGCCAGCGATTGGACACAGTTTGTAACCTACGATAACAGAAGCACGATAGTACTACTGATGTTGGTCACAGATAGGCAACCTCCACTAACCTGAACTCACCTTCAGCAGCTGTTGGACGAATAAGAGAACCTCAGTTACCACATATAAAATATATCTGCGGAACTTCAGAGGCAAAAAATTTAAACATTATAAAATTTTGGGCTAGTTTATTCTTCAAAATGTACTTCTAAGAAACAAGGTCCCTTTTAAGGCCATAAGGTCAAGGTCATTGAAGCAGAAATCAAATATGTATAGAAACTACTGCATGTAAAAATGACCCAAACATAAGACTGATCCTGTCAATTGAGATGGGCTTAAACTCATATTGCATTCTTCAACATGTACTACAAAGATACAAGGTCCCTTTCAAGGGCATAAGGTCAAGGTCATAAAGCAGAACTCAAATACATGTAGAAACTACTGATAGTAAAAGTATGACCCAAATATAAAGACTGATGTTGTTTAAAAAGGTGGGCTTAAACTCATATTGCATTGTGACTCTGAGAAGAAAAGTATTATGGTCAAATTGATAAGTCTTACAACCTCCCTATAAACACCACAAATCAAGACTATAACACAAATTCAGACAATAAGGTTTAAACACTTAATTAATAGAATAATATTTGAGTTAGAGACTGTGAGATTTTTCAAGAATACCAAAACCAGGATATTAACAAGTTTGTTATATATTTCAAAAGGACATATAGAATGCGTCTTAATTCTTTTAAGATTGGTGCATACACCCTCTCTTGCCCCTTTCAGAAAGAAGTTTAAATTCTACCTCTACACAAAAGCGTACATACCTTGAGTCTTAATATGCCCCCCCCCCCCCCCCCCCCCCCCCCCCCCCCCCTGGTTGGTCTCCATAGTGTTTGGCCCCTTTCTCTCCCTGGGTACTAATATTGGTTGAGTGTTTTGGTGATGTTGAGCTTTAGATTCTACTTAGTACAGGGGGATTAAACACTATAAAAGTCCAGTTAGGATTGGAATTGCAAAGAACAACCCCAGTGTTAATTTAATGGTCACGGCACTGTGCCACCAATGCAAAGAGGTCACATATTCAACAGATTTCCTGAAATGAAATTGATCTTTCATTGCAAAGGCTTTTGTCACAATTCATGGAAACAGTAGGGTGTTTCTTCATTTCCAGACTTAATTTAGCAAGTTGGTTCTTTTTTGTTACTGAGAATGTGTCAATTAGCTGGAGACCAATTCCCTGTACTCTCTGGGAAGTGGGTTTGTTATTTTTTTAGCCGATTCATTTGTTCATTATATATCAATTCCACTGATATTAGATACTTCACGAAAAGTCTAAATTGAATTTGTTTTTATATTTCTATATAGAAATGAGATAGCAACATGGAAAAACCAGAGTGCTTTATGTAATATTTATGCATTATTTACCCAGCAAAAACATGACATTACTCTGGTGGATGTTCATTTTTTCTACCTTTTTACCTTGGTTTGGCACGCCAAATCCAGATTACTTCAGTTATTGGCTGCTTTAAGTAATTTTGTCCTATTATTTTCACAGATTTTGTAGTTTTATACCTTGATTATTTTCTGGTAACAAGGGAACAAAAGAAGCTTTAAGCATGCTAAAATATTTTTCTTTGTTCCATGTAGATTACAGAGTGTTTTTGATTTATGCAAATTCTACCATTGTATGTGGCAACACTTGTTCTAATAAGTGAAGCACTTGCTATACACAATATGATCTCTTTAATAAATGCATTTTACTAACAGGCTTAAATTGTCGATCTATTACAAAACAACACATTGTCACCTATGTATAACTTATTCAAACATTATAGCAATTTCAAGAGTTTTGTAATTAGCATGAATAAATCATATCTATGTTAGTAGATGTGACAGTCTGTCTGTCTGAAGCTCCTAGCCAATCTGGGCCCGTATTCACAAAGATTCTTATTCTTAGAATCAGTCTTATTCTTAGAATTTTTCTTAGAATTGTCATTTTTCTTAGAAAAATTCTAAGAATAAGAATTTTCCTATTCACAAAGATTCTTATTCTTAGAATCATACTTATTCTTAGAATTTTTCTAAAAAAAAAGAATGGCTTTTATTCTTAGAATTTTTCTAAGAATATGAAATTGCTATATGCACAAATCTCTTATTCTTGACACCAGAATTGCATCCAAATACAGAAAGTCACTTCTGGGCCTGTATTCACAAAGATTCTTATAATTTTTCTTTGAATTACACTTAGTCTAACCTGTGCACAGTTATTTTTACTTCTATTCTTAGAATTATTCTTAGCTAAAAATTGTTTTGTAAATAGGATTTTATTCTAAGAATAAGAAAATTCTTAGCAAAGAATTTTTCTTAGACTTAAGTGTAATTCTAAGAAAAATTCTAAGAATCTTTGTGAATACGGGTCCAGGGCCCGTATTCACAAAGATTCTTAGAATATTCTAAGAATAAGAGTTTTGTGAATAGCAAATTCTTATTCTTAGAAAAATTCTAAGAATAAAACCCATTCTTAGAAAAATTCTAAGAGTAAGTATAATTCTAAGAATAAGAATCTTTGTGAATAGGAAAATTCTTATTCTTAGAATTTTTCTAAGAAAAACGACAATTCTAAGAAAAATTCTAAGAATAAGCGTAATTCTAAGAATAAGAATCTTTGTGAATATGGGCCCTGATCCTCTCGTTTAGACCTACACATGCCCATTAAATTGAAATAATTATGTTGAAATGTTCAAATTAAACACATATATGTTTATAATGGACACGCTATATACCGTGGTTGGAAAGATGTGATTCTGTAAAATGATACAATTTCCTCAAAATCTCAAAAATAATCCTGGAGAAATGATATTATATAAGCACACAGTTTTAATCAATATATCTGAAATGCTTAATATTATACATGTTTCATATTGATTTCTGTACATGTTACACAAAGGCAAAGATTTACATATTGTTACTCATATTTTGAGCATGAATTTTTTTGGGTCCTGGACTTCCATGAACTTTGACATAGTGTGATGAGTACAAGTCTCATCACTGAAGTTAATCAGCAGTGGGCTACAGTAGTCCTAGGATGGGTGACGGTTTAAGTTCTAGGATAAACAAATGGGATGCATCTGACTCAGAATTTATTTTTGTTGCCAAACTCTCAAAAACTCTAGTGCACTATTCGTGTCTATGATAGCTTTGCACCTCACGCATGTAGACCAAAAAATCTTCTCGGCCTTTCTTTCTTATACTTGAAGTAAGCTTTCAGTATAGACTTTAGAAAGACTTTATAGTTTCCTTTGTAGATATTCTATTTAGTTCATCAAAATTTTAAAAAAAGATTTCATGTTGTTACTCTTTCTAATAATTTAAGTAATGTGAAATGAGCCACTGAAATGAACTAGCTTAAAAGACTGTAAGGTTGAAGCTTTAAAACTAGTATTAAATCTGTCAAGAGGAAACCGAATTTAGTAAACGTAAATTACTAATACAACAGATATAATTACTAGCAATTCTTAAATTAATTTCTACGTTACAGAGTATCACTGGCTTCCAAACTGGATATATGTAACCTTCACCTTCACAATATCACTGCTGGAAGGGAATTATATACTGCTAGTAGTGCAATAAATACACTTCCTCTGATTTTGTGAATTGGGTATTTAAGCTGGTAAAGAATTTGTGAATATATACAAAGAACATCAAGACAATATGACATCTTTACTAATACAGGGTAAACCCTGCAAAGATAGAAATGTATTCATATTTCAACTTTGGATTAAAAAATCAATCCAAGCAATACTTCAATTGACTGTATAAAGGCAGAGAAAATATTAGGAAATGAATGATTCAACATTTAGGGAATTATTGCTGTTGTATGTAACTGGACAAAAAAACACACACATTAACTTTAGCCGGTGTTAATTTAACTAACAGGCTGACAACCTTCTAGTGTTCTGTCTACATGGTTTAAACTTTGGATCCATCTTCTCTGGTTCAAGAGGGGACTGAAGAGCCAAAGAAAAAAAAACAATATGAACTAAGAAAGAACATAATGGCGAGCTCACACTGACCCGAACTTTTCGTTTGTCTCCATTTTTTGAACAGGAGACAGTAAAATAGGAGAAATTTGATTAACATCTCACATGTTTCTAGTTTAAAACAGTGATGAAGGTTGCATTGTGTTGTATGGTTATACTCCGTGCAATATCTCCTTTAGTACAGGCGTCAAAGCACTAATTGACTCAACCGTCTGCATATGTACAGCCCAACCTCTCAAGTGACTGGCAAAAAGGCAGAGGCTCAAGGATGGCCATTTTCAGCATCTTTGAGGCTCTTTAGCCTGCCACTGGAAATGGAGCCCAGTGATAGAGGACCACCAATGTATTTATTTATTTATTTATTTGGGGTTTTACGTCGCTTTCAACACTGTACAGGTCATATCACGACGGGTAGTTGGAAGGGCAGAGGAAACCAGTGCATATAGTTCGCTAGGGTTGTGTACTGTAAACTGCCGACCAACGGCAAGCAACTACCAGCTTTCCCACTTAAGGCCATGGGATCGATCCCCGGCCTCAGAGATGGGAGGCGAGAGTGTTACCACTCTGCCACCGTGGCCCCTGACCACCAATGTAAGTGGTCATCCAACTAACTTTGATTCTGGATCTACCTGGGTCTGAACCTATGTCTTCTATGTTTCTAGGCGAGTATATTACCCAATAGGCCACAGTTATAGAACCGAGGCAGACTAAATTAGACAATAAAGATGCTGAAATTGGATGAACTTCTCAACATGCTACTATTTTAAGTTGTGACATCGCAATGGGAACAGAGATCAGGGTTTTTCTAACTAAACAGAATGTTTTACTAATGAGGATCAAACATGAACACTGTTATGATAACGGATAAGTCTAAAGTCAGAAATGGGGCCAATGTAACAGTTCCAATAAAAGGTAATAGAAAAGTAAAAGTAATAGATGGGAATGTATTAGTAATACTAATGATTAAAAAGTATTATATTCTGCATATTACTTTTCTTTTTCTTTCTTTTACATTAACATTCCATTATAATATGATAAACTGTAATTAAAACAGTGATTTACTGCAGTAATGTTTACTTCACATAAAAATTATTTTTTAAAGTTGATGACATTATCATTATTATTTATTTTATCTGTTAACACTGTTAGCTTTTGCAGATTTGAAAAACTTAGACTCAGAATTGACATGGACATCAGATGGCATTGGTTAGGTAAATGCAGAACTTAATATTTGACATCATCGAGGATATATGAAGGCCCTTTTTGTGCATGTCATGTAAAATGTTATTGCAATTGTACATCTGCTGGATAACTGTGCAGCTGATTTCTGTCCCTTAGGATTAGAAGCATACTTATAAAGCTATTGCATTATATCCATTATATGTCCACCTCTCTGAAACGGTTTAATCCTATCTCTTCAGGTGATACCCTCAATCACACTCATGTGACCTATTTTAGGCTAAAGCCAATTTTGAATCTGGAACGTGTTGAGACAGGTTGTGACAAAAAAATGGAAGGGCTGATGTAAGCTTCCAGCTGAGTTCATTTTGTATTAAGATCAATAGAATAAGTCGTACAGCCGATAATATAAGTTATAGCACCTGTTTGAGACTGCCATAATTCATAAACACAACTTATAACACAAGTTCTTTATCTCACCATAGGAAGTATTCAAACAGGTAACTTATAACACAAAGCCCTTAACTTATCTTATCATGGGAAACATTCAGAAATATATTTCATAGCACAGAGCCGGAAATTAAATTTGTGGAAGGAAACATTAAAAAATGTGACTCATAACACAAAGCCCTAAACTTATCTCATCATGGAAAACATTCAAAAGATGACGCATAACACAAAGTCCTGATCTTATCTCGTCATGGGAAACATTAAAGAAGACAACTCATAACATAAAGCCCTTATCTTATTTCATCATGGGAAACATTCACAAAGACAAGTCATGACAGAAAGTCCCAGTCATTCATGGCAGACATATATGATTTATCTCATGATGCCAAACGATTGTGTAGAATCACCAAGATTATGTTTTATTGATTTATTTGGGGTTTTATGTCGCTTTCAACACTGTACAGGTCATATCATGATGGGTAGTTGGAAGGACAGAGGAAACCAGTACATACAGTTAGTCAAGGTTCTGTATACTGCCGACCAACGGCAAGCAACTACCAGCTTTCCCACTTGAGGCCATGCCGGGAATCGAACCCCGGCCTCAGAGGTGGGAGGCGAGAGTGTTACCACTCTGCTACCATGGCCCCCACCAAGATTATGCTCCCTGCCTTTCAGATAGTATAAGATATGTTGCATAGCCTACAACACTATGATGGCGACTGCATTATTGGAGTGGTTCGGAGGGACAAATTCACGACAGTGAAATTGGGGTATAATAGTTTTAAGTCATATCAATATTTATTCTATTTCACAAGTTAGTTACCATTTTATTTTAAACCCTGGCTGGTAGGGGGATTTTCAAATTTTATCGAGTTAACACTAATAATATATCATCATTATAAAATCATCATTATAAAATCAGTATATTTTATCTAATATGGAAACCACTCATCTAAATTACATAAGTTAGACTTTGTTGCAACTAAGAATACATATTGTAATGGGTATATAAAAAAATAACAGACAAGTCTAAAAAGATTAGCCTGGGCAACTGTTGAATATTTCATGCATTTGTTCGACCAGTGTCTTAAATTACCAAAATTATGCTTACCTTAAATTTGACCATTTAAGCATCTTAATTTCACATACAAACAAGTTTCTTGGTCACTAATACTAGTACTTGGTGTAAATAGGGAACATACAAACTGCGATATATTTTTTGTATAAAAAACCTGGGGTCATAAACTATACATGCTTAGCATTACAAATTCCTCAACCAGTACCATTTTGTGTCAATATTTCTGATCTATGTAACCTACAAGTATCTTATTACACATTATTAGAAAAGTATTTTTACAGTGCTTCTGTTTGTTTTGTTGCATAAAGTATGTAGACAAAATGGCGGAGAAATTACAAGTGAATAGTTGAAGTTTTTGTATATTCACTGGTTTCACAGTTATTATTTTTTTTTCAATTTTTAGGTGATTCTAGAGTTATTTTTACTTATTATCCATACAACATGGTGGATGATAAATGTAAAACATCCGTCCATAGACATACATGAAAAATATATCACTTGTAAAGATGAACAATGTAATACTTGTGCCAGGCACCATATTGTCATCTTCATTTGTTATTTGTTTTTTCATATTTGTCATTCGGGAAGTTTAACTAATACACAGTTAAAAATATAGGTGTAACTCTTGGTGTATAATGAGACCAGGTAACTGTATTGCCAGAAATGTCCTAAATCCCGGTTCTTGCATTTTAGTGTGTACCAACTAGCTGTACCAGAAAAATCAAATATGGTTGATTCATGTAAATAAATTTATCAAAAACAAAATGTCAAATATATATGCAAATTATGTTGACAAAATTATTTTTAACACAGATATTGTTGAATATTATGTTTTATTTGTGGAAATAACTGTCACTGTTGCCTAGTGGATAACACTGTCCTAGAAATACAGAAAACGTTGGTTGAAACCAAGGTACAGGCAGATATATAATGGTTCAGACGGTTAGTTAAAATCGGGGCCCTCAGTTATTGGGTCCTATCCCAAGTAGCATTCTAAAGAACCTCAAGGATACTGATAAATGGTCTTCCTTGAGCCTCTGTCTTTCAGTAAGGTGGATGACAGTAACTTCAGCTTGGGATGCACTCGAAAGGATCAAATATAGCACTTTGGTCCTGTATTTATTTGGGGTTTTACATCGTTTTCAACACTGTATAGGTCATATGGAGATGGGAGTTTTGTGGGCAGAGGAAACCAGTACATACAGTTGGTCAAGGTTCTGTACTGTAAACTGCCGACCATTGGTAAGCAACTACCAACTTTCCCACATAAGGTCCGGGGTTTGAACCACCAACCTCAGAGGTGGGAGGCAAGTGTGTTACCACTGCGCCTTTGAGTCCTGTAGTACATGGGCATATGACATAAAGTATAAATACACAATACAAATAAACAATTCCAATTCCAGTTCCAGATGAATATACTCATCTCCTCAACACAGTCTGTTCTTCTCCAATAAACCAGGTGAAGCAATTAAAAGTAAATGTGCTTCATCAGAGAGACCTATGTCCTTGCAAAACTGGAGCACAATTAGATTTGGGCAGTTCTTAGGAGGTTTACGGTAAACATAAAAAATTCCAAGCCAACTCAGTATGACTTCTGGTGCCCATTGCCTTCAACTACAATCCTGATCATATAAAACAGCCATAAAACCAGGCCACTAATTTCCTGTATTTCGTTTGGTCACAGAAATACTTGCTAACATCAAGAATGCTGGTCTTACATGGTGATATAACAATGCATATCTAGCAATAATACTGTCTTTTGATGTGAGAATTTATTATGAATAACTCTTTTGGTTTTTTTTTCTCCTTTTAAGGTGCTGAAGGAAGTGAAAAAAATGCGAAAAAAATGTTTTTATAGTCTTTTTTATGTGCACCACTTGGCTTTATGTTAACGTGTGTTTGTATACTTGTAAGAAACTCATTTTCTTTTTAAATGGTTATCAAAATGTATTTTTCTAATAATTGTTTAAACAATTTGAATGGGCAAACATGACCCTATTAAAGCAAGTGAACTCATACAGCATATACCTCCTCTAAGGCTCAACACACTCAATATTGCTTAAGGGCAATTATAAGAATTTTTTTTATAATATTCCTGGATCAAGAGAGTGACCCGGATCACCAGCAAAAACAAAGTCAAAATGGTTGTTTCACATCCTGTTCAACAGCCAGGGTCGTATTGGGACACGTCCTCAGCATTAGTACTTGTGGGAGTTGAACCCACATAGACGTGATAGCCTGTGATTAGATGCCATACTTGCTAACCCACTAGGCCACTGATGACTTCTCAAATTATAATGCAAACAAATAAACAGACAAGCAGACAAATGCACATTATCTCTTTGACAGAGGTCTAGACCTTCTTATCTTAGGTAAGGGTGAACTTTTATGTGAAATAAAACTGAACAGCCTCTGTCAATTGACCCCTGTGGTGATTGCATTGGAATCCAGTTCATGAAAATACATAAGATTTACAGAGTAGAGTGGTCACCAGTCACTTTAAACAAAAAATATGGGACTGGTATCCCCTACAGTGACCTTCACACAGTCCATCTGAACTGCAGTGTTGTGTGGAATGCAAATCAGTTTTCTTTTTCAACTTATTAAATTATAAGTAGCTATTTCAGTATTACTAACATTATCTTCCCATAACATTATATAATCAAAAGGGGGATATAATATCAAAATGTACACCATAAATGTCATTCAGATACATTATATTTTTATGAATTCTACTGTTGCTAAGTGATACCCAAAAAAAGCCTTGACATAAATGGTAGCCAATACTCAGCCCTTTTCTTTAGAGAAAGTCAGTACAGTAACCAGACCACTCAGGGAAGGCCTGTTTTTGGTATAACCTTAGAAAGGCCATAACCACCCCCCACCCCCACCCCCGCCGACTTTTATTTTTGTTTTGTTTTTTTTTTAAATTATTTTATAGGTATTACTAGTCATTTAACTTGCTTTGTTATATGCTAGTAAAATCTGCCAAAGATCACTTCACCCAAACCTATTGGTCTTTACCCTAGTAAAATAAAAACAAATGTAGTGCCCTATAGCTTCACCAGTGCTATTCGTAGTAATGTTTGAAGGTCAATCATGTTAAGCCTCTCTTACATCCCACCGTATGTGTATACCCATGCAAATATTGTTTAAAAATAAGAGCGTAGCCTGGTAGTTGGCTAGTAGAGATTTGCATGCGAAAACAAGGTGTATTCTCCCAAAAAGAGTGTCACTACTTGAATATCAAAGAACAGTCTGCGACTAGCTACAGGGCACATAGTGAGTTAATATACATGCAAGGGACATGTGAGTGTGTTATATGGCACATGCAAACCCTGCAAGGGAATGGGGAGCACTTACAACTCTAGGAAAGAGAACGCATATGCCCAAGCCTCTCAAAAATTTCCCTAGAGACATGGATATGTATCTGTTATAAAATCGCACGTGTAGCTTAAGTGTCTCTAAAATTACAAATCGGTCGGTTTTTCTCTGTAACCAGGGGCCGTATTCATGAAAGGTCTCAAGTTTCAAATCTGAAATTTTGGTCTCAAATCTAAGATTTTTCTTAGATTTTTCTCAGATTTGAGACCTTTTGCTCAGCTGGGATTCACAAAAGATCTCAGGCTAAGATTTTTCTCAGATTTGGTATCAAATCTAAGACTGCCTAGGGGGTGACTTAAGTTTTCATAAAATAGAGTATATGTAATAAAAAGTCACAAAACAAAATGAAAATAGTGAAGTATGACATATTATTTAACTTGTAACATAAAATATGAATATATATTAAGAGTTTGTTCAAAAACAATAGTAAACATTTACATTGAAATATTGAAAATAAAAATATTTATTTGATTGAAATTATTCTAAAATGTGAGTATATATGGTAGAGTGGTAAAATATAAATGTATATACTTTCCACTAATCTCAACAAAATGTTACATCAGTTTTGATTTTGGTCTCAGCTGAGATTCCTTTCGTGAATCTCAACTTAAGCAGAATCTCAGCTGAGTCAAAAATCTCAGGTTTGAGCAAAATCTCAGCTGAGATTTGGCTAAGACTTGAGACCTTTCGTGAATCCAGCCCCAGGACATACATACACATACAATGGGAGTTTAAAGAGGCTTTGTAGTCTTATCTTGTACTACTGATGTAATACTAACTAAAACTGTTTTAGGTCAGTTATAAAAACTCTTTCATACTTAATTACTGTATTGATAGGTAGATGAAAGGCGTTTTAGAAAATGAAGAAATAGCTACAAATAATGCCATATTTGTTTTAGAGTTATTGGGTGTCAAACTTTGAGTGAATTGGTTTATAAACATTGCACGTACGATTAGTTTATTGACATTATTTTCAATGTCTTACACAATCAAAGTTATATAAAACGTGAAATTTGGACATTAACCTCTATATTCACAGTTTATCAAGAACCATAAAAACAAAAGAAAAGAAAATCCTTAAACATGAAAAGGGTTTGATGCAAACAAAAAAAAATTGATGGCATTCAGGTACACATGTCTTTTGTTGTGGAAAATGGCATATATCCTGAGAGTTCAATAACTATTAACTATAGACAATTCTGACACAAAGATAAATGTGGTGTACTTTACTTTTTGTCAGTGAAAAAAGGATTATACAACAAATAATCCACTGGTAGTTCAATCTGTACATATGGCATCCTAGTACATTCAAGTTTTTCATTGCATTCAAACAAAAAATGTATAAATAATAAAAAAAACTTTAGGCAGTTTGTGAAATGCATTAATTACTGTAAATCAAACACAGAATCCTCAAGATAGATTCTAGTAATATACTCCAAACAAATAGAGTTTTATGTTATAAACTTATGTTTCTGTTACTCTTGCATAATAATAAAAATCACAGCATATGCAATAGTCAACCATCTGCAACGGCTGCACAACACTTTTGCTAAGACCAAAAATTAAAGTCTTTTTCAATGTAGGTCAAAGCTAGGTCAAAGTGGCAGCTAGATTATTACAAAAGTGAATAGACTGGATAGTGCATACATCAGATCAATGGTGTCAAGTAACACAAAAAAAAAACATATCAGAGCTTAAAATGTTGTCTCTATGTTAATAATTTCGGATTATTCAATGTTTGTGAATATTCTTATTTTGTTTAGGAAGATCCAACCAGAAGTATTTGTGCAATTCTGCTAACAAACAAACAGACAGAGATATAGATGGTTATGAATTTTGAATATCTCCTTGGCAAAAAAAGATAAATTTACCATCAAACCAACTCGGATGAATGACACAGTACTATATCGTGTATGTGGAGTGTATAAATTTATTTTAAAACTACTTTCTTTTTAAAACATGACATGACTATAATACTCTTAGCTTTTAAGAGATTACTAATCTCAGATAAAATACAAATTACTACTGATTTATAGAAATACATAAAATGTTACTAGCTACATTTAGGATAAAAATGTAGAATATGTGGAATGCAAACCCACCGCCAGTTCAGCTCTGGACTGATGCAAACCCCCTCAACTTTAAGAATTTTAACCAATGTTAGTGGAATGAATTGAAATGCAATGTGCTCGTTCCAAAAAGAAGAAATATACTACTTTAAAATTACACTAAGCCCAAGGGCCGGAAGTCAGGCCTAGGGGAGGGAAGCCAGTAAGACGCCTAAGATATTAGAGGATTTTGAAATTTTAGAGGACGGGGGTCACAAATTAAAATTGTTATAATCATGTTATGTTTTACAAAGAAAGTAGCTTTAAAATAAATCTCTGTGTTGCATTAACCGTGTGTTACAACCATTAATGTATAAATAACCAATAATGTATCAGCTAACCAATAATGTAGCAAAAATTGAAAATAAATATCTGTATACCAATAATGTATCAAAATTAACCATTAATGTATCAATTCTCTAACCAATAATGTAAAAATCACTTGCTCCAATAATGTATCAACAAGTAAGTAGTAATAATGTATCAACCATTAATGTATTAGTGGTTAATTTTGGTACATTATTGGTTGATGATACATTATTGGTCAATTTTTGCTACATTATTGGTTAGCCGATACATTATTGGTTATTTATACATTAATAGTTGTAACAACCGTGAGCTCCTGCGCAGAGCTTATAAATGATCATTTGTACATAATCATTATGATATCCAAAAGGATGTTATGTTTTCGGGTCCATTCATTTGTCTGTTTCTTTGACTTATTCACGATTAAAAGTTATGAACTGATCACTGAAATTTTTTTAATGTGGGTAAGCCCTGGCCAAAGGAAGGAGTGATGAAATTAATGGAAAATTTCTGGATCATATTCTGGACACAAAAAAAAAATTCAAAGATTCAATTTTTAATGTATTTTCAATGACTTTGGTTTTTCTGGGTGATCTTATTCCAAAAGTAATAAGTCTTACTTCCTGATTTATCTCCTCTATCCGACCTCTCTCTGGTATTGGACTTGACAACAGCTATGAAATGATGATTTTTTAAATGGATTCTGGTGTTGTACCTCAAGAGTCTGCCTGGCGGAGATTAAGTGCCATAAAAGTACAGAATGGAATTTATGCTGTAGGTATGGCCTGAACATAGGGGGTGGGGGTGGGTGATTACATTATGAAAGAGATCTCTGCAACTGATTTTCAGTTTAGATTGCGACAAATTGTATATGACTGGAAAGTTACAGAATTAGACATTTCCAATGGTATATCAAATGGCCTCAGTAAACACAGATAGATATGTTTAATTTTATAAATTGAACACAGTTATTTTAATTCAGTGTGTTGGTCTAGATGCGACGATTTGATTGATTAGATATTTCAGACGGAGGGTCACAAAAGAAATAGACTGTTGGATTTATTAATACAGATAATAAATTAAGTGTATGAACTCAATAAACTATCGGTGAATGACTCTTTGAATCTTATGTTTTTTTATGATGTTAGTCCCTCTACTGTGAAGGAAGCAATTTCCACTAAGTGGATTAATAATTGTTATTACACAGCACCCCACCACCCTTTATTTTATATTGCAAATCGTGTGTTCTGGTGTACTTTAACCTCACATGCAAAAGAAAATAGGGGAATGATTGATTTCGTATTATTAATTACAATATAAGTTACATAATAGATTTGCAGTACATGAAACGGATAAATACTTTTGTTGGCCTCTCCAACCGCAAATTACTATTCCCAAGATAATTCTAATATTATATTTTATTATATTATATCATCTTATATTATGTCACTATTATGTATCTTCATTTACTTATTTTCCCTTAATCTCAATTAATATATCAATATCATGACTTGTTTTCTTTTTCACAGTCTAGTGAATTAATTGAGACTGCAAATGTGTCTCAATTCCATTTTATATACAATACTTTTGTGAAAGACAAATACATTATTTGACTTTCATTGACCAGTCCAGGGGGCCACGTTGGCAAGGTGGTGACACTCTCACCTCCCACCTCTGAGATGGAATTTCAAATCCTCAGCCGACATCAAGTGAGAAAGCTGGTAGTTGCTTGCCGTCGGTCAGCAGTTTACAGTACAGAACCTTGACCAACTGTATGTACTGGTTTCCTCTGCCCTCATAACTACACGTCGTGATATCACCTATACAATGTGTTGAAAGCAACGTTCAAACCCAAATTAATAAATACATTTACAAGTCTAAACAGGGGTGATAAAATCTGCAATTAAACATCGAAATTAACAGACAGATTTGCTATCATGTGCGATATTATTAAATCGCATGATCATTATTTATTAGCATTTCAAGAATAATTTATATTCACTGAGTTATATTATCACGGAAAGCTAGCTGGAACACCTGTTGTTAATAAGCCTGCTGTTCTATATTTTACTTCAATTTTAACCCCTCTGAGCATAGCAAAACCTTTTGTCTTAATATAAATTTCTTTCCTTTAAAATATTCATTAATACAAGCAAGAGATGAAACGTACTTTTGACAGATACTTTTTTTTATAATATTTAACTTTTCATAGTCTTTAAAGGGCGATAATGCAATACAAAATTGTTGTTATAAACGGTAATGCAGTATATTTTTATCTTTTGTGTTAAAGTCAATTTTCCTTATAAATATACATACATCTATTTATTAGTTTAAGGTTTTATCTAAACATAATGGTTATAGAGCCTCATAAGCCCAGATATTAGCTGGCTGCAGTGAAAAAATGTTTGCCTATTTGTAAAGGTTTTGAATAAAAATTATATTGTATCATGGGGTAATACTTAGCAATATGAAAGTGTCTCTATAATAAAATATGATCTCTCTAAAAGGTTTCTTTTGCATTACTGAACTTAACACACATATATAAATATAATATGCTCAAGAAAATGAACATAGAAGGCAAACAATACGTCATCAACTATTTTGGGTTGGTTTACTGTTGGCTACAACATATCTAAATTTGCCGATTTTTTTTTGTCCCAAAATAAATATATTGTCCTTTAATTTGTTCAAATGGGTTACGGTGGCAGAGTGGTAACACTCTTGCCTCCCACCTCTGAGATCGGGGTTTGGTTCCCGGCCCGATCTCAAGTGGGAAAGCTGGTAGTTGCTTGCCGTTGGTTGGCAGTTTACAGTACAGAACCTTGACCAACTGTATGCAAAATGACAGTACTATGGAGGAGTGGGGGGGGGGGGGGGGGGGGTTGACTGATTAAGTTTATTGTCCAGCAGAACTGACCTGTTTTACTTACACATCAATATTAAGCATTCATAGGTTGAACACATCAAACCAAAATATTATATCTAACCAGGGTCCAGGGTGGCAGAGTGGTAACACTCTCTCCTCCCACCTCTGAAGCCGGGGTTCTGGCTTCAAGTGGGAAAGTTGCTTGCCGTTGTTCGGCAGTTTACAGTACAGAACCTTGACCAACTGTATGTAATGGTTTCCTCTGCCCTTCCAACTACCCATCGTGATATGACCTGTACAGTGTTGAAAGCGACGCAAAACCCCAAATAGATAAATAAATTTAATTTGTTCCCACTTTTTAACAATATATCATTTCATATAAAATGTTTAAAAAATTTTCAATAGCAGTTTACATGTACATAAACAGACTTTTAAAACATTAGCTTACTATTGCAAGGAACATAAAACCCCAACTTTTTAATAAAATGCATACACCAGTAAAACTCAAAGGTATAGGAGAAATATATAAATATAGTACAAATTATACTTTTCTTAATTGCATTTATATCCGAATCATGTTTAGCTCCTTAAGATGGTTGTGTATATTCATTCATATCTGAATAATACAATATCAAAGCCAAGTTATTTTACTGATTTTACAGACGTCTAAAAAGTCATGTGTATTTAAAATATCAATAGCATAGGCGTGGCATTTATAATTATTTTTATTGTGCTCCAAGAAACTATATAGTTACATATGTATGTTAATTATGTGAGTTTATAGTTTACATTACATTTAAATAAAAAAAATCATGTACTTTGGAAATAATATATTTTCTGATAATACAGATTTCAGACAGGATTAACACAGAATTTATCAAACAAATGAAACACATGCTGATGAAATATATATCTGAGAAATAACGTAAAATAATTTAAAAAGAAAACATAAAAGAGTTTATGTAATCAAACGAAAAACCAGATAAAGGTGTTTAAACACATTCACAGAAAATTTATCTTTTCATAAATACCTCTGTCGCAAAAACTACATAAAGTTGGGAAAAATTCCATGCCTGATAATGGAGATAAGTTGTAATCCAGAACTTCTTTAGTTGTGTTATAATTCCCCGGTTTTTAAGTGACTATATAAGCCTTTATTTTATGTTAAACAGATCTCAGTATGTGCTGATGACACAATCCTCCTTTCCCCAGAACGCTCCTAGTTTTATCCCCACCGAGGTTTAATGTCTTAATGACTCCAAACTCCGATCGCTCCAGTTTCTATAAAGTAGTCCCGCCCGTTGGCTAGCAATACCCCCTCCCAAATCCAGCCTCTTCCCCTCCCTCCCCCCCCCCCCCCCCTCAGAGTTTCATACGCACACAATTTATCTAGAAGAACTGTGGATGCGTAGGTGTACAGAGGGAACAACAGGGTTACAAATGGCTAGTTCAAAGCTTGGGGGTGAGGGGAGGGGGCAAGGGAGGGGTGTAAAGTTCGCTTTTCCCAGACCACCACGGGGGAATGCCAAAGTCAATAAAAGCCTTTTCACTCACATGTAAATCATTCGTATTTCGAGTTTTCATGGAAGAATGCGCGTGGGTTATTATATTATTATTATATATTTATATGTGATTGTCCAAGGCTTATATTTTGTCATAGACAATCTATAAATCCCACATCTATTCCTCCAATACTTTTATTTATAGTTTATAAATGCGTCAATTTATTCTGCAATTATTTCTTTTACCATAAAGCCAGATTTGACAAGAACAAGATACAGTGATATCTCTCCCTCTCTTGTCTCTTAATAGACTATAAGATTAAACGTCCATATCACGTGACCTTTAGAGATATATAGTTGGGGGGTATTGAGGGTGTGGGGGTGGGTTAACTACATATCTCATATTTAGGATTTTATTACATCAAACTTGCTGACATAAACCTACCACTGGGATCAGTCTTGTCTGCACTGTTAATTTCATAAATCCTGTTTCATTGTATTGTGAAGTATTTATACTAACATTACATCTGTTAAGGTGGTTATGTTACTGGATGCATTTGCCTGTCTGTCTGTGTTCGCGATAACTCCAAAACTAATGAATGCCCCCTTTATGGTTAGGGTCTGACCAAATGAAGATTAAAACAATTAAATTAGGGGGGGGGGGGATCAATCAGTAGATACAAACGAAATCCCGAATTTTCAAATGTATCATTTTCAATGATTTGGTGTTTTGGGATTGAAATTACTCCAACAAATAATGAACAGACCCTTTTCTTTTGCATTCTATCCTATTATGAGGGTTAAAATTTAAAATAAAAATGCAGTATTTGAGTAAAATTGCAGTATAGGGATTCTCGGGTACCTTGGCGGAGGTTTGCACTCTAGGAGTCCTATCAAGTTATCCAATAAATTATTAAGGAGACCATTATGAACTTAAGATGGCTGGGATATCTCAGCTATGCTCAATAAATTTTACAATCGGGGGGTGACAAATTTATGCCTTATATAAAGAGGGAAATGTGTTACTGTTTCAATTATTTATGAAGTCATGTGACCATAAAGTGGATAAAAATACTCTATTTTACAACTAAGTGTACGTACACATGTATGCGGCTTACGACATCCTACGGTCGATCTGCAAAAGCGAGTTTTCCCCTCCTTCTCATTTAAATATTCTTGTTCACATGTGTCCGACTCCGATTTGCAACACCCAACGCCCGATTTGAGATGGTGATTTTTCCGCTCTAGGAGGGAAAAAATCGGATGACAAGGGAATTTAGATGTATGTTTACAAAATATTGAGAAGGTCGGGGAAAAATTCGCCGTCGTACATATACTTAAGGTTACCTTCTTGTCATTACAGAGAAAGTGAATGTACAATGGCACCAGGAAGCGCTAGCATGCAACTATTAGTGCCTCATTAATATTTATCCAATTAATTCTCTGATGCTGTGCTCACACCTACGACTGAATTACTGGTGTGCTCTCCTTTAAAACGTAGCAAATGGATTTCTATTTATGATTTTTTTGTGATTTACAACAACATGCAGAGGTCATGATCATTGTCACTAAATATCCAAATCACTGCTTTAATAGAACGCATTGCTTGCACCCCCCACCCACCCCCCTCAGCATTTTCGAAAGTATTCAGATAATTGAAAGACAATATTTTATAAAATACAATTCGTTTTTGAAGGAATTAGTAGGTTAATTTACAAAGCCTAAAGGGTAACACAAAATTTTCTTTAATAAACAGAACCATACTTGTTCAATTAATATATATGTGTTGTATTTTGCTGTACTGGGTAAATTTGTTTTTATTATATTTATTAAATATTCTGTTCCAGTGGCATCTTTTTCGAAATGCTGATAATACTGTAACTTGTCTCACACTGTAGCCATATAAATTATTGTTTTCATCACAACTGACTTATAAGCCCTTGGGAGGGGGGGGGCGTGGTATATTATTTTTGTTTTTGTATTTGTATATTGTGTATTGCATGTCACCAAAATAAATAAAAGAATATATATAGTTATTTCGTCCAAGGGGGTGTTAAATTTGTAATCATATGTTTGTCTGCTTGTATGTTGGATGTCTCTTTGTTAGATAGTGGGATCACGCGAATTCTACTGCTTAGATCTTCATTGAAAAAATGGGAAATATGTCTTGGTCTAACTTGGTCTAAAGAGTTTCTATTTACTTATTATTGAGCAGTTTTGATTTAGAAGACAGACATAAGATGCTGAAATACAATCTATACATTCGTTGGTGGATATACGTGACTACTAAACCCATCAGAGGGCTGGGTAATGTGATTGTATTCTTGGTAAACTATTTATATGTGTTATATATATTATTAGGATCAAGGTGATGTCTTTACAAAAGGTGGATCTACTCCTGACTCAATCTTCCTCAGAAATAATCTGGATCCCAAACCGGCAATTGTCTTTGTGACTTTAGTCTTGTTTTCTGCAATAACCACATAAATTGAATGACAAATAATTTTCTCATTATTATAAGATAGTTTAGTGGAAAGTATGGGGGTGGGGTCATTTCACCCAGAGTTGTAGACCTAACAGAATTAACTATGCCCACATAACAATAACCATAAAAATTGAAAGACGTAGAATTTTCCCATTATTATAAGATAGCTTATTGCAAAGTATTGGTGGGGGAGGGTCATTTCTCCCAGAGTGCAGACCAAGCAGAACTAATTATGCCAAGGTTACACCTTTCCGTATGGTCGTATCTGTATGTATCTGTATAACTTAAGCCTTATGGCTATAAACGGAGACCTTGAATCTGCATAGTAGATGATGAAGTATCCATACCAGCTTCACCCTTCCAGCATCCATATTGTAGTACAAATCGTGCAAGGTTGCGAGAGGTTGTTCAAGCATTATAATAAACCTTTCGTGAATGTAAATTGCATTTGCAGCTGTGTTAAATAACCCTGAATACATCTCACCCAAATGCCAATCACACCCAATCTATCATTACTAAGGTTAAGAGAGTCCAAACAACAACGCTAGACAAGCCCAATAGGTTATAGATTATGACCCATGCACAACAATTATTATTATTATTATTATTATGTATTTATACTCAGCACAATATCTCCATATACTACAGGACTCAAAGCGCTATTTAACCAATCCGACTGTACAGGTACAGCCCCAACTCACAAGTAACTGACATTCCCCTAACTTGAAGATAGAGGCTCAAGGATGACCATTTATCAACGTCCTTGTTCTTTAACCTGCCACTGGGGATAGGACCCAATGACAGAGGACCGCCATTTTAAGTGGTCATCCGAGCCACTATGTATCTGCCTGTACCTGGGATTGAACCCAGTTCCTAGACAAGTGTGTTACCCGCTAGGCCACAGTGGCACAATGTGTCACCTAGATATCAGAGACCATATTGCACAGACATTTTCATCTTATAACTCTCAATATTGTGGTAGCATATATCACATTCCAGATCGTTGCTGAATAAATCTGCCCTTTATTATATTCTTTCATTACTTACAGTGTACAAAGTTTAAAGGAAAAATTTCTAGGTGGCCCTGCAACCCCAATATATTATAGGTTTGTAGGAAAGGTTGCCAATCTGTATGTTCATATAGGTTAAATCAATCTTGAATTTTAAGTGGTCATCTGAGCCACTATGTATCTCCCTGTACCTGGGTTTGAACCCACATCATCTGAGTTCCTAGACAAGTGTGTTACCCGTTAGGCCACAGTGGCAGATGAGAAAAGTTACCAGTCTTAGACAGGGAGATAGGTGTTAATTTCAACAAGATCAACAATTAACAAGAACAAAAAAAAAGCAACAACTACTTTTACATTGTGAAGAAATGGTCCTCGAGAGCATCTATATTTTTTTTCATTTTTTTTTTGGTTATATATTTCATCATAACAAATATCACTTCTCTTGATGTATAATTCATATGGGTTATTTTTCAAATGATTGTTAATTGCATTTTCTGCTTTTGTTGTTTCTAATACCATATCTTATTGTCTGCTAGTTCTCACCATAAAAACTCAGTCTTTTTCCATAATGCAACACATTCACATCGATCATGCATTAATCTCTGTATTTTCTTTTCAGTCTGGTTCCCGTATAGCCTTTCTCTGTAATGAAATGGTCCTTTATCAGCTACCATTTTAAGATAAGCCCAGTTCTAGCATCACCTAGAAATATAAGGTAGCTTGTTTACAACATACAGTGCACATTGTGAAAATACATTCCCTTTTTATGTTATTTGATAAGTAAGTTAAATTCGTTACTGGGGTCTCATGTGTCTCTGTTGGTAGGGTGTTGGACTCATAATCCAAGAGTTGTTGTTTCCATCCCCACTGATGCCAACTATTTCATGTGGGATAACATCCTTGGGCAAGATGTCAACTTGGACTGTGCCTCTCTCTACCCAGGGGAAAATATGGGTACCCAGCTATAAGGGATACTGGCTTCTCACCTTGCCTGACAGCAATAGGTTAGGTTACCAAGGCTAGCTATCCTTGCTGGGGTAATACTGTGTAAAACGCCTTGAGCTAATAATAGAGAAAGCGCTATATAAATATCTATTATTGAACTAGATACAATTGAATTAATTACTTAATTAATTGATATTGTAGATCCCTTAGTTGGGGATTAGTTTGTAGCCAAACCACTAGGTTGCTCATTTCCATTTCCATTTGAATTTGGACAGTAAAGCTTGTTTACTAGTAGTCTTTGAAGTGGATGGACGGAAATGTTGTTTTTTTTTAAATTCTATGGAACTTTATGAATTATTTTAATGCTCTCTTTTAATCAGTTTATGGGAATTCCGTCATATAGTGTGGTCGTGGGCTATAAGCAGTGCATGGAACAACATTGTATAAAGTGTAACAGGTATCACAAAACATACTCCCTTTGGCAGGAAGTGCTTCAGGTTGAGTTTGGTCACCAATTGAACTCCCACACAAGCCACACAAATTCGAGTGTTATCCAGTTGTGTCAGTACTGACCCCCTGGCTTCCAATGACATCATTGTCATCACAAGTTAGACCACCCAAGCCCGTCATAATGGACCATCAAGAACTGAAGAGCTCATTCTGAGTGAGTTGCAAAGACTGTCAGCCAGGATGATGAATATGGAACAAGACATCCAGTCCACCACCTACACCTCTACCCATCAAGAAGTCCCGTCAAGCCAACAAGAGTAGGGATCACTCCATGGCTGGGATCAGTGGGTTTGCAGATACACAAACTAGTTTGGTTCCCTTTGCAATTTGCTCACATCAGTTACTACCGCAGGTGCCAGATTGATAAGCAAATGGCTTCAAAACCCATAGATTTGTCTAAATATGTCAAAAGGTTTAATTGTCCTAATTTTCTTGGGGCCAGGGTCCAAGTCAATTTCATGATTTACATAAACTTGGATTTAGTTGACAAATTGGCTGCGTCCTGCTGGGACTGTCAACTGTCACTTTTCCTCAGGTATGGCTTTCCTATGGACTTCAGGAGAAGTCATCTGGACCTTATGAATGATGGCAGTTGCCACGCTTCGGCACGTGATAATCCAGTGCATGTAAATGCTTATATCAGTGATGAAATTGAAACACAGGGCCATTTTTTGGCCCTTTCAAATATAAACCTTTTAGGGAAGATACACATATCTCTCCATTTATAATTCATCATAAACCAGATAGAGACAAAAGAAGGGTCATCATTAACCTCTGATGGCCATATGGGGCACGTGTGAACCATTTCACAAAATGTAACGAATACTTAGATACCAAGTTTAAGCTCAGCTATCCATCAGTAGATAGTTTTGTAGAGCATCTTAGTAGCCTAGGCAGAGGCTGTCATATGTTAAAAATTGATTTGTCACAAGCTTTCTGCCAACTCAAGGTATATCCCGCTGACCACCCACTCCTCTGTCTGGAGTGGCGAGATTCATACTATCTGGATATGGCTTACGCATTCGGACACAGAACTGGATCCTAGGGGTGTAGCTGTTTGAACAACTTCTTAAGGTACCTCCACTCTCAGAGTGGCTTCTACTTACTGTCCTACAATGACGACCTTCTTAGGGCTGAGATCCCTAGCAGAGTGCAAGCCAGTTATGATACATTATATCGGTTACTGCAGGATCTCAAGATCCCAGTTAGCAGATCTAAAATCTGCCCCTCTTCCACAAGGAAAACATGCTTGAGATTGAGGTATTGAGATTGATTCAGTTGAGGCAACCTTGTCGATACCTGAACATAAGTTACCAGAAATATTGCAAAGTTGTAAAGACTTTGTGAAAAAATCACAAAAGGACAGCTTCAGAGACTAATGGGCTCCCTTATTTTTGTACATAAAGTAGTAAAACCGGCCAGGTACTTTGTAAACAGGTTATTGGAAACTTTGAGGGTCATGGATGAGATCCAACGTATGAGTGAAGAAGTGATTAGAGATGTGACATGGTTTTCAAACTTCTTGAAGTACTTCAATGGCACGTCTTCTTACATTTACACCCCATTACAGTGTAATGACCAAACTGAACTAGATGCCTGCTTGACAGGCCTTGGAAGTAGATATAATGATCAAGTGTATCAGTATCAATTTGCTGATAATGAGGTCAATTGTTCATTTTCCATTGTCCACCTGGAAATATGTAATGTGTTAATTGGTGTAAGATGGTGGGCTAATAGGGTCATTGTTATAAAGTGTGATAATGAGGCAGTGGTCAGTGTGGTTAAAATTGGGGTCACCCAGTACAGTGCTCTGGCTTCCTTAGTACGCCACTAATGGTTTGTCACAGCTTCATATAATATCAAGTTAAAACTGATTCCCACACTAGGTACAGAAAATGATTGAGCTGACCTCCTGTCTGGAAAAACCACAAACTCACGTTAGTAATCCCATATTGTTGGAAGTATTTATTTATTTATTTGGGGTTTTGTGTCGCTTTCAACACTGTACAGATCATATCACAATGGGTAGTTGGAAGGGCAGAGGAAACCAGTACATAGAGTTCGCCAGGATTCTGTACTGTAAACTGCCGACCAACGGCAAGCAACTACCGGCTTTCCCATTTGAGGCCTTGCCAGGAACCGAATCCTGGCCTCAGAGGTGGGAGGCGAGAGTGTTACCACTCTGCCCCTTATTGTTGGAAGTAAATAATGAGTATATGCATATTAATAGTTTAATACATGTATATAAATTTTGGAACATTTGTCGTTTACTTTGTAGGCTGTAACCCAATGCATGACACATTAGCTGAGAAAGCAGCCACACAATTGGAACAATCCTACAGACCCCAGACTACATAGTCCAATTTTCCATTTATACTGCCCCCCTCCCCTTCTCCCCCCTCTGCAGTTTTGGCCTTCATTGAATTTTTACAGTTAAATGGTCTCTCCCCTTCCTCTATCTCTGCTTATATTCATTCTTTGCGTCCAAGTTCAAAAGTCTGGACCCCCCCCCCTCTGCTACCCTTCATCACTACTCTGTTTTCCTCAGCCTTAGAAGCCTAGCTCTTCCCCAAATCAGGTGGGTCAAAGGAATTTTTGACATCCCTCCACTCTATACTTAGGCCTGCTCACAAATTCCCCTTGGTTATATTTATTCATTCCTTCTTGCCTTCTTTGCATTTTGATGGCTTTCTAATTTGGTCTCCTCCTTGGTATCAACCTTTGACCCTTTGGTCCATCTATGCAGAGGAGATGTCATTTATCAACCACAATTTGCCACTGTTATACTCAAGTGGTCAAAAAAACCCAGGTCTCCTCCAAGCTTGACACTATACAAATACCTGTCCTGGGACGGTCCCCACTCTGTCTGGTCGCAGCTTTGCTGGGGCTTAACAAAAAGCTTCCCCAATTTTCCTTTGTTTTATACCCCTAGGGTCAGTCATTTTCTGTCCTTACCCAGAGTCAAGTAAGAAAGACCGTTTCAGACATTTTAAGCTCCCTTCATTTTAAACCCTCCACCCACCCTTTTCACTCCTTTTAGATGTTCTTGTGGTGTCACTGGCAACTCTGAAATGTCCCTTCAGGCCATCCAGCACCAGGGTACCTAAACCTCTACCATCATCAGTCTTCTGTCTCCTCTACTTTTAAGAACCTCCTACACCAACAGTAATACTTGGCATTTGAGTGTTTGTAAAATCACTAATACCAATCTCTTACATTGTCAGTAATGTTAGTATTACAGTTAAAGTAATTGTAGTTTTCAACGGATCAGCCTCATAATATAGTTTGTATTGTATATAATACCATAGACATTAACTATGTATGTGACTAGAAAAAATTTGGTTTAACTTAATCTTCAATTTTAAGTAACCTTTTAGTATGTGTTTTAATCCTTTTAGTGTAGTATCAGTTGTAACCCTAGATATGTGTTTGCAGGTGTATTTTGATGTATTTTTATTTTATAAAAAAATAAATATTTTTTCCCAACTCTTGTCTTGGTTTTGTCTTCTTGGCTTGGCAATCCCTTCTGTGGTCAAAGTTGATTGGTGCCCGGTCTAATATATTTTATATTTCATCATTTGTAGACATCGAACCCAACATTCATGTGGTAATCAGAATATAAATATTCCACCCCTTATTTGGTTATGGTAGAAATAAGCTGAAACTTTTTGCTATAGTAAAGAATTGGATCTTGAAAATGTTTATATTTTACACCTTTATATGACTGATATTTTCTCAATGGTCACTTCTACTGAATACATATTATTTTTCACAGGAATTTGCTAATTTGCACCCTGTAATTGAGCTTTTAAGCTTTTAATGTTACTCATACTCATACTCATTCTGTAATCAATCTCTTCATGTCACCAATACACACCTTATACCCACATTTAAAATACATCTCAAACTGTTATTACTACTACTGAAAGTAGTTGATTTCGGAGCAGACTTTTCACTGACAAACAGATAATATGTCATAATTAAGTTTCTAACCGGTTGATAATTTTACAATATATCACGTGAACAGACAAAGAATTCCTCAAAAATTGGCAGACGGTGGTTTGCAAAGGTGTTTTATTATACCTAGTTTGGTAGTTCTTTAAGTGGATCTTGGCACCTTGGTGGGTTATCCAGCTTGGCAAATGATCAGTAGATTCTCAACCTCTGTGGTTGTGGGGGAGAATGGGTAGAATTCAGCGCGTGACAACATGTGTGGGGAAGTACCGATAGCTTACCAAAATATGACACTGGCTATTTCAAGAGAAATTAAAAATAATTTTGACTCTATTTTTGCTTCCACAAGTTGTAAATGTGGATATAGTGTAAGTTGATCAATGTGTTTTCATTACATATTGTTTTTGCTCATCTGTCTGTTTTTGTAATTACTCCAAAAACTAAAGAGCGTATTCCTGTGAATTTTTTATGTGGGGTATGGCCTGATCAAAGGAATAAGTGTTCATCATACTCCGGATACACCAAAAAAATCCAGAATTTCCAATAGTCCCATTTTAGTACATAAGTGAAGTTACAATTATAGGGATACTTGGCTGCCTAGGCGGATGACTGCACTCTAGGAGTGCTTTTTGAAATGACAATACTGGGATAGACTGGTGCCTGGGCAGTTGTATGTGTTTTGGGAGTGCTACTGTTGTTAATGGATTACCTGTGATTCACTGTTTTGTTGTCGGTGAGACAATAGATGCAAAACAGCTTTAAAATTCGAAATAAACAGCCATAAGAAAGTTTTTAAAAATATCACCATTTTAAACCTCAATGCATCCAACATACTGTGACCAAGGATGGGTTAGTACGACCAGTGTCTCAGTATTGAGAACATTTTGCTGAGACACCGTTTTCCACAACCGCCACTTCACATGTCAACACAAAAGTTGAAGGCAAATTTAAAATATTGGATCTCACTTGTCAACTCCTATAATTGAAAGATAATTTAAAATATTGGAATCAAACCAGAAATCTGAAGATATTACACACTTTTATCCCATATTTTTGTGCATTTGGGGATTTTATTGCCATTAAGAGAAAACGTCCATGTTTTGGTTTTTTGGATTTCACTTCCTCTGTTTGAATGGGTGTGTACTAAAATATGGAGTCCCAGAATCGGAAGGCTTCTACATCCCGATCTACACATTTGTTTTTATATCAACCCAAGCCTACTTCATGATATATTATTAGTTAGATTCAATCAGGTTTTTAAACGTGGTCACCACCTTACCACTGAGGCATCTACTAATATCAAAACTGACATATTTACCAGCATCTAGATAACACAATTCTGATGACACAGGCAACATATTCCACCCACAAAGATATATAAAACATAAGCTAGGTATAAAATATCACTTTCCTGGATGTCACTTTACTGAAGATGCACTAGACTGCCTGGGCGCTGCTTCTTTATTTACTCGAAGAAAATTACTTGAAAGACATTGTTGCAACTTCAAACTAAGGTTTTATGTTCTACAATGTTAATTTTACCATAAACATCAGATGAGGCACTAAGTCAATATATAACGCTTTACAGATTCCATAGGACAGTATATATATAATACATAGCTACGTCAATCCACTTGAGAAATGTGTGCTTTTCATCCTTTCTTTATATACGTTTGATGTCATTTTGAAGACAAGCATGTCATGTTAAAGAACCTGCTATCAAAGTGTCTGGTGTTAAATCAACTCTTCATAGACCTTTCATGTGGCAAATACTTTTGATGTGCATCAAGTAACATGTAAACTTCTTGATATGAAATGTTGATCTCGTGAGAGAAAATCTATAAGACAGAATACATAAAAGTTTTGTCCACCAGCAAGATGGCTAAAATTAACATTTATAAAATTATACAATGCAGAAGTACAAGGCATTCAAAAGCCTTTCTGTAAAGGCTTGGATACAGACCCTATGAAAAAACACAACCAATATGGGGTGTATACGTATGCCAATCCACCAAGGAGATTAGGTTTTTCTTGGCGTATTTTGTCTGATTGTTCACTTGCCTGTTTATTTGCAAAATAACCCACCGAAAAGTTATGTCACAGATTTGGATGAAATTTTCAGGAAATGTCACCAATGAAACAAGGAGCAGACGATTGGATTTTGATCAGTGATCTAGATCACCGATTGGATCAAGGGATACTTAAATGATATGTGGGCCTTGGTAGAGGTTTGCACTCTCCGAGTGCTCTTCTTCTGTTATCTATTGGAGCCCAACTAAGGAGTCAGCCCATCTTAAGATGGCCTATAGCCCAACTTAGTATCTATCTTAAGATGGGCTAGAACATATCAGCCCAACTTAGGATAATAAAATTCAAGAATGATTTTTATGCTAATATAATATAAACTATATTGGTATAACTTTTAACTGGAGGTTATCTAAGTATAAAATTAAATTATGAATGAACAAAGACCAGCCTTAAGGCCAGTTCAAGCTGAGTTGTAGAGTACTAATATTTCTTAACAGGACATTAATATTTAGCTAATTTAAGTTAAAAGGTTTGGACATTGATATTTCAAATTTGCATTCATCTCTTTTAATAGAAAATGACACCTTACAGACTTTTTGAACTTTCCTTTGTTAAAATCCCAGTTACATTGTTACAAGTTAACCTCTCCACAACCCAGATTACAAAGCTACAAGCAAACTTGCTTTGTAGTTCAACCAACATGATTAGATTCATAAAGATAACTGGTAACTTAAAGCCCCATTCACTATGAGTGGACTCTTATGATTTATCTTCTATTGGAACATGATCCCTTGTCTTTTTAAATGGAAGATTACATGTATCTAGCATAGATTTTTAAACATAGAATGAACATTATCATTTGCCACGATTATGCTCCGGGGTTTCTCAATTCATAGAATAGGTCATATGTCAAAGGTCAAAGGTCAAAGTTGGGGTTTTACGTCCCATTCAACAGCCAGGGTCATATTGGGACAGGTCCTCAGAATTGCCACTTGTGGGACTCGAACCCACAGAGGTGACAGCCTATGATTAGATGCCAAACTTGCTAACCACTAGGCCACTGAGGACCTCTGGTCATATGTCAAAATAGTAAGATTATATTTTGAAACTCCCATTTTCCCAGTTGTTTTTGTCCTCAACCTGTCCCCACATTTTGGCAATTTAGTTTTAATAAAAATATTGTAATTGCTATATTTACATTTCCAGTCACCCAATATGATGTATGGCTATTGTACTTATAATCCTATGTATTGACGAAGATTGCATTTATACTTTTAGAGATCTTGACATTATTTTTGATAAGCAGTGCAGTAATACTATATCTTTATTTTCTGCCACAGCTGATAATGTTGGATGAATCTATTATATAGATTATGGCCAAGTGGCGCAATTATCTATTATAAAACCCTGTAAATTAAAACCAATTTATTAATTCAATAATTTAACACCTTGTACAAAATGATCAACCTAGACAATCTTTGCAATGTTTCCTTTGGTGTGCATACCATATGGGCTTTCACTAAATTAGTTCTATGGTTGTTTTTTATTTCAATACACAATCAACATTGTTTCACCATGTGTACCACTGGTTTTCCTTTATGGGAAAATATAATTTTGGATAAAGCTTGCAACGTTTTAATATAATCTGACTGCCACAACATTTAACCATGGATAATGATTATCCATAAAATATGGATCTGTGACTTACAGAAAGCACTTTCCAGAAAATGTTAGACTGCTTATTTGACAATGCTGTGGATAATTTGTTGTGGTGAGTGTTTCATTGTTACTTATTAATCTGTGCTTATTTTAAGACAGTAAACTATTATTTTTGTATTTCAGGCATTGAAAGTACTAGAGACTACAAAATTACTTACTTGTTTTATTTTGTGTTGAAGTTTTTGGGTTTCTCAAGATTTTGATTTTGTGTACTTCTTTGTCTCTTAATTTGGAATAAAGGAAAAATGCCTCCTGGAAAGATTATCTCCTGGAAAAAAGCTTCATAGAAAGAATGCCTACTCCACATTTTGTATTTCAGTAATACCTCCTATGAAAATTAATCCATAACATTATGAACAAAAATTCATTTCAACCAGAAACAGTGTATCATTTTAGAAGTATATAACAAACTGTAATAAGGTAAATTAAAATCTTTGTTTTGAACTTAAAATCATTGAAAATTTAAATCAAATTTAAACCCAGCAGTAATGCATTTCAGTACTGCCTTTTTCAAATTTATACCCAGCAGTAATGCATTTGAGAACTGCATTTCTGCACCATGTTTTTTTCTCATTTTACTTAAATAAATTTTGAGCCACTCTAAACACTCCTTTTAGTATAGTATGCTGTGTTAGATTTTCACAGTGAGTTTGTTTGAAAGTTAGCTGCTCCTCTGATTAAGTTCACAGAAGATTATTGTAAAGTCAGATTGCAAAAATATGCAAAGAATTAAAAAATATCCAACTTTATAAATTAAATTGCTTGTTTGTATTTGTCAGGAGGTATTTTTTCAAGGTAGCATTTTTCCATGAGGTATTTGTCTATGAATGCTGTATGTCATTCAGAATTGAAAAGACTTTGTAAATGTACCCACTGAACTAATTAATATGAAAGAAGTTGTGAAAACATTTCAATATTGAATGCATTTTGCTGAGGATGACTGGCAAATACTAAGTACCCTTTTGTTCTTGGCAGACTGGCCATTGAACTGAACCACAATCCACTGTTAGAAAATAATGCAGTGTTAACTCGCCATTATGCAAAAATAATGGAGAGTTGAGAAAATGGAAGGGTCGCCCATCTGGGTTTTATATGTTGCTTAAAGCTCTGAAAATAGTTTTAAGTTGGTTCAGTTTTTGCTAAGATTTTGGGGTTTAATTTAAACTAAAATTACAGTACTAGTATTTCTGTCCTTCCAGAAAAATACAGAGGGGGTAATTTAAGTCAGGGTTTTTTATTGCCGTACTTTCTGCTTAAACATGAGTCCTATGTCACAGTGTAGATAATTAAATTATGAATTTTATACTGCAATGAAATTGTAATCCTAATTCTAATTGGACTTTTATAGTGCTTAATCTCTCCTTTTCAAGGGGACTCTGAGGCGCATCATAACCAATATGTAGGTAATTTTTATATGAATCTTCTGTTGTAGTGCAGGCAATTTAAGTTTGATTATTATATTGTAGTGCAGGCATTTTAAATATGGAACTTATTTTATAGTTTTTGATAATTTCAATCTGAAACTCATATTGTTATTATACTATAGTACAGGCAATTTAAATATGGAACTTATTATATAGTTTTTGATAATTTAAATCTGAAACTTATATTTTAAGGTAGGCATTCTAAATCTGTATATTATATTGTAGTACTACAGTAATCTGGCTGGCAACCATTTGCCTTTTTGGCACTACTTTCATTGCATTTCTATACTTTAATTTATTTGGAACTACCAGCTTTCCCACTTGAGGTCAGGCCGGGAACTGAACCCTGATCTCAGAGGTGAGAGTGTTACCACTCTGTTACCGTGGTCCCCTGCACTACTATACTTGCATATCATACCACCCAACATACTGTTAACAACTCAATGGACACACAAATAGCTAAGACCACTGTTCCAAAAAAATCTCCTAACAGAAACCTGGCACTTTTGGGTGGGCAATTTTAATGTCCCCAAGGCCTGAAGAGATACCACTTGAGGCAAGTCCATTGGAAATAAGACACTGCTCTGAAGTGATAATGTGGTTATCTTTATATTAGCCTGAACTCAAGACAGAAGCCAGATCTAAATTGAGTATGTTTCCCACTGGCACTTAATATGCCATAAAGTGTCATCAGCATACAAATGATGTGTTGGGCGTGTTTGGTTTTGTCCCTTTTATGGGAATAATTTGGGGATATTGTAGAGTGAATAAAGGAAAGAAGAAAATATATACAGTGTTGAGAATATAGTTGCACTTCAAGAAATAAACTTCAAATGCAACAGCCCTTTAATTTTTAAGGAAGAAACTTGCAATTACTAGAGCAAGATAGTAAAAATATTTAATAATGCGTAAAGATAGATCTTGTATCCCATGAAATAATATTTGGTTTGGTATAAAGATTCTTTATACGAAACCAAAGTTTTCTTCGTAGGCATTAAAGATAGGTTTTAGATTTTAAGAAAATATAACTCAATTTTGAATGGTATATTTCTTGTTCCTTTATTAAAAGTTGGAACCCAACTTACATCCTGCCAAGTTTAAGATTAACACGGGACCAGCTAAGGATCCTAATAATGACTGTTATATTATTTGTGAAGTGCTAATAAAAATGTTTTCTCTATTCTTTACTTTATGAAATATGAATAGAAACTTATGCCATGTTAAGACTGAATTAAATCACTTTTGTTAAAGTCATGTTTTGTTCTTCGTTCAAAAGACTTTTTCATTTAATTCTGTCTAAAATATACTATTAAATTGGTTTGCTGGATTTTACTTATCTTGTTCCATTATGTCCTTAGTATATTATATTGTCCTTGTACGCATGTCAAACAAAATTAATAAGTTCGTGAAAATTATTTTTGTTTGTTTTTGTCATCAACACTATCCTATATTTATCACTGAGATACCAAAATAACGTTAAATACTCTGTCCATATATCACATAAATGTTTATACCACATCCTGTTGTTGTGTTAAATGACCAAAAAATATATTGGGGCTAGGGCCCAGTTTGAAATGTGGTTTGATAATGACCATATCATGAAATTCTGGGAGACAATAGCCTTTGCTGAGGAACACAAATTTTCACATTAACAGTATAGCTTGACTCTATAATCTGGGACAGGCCTCAAATATACACAGAAATGAAGTAACAATGAATCTAAACTCTAACCAATCAGTTTCAATAATATAAACCTTAAGATGTGTAACCTGTCTGTTGATTGGTTATATGCTAAATTGGGGTATTGATTACAAGTTGAAATTTAGTTATTTGCTCTTTTGAACACTCCCTAAAAGAGTCGATGTGTTGGCATTTTTTGTGTAAACATATTTGTCAAATGCTTTTCCTGTCAATGCAGAATGTTATAAATATAAATCTACCTTAAGTTAACTCAAATAAACAATTTGTACCCTAGTTATGCCAATTAACAGTTACAAGCAGTAGGTATTTCTATGGTTGTGTTCTTATGTATCCTGTTTTTTGCGCATGCGCAATCTAGCTATAGTCACAACTTCCTTATATTGTGAATCACAATTGAACTCCCATGATACTCTTGTCTTGTTTACTTTTCCTTTATAACTCTTGTCATTTCACACTAAGCTGTCCAGGCAATTCCCAATGGGGCTTTGAAGATTAGTCATGTCCATGCTTTTGTATAGTCTCTTTCTTAATTAACTTTGGCTTCCTGGTGTATGAGTATTGTTCACTGCATATCACTGGGCTGAGACAATACATCTTCATGACATTTGATAACACAATAAAGACAGGGGGAAATTAAACCTGCTAGACCCACAGGGTATCATGTTCTAATGAGAGACTTGATGTGTCAGCAAACTGTGCTTTTTATCACAGTGTGACTTTCTTATACCTAATGATGGTAATATTGCAATTGAATATATCTACAAAAAAGGTCTCAGTTACATGCATTTATGTTGCTTTTCTTTTGCTATCAGTTCCGCGCTTACAAAAAGACTCTGTACTTGGTTTATTTATTATATTTTAAAAATGTATTTTAGTGGAAGAAAATATATAAAATATATACTTATAGACCAATCATGATGGTACAATTTCACAGATAATTGAAACCATCCGGTCACTAACGATCAACCATCCAATCACTAATAGATATAAGCTGTAGGTATGTTTAACAAACATTTTTTTGGACCAAAAAAAGTTTTCAGAAAATTTTTGTAAATATGTGCATGATTACAAAGACATTGTTGGCTACTTCAGTTCAATCAAGTTTTACGTCCCTTTCAACAAGTTTGGTTATATCAGGACAGGTTATCAGTGCATATTACATAATCTTATGCATTAGACTCAAATCTAAGATCACAGAGGGCAAAAGCCAAGTGAGGGAATAACAAACTTATTAACCATTAAATCACTATGGTCTGATGTAAGGACACATAGCAATGGGCTATGGTATAGCTACTTTCCGCTTAAAAAGGAACCATTCTGTGCTTGTGATTAGATGTGCTTCCAAACAGTCATGAAAGTTTGTTGCTGTGTCCCAGTTATGAAGAGTGGGATCCATGGTGTAGTGGTTAACATACTCAGCTCCCACCTCTAGATCGGCGGTTCAAACCCCTGACTCGAGTCTATATGGGAAACTTGGTACCTGCTACTGCTTACAGTGGAGAATTGCACCCAGTTGGTATGTGCTGGTTTCCTCTGCCCTTAGAACTATCCTTAGTGATATAACCAGTACAATGTGTTGAAAACAAAGTTATATCCAGACATGAAACACTCAGACAGCTCAGACTTCCACCAAGGCTTTTGATAATAAGTACATGAGATCCAGAATGTGATCCGGATCAGCTTGAAAATGTAATCAGATCTATGATGGACCAAGCCCCATCTTCTGATGTTTTTTCATGAAGTTCCAACCAGTTGCAGGCATGGCCTATGGGCTATGCGGGTCAGTTATGGAAGTGACCCCATCTGGGGTACCTTAATATCATAGATGTGACCCCCTACATGTAAATAAGAACTATTTCTTAGTATTCTTACGCCTGGGGCGTGCTTATATAAACTGATCACGGCCTTTGGCGCCAGTTTTGAATTTTACAAATAAGAAGTATGGAACTTTTGCGAACAATCTTATGCTTTTAGTGTTTTAGTGTTACATTTTCAACTTATATGTTACTGGATCATCACAGACAAACAGTCATAAAAATACTATCTCCGAGGTTAGGGTAAGGAATAAAAGTATTAAGACAGTGTATGGCTGCATTAACATAGTCTATTAATTGGTCAAACTTAGGGTTTAATGCCACTTTTCGTAGCTAAGGTGATATCAGGACAAGCCGGCAGTGAATCCCGTGTGTTACCATGATCGGCTTACAGCCCACAATTGCAAAGATAAAACCCAAATGCTTAAATGTTAAACTTATATTGACCACTCAGCTACTTTGACATTTTTCTTACTGGTCAGTGACATTAAAAACTATGAAAAACAAAAAGAACCTGAAGAAGTGCAAATCCTTCTTCCTGGGATGCAAAACCAGATACTGAAGAAACATTATCCAATGTGGATCTGTATCATGTTTGAGGACTGAACCATTGGTAAATCCCACTTTGTATGAAAATAAGATGCAACTACAATATCCCCAGCCCTCGCCTTTGGGAAGTAAACATAAGAACATCTAATTGTTGAGTTTTAATATTATGAGTGTGTTAGTTCAAGACATTTTTTTTTAATTGGAAGATGCACAGTAGATTCTAATCTCAAAAAATTTTTCTTCAAACTAATGTTAAGGTTTACCATGCTTTATACAGGGACAAGGGCCTCAGTGGCTTAGTGAGTTAGCCAGTTTGGCATCTAATCAGAGACCGTCACCTCTGTGTGGGTTTAACTCCCACAATTAACAATGGTGAGAACCTGCCCCACTATGACCCTGGCTGTTGAACCCTAGCTTTGAACTTTGTCTATATAAGGACAAGGTCAAGGATGTTTAGTCACAAACTGAAGAATATTCTTTTTATAGGACACCTGTCACAAATATTGGGGGGGGGGGGGGGGGGGTAAATAATTTAAAAATAGACAATTTAATTTAATGTTTTGGGGGTGTAGTTGAGGATAATAATAATAATAATTACAGCCACAATTTCGTCAACACACAACAAATTATTATTATTATTTTATATCAATGTTTCTCACTAGCTAGGGGTTTTATTCACTTTTTACATTATGTTGTCGCACTTTTAGGTGGATGCCAAATCGCAAAACCATGCAGTATATACATCGGCAGCCAATGGCACTGGCTTATTTAGAAGAGTAAGAAACTGATGTTCATTAATCATCCATACACAAGGTCATGTGGGCGATAAATAGGAAATTGCTCAGTGACACAGGTCAGTTCTTAAATATAGTCTTCACATATACTTTGCCTTCACAATTCTTTTTTTTTTTTTTTTTGTAGGATAGACTACTGGTCAACTTGTTTCAATATGTCAACAATGTATTGGTTCTACAGGAAGAAGCTAGAAAGTTTAATTTGGTACGCCCTATTTTTCATAAAATTGGGGTCATTTACAATATTTATTAGGGGATGGGATATTGCATATCTCATTAATGATTCTACTAACAAAACGGTAGGACTGGGCGCAATGGCTTATACAAATGCTACAATCCTGTTCTAGAGTGTCAGATAATTCTCCACCTAGTTAGAAATATAATAGTCTGTATAAGTGGTGAATTGAATGGTAAACCAGTATCTCCCATTTTGTTTTGTTGTGGTTGAATCTGATATTAAAACAATAAACAAATTTCTGAAATAACCCACATTTTTACTCTATATGGGATAAACATAGAAACTTTTAACTATCTTGTGAGGTGGCTTGGTGGTGTAATCGGTAACACTCTTCTCCAACCTCCAAGGTCGGCAGTTTAATCCCCGGACCCAACCCTATGTGGAAAAGCGGGTACTTGCTTACTGATGCCTCTCATCTTACAGTACAGAATCTTGACCAACTGGTTTCCTCTCTCCTTAAAACTACCCGTCATGATATAACCTATAGAATGTGTTGAAAAAGAAGGTCAACCCAAATAAATCAAATCAAATTAATTATCTTATGAAGGCAATCCCAACTTTGGGCCAAGTGGACTCAGTGGTGTAATGTGTAACACACTTGCCTCCCACCCCTGAGGTCAGTGGTTCGAATCCTGAACCCAATCCTATGTGGAAAAGTTGGTAGTTGGTTACCAATGCTCGGCAGTTTGCAGTGCAGAATCTTGACCACCTAGTACGTATTGGTTTCCTTTGCCCTTAAAACTTCCCGTCATAATATAAGTGTTGGAAGCGACATTATACCAAGATTAATATTTATTTATTTGTTTGTTTGTTTGGGGTTTTACGTCGCTTACAACACTGTACAGGTCACATCACGACGGGTAGTTGGAAGGGCACAGGAAACCATTACATACAGTTGGTCAAGGTTCTATACTGTAAACTGCCGACCAATTGCAAGCACCTACCAACTTTCCACTTGAGGCCGTGCCGGGAACCGAACCCAGGCCTCAGAGGTGGCAGGCAAGAGTGTTACCACTCTGCCACTGTGGCGCCTCTACCAAGATTAATAAGTTGTGTCTCATTTACACTCATAGTATAAGTTAATAGCCCAAAGTGAGAAATAATTTTTTTGCACATTCTTGGATTAGATATTAATACACTTATCATACAACATATTTGTCAGTAATTTGTGCTTATGAGAATCCATGAATACTATTATGGGCTTGCTTGCAAGGAGAACACATAGAGGTCAAAGGTCAGAGTCACATAAGGGCAGATCTTCAGTAAATCATATGAAGATCTAATGCTTGTGTAACAAACTCTTTGTTTATATAAATTTAAACAATTTATTGGCTAATGTCAAATTATAAAGTGCAAATATATTTTTACCGGTACATACACTTCATAGAAGGCTGTTAAATGACCTAACACTATATTCTGTAATAAGGAAAGCAAGGCTACAGTTCCGTAAACCACCATCTTGAATCAATTAAACCAGTTAAACTATACCAAGTTACTGGTGATTTCAAGCAAAAAGGAAAACCTCTCTGGGAGCTTTCTGTATATTTGTTTACAAGAATTACAATAATATTGAATCACACAAAATTAAATTAAGATATTTTATAAACCTTTAAGGCCTGTATTGTAAAACTAGTATTAAAATGGAAATTATAAGTAAATTATGTACAATAGCATAGTTAATTTTTACAAACAAGACATTAGATGTTATCAATACTTGCGTTTTATTACCCGAAAGAGTATTTCAATTTTCAATATTGCAAAGTGATAAACTTATCCACCACACAGTGACCGAAGATTGGCTGTGTGGGGCACATAGAAGCACAACTATTGTGTCACCATTGTTTGCATAAACAGCAACCAATCTCTATGTGTGATTGCGATAAAAAACATTTGCAGCAGTTATATAAAATGGTTACTCTGTTGTTGTGACATTTTATCCAGGAAATGCTTAGTTATTGTGTTATAATGTTTTGGAATTCTCAGAATATGTGTGATGGAAAGAGATTAAAAAGCCCTTCTTTTTTGGTTGTTGTTGTTGTCTGAGACAGGAAGTAGAAATGACAAGTCAACAGCACCAAAAAATGTCTGTATAATGCAATGCAAAATGACAGTACTATGGAGGGGTGGGGGGGTTGACTGATTAAGTTTATTGTCCAGCAGAACTGACCTGTTTTACTTACACATCAATATTAAGCATTCATAGGTTGAACACTTCAAACCAAAATATTATATTTAGCCAGGGTCTATAGGGTGGCAGAGTGGTAACACTCTCGCCTCCCACCTCTGAAGCCGGGGTTCGGTTCTCGGTCTGGCTTCAAGTGGGAAAGCTGGTAGTTGCTTGCCGTTGTTCGGCAGTTTACAGTACAGAACCTTGACCAACTGTAAGTAATGGTTTCCTCTGCCCTTACAACTACCGGTTGTGATATTACCTGTACAATGTTGAAAGCGACGTAAAACCCCAAAATAAATAAATACATCTAACCAAAACACAGTGCTAAAGATAAGAATATAACAAGTTGTAATTACCCTATGAGGGTAATGAGGTGAGGTGCATATGTTTTAATTGTATAAAATTTCAGTCGTTGATTTTGAAGCCCCAAGGATGGATGATTCAAGGGCATTCGCAATCACTTGCTCCTCTGTTAATACCTCAACATGCACCTGGGTTTGTTTATTCTTGTAGAAAACACCACTTAATAGACCAAAAGTAAAATTTAAAGGGTCTTTTGTCCTATTAAGAAAGCCTTTCTTTTTTTTAATTTACAATACATGAGCATGATTTTGTTCATATTTTCTTCAGTAATGATATCAATTATAATGTGAAAAATAGAAAGAGATACACTTTCTGACAATCTTTGAAACATAAAGTCACGTGTTATAGTAAACAACTTGTGGCGGGCATTTTGTAATCATATTTCCTTTTTATATCTGTTGTATCTTCAGCAATGCGTTGCAAATATTATCATTGACAATTCATTTTTCATTTACTTTGAGTAGATTCCAAACTACTTTGAGCTATTCTTGTTATAGGATTTGCTAGGCTATGCACTTATTAACCCTGGCGTAACGATATTTATACTGGCACTATATCTCTTTGTCAGATCTTGTGACTGTATCTCTTTAAGCAGAGTAGTTGCAAGCACGCAATGAGATAAATAAATTCTTAATAAAAATGACCAAATATCCACTTTTTAATTAACAACAAATTGTGTTTTGTAGTTTCTCATTTGGCTGGGTCCTTCCTTGATGTATAATTAAACAGAGCATTAGAAAAGTAAACTAGATGATTTTTAAATCAAGGGAGTGGTTCTCATGTTACTAGATTACATGCAGTAGTTTCAAATAGTTCTTCGGATTTTATTATGACAATAATGTTATGAATATCTTGTCTTATCCAGTGCCCAAATATTTATATCCGTTACATTTTGTTGTTATAATTAACCACCACTTTGGAGTGCTAGCACTTTTGTAACGAATACGGTGGCCTAGTTGGTTAGCAGGTTTGGCATCTAATCACGGGCTGTCACCTCTGCATAGGTTCCACTCTGATGTTGAGGACCTGTTCCAATATGCCTCTAGCTGTTGAATGGGGACATAAACCCAAACTTTGACCTTTGTCCTAAGAAATATGGCTGTTGTAAAAATGCATTTTATAATGGAGCTTTATTACTCATGTCAATCATAAAGTAAACAGAGCCTGCTATTGAATCAAGCAGGAAAGGTGTTCCACAGAAGCTCTGGACCCTAGACCTGAACACACTCTGTCCACTTTAACTTTTGGCTTTCCATCCATTAAGATGTTTTAATTCTAATGTCAAGTGGATTTTGGCAGTGAGCTACTTTTGTTGTTTGATTGAATAGGATAAAGCTAAAGAACTTAGCATCTCATTCTACCGAGTTACACACTCTGGCCCTTGTAGGCAAAGCATTGTGGAGATGCCTGAAGCATTAAGGTATACACCCATATTACACTAAAACTACATACATTCTAGTTAATTACATAAAGGGCTCCTACATACAATGATACAATCTGATGGTATAGTTGCAAATGGTATTGTTAGGCCTAAAACTTAAGATCGGTAAAATCTTAAGATTTGCTTGCTCGAGCTTAGGATCCTAAGTTTAGGTAGAAATCTTAAGATTGTGCAAAAAATTCTCTATACCCATTTAGTGATAAATAAAGATAATTAAGGATAATATGAGGGTTATGTAATGTCAATATCTGTAATGTATATAAAAATATGAAATATTTTTAATTTGATAGCATACAAAGGCTTATTCTATAAATTGATTATATCCCATTGTCACATATCTTACATAGGAAGGTCTTTACTAATTGTACTTCACCATTCTTTGGTGTGTTGTCTTAAGTTTGTCAATTTTATATCTTACAACGCACATATATTAACTGAGAAATTTCTTCTTACATTATATTTTTAAAGATTATTATCACTAGCAATTCTGTACTTGTAAATAACAATTGTGTTCTGATTTTGCTGTGATTTGTATATAAAAAAGAACAATGACAAATAAAGTGATGAATAATTGATATTATATGCCACTTTTTGCTTTAAATAACAAAGGGCTTCTGGTATGCAATAATTGCAATTATAATAAGAAACATAGGCCCTCTTCACACAACCATTGATCAATCATAATAATCAACCAATCAGCCAACAATTGACCACCAATAAGAGAACAATCACAGTCCAAGGCAACATCTTTAGTTTGGGCTGCCTAATCTTAAGATTGGGCAGAAATCTTAAGATTTTTGCCTAAACTTAGGATCCTAAGTTTGAGCAAGCAAATCTTAAGATTTTACCGATCTTAAGTTTATGCACAATAGTATCACCCGCCTTGTCTTTGTGCACTAAAACATACTATAAGGCAAAACAATCTTTATTCTTAAGAATTCTCAGACTTTTATTGGATCATCAGCATATAGCTCATATCTCCAATTAAAACGACTACAACTTCCTTATTTAATCAAATTTTGAATTTTATTTTCATTATTTGCTGTAGTTTAAAGAAGACTTGTATTGCTGGCTCTCTACAAATAAGCTCAAGCTAAATCCTGATAAGAATGAATTCATTGTGTTTGGCTCAAAGTCTCAGCGCGAAAAACTTAATCAGTCCTTCCAGGTCAACATACTTGGTAATCTTATATCACCAATAGATGCAGTTAGGAACCTTGGTGTCTGGTTTGATTCAGATTTCTCATTCTCTTGCCATGTTATGAAGGTCTGCAAGGCTTGTTTTGCTCATGTCCGGGATCTTAAGTGACTCCGAGGACATCTGACACATGAAGCGGCTCTTATGGCTGCCAATGCTCTGGTCGGAAGTCGACTTGATTACTGTAACTCTCTGTTCAGAGGTCTCTCAGTTCTAGATCTACGCAAATTTCAATGAGTTCAGAATAGCCTTGCCAGAATTGTTGCCAACACCACCAAGTACTCACACATCACTCCAGTTAGAAAAGCACTACATTGGTTGCCGATTAAGTACCATTCTATCTTTAAGACTGCCATGCTGGTATATAAGTTCCTACACAGTGGTAAAACCAAACACTTTGAACCCTTCCTGATTCCCAGACATAGTGCATATAACACACGTCAAAGTCAATCTGATGGCATATTTCTTGAGGTTCCCCACTTTGCTTCAGTTTTCAAGTCTCAAAAACATTTTGGACTCAGTTTTGCGTATGACGCATCTATGATTTGGAATGACCTTCCTGATGAGGTCCGCTCTGCAAACTCACTTGCCTCTTTCAGGTCAAAGTTGAAGTCATACCTCTTTGGAAAAGCATACCCACCCTAAATTTCCAATCTCCTTCTGCTTTCTCCGCGGTGCTGACCCCTGCAATGTCTCTGGTTTTTGAATATTTAACAATGTTTTTGTGTGATGAGCCTTAGAATCTGTCTTTTGACAGAGATTAAGTGCTATAAAAGTGCTATTAGAATTAGAATTATTGCATTGTATTGGATCAATTTCATGCAGTTCAACCTAAAGAAATATACGTCATACCGGGATTGACTGATTCAGGTTTAAAGTCGCTTTTAAAACATTTTATAATACATATGACCAAAAAGTGAGTTGAGAGGATGAGGGGAAAGCAACACATACTGGTTGATCAGAGATTCTGCACTGAAAACCATCAGACACATGCAAGTAACTACTAGCTTTCCCACTTTAGTTACAGTCAGAAATCGAATGAAGGACCCAAGAGGTTGGAAGTGAACTAGTCACTGTGTCATCATGCCTCCAGTGTGATGTTCACGTCACACAGTGACGAATTTTAGTGGCAAATATATGCGAATATCAAAGTCTTCAATGTTTGTGGTGGATTCTCCATTATTCGTCATTTGTCTTCAGTCCTCTTCATTATTTGCCACTTCACAGCAATACCAACCTGTTGTTCTGAATTGTAGCGGATATTCACCGATTTTTCAGCGTGAGCCTTGAAAGAGCTTGCACTTCTACAGATCACTTTTTTTGTGTCTCCGAACTTTCATCAATTGTGGTACAGTGTGATGAGTATTTGTCCGCTCACTGAAGATAATCGGCAATGGGTTACGTTAGTACTTGGATGGGTGACCATCTGAGTTCTAGACCAGCTGTGGGATGTGTCCGAGTTAGAATTTCTTTGTGTCACCAGACTTTCATAAATTCTAGTGCTCTACTTGTGTCTCTGATGGCTTTGCACTCACGCTAGAGGACCAAAGCACCTTTTGGCCTTGTTAAATTTACCAATGACAATGCACTTCTATATATAACATATTCTTCTATGTTATAGCTCTGCCATAGAGCATTTGAGGATGAGTCATACTACCTTCTTATTCTCAGTAAATTTGCTGGGCAATGGTCATATAATTGCTTTTGGTGTTCCCACATTTTGGAATGGTTTACCTGATGATGTTGAAACTCTTGACTGTTTCACATAAAAAAACTAAAATCTGATCTCCTCAAAAGGGCTTTTCCAACCAGAACGTATAAAAAAACAGCGTCTCTGGTGTCAACCTGCCTAAGCACTATAAAAATATAGACTATAGTAAGCACTATAAAAGTATAAAATAGAATATAATAGAGTACACATATGGTCAAAGAATGTGCTTATTACCTCAAATTTCTTAAATTAACAGTAATTTCAAAGAGTCACTGAAACCCAAACTTAGGGAATATGTTACATAGTCATTGACTACAGAAGTACCTGAACATAGCAAAAAGCCAACAAGCTTAATGGACTATAAATTATGGAAATATGTTTAAGGTGGCCTAAGCTTAATGTAAGATGGCCTTTCATTAACATGGAGTTTGAGCTCTGGCTCGGATGGAACTTTAGGAAAATAGTGATTATTCAAGAGGGATTTGATTACTAAAATGTTAACTCAAAAATACAGCAGTTTAAATATTAAAGGGAATGATAAAAAAGGATTTTCCTTATTATTATTTTGTAAGTAGTTTTTCGTTTGTTTTTGCTGCAACCATGGAGAATAAAATTATGTCTCTCTTTTTTTCTTAGTTTTACATGGTAATAGTTATACATAGTGTGATCAATAACATATTTACAAAAAAAAATCAAATGCTTTAACAAAAACACAATTTCTCCTGTATAATAGCTTTATATATTGTTCTCATAAGTGCAACTGGTGAATGTAAACTGAACCATGTAAACTGAGGGGGAATTTTTAGCTTCTGGACATAACACTAAATGGATCAAAAAGGTGAACTGAGCTAATATCATTTTGCCTTGAGCCAGCTGACAATTGTGTCAAAGCTAGTCATTTTTGCATAGCTTCATAGCTTTTTTTACTTCTTTATCCACAGCTTAATCAAAATCTGTTTGCTTTTTGTATTTTTGACTATCTTGTTGTTAAAACAGTAGCATTGACTTTTATTGTTTTATGTTTTGATAAAAATGCTTATTTTCATTGAGCGAAAAACCATTTACCGAGTCAACAATGGTCCGTTTTTATTGAGTGACAATTCAGATCCAGTTTGTACCAAATGATAGCATTGCATGATACTGGTATTGCATTGCTGTTGGTCAATGTTACATAAACACACAAAAAGTGACGGAAGTGCAATAGAATTCCAGCTTTATTGGACAATAAGAGTAAAACTGACGCCGGTGTAGATATCTTTGCACAGTGTGTGACAACTGTACATCCTGGTAAACATCTGCACTGCCCTGATATAAAACAATATCAACATACTGGGATTTTGAGTCTTGTGTAAAAGCAATAGGGTCTTCAGTGGTTGAGTGGTTAACAAGTTTGACATTTACTCACTGGGATTGGCTTTGTATTTGATGCTCTAACTTTGTGGAATGAGCTGCTTGATGACATCCAAACAAGCAGTTTCTCTGCCAAATTGAAAACATACCTCCTCAGTAAAGCCTGCTCTGCACAGCTCTCCCACCTCTTTGGCATCTCTGGTGTTGGCCTCTGAATTCTGATTTTTTTCTTCTATCTTTTTGGCTCTTGTGCCTTAGAGTTTGTCATACGATGGAGATTAAGTAATATAAAAGTACCCAGTATATTACATTAGATTTCCTCTCACCTATGTACACATGAGCTTAAATGCTACTCATGGTAGTATATTTAATGCACTAAGAATATGTCATGATAGCCATAAATTCTTTAGTGATGAGACTGCAATTCTGGTGGCAAACACTATGATCTGTACTCGACTAGACTACTGTCCTTTCTGACTATATGGAATCAAGAGAACCAGTGTTGCTAAACTTAAGAAAGTTCAAAATGCTCTCTACTGCATTGTTTACAAAACTCCTATGGCTTCCAATTGCATCTTTGCATTGTCATTAACTATAACCTCCTTACTTCCTTACTTTCAAGGTTATCAGTTTTCCCAGCCTCCTTAATTGTAATCTGTAGTCAAATCCAGCAGTCAGACTCATGAAAATAGGGTATCAGTGTCCTCGATTCATCCCCAAAAGGTAATTGGCAGGCATTGTTTTGCCACGGCTGCAATAGAGGAATGGAACAGGCTGCCACTTAATATCACAGTAGCCTATTTTGGCATTCAGGAGCCAACTGAAAGCCTACCTGTTCAAACTGACATATTCACTGACAGAGTCACCCCTCCTTGGCAGTCGCTTGCTGGGTAATGACATTTCCATGGTATAGGACTATCCCTTTTTGGACCTATAGACATTAGAAGATTCATATCAATTTTGCTCCATATAAATGCTTCTATGCTATTCTATTATATTGTGCTATATCAGGTGCTGAAAGGGACACAGTTCTCCTTTCCACTCTTTACTTTCCAGGTCAGTCAAAAACTTTGGTAATAGTTTTGCCTTTGATGCTCCTAAGATTTGGAATGACCTACCAGACAATATATGCAATGCAACATCTGTTGCCCTCTCCAGGAAACAAAGCTTAAGACCTACCTGTTTGAAAAAGCTTATCCACCTTAGCCACCCTGTCACCGCAGTGTGGTCTCTTGCATGACCTGGCTATATCAATGGATCTATGGCTTTTCGAATGTTTATGTATAGTTGCGCCTTAGAGTCTGTTGGATGATGGAGATGAAGTGCTATAAAACCCCATATTAAATATTAGATTGAATTAGGCACAAACACACTTATTGAGTTTACAGTCTTAAGTCTCCCGTGGCTGTATGTTTAACAAGTGTTGCATTTTTATCACTATGGTTTCACCTCTGTGGTAGTAGGTTTGGCACATTAGATGTTGAGAGAAACGTCAAAATCACAGTTTTTGGCTTTGGGACATAGTCTTACAGCCTTTACAGCCAAACCATGTGTATTTTCTTGTTAGATATAATGTTTATAACATATATAAATGTTTTAACAGTGATGTTTTAGTAAAACTAAATGTGTTGGACTATGTACTTTATCAGAGAGCCCTCCCCCAACAATCAAAAGGACTGTCATCTATAATGCATTAAACATATATTTTTGGTGCTGTTGGCTTGTCATTTCTGCTTCCTGTCTCCCACACCAGCATCAGTGAAAAAGCTTTTCATCTTTTCTTATCACATATTTTCTGATTACTGCAATACATTACTGTTACGGTCACGGGCAATTACCCTTTCGCAATTACCAGTTACTTTTAAGTTGCAGCAGGAAAAGATAAAAATAAAACCTAACAATATTATGTAATAGTTGAAATAATAATAACAGTCAATTGACATCATCTTGAAACCAATCTGACCTAATCACAGTCCTTTCCAGATAGTTAACAGTTAAATAAGTTTTTCCAGTCAGGTATATCCAGCAATCTGTCCTGAGATCCATTTGGCATCTGCTAACACACAAATGTCTACATCCTATGACCGGTGCAGCGTCCAGTAACATAAAATGTCCGTAAATCCAGAGTGTCTACACAACTATGCTGTTCACTCCAAAATTACTTTACTACTTTTATAATCCTACTAATCACAAGTATACAAATTGTACTTTAAACACAGTTTCTGGATAAGGCATATGCACATATCTTCTCCTTTTCATTTATATGCTCTACTTGTTAGCTGTAGTTTTGCAACATCAAACTCTAGTTCAATAATATCCTATTTTTGTTCTTTATTTTGTTCTTTATTTTAAGACTAAAGGGTTGTGATGTGTGTATGCAATAGTTGGTTTTTATGAGAAAGATATATAGTTATCAAAGTGGTGAATGGCTAAAATGAGGGATAAACATTCCTTTTCAGTAAGCCATTCCTTTCCGGAATGGCTTGCTGAAATCCGGAGCAGTCAGTACATGCTCCAAACAGAGAAGGGTTTTTACTTTGTCAAATGCTTTTTGACAAGCCTTAGGCAGATGATATTTTACACTTTTTTCAGTAGCTCAGTCAGTGGTGCAGTGATTACAGAGTTTTATATAACAACCTGGTATTCCCAGGAACCTCATAAAACTGTTCTTATTTTCAAGAATGGGATAGCCAATGATGATTTTCACCTTTGCCTTAATCGGTCTCACTACTCCATGTATACCAACATGTTTACAAAGCTGAACCAGAGTTGAAATGACTGATGGAATGTTTCACTGATGTTTCAGGCTATGTTTCAGGCAGCATGTGTTGCCTGTTAGACAATACCTCAAAATGTTATTTGCAAATTTTGATGAAATTTTCAAGAAATGTCGACAATGGCACCAGAAAGACGATATTCGATTTTGGTGGAGATCTAGATCATCATCTGGATTCGGGAATTTTTTTAAAGGATTATTTGTCATTGCACTCATAATCATTATTGAGGGTGTTACACATAAGCAGAGGTATGCACTCTGAAAGTACTCTTGTTATATAATGAAACTGCTAGATAGGGGTTACAAAATAGAATATACTTCAACAAAGACAAAACAAAATGGTAGCCAGTAGAAAAACAAAATATATCAGAATTATTATGTTAATTTGGGACATTCAGAAAAATTACAGAATTGATGTTCCTATCATTCGTTGGTGCCCTTTCTGTCTTTAAGCATCAGTGAGGCTCGCTCTTCTAGAGATCACTTTTTCGTCACCGTACTTTCATGGAATTCGCACTTCCAGTGAAAAGTCTGTCCTTCCAGTGTGCACTACTGGTGTTTCTGATTGCTTCCAAGTGATGAAGTCATTGCCTGTACTGATGGCTTTGTGGCTCGCCTCTGTAGATTGAAAGACTTTTCGGCCTTACTTTTTAAGAAATCTTCCATAGCTTTTATGACTGTTCACTTGAAATGCTTACGTCACAAGGCTAAAGCTATGTCACCAGACACCTCTTTAATGTTTTTGCAACAAATAATATGCTTAAATATCACACTTCTTTATACATAACATATAATTTATATAGATTATATCTATTTTTAATAAATAAACTCAACTCTACAGTACCCTCAAACCCACCCACACATATTTGTAGCAGGTTCCCCAATCCTATATGGAAACATTGAATTCTTTTCCTTAGTTTGGGTCAAAGGTCATAGTCAGATCATAATTGTTCCCATTCAACAGCCAGGGTCAGAGTCTCAGTATTATCACGTTGGGGATAGGAATCAACACACGGGTGACAGCTTCTGATTAGAAGCCCTTAGTTTTCGGAACAAATTTCTGAAAATAAAATCTACTGCACATCATCTGATTCCAGGAAAAGACTGCATGAAACTAATGCACTTAATGTCTGAGATTATAAAAGGACAAAAAAAACCTTCGAGGTTACCTTACCAAAACCTTTGTTCACATTTTTACGATAAGACACCACAATGTACCTAAATGTCTCAGCTAAAATGTCTTCAAAGTCTGAGACAATCTCTCCTTAATTTATGAAGTGTATTATCTTCACACTTTCAAATTACCAACACAAATCACTCAATCTAGTTTAAATTACACATAATAATCAAGATGAAGATTCTGCTGTGGGTGTTTTAAATCTGTTTTTTTTTAATAAAGACCACAGTTTAAAGATTTTTCGGGTTCCTTTGGGAATCTTTCTCGACTACGATATTTATATTTGGCCTACAATCTGTGATACATTCTGTTGCATTTGAACTTTAAGAATCTATGTTTCCAGTTTGACAAATATACAAAGTCACCACTATGGTGATTTTTCTCAGATTTTCCTTTATTTAAATTAAACCTTGACAAAATTATGTCTAATTGATAAGATCTGGGGAGTGTGAACCAAGTATATAAAGAATGAATTTATGAAGATAAATGAGTATAGTTTTACGTAAAATAAGATTAATGGCTTTGTTTTAACATTCCCCAGGGTCTTCCTATGGCAGTAAGACTATGTCATGGGCTTAAATACATTTATACACTACTATTCAATATTTAAGACACATGTGGACCTAGAGGTCCGAATGGTTACACAATACTTAGCATTTTAGGCATCTAGTTTTAACAGGTACATTACATTACATTTCTCAAAAAGAAATATAGTGAACTGAATTTACTGAAGATTTTTTATTGTAATAATCTCATAATTTGTTTATAAAAAAAACATAAACAGCCAGCCAGCCATAAAATTACTTTTACTACTTATTAAAGAATAATGTTCAGCATCTTGACCAGACATTACAAGTAATATTATCCAGGCTATGATTGAGATTATTACTTCAACCGACTTAAATACAACAATTAGTCTGAATGCCAAGTATCTGACAGAACAGAAGTAAAGATCATAAGGCAAAATTACTTGTTAAGAATACTTGTCAACATAGTCTGATTGTATTTAAAACCCACAGCCCTGGATAATTGACCTAGATCACCCTTGACTACCTTTTTTTAACTAAATGCACTGACATCTCCATGGTGAGGAATATATTACACTTGCAAAGCAATATATCAGATAATGTACTGTACAAGTAAAGCCAAATGATCATTTTAAAAATCTTTGCAGGTATAAGACCCTACTCCGAAACGGGGACAGGTTATTGGTATAACAATTCTTTAACATCCCAGCAGCAGTGTTGTCCCTAACATATGTCTGAGCCCCAAAGCATCCAAAAATTTAAAAATTTAGGTATGCCATAAAATTTCAGAGGGGATAATTTCGATGTAACACTAAATACAATCAGAACTCAACATGACCTGGGACATTATCTGGTGTATGGGCATCAAATAGTGGAACACCCATGTGCATCCAGCCCATCCCGAACCCTTGAAATAAAAGAGAATGGGAAATGGACAAAGTAAGTGATAACTTTTTACATTTTTCTTGCAACAGAATCAGTCAAAGGAGTAAGTGTATTTTTAGTCCTGGGAGTGAGGAACAAAGGGTTATCAGATTTTTTGCAGAAAATTTTTATACATGGTTGTGGGGGCTTGTATTGAGCAAAGTCACGCGGACCCTAGCAATAGGATATATGTAGCCTTAACATGTCTTTTTGTACTGGATTGCCTTCGAACACTTACTAGAATGGCAGCACGGTCAAGGCCAAATGTGTATCTCCTCTAGCAAGGCTTCTTTGAATAGCAAAATAATATTAGATAATCTTAAAAATGAAAAGAAGAGTAAATATAAAGGAATAAAGACATATTGATGAGGACAGGAGGCTGAGATTTGCACAGTATTGGATAAAGTATCTAGATTAATCAAATGGACAGTGGTAGCAGAGAATGAGACCATTGTTCTTAAATGATTTACAAAATAGGAGGGATCCTATCATCTAAAAATGATTGGCATAACAGTCAAAACGGCCAGGATACTTTTAACAGGATATTTTGCTTTTGCAATATTTACTCCATAACAATTATTTTGCACTGAATACTACATGAGTGTAGCCAAAAGTGATACAACAGTCACCTGTGGCAAAGGTATCCTGATGAGGATCAAAAGGGCAGAAAGTTTTGGAACATCCTGATATAGGTCATTCGGGTATTTCATTTGAACCCAGGCAATAGTTGTTGGGAGACTGCCTTGGCTAGGGGAAGTCTGGCAGACTGTAAGTCTACAACATAATTGACATTTGCAAGAAACACAAAATTATAACACTGCCATTTAACATTTTGAGATTAATATGAAATAACATCCATATTGAGGTATCCATACAATTTTTGTGGTATGGATAAAATTTTTGAGTACTAATGGGTAGTTCTAACTGTTGGAGGAAGTAGATTAGAAACTGGTTTGCTGGTTGAATATTTGAAGGGACATCAGAGCAAATTAAATCATTTACATAATTTTAAGACCTTTAAAGCCATGTTGTGTCATGACACACCTGGTTGAGTCCGAGCATCTTTGAAATAAACTGGTTCCATGTCTGAATCCAAAGGCACCAAGGAAACAAGAATGAAACGATTATGCTTTCGACCAAACAATTCAGGTCCCTGGAACAACCCTAAGTTGGTCTGAAGGCTAATTTGACCTGCTGGGGAAGTCCTCCTGATAAGAGTTATGTTTTCTCTTTCTTCATACGTACATAACTTTTATCACTAACAATGTTGCTATAGTTTTATGTAAAGTCAAATGAAGGATTTTGTTTAAACTGTCTGTAAGACCAATTGTTTTGATAACCGTATTCCCACCATAACTTGACACAACTTGGACACAAAACTTTATCTATGTATGTTTTAGCATAGTAAAATATATGCTTTTGATTAATATATGCATTAATTCAAATGCAAGTTATCAAGTCAGCTATTTTTTTAACATTTTTAAGTGAAGATAATATAACTACTTCCTCCAAAGAGGATATGTCACCATCTTGATCCATGATTTTTTAAATGATTTGTTTTTATCATTGCATTCATGAGAAATATTAGATTTATTTATTTATTTATTTGGGGTTTTACGTCGCTTTCAACACTGTACAGGTCATATCACCACGGGTAGTTGGAAGGGCAGAGGAAACCAGTACATAGAGTTTGCTAGGGTTTTGTACTGTAAACTACTGACCAACGGCAAGCAACTACCAGCTTTCCCACATAAGGCCTTGACGGGGATGGAACCCCAGCCTCAGAGGTGGGAGGCGAGAGTGTTACCACTCTGCCACCGTGGCCCCCGAGAGATATTAGAATGTTTGGGATTACTGGAAGTTTATGCTCTCTGAGTGCTCTTGTTTGTACTTGTTATTAGTCACTGCAAACACAAACAATTAATTTATGTCTCTCACCACTTCTGTTACCATCGTTTTCTCCTTATATGGTATGGTCAACTCACAAAATTTCACGAGTGTTGCTGATGACATAGACGGAACACCAGTAAACTTTATAAAAATAAAGGGACTGGTATCGCCTGTGATGACTTTCACCAGTTAATGCTGCATTCTTTGGCATGTCATTAGGTAGTGTTTACTACCTATGACACAGTTCTTTCCATTTTAACCACATTTTTATGGGCGGCGAATTGATATGTACCAGTCGTGTATTTGTGAAAGAATGCAGCATTAATCTGTCCTACATCATGAAGCCTCGATTGCGATAAATATTAAATACTTTAAATATTTATATCAATTTTATATGCATTTAAAATATTTTTACCATATATTATGGGACTTATAACATCAAATATTGCCAATTAAACATGAAAATAATTTGTGATGACAATAATCTTTAAAAGCACTTAAACAGATGCATATTTTTTATTTAACACAAATGTTATTTAAGTGTTATGCTATATCATTATATAGCAAAAGAGGGATATAATGTCACAGTGTGTACCAAATGAGTTTAGTAAAAATGCATTAAATGCTAATTGTCCAAAATAGGGGCCTGTACCGGATCCTTTATGGCAGAGTAAAGTGGACAAGTCCACCAGACAACTGATAACAATCAACCAGTAGGCGTATTTCACAAACAAAAATCTGCATAATCTATGTTATCCAGATTCACATTTGGATTCTTTGGATTAGCTAAAATGGTCAAATGCAATTTTTTCTAGACCTGAATCCAGAATACAAAAATAACATAAACCAACATAAATATGATATACTGATATATATATTAATTTAATGTTATCATATTACAGTAGAATAAAAAATTTCTCAAATGTTAAAATTTCCTGCCACATTTTGCCGCCATTATTTGACAAAGAATTATGGGTAATCCAATTAATCTGAATCTCGAGGTAGATCAACGGATTCATAATCCGGATTAGGATTCAAGTCACATTCGATGGATTATGCTTGTGAAATACGCCTATTGGATTTGCACTTTAGTGCATTAGCATTAAAATATGGCTAAGACCTTTCACGATTCCTGCCCCTGCATTTGTACATCTATAAAACTATATGCCTTCAGTCATTTTCTGATCAAACTGTAGTTGCAAAAAGTGCGAAAAAAGCGTCATAAAATTCCAGCATTGATTAAACTGAATACCTCGTGGTTAGTCATATCAGTTTCCTATTACTTATTTCCAGTATTGTTTGGTGTTAAAAACTGTTTAGATCTGATAACATGTCACTGTGAAATCTAATACTACCAATTACTTAAAACTCCTCAGCAATTTTAATTTCATTTTTCTAATATTAAAATAACTCATTAAAGAGATTTTTAAAATTTAATTTGAAAGTTAATGTACCAGTCCAACTTATCTTTGTACAGCAAGGAGTTTTTGGTTTTCTTTTTAATTGATTAGACAATATTAAAAAATTCTCAAAAAATCAATTGCTTTGACTCACAACAAACAATTTTCATCCCGCAAGGAAACATATTGGTAGATAATTTTGGGGGGTTCTACTCTAAAACTCATTTCAGTAGAACATCTACATCATATTTCTGTATACTGTATATACAAAACTTTTAGCTAGAAGAAAGTTTTAAGAAATTCAGTAGAATTAGTTTCAAGAATGGCTAGTTTCTACTTAAGATATTAATAAAGATTAAAAATTTTCACTATGCAAACTCATTAACTAAAATAGGTAAAATTAATGCCAAGTGAAAATTGCTACGTTTACGGTACTTCTTAATTTTGTGAAATTGCTTATACCTGCTGCACCATTTTTATAAGTGAATGCCCAAACTACACTTATTGTGTAGTCAGGAACATAATCTTGTCAGTTATGGTTTTGGCTAACTCGGGAACTAAAATAGTTGGTCTCAGCTCTGACTGGGACTTAGAAAAGTTTGAGTTATGTAAGACCAGAGCTCTCACTGATTTATCCAAAAACAACATGCATTTCTGTGTCATGCGACCTTTTGTTTCTATTCAAAATATACTATTGGTGACATGTATCCTTTGTTTGACCCATTTCATCTTATAACAACATAAACAAATTCCAAAACACTTCTTTTAAAAAGGTGCTCCCTCGACATATGTATAATTGATTTACAGCTATTTCAAATTTTAAAGTTCAGATAAGTCTATGATAGCCATATCTAAGTTTTGCTTACAAAAGTTAAGCCCGCACTGAAATAGACTTAACTTTTTGCCAAGCCTAAAGTGTGCTGAGGGGACTATATTCGGCACAGTGGTAACACATTTGCTCCCACCTCTGAGGTTAGTGGTTCAAAACTTGGACCTTATGTGGGAAAGTTGGTAGTTGCTTACCGATGGTCGGCAGTTTACAGTACTTGACCAAATGTATGTAATGGTTTCCTCTGGCCACAAAACTACCCATCGTGATATGACCTGTATAGTGTTGAAAGCAACGTAAAACCCCTAATAAATAAATAAGGTGTGCTGCTTTGTTACATTCACTAAGCCTTAGACTACAAATTAAGTTTAAGGCAAAAATATTAACTTTATATCTAAGTCTTGACCAAGTGTGTTTGCGAAATCAGCCTCCTGAAGGTTGGAAGCATAATTGCAGCATTAGTAAATATCTGTTCTATATTTACCTTCACAACGAAGGTTATGTTTTGGGGTGTGGTCACTTTTTCTATCTGTTTGTTTGTCATTGTTCATGATTAACCAAAACTAGTGAACACATATTTTTGAAACTATCTTATGTGGATAGCTCCTGACAAACAGAAGAGGTGATTAAATAAATATTGAGAAAGATTTGTAATGCATCTGTTCCATTATTGCGATCTGATCATAAACCTACATCTTGAGTGGAAAAAATAAAACATTCTTGATCCATGAGTGTAGTTCAAAATAGATTTCCAATATTTTTATGTTAGCTTCCCGATTGATGCTACTATTCCTTTGAAAAGGCTTCCAACAGGTTCCCAAAGGGTTGGCAATAGTTTCCCAATCCATCTAATTGTTTCACGAACCTTAAGGATTGACTTTAAATAAAAAAAGATTGATTGTGAATGTTAAGTTAGATTGCTGTAAGATCAAAAAGATTACTTTATGAATGGTAAGATATGTTTGAAATGGTTTGCTATGGATTCCCAATTGAAGGCTCTGATAAGGATAGGGAGCAGTTTACAATAAATGTAATGAGTTTAATATTATCAAAAACTGTTTTTGATTTACTCCCAAAAGCATCCAGTGATGAACCACTTAGAAAGACTGGAACTTCTGTAAATGATTGTCCCGATAAAAGTTTGCAGTGACTTTAAGATCTTCCAAAATTAAAAAAAGATTGACTTCCCTAATGGCAAAAAGAGGGATTGTATTCTAGTTAGGGACATGATCCCCATAGTGGAACAGCTATATACCATACTCTAGATATCAAATAAATTCTAAATTTTTCACAATAATCCCATTATCAATGATTTTTCAATTCTTTGGTCTTTGTATTCAACAGCAATCAAAATGTAATCAACGGATCTTGATGATTTTTATGCAGGTAGGACCTGATCAGAAGTAATTTGATTTTAGGAAAGGTCTGGATCATAGTCTGGAATCCCAAATAATCCTGAATTTTCAAAAGTCCCATTCTCTCACTATATTTTCATAGTCTTAAACCTATCTTTTATTGTCCACCAGAAGCCCTATTAGGGCCATACAATGGAGAACATACAAACTGGGACATATTTTTCGCTCCTTGGCCCTACTTATTATGCTTAATTAGGGTTACGATTTTCGTCAACATATATTGATTTTTTGTTTATGTTTTATGAAACACTGTAAGCTACAACAGTATCATATACATAATACAAAAGGTATTTTTGATGCACAGATATCCATGTTGACATTGTTAACCCTGAAGGCATAGGGTGACCCTAACTTGTGACCTTATTATTGGCCATCTGAAACCAACGGGCTAATGCCTTCTGTGTTATAAGAAAAGGGATGGGTAAAAGCCCTAAATCATATTTGCTCAACCTGGGTATTACTTGACCCCAAAGATCTGTCATATGTCTGCAAACCTTTATGCCATAAGCATATAGCAGAAACACTAGGGAAAATTCATATACATAATATACATTTATATAATAAAAATATGTGTCTGCGGCTGTTCATATATCTGACTTCCTTGGCTGGGGGACTGAGAATATTTTGGCAAAGACGTATCTGGAAAATTGTGAGAATCTGGACACAATTATGTAGATTTGATGAGAACCAGATACAGACAGTAAATTAAAGCCAATAACAAGTAGACAAAGGGTGAAGCTGTGACGACAGTGGCACCAGTGAATATATAAAAACTTCAATGTTTAACTTGAACTATTTCGGTATAGATTTTAGTGCAACAAAAAATCTGCAAAAACACCTTTTAAATTATATATAGCATATTTATAGCTTACATAGTGCTTACATTATTATTATTATTATTATTCATCGTAAGGTATGCTGGGGATATAAAACTAATTTATTACCCATTGTGTATGTGAGAGATGACATATACAAAAAAGTATATCACGAATGAAGATAAGAATATTATACTAGTACACAGACTATTATACTATGTACATAATATAGATTTGTAGGTTATATAGTTTCTTAGATATAAGTGAAAAACCGTGAGTTGTTGATGCTTATTATCCATGACATACAAAAAATATATATTCCGCTCCATATGTCCCCTTATACGGCTCAAATATGGGACTCGGTGGATAATAAAAACAACTATCTCAAATTAGACAGCTTATATGCTATTTTATCGTGTAAAATCGGGATATCAGTATTTTGTTCACTATATACTGCTCTTATTGTTAGAATTTGTCATGTCCCTTGTGTTTTCCATGTGAAAAGCTAGTTAAGGTGTGGTAATATTAAATGAGAAGAAAATGTATCAGTGACCTTCATCAATGTCATTTGTACAATTTCTTCTTTCACTCCTGACTGTCAGGAGCCAAAATTAAGGTGAAATGATAAATCTTTTCCATTTTAAGTCAGTTATGACTTCTCTTTTCCCCTGTGAAGATGAGTCGTTCAAGTTAGCCCATTAATCTTCTCTGCTTCCCAAGAGTGACCAGACACATATTTCTATAAATCATAACAGTTTAGAGCTTGTCATAAAGCTGACCCTTATTGGTTATATAACATATATCTTTACTTACTTAAGTAAATATCTTGTGTTTTGTCAGTGTACGCATCCCTTTATACACAGGAAAAAATTGTAGCTGTCTTCTGAGTTTAAAATTGGCTTTCACTTACAATAAGTCATGAAAGTGGAACAGGGGTGTAATGAGAAACCAGGGGGCTAGGTACAAAGTGCCCAATGCAGCAGCTTCAATAATTTATTACTATTTTGGTTTCTTATACAACATACTAAATTAAACCATGTATTTTGCTAACCTGTGATATCCAATCTTCCCAATTACTTTTCTCGCCAGACACAAACTTAAAAAGCTGCTCAGCCAACCAGCTTGTTATTACAATCTTTATATCTGGCCAAGATTCTTGCCCCGGTTTGTTTAAAAGATGTCGGAAACAATTGAATTGTCACAACCTTTGAACCTGTGGGTGATGCAATTATACACCTAAAATTCTCATAAGAAATAATGCCATATCTATTGTACAGATTTATCATGATTTGGTCTGCAGACGTCTATCCTTATGCCTCATTTCTATTTTCACGGAATTGGCCTCCCAACCATCCCAGTTATGCAGTTCTTTGCGTAATCTTAGTTGTGTTGTATGACAAATCTCTGCTGTTGCTTATTGTTAGAAGTGATCCTCATGAATACCAGGCAGAAGCATGCTTTCAGTCTCATTGCCAGATAAGTCAGTAAGAGATAAAATGTTAAAAACGTTTGGAGTTTATTATTATACATATTAATACATATATATATATATATACAGTACCACAACCATTGGTTATGTTACACAATTTAAGTTCACCTTAAACCCAGTTTATGATTGCTGTAAAATGCTTGAGGTAAGGCAACCTTAACTTGTATAATTATTATGTTATTAACTACTTTACTACTCTACTTTACTACTACTAAATTATATTTACAATTTACATGGTTATACGTGAGGTATTCTGGTTAAGTGAAAAGTTGAAAACCCCAAACGCAAATTAATGGTAGGAAGGCATATAGGTAGGTAAGTAGATATGATAAAGGTATGTGTTAGTTTAAACAGTCCTGGAAAGTTCTTGCCACTGTTCCTGCTGCAGCTGGTGTCCTGATAAGATAACGCCATATGGCGTCTGACTTCCACCCTCCATGTACTTTGATGTGATCTAGTTCCATGTTGTTATCAAAGGCCCAGCAGGCCCCTGATCTCCTCAGAGAGTGGAAGCCCAATTCGGCAGGAGGAAGCCCAATACAGCATATTAGGTGCTTGAAAGCTACTCGAACTTTGCTGGCAGTCATAACGCTGGTCCCTGTGCTGGTGGTAATTGAAAACAGTGGTTTATCTGAGTGTTTTGGGTTCGAGGAAACTATTGCCTTGAGAGCTGTAACTGGGCAGATGATTTTGTCCTGGAGTGAAGGGAGCTGTACCACGTGGACCTGACCTGAGGTCTGCATGCTTTTCGAGCACTTTAGGATGATATGAGCACCCGGGGTTCCCCAGATCACGTCACCATGGGTGGGGAATCTTGCTTTTGAAAATGAGGAAGTTGAAGGTGGCACCAGTGTTGACAGCCTGAAGAAGCCGAAAAAACCTAATAGTATGATGGCTTTCAGAGTGTTGGCATTTTCCATTTGACCAGTAGCTTGAATTATTTGCACGTGTTTATTAACTGTTATGATTCCTTTGACTCTGAAGGACAGAGGGGCGTTGTAGGCCACTGATCTGATGGCTAGTTGGATGGACCTATGCCCTGTTGCTGCTGCGTTCAGATTGTAGAGCGTGAAGTAGTGTTTGAGCACACATAAGTAATTTCTGAGTGACTGGGCTCTCAAGCCTTGCTGTGCCATGAATTCTATGAAGAGGGTCACTGCTGTAACTGAATCCACTGGATTGATGTCTAAATACACGAGGAAGGCCAGGTACAGCTTGAACTTTGACTCGTAAGCTATGATGGTGCGAGGCCTGAACCCTGAGTTGACCCTATGGCGAAAATCCCTGAACAGCTGGCCAGCTATGGTTGATCCACCTGCAAAGGCAGAAGCATGCTTTAAGTTTGACCTTATCAGCCCTTAGTCTGACACAAATGCCTGTAAATACCCTCACCACATTAAAAGGGGGTGTAAGGGTATTGTTATCAGGTCTGTTTGTCTGTTTGTCTGTCCATGTGTATAACTAGAAAACTATCCATCTGAATGGATTCATATTTTCCTACCATATGGCTCGGTTGTCCTTAAAGGTGGCCCAGATCCAGATTGCAAATCCATCCTCGTCTACTCTATTCTGTACTTTTACGGCGCTTATTCTCTACCAGGCAGACTCTAAGGCACAACATCAAAAACCAATTTTAAAAATCATCATTCCATAGCCGCTGCCAAGTCCAGTACCACGCAGACTCTGGATAAAGTGTATGGTAACTTAGGAAAGCCTTTTTGATGAGATACTGTTTTAATTCTATTTTTTTCAGCATTTCTCAATGGGTAAGAGTTTGGGCATTCTCGGCCACTGCTTCTTGGAAATAAAGAAAACATAACAATTGCTATAGTAATAATAAGTAATAATTAGATAACAGTTTAAATCATTAACTCATCCCAAAAGGATAGAAATTTCTGTAACCGTCAAATAAACCGGCTTGCTTTGATACAAACTTAAAAGCGTTTATTTTTTTTTATTTTTTTTAATGGGGGATATGGCCATGTCAAAAATGAAGTAATATTTATTTTGAAATAACACCCCCTGTACTTTGTGTAATAAAAACCTCCAATAAGTTGGTTTGTCTGTACCTTACCACATATATCAAAAACATAAGCTAATGCACGCAACTATGCCAAAAAATAAATCACAAATTAGTTGTGCCTTGCATGAATTCATTAAAGATTCATAATATCCAGCCTACTGGCATTAAAAAGCAATAAAATGCATTGCTACTGAATTGAGATAAATTGTTACTAAATTTGCACTGGGTTTGCATTCTTCTTTCAAAAGAAGGGAGGAATGAAACTGTTTATTGTTTAAGTAAAATGCTACATTCTAATTTTTGGAGGGGAAATTGGTTGCTATGAAGGATGCAAATAGAAATAAAACAACGCATCAGATGAACTATAAATTTTAATTACCAACCTCCAGATATCTAGGATGACGTGTAATATTCATAAGGTCATTTCTATGCCCTTGTTTATCAGGGAACACGCCCAATCCATTAGGACAACAAAGAACTGTCACATTGAGCAGATATTTCATGGTTTATGGGCACCTACTGTTTGGTGAGGCAAATGTGTTTGTTATTTGACAGAGGTGTATATAGTCTAAATACCAACACAAGTCTACTGAACTTAGTATTGATCCTAACCTCAAAACCTTCACAGGGCTTTTCTTTATATATTTACCAAATAGAAGCACTTGAAATAAGTGATTTTTAAAAATCTGAATTTATGAACAATCATAGATTATAAACTTTAGTGTTTTCACATAAAGGAGGTACCACATGAGTTGATATAATAGTAAGTTTGAGTTTAAGTAGATGGTAAAAACTCCAACTCAGATATCCAATGAATATTATGACGCCATTGTCATGTATTAAGTTGCTACTTCAGTTGCTATTCATGGTGTCATTTCCAGTAGTATGACAAATATATTTTGCAATTAAAGTGTGGGCATGTAAAGGTTCTGGCATTATATAGAATATCTTGAAACTAAAAGTTACAGAAATAGGCAGAAGTATTGATTTCATTTATTGCCTCTATTATGTTTAATTGGTACATTATAAAGAAATCTAAATTTAGATAACAAATTATAAAATCGCTGCTAGAGGTAAACATCCCTAAAATCAGTCAGCCAGAAATCCCCACTTGGTAATATCACATTGTAACTTCTCCTCCCAATCAGATAGCATGACCATGATAATCTCAACTGCAAACTCCAAATCATTGAAAATAGGACCTGTTAAAAATTCGTGAGAGTATGATCCAGATCTTTCCCCAAATAAGATTACCTCTTCCTTTGGTCAGACCGTATCCTCGAAAAAGTTCATGAGGATGCATTCACTAGTTATGCAATAATCGCGAAAACATTAAACAAACTGACAAACAAGTAAATACACCCAGAACATAACCTACTTGTCAGAGGCTAGCAGAAAGAGGTGGTTATGTAACTGACAGTGTGCATTTGTCTGTTTGTTTGCAAAATAACTCAAACAGGTATGGACAGGTCTTGATGAAATATTCAGAAAATGCCAACAATGGTACAATGAATAGAGAATAAGATTTTGGTGGTGACAACCATGATGCAAGAATTTTTTTCATTTCACTCATAAGCAATATTAGAGGTGCTGGGCCTTTGTGGAGATATGTGCTCTTTGGGCTTTCTTGTTAAGATAGAGATCAAATGTTATACCTTGTCAAATTGCACTGACAATATAATACGAGATTATTGTAGAAATAATCCATGAGTGATCATGGTTTGTGTTCGGCATTTAACTGGTAATAATTTTACAAAGCCAATTAAGGCTGATTCTAACATGACGACCTGCGCAGAAACGAGTTTTGAGTTCTATGCGCACACAATTATCCCGCAACAATCGCACTGCCCTTCCATCCGCCCCACATATTTGGTGGTTGGGTTTTAGAAATAATGTTGTTGTTTTTATTTATATTTCATTGAATATGAAATATTTATTGACTATTAAATATTGTAGATAATATTTATATAAAATATTCCTGTATCATAACATTGTAAATCTGCATTTGTAAGGTACAATGGATGGAAGAGCCGGTTGCTAAGGGCATCACAATGTAAACAAACCTACGTAAAGCAATTTGTTCCTTGTAAAAATAAGAAATAAATGTAAAAAATCTGTTAAATAAACATAGATATCATGTTAGAATAGTAATAATCCACTCGTGATCTTCGGCTTCGTAAAATTATTACCGGAAGTGCCATGGTTAAATGCCGTATACAAACCATGATCACTCATGGATTATTTCTACAGTAAAATTATCCGGAAGTGCCATGGTTATATGCCAAACACAAACCATGAGCATGAGTGGATTATTTCTATTCTAACATGACATCTAGGCGTATAAAAAAGATATTTTTCATTTGTTTTTACATTTTTACAAGGAATACAAGGAATATATTGTTTCACGGACATTTGTTTACATTGTGGTGACCTTAGCAACCGGCTGTTCTATCCATTGTACCTTACAACTACAGATATTGGACCACCACAAACAAAGTATGTGAAACAATTTATTTCTTGTAAAAATGAAAACAAATGAAAAATGTCTTTTAAATAAGCCTAGCTGTCATGTTAGAATAGAAATAATCCACTCGTACTTAAATCAAAAAATTTATATTTTATCCACCAGTTTTGAATGGAACAGCGTGTGATTGTTGTCTCAGATAAATGTGTGCGCATAGAACTAAAACTCGTTTCTACGCATCTCGTCATGTTAGAATGTTTTATTTTGAATAATTTTTCAGCTTTTATCAGATTTCAGGTAGAGAACGTCAACGTATAGTACAGATCTCCTATTAAAATAAACACAACATTTAATTTATCTTTTATCTCTTGTTATATTTTAAAAAAAAGAAAGTTTTACTATATTCCTACAGAGTAGGTATATTATAAAATAATTTTAACCTTTTCTTAAACCTAGACACAGTGTGTACAATACTTGTAGAAGTTAAACGGATGATATGGTGCTTGAGGTCCCAAACTTTGCCTCCTCAGTATAAAAGTCTACTTAGCATTTCGGTCCCAGATTTGCATATGATGCTCCAAATAGTTTGGAATGTTATGTCTGGTGATGTACATTCAGCCACTTCTCTTTTTACATCCGGAAAGAAGATTGGAAACTTGTCTCTTTGCAAAAGCTTACCCTCTTTTGTCTTCCTCTGGCGTTTCTCCTTCCACTGTGTGTCTGGTCAATTAATCATGGATCTCTGTTTTTCTGTATGATGTGCCAGAGAGTCTATCTTTAGGATTAAGATTAAGCACTATAAAATAAAACTATTTTTCAGCTTGAATATTGTTTGTAACTGAATGTACCATATCATATCATTTTGGTGCATACGGAGCTTAAACATAGGTCTCTGAAAAAAAAACAAGGCTAAAAAGTCTTTCAATCTACAGGCGTGAGCTATGACACAACCATCAATAGGGAATTGATATCGGTGCTTAGAAGTCATCAGAGACACAAGTTGTGTCATATAATTTATGAAAGTCTGGTGACAAAAACAAATTTTTTGAGTCAGATACAGTTGATTCAAGTCACCAATTCAAGTAGTAATGTAGATCATTACTGCTTAACTTTTGTGATGAGACAGTTATACTCACCATGCTACGCCACAACTCATGAAAGTCAGGTGACACTAAAATGAAAAAAGTGATTTCTAGCATCACAACCTTGTTAGAGCTTGTGCTGAAAGGGACAATTACTAGTTCCAAAAATGCTATACTTTCAGGTTAACATGGGATGGTTGACACTCTTCATATTTAATAAAATGGGTGTTAGTTAAAAATAATAGAAACTGTTAGGTGATGTGTGTCTAGTTCTATTGTCAACTAGAAAGCACTCGAAGAGTACAGACCTTCACCAAGAAGGAGGGGGGGGGGGGGGGGCTGGCATTTCCAAATATTTTGCATAGTTTTTGTACCCAGAGTATGATCCAGATCTTTCTTAAAATGTAATCACTTCTTTGTTTGCTCAGGCCCTCCCCACAAAAAAAAATCACAAAGATCCATTCATCACTTCTGGAGTTATCGCAAATACAGACAAACAAACAGTCAATTGCATCTAAAACACAAGCCTCTGATGCAGGTAATACATGCATAACTTTATCAGATCTTTTCCATCATCAGTTTCTCCCTGCTTAGACCAAAAAGGCCAAATGCAGACAAATCATAATAATGAAAACTTATGTCTCATCATCCTGATATACATGATAGGTTTTAGAGTAAACAAGTGAGGTGTAGTTTTTATAATAGCCCTCAATGTATACATTGATCAGTGTCTATAGCTATATCCCCTGATGTAACCAATCAAGTGAAATTTTCTCTTTCAAATATGGCCCGATGTATATCATGCAAGAGACACTAGCATTCTGAGTGTGAATGAATGCTAAAAATGATATACAGTTAAATGAATTGGTTAATGCTAACTGGATGTATTGCTCCAATATGCCACATCCATCATCTTTCACACTTTTTTCTGTGCTCAGGTTTAGGTGTGTTGTATTTTAGAGAACACCATTCCAGAATTGAGAATCTGAGATCATTTACAGAATGACCCTTGCCTGTGAAGTGTTTACACACTGGGGTTGATCTGCTCTCCTTTGTTTTTTTCACTGAGAGAATGTGTTCATACATCCTTGATCTGAATGCACAGCCTGTGCTCATTTAGAGGTTCCTGGCTCAGCTTTTCCTTGGTTTTATTGGGCAAGTCTAATGTCCCATCAGAAAATTTCTCTTGGGGAAATGGAGTGTCTGGTCCTCTCAAATCCAGTTCGCTGGACTGTATGTCTATACTGGACATAGCACTAGTCAGAGTGGTGTGATTGGCGTCAGTAGAAATCACACTCATTGTAGAAGATAAAAAACACAGGAATATATATGTGCCAATCACTTCTACTAGTTCACTTTATAAAGGTGTTATGGGCCATAAATAGTAGAACTAGTAGAAGTGATTGGCACATATATCTTCCTGTGTTTTGTACCGATGTATATCATGGCTGGAATTTTACGCCTCAGTTTTAGGAATACATACTTTTGCTTATTCAGACAAGCCTTGATCTGCCAATAGTTGCGATAATGAAAATAAATCAAATAATAATCAAGATCAAAAATATGAATACACGACAGTAGAATTAATGATGATGACACATTATGACTGGCTTCTCCACTGTTAATAATATAATTGTGAGAAAATTACATTATTATATTATATTACAAACAAACTACAAATCTGAAGAAATTATTAACCTTTTCCCATATTTGTGTAGATTATAAGACTTGTACATTGATTTCCTGGAAAAAGAGCTTACATCTTTTGTTGACATGAACTTCCTGTTAGAAAGGCTATTCCTTTGGGCATATGCTAGAACACAACTTGTCTATGTATTTCGGAATGAGAACGTTTTGCATTTACTGGATACCAATATAAAGAACAGTACCAGAACTCAATGAGCATCACTTTTCAGTCATGGTTCAGTGCCACCATCTAAAACCTCTTTTGTTTGCCATTTTGTGTGTGTTGATGAGTGCATCCTACCTGTTGTACATTTATTTATTTGGGGTTTTACGTCGCTTTCAACACTGTACAGGTCATATCATGATGGGTAGTTGGAAAGGCAGAGGAAACCAGTACATACAGTTTGTCAGGGTTCTGTACTGTATACTGCCAACCAACAGCAAGCAACTACCAGCTTTCCCACTTGAGGCTGTGCCGGGAACCGAACACCGGCCTCAGAGGTGGGAGGTGAGAGTGTTACCACTCTGCCACCCTGGCCCCTTACATGTTATACAAGCTGTACTCAAACCTACAACCAAAGATGTAAGAGTCAAGTGATAAAATACCAAACTTGCTTAGTATACGGCCTTTTATCCAGGAATAACAAAGGCACTGGCCTTCCTACTGGTGCTGAGTGGCCTCTGTTGCACTATTTTAACCTAATTTTCACTAATGCTTGCTTTACTGGTTTTAAAGTCTTGAGAGAATTAGAAGTACTACTGGCGTGTACGGCCTTCAAATTAGACCTTTAGTCTTAGACCTTTTTGGCCCATTCTGTTAATTTGTCATTGCTCGGGATATTTACACTGCCTTGGTTTCTTGGTTAGGGTGGCTACTGAGCTTTAGCATCTGACCCTTGACCTAGATCTTGGGTCAACACATTGCTATGTCGATCTAACCTGTCAACTATAAATATTATTATATTTTTATACATTACATTAGTACGTTTTGAATTACATATAAATATATGGTATGTAGCTATGTTTTATAAAACATTTTAGTAGTGTTGTAGAATAAAAATTTATAATCACATTGATAACTTTTCTGGGGGTTGGGGGAATGGTCTGCCAAGGAACGTGATAATAAGTAAAAGAGACAATCCGGATCTTTGATTATTATTTTTTTTTTGTATCCAGACGTTGATCCAGATCAGTCTCAAAATTTAATGTTATCTAAGTTGGACCAAGTCCGATCTTCTCTTACTTTTCATGAAGATCAAACCAGTAGTATTTGCATAATCCTCCTGTTAACAAACAAACTGACCAAAAAACCGCCACAAACACAATACACGTCCTTGGCAGATGAATAAAAAATGATATAAATCATAAAATACCAGTGTAGGGAAATTTTAGGTCAATTAACATCTACCTAAAGTTATTTTGTTGATATTTCTACCTGTAATGTTTTTTGTTTGGCAACACCAATCAAATACACTGTTACATTTAAATGATTTTCCTCTTTTGTTTTGGCTTAGACGGGTACCAGTCCACTTCAAGGTAAAAGAGACTGGTGACCTTCACCTTGTCTGTCTGAAGTATGTATCTTGTGGCCATGATTCAAAAGCTTCAATAATTTTGAAAATAAATCAAATTGGTTATATCAATTTTATAAAGGTTTCAATTAGTTTTACAAAACCAGATTTCAACATTTATTATTCATAATAAAGCACAATAATATTTGAATTGGTAATTTATTTAAAAGGAAAAATGTACTTTGTGAGTTTTAATGAATGCATTAAAGTTTTATGAAATTATTATCCAAACATTATGCAAAACAGGGGAGACATTATTATTAAAGTGTACACCATATTAGATGAGTATAAACCTGCTTCATCACCATTAACCCATATCATAGCCTAGTATAACTATCAATGCTAAGAATTAAAAAATGGTGGCTGATAACGGACCCCTTCTTGCAGAGACACGCAGTCTGGAAACCAGACTACTTTGGAGTTCACATTTTCAATTTGATATTTGAGGACAACTTACAGAAATGGACACTTGACTTTTCTTCTATGATGTCTTTTGCCTTTTGCTTGTATCATTCTTCACTCCCACTAATTGGGGTTTTGTGCATCAATTTTTTTTGTTGAGATTTTTAAAAGTCTCTTTTAGCCACTTTTAACTTTACCTGTACATAGTTTACTATTATGTAAAAATATCGTCAACATATTATTTTTTTTATTTTGATCTCTTAACCTTTGCTGCAGTTATGGAGTTTAACCATTTTGTTATAACTTTGCTAAGCACTCGTGTAATATTGCCATCTTTATACTGGATAATTTTTCTACAGATTCATCGGGGAGTTTTTTGGTCAAACAGGCAATGCTAATCTGCACATAATCTCAGATCGTGCCACTTATCTTTACATTTGTGACAGTCGGTCATGTAATTGTTGCAGTTATAGACAATTGTCAACATAGTGAACATGTTTAAAATCCTGTAAGGTCATAATAGCAGTATTTTGGGTGCAAAACCTTATAGTGTCACTCAGGACAAATCATGTGGTTTTATCAGTTTTACCACCCATTTTCAAAAGGCTCAGGCATAGCAGCCCCCAATTTTATCATCTTGGATATTTCGTACAATAATTCGGAAGTGTGGAACAGCAGTATAACATTCCTTTGAAAAGCCATTTCTCTAAAAGTAATATCTAGAGTTGTATTATTCTAATTAGATAGTTATTCCACTGTGGTGATCCAATTGTATACTTAGTCCCCAATTGGAAAATGCTTGAATTGGCAGTATGTCTGTAGCAGCAGCAAATCGGACTTTTAGCTCCTGGTCCACAGGTGAAGAGGGATGAAGCAACTACCAACTTTCCCAGATAAGGTCCGGGGTTTGAACCGCCGACCTCAGAGGTGGGAGGCGAGTGTGTTACCACTATACCACCGTGGCCCCTAGAAGGTTTCTTGAAAATTCAAACAGTTTGAATTAATCAGGATCATATGCAATTTGTCCCTGAAAGTCACCAAATCTATACTGAACATCCTGACCATTACGATTATGGTTTATGCTCCTCCCAATATGAAAAGATCAACCTTCTGAAAGCTTCCTGAACCCTCCCAAATGAAAACAAATTCAGGATTGCAAAGCAATCAACGATAGGTTGAGGGGAAATTATCCCCTGTATAGAACAGGTTTCTTTTATTTTTCTCAATTTTTAAGGCATAAAAGCTGTAACAAAAGAAGTTACATAAGGCTAATCATTCAGACTATGGATCACTAATGTTTGAGTGTACAGAATAATGTCACAGTTTACAGATGACAGCATTTATTCTCTCTCAGTTCAAAGACACCCCTGGCCCCGCACACAGCTTATTATTACCCATATTGAGTCAGTAATTACGGCAGTGATTGTATGTTTATTGCCATGTCTGGTGATTTTATCTCAGTGGTCTGCATTTAATAAGCCATAAAGTTCTGTGCCATAGTGCTTTGTCGAGTTTGTGACTTACTAGTGGAGGTGCTGACTCAATAGCATAAACATCTCTGGGGGCTTGGTGGTATAGTGGGTAACACACTCTCCTCTGACCTTTGTGGACAATGGTTGAAACCCCAAACCCAACCCTATGTGGGAAAGTTGATAGTTGGTTACCAATGCCAGGCCGTTTACAGTGCACAATTATAACTAACTAGTATGCTCTGGATTCCTCTGCCCTTAAAACTACCTGAACGATATAACCTATACTATGCATTTAAAGCGATGTTAAACCTGAATATATCAAACTCAAGATCAAACAGTGTCATTGCTAAAGGGGACTAGGTACAAATAGAAAGCTGTATTTCTTTACTCATGTGAAAAAAAAACAATTTACGTATTTACTTTAAACCATTCACCATATTTGATGAAACAACAGACCAGTGCATAATGTGTGAGTATTCGGGCAAACTCATTGTAAAATCTGCCATATTGGCCCCCGTTAAATTAGTCCCCTCAAAAAATGACCCCAATCAAATCAAATCCCAGATAATAACTTGCCTTTTGAAATTTGCCCCTTAATGACACCCCTAATTCTGGGTATGTTTTGCCCAATTTTGTGCAAAGAAGTGATATGTTGATTTTTTTATTAAATACATGTCCATACCAGTCTTTAGGGTTGATTTCTACATACACAGTGTGCCACCAGTGATCCGTAATAAAGGGAATGCAACTGAAGTTGTCTGCGCAACCATATGAAAAAAATTTGGAAATTTTTTCATTTTTAATCCCCTTATGTTTTAAATATATGGAATAAAATTTTCAAAAGGAATACTACATCATCTCAGGAGAAAATCTCAGCAAAAAAGATGTCATCAGTAATCACTGCTTGATTTTTGATTACATAGACATACTTACTTTTCTATGAGAAGAAGACCTATCAGAAACTTGACTATTTTTAAGCGCTAGCTTTAGCAAACTTCGCACTTCTGCAGATATATATTTTTTTTCGTCTCTGGACTTTCATGAATTGTGGCGTAGCGTGATGAGTACCTGTCTCTTCACTGAAGTTCAGTGGCACTGGGCTACACTAGTACTTAGATGCGTGACAGCATCAGTGGACTACTCATGTCTCTGATGACTTTGCAGCTCACGCTAGTAGAGCAAAACCCCTTTCGGCCTTGTTTATATTTTTGTTGCTATGTTTGATCTATCAGTGGTCATGTTACTCGACTTTGCTGGAATTCCTTCTTAGTAGCATATTATAATATGCTAAGATTGTATTAAACAGTGAAAGAATTACAAAAAAGAACACTCTGTGATCACATACCTCTGCCAAGGTGCAACGCCTCTATTTAAGTTTATGAGTGCAGCAATAAATTTTCTTCAAAAACAATTCCTGGGTTCAGAATCTGTTCCGAATCATCACCAAAATTGAATCATCTATCTATATTTTCTGCAAACAAACAGACAAACGTACGTATTTCCCCTTTGTTCTATACTCAAATACTGTATAAATAGAAATTTAAGCTAGAAAAAATTTTTCACTAATTCTTCATTTTTAAGAAATTCACTGGAATTAATTTTCACTTGTGGATAGTTTCTACTTGGGATATTTATACAGAGATTTAATATTTCAGGAGGAATTATTTTTCACTAACCAATGTCCTTAGCTTAAATAGCTCAAATTAATGCCTGGTGCCAGTGAAAATAATTTCAATGTATACAGTATTTTATAAACCTTATATTATTCCACCAAGTTCTCGCTTTGTTATAATATTTGCGTTCAGATTTTAAAAAGAAATTATAAATTGTAAAAGAAGTTATAGTTGTATAAAAACTGCATATTGTACAGAACTTACTGCAGTAAATAATAAACTAAAATTTGAGGAGCTACATTAAAGCTCCTAGATCATAAAAGGATGACAACCTCTTCTAATCCAATAGTTACCTAATACTGGTAAGAATACTTTTATATTCATGAAACAGAACATCTCCAAAACTTTAATACAACAGTAGGTTTGTAAAGAGGCCGATAAATGTATTTTGGCCCAGGATAATAACCAACAAATAGCAATTAAAGTCACAATGTCACAGTTTGTGGTGTCTTTCTAAAAATGAACACCAGTTTTCCGAGGCCTTGAACCAAGTGAACTCCTTAATTTCATCACTTATCTGTGGGTTGGTGAAACTTAGTTAGGATCGAGGGTACACACGTCTGGGGAAGGATGGAAGATAAACTAAAACACATGTGTAAGACATGGAAAGACATAAATAGGTGGGACAGAGAGAAACAGAGAGAGATTGTCTTTGCTTTATGGACTGGGGTACACAAAGCTACTGAAGGGGTTGAAATTTGAAATCTGTGCATGTTACCAAATGATAAATATTTAATTCCAGTTAAATTAAATTCTTTAATTCCAGTTTCCCAACTTAGTTTCCTTCCCTCTTGGTCACACCCACAACCCCGGATTACTGACCTTGAACGCTCCTTGACTTTCCTTATGATAATGATTTTGTTAAGTCAGCGCACTGAGTTCTCCTTTGTGGGGAAGATATTGCGCCTGCAAAGCAGTAGATTAGATTAGATTAAATATAGCACAATATTTGTATATAATTACCAGAAGCCAGAGGGCAAATCATAGATACAATCTCTGTTTCAGTTACCAGCTGTATGACGTCATATGAGCTTTTGTAACTGCAATATGGATGCTAAGAAAAGGAAGTTAGATGGACAAAGGGAACTTTTTCACACTGGTAATCCCAATAATGGACCATAAAAAAGAATCCTACGCCCTTGGGTCATCAAGTAATATTAGCAAAACAGTTTATTGTGGTGAAAGCACAAACTGTCCCAAAATACTGTAAACTGTGAACTACATCAATAGTACGACAGGTGTGATGCAAAACAAGTAGCAGAGGACTTTTAAACCAAAAAGACGCCATTTTGATTTACTAACTTGGTGGTGAATGTGGTATATAACACCCCTTTGGCAAAGAATCTATGTTTTTAATTATTTCGCACTTATTAAGATATCACATATACCTCTTTTTCACTAATACGGTTTATATGGTTTTATTTTATTCAAATGCTTTACATCTAGATCATACTGTTCCACGCTAACCTCACGAACCAAATACAAGTCAAAATTATTTAACTTGTCTGGGCTTGTTTGTGACTTGATGTGTTTTGTGTCTTAATAATATCTATTAGGTTTCATATGTATGTATATATGTATATATTATTTATTATAGTGACATTGTATCAATACAAAAACAACATTTGAAAATGATTACAACAGAGATATAAATCCAGCCCCTTAATGGGCTTATAAGTCACTACAAATACATATTCTCATACTGCCAATGATTCAGAAAACAAAAAAATATATACTTTTGCTGGTATTCCAAAGTTCGTTTACATAATCTACTAACAATTTAATATTATCAAGTTTTAAAATATTACAAAATTGATCATATGCATTCATTTCATTTATATTAAAATATGCATTAAATTTGGGAAAATATTTCTCTCTAGCCAAATTATAAACACTGCTGTTACAGACAAAGTGAATTTACTCCTCGATAAAATTTTCTTTACGTATCTGACAAGTGCGATTTTCCAAAGGTATATGGTAGTATCTTCTGGTTTCAACTGCTAAGGGCAAAATGCCAATCCTTAGTTGTGTTAGAAGTGAACGTTGAAACTTGCTTATATTTTCTTCTAGAAAAGGTTCAGTTTCGATAGTATTTTTAACGTGTACATATGTACTTGTGTGTAAATAAGTTGGGATTTGTATTTAGGTAGGATGTGTGTGACACAGCATTTCTAGCTTGTGGCAGCTTTTTGAGAAATGTTTGAAATAGTTGTTGTGTGTCCTCTCATTCTATTCCATTCTATTTTGTACTTTCATGGCACTTAATCTCTATAAGGCCGACTCTAAGGCGCAACACCATAATTTTTAAAAAGACCCTCATTTCATAGCCGTTTCCAAGTCCAATACCACAATGTTTCATGGGATTTATTAAATAATATACAAGCAGGAAAGGTGAAGGGAAAATGGGAATGTTTCATGGGGAAGCTTATTTCTAAATGCGTACTACCAAAATAAGATGTGTATATTAAGGAACAATATGTACATGCAAAAATCAAAAACGATTTGATACGACCAAACGGAACAGTATGAAATGGGACATTACTGGTTTAGTTTTCCATGTCTTACTCAATCAATCCTTCTGTCAGAGTATAAAGCTATGTGCAATTTTCAACAATATGTGAAATACTGAAATGAGGAAGCCCCATTCTATATATTTGTTCTGTGGAATTTTTGTCACTGCAGCAGGCCTTCGATGTCACTTGATGCAAAACTGTCACAAATTGAGATTATTGTGTTTTGTTTTTAAAGGAGGTCCCCAAATAGAATAGGTCTTTATATAGTCATAAATTAATACAAACATCCTTTAAAGTAGTCATTGTCAAAGAAGGAGGGGCCATGGTGCCAGAGTGGTAACACTCTTGCCTCCCACCTCTGAGGTGTTCGGTTCCCGGCACGGCCTCAAGTGGGAAAGCTGGTAGTTGCTTGCCGTTGGTCGGCAGTTTACAGTACAGAACCCTGATGAACTGTATGTACTGGTTTCCTCTGCCCTTCCAACTACCCGTCATGATATGACCTGTACAGTGTTGAAAGCGACGTAAAACCCCAATTAAATAAAATTGTCAAAGAAGGGGTAGTCCAAAAAAACAAGAAGAAATTGTACATAAAAAACAACAAGCAATATTTGAAAGATGGTTATGGTGGTGTAAAATCAATTCTAAACAAATGAGTCAAACACTTTGTTATAGCTTTGCCTTCTATGTTCCTTATATTTGTAATGATCTTCAAGATGATGTACACAATATAACATCTATTTCCTCCTTCAGGCAAAAAAGCTCCAAACTTACCTGTTTGCAAAACCCTGCCCCCCATAGCCACCCAACCACTCATGTGTCTTCTTAAGAAGGACCTGGCTATGTTCAATGGACCCATGACTTTTCAGTATGCTTATGTAGAGTTGTGCCATAGAACACAATAAAATCCATATTAGATTAGGCTGATTGAGTCTTCAGTTGTTGTTTTTTTTAGAAAGAAGCCATGGTCATTTATGAATTGAATACAAGCGGGTAATCTATTACTCTGCCAAATTTTTGGCGACCTAATTTCTTGTAGGTGTGGACACACTTTGTTTATATGACTGAGTTTTCTAGAATTTATCATTTCAGGCAGATAAGTAATTTGACTAAAAATTAGAACTTTATACACTGAAAGGTTGTACTTTAACAGAATCGGCTGTTTTTGTATTGTATTTTATAATACTATCCTTACTATAGGACTCAAAGTGCTATCTGACCCCTTCTGACTGCAAAGTACAAACAAAGCTCTCTGGTTACTGAGCTTTCCCTGATTGAAGTTACAGAGTCCCGGGGGTATTTAGCCTGCCTCTTTGCAAAAGGACCTAATGACAAAGGACACCCAGTTTAAGTGGCCATCTAAGCTGCTATGCACCCCGCTCTACATGGGATCAAACCCAGGTCTTCTGTGCAAGTTTAGGTATGTTTGTCTTCCCTATTTGTCATCTTTAATCAAATCTAGCAGAGTGACTTACGAAAATAGGCTGAGAGATTCCTCAATCATTTAGGTGTGGCTTTTGGGGAAGTTCCACTGAAACTGACCCTTCCAGACCATAACCGACTCTAGAGTGTTATGAAATGTTGGTTAAACCTCATGCCCATATGTAATACATCCAGGCTTGTCTGGATCCACCACCCAACCTGACCTGGGGTCAGGCTGCATTTCTGTACAATTGAATTCAATTGAAAATATTAGGACAAGCTGGCCATAGAGGCAACACCAACAAGTCGTAGCTGGTCATAATAAGCCAAAGTTACAAGCCAACTGTACTTGAGCAGTGTCTTGTCTCACACAGATCAGACTTGTAAGCCATAATAAGCCAAAGTTACAAGCCAACTGTACTTGAGCAGTATCTTGTCTCACACCGATCAGACTTGTAGATTATTGCAGCCGGGATTGCCAGTCCAGTTTCCATACAGATAGAGATGTTTTGGAAAAAAGACGAGAATTTAGATTATTATGTGACAGAACTAACCACTTTTTAGGTGTCATGAAATTCACAGAATATCAGTCGACCTTGCTATCTGTTAATGCCAGGATTCGGAATACTTACACTGTTTTTGTTTCCTTATTTACATAATTTATTACCATATCTTTACTTCACATCATACGGGAACCGGACTGCAAATGCCCAGGGTAGGATGTAACTGACAAGGACAAGCCAGTTTCATGGTAAGATCGGAAGTGAACAGGTTTTGTCTGGAAGTGATTAGGACGAAATGAGAAGTGATTAGGACAAGACAGGAAGTGATTAGGACAAGCTGGTTTCATAGTGGGTGGAGCCAGACTTGTAAAGGGAGGGTTGATAAATTTTCAAAACATGTTTGATATTTAGTAGCTCCACCAGGTAAAGCCGGGAACCTCTGACCCGACCATAACCAACACTGTACACAATGCAAACCAACCAAAGAGCCAACAACTGTCAGCTCCAGTGGAACACCCCTGTATGACACAACTATATCAGTCGATTGAAACAGGTTGCCACTAAATATGAGATCTTATCTTGAGTTTCAGGGGCCATCGCAAGACCTACCTGCCCAGTCTGGTATACCCACGACCATAGTCATCCTTCTCTGGCGAGGCACTTACTGGATTACAACCTATGCCTGGACTGGGGACATTCCCTTTCTGGATTTCAGTGTCTTAGAGGATATCTATCAAAATTGCACTATATAAAATAGTGTTATATTTTTTTCTGTTTGTGTCTAATGAGGGATGTTTTACTTTTATTATCTACCATTTTGTACGATTTTGGGGGGGTTAAATAACATGAATATTTAATGAGAGAATGTGAAAAACGTTGTGAATTTCAAAACTTCAATCTTTAACTTGCAATAGCTCCTTTATTTCTCCATGGGTTTTTATGCAACAAACACGAGCAGAAGTGCTGTACAACGACCTTTCTAATGATATGTAATATATATTTGTAGGTAAGGTAGTTTGCGAGATATTAGTGAAAACCCAAAGTTATTGACACAAGTTATCCATGGTACGGAGGTACTGTATACAACTAAAAAGGGGCCATGATGGCAGAGTGGTAACACTCTCGCCTCCCACCTCTGAGGCCGGGGTTCGATCCCCGTGAGGGCCTTAAGTGGGAAAGCTGGTAGTTGCTTGCTGTTGGTCGGCAGTTTACAGTACACAACCCTAGCGAACTGTATGTACTGGTTTCCTCTGCCCTTCCAACTACCCATCGTGATATGACCTGTACAGTGTTGAAAGCGACGTAAAACCCCAAATAAATAAATAAAAATATACAACTAAAATATATCCCGCTCCGTATATCCCTCTTTACGGGTCTAATATGGCTCACACTGGATAATAAATGTTTCTAGTGTATTATATGTTGACCCAGTGAATATTAGGGACGTCATGACTCCAAATATTTCATGTCAACTAATCGGTAAGTACTATTCGTGTCAACACCAAATAACTGTCGAATTAAAATAACATCCAAAAATCTCATTTTTTTATTTTGAAAAAGCACTGAAAATGATAAATATGTGAAATAAAATGAAAATATATGTATATAACCTGTAACAAAATGAATAAATTTGCTGTTTTCCTGCGACTTTTGCTTCATTTATTTCAGACAGGAAGTGGGCGATATAAGAGATGCATGGTACTTCTGGCTTTACGTGAATGCATAAACAGTACAGAAAACGTGGCTGTTTTCGGATTTTAACTTATTTTATGTGACAATATGGATAGATTTTATGGATTCAGACCTTCTGCCATTTTTTACTACATTAAGCGATTATTCTTACTTTACAATATGAAACCGGAAAATATCACTATTCTAACCGTTGTCAATTATTCGGTTAGTCGTGACGCTCCTAGTGAATATGAACTTGATCCAAAACTACCCCTGGATTTTTGTTTATACCTTGCCACTTTTCTGTAACATAAATTCACAGCAACAAAATGCTGTAAAATATTCATTATAAGTGATCAAAAACAGGGAGCATATTCTCATTATAACCACACACACACTCACACACAAGCCAAGCTATTACTTCATTAAGACCTCCCAGGTGTCTATTATTGTCATTTATATCAATGTCTAAATGATTTACAACCATTCAAATGACTGCAGGTAGAGAGAATGTGGTAAATTATACTTGCATTATCCCAACTGGGCATAGAATAGGGTCTACGGTAGAACAAAGAGAATATAACTCTATAGGCATTTCCTGTAATCAGTGCCATTTTGCTTCTCTCATAAACAAAAAAGTGTATTTATTGAGACACAAATTGCGACAATATGACACAAGGTAGTTATCATTAAGTGCATAAAATAGAATCCAAACCAAAAGAATCCAATTTCACTGACAAATAAGACATCTCAAATGGATTGAATTCCTGGTAAAAAAGAAGAAAACATTCCCATAACCAATTCAGTGTCACCGAGCAGTACTTGGAGGATCACAAACCTCCGCCATGGGAATTGGTAGCACATAATGGATAAAAGATCTAAAAGAGCAATTCTGGGACCAGTTTCACAAAGCATCCTTGGGGTAAAGGTCACCTTAAATTTGAGGATTTCTGTGAATTTCTCCCTCATTTTATGAAACTCAGTTTTACAAAGCGTCCTTACTTACAGGTAACCTTGAAATTTCAAGAAAGCTCCCTTAAACTTTAAGGAAGCATACTTTAATGAATGTTTAATAAGTATAAAGACATTTGCTCAGTCCTTAAGTTTTCAGGAAAACTTTTGGTAAGGAGAGTTGAAGGAGGCTTTGAGATACTGGATTTAAAAGTGTGCTCAGTCCTTAAGTTGCCAGGAAATCCATTGGTAAGGAGAGTTAAAGGAGGCTTTGAGATACTGAATTTAAAAGTGTTAAAAGTCAATGCAATAGGTAAAAATTTGATATAATGATGTAGTATTCTTCGTCCTTTTAAAGGAAGCTTTTAATTTATTTAAAACGTTATTTTAAAAGTTTATTGCAATATGCCTATAATCAGTTACAAGTAAAAGCTGCTTATTATACTAAGTGTGTTTATTTCTCTACAGATCTCAGAACAATTTTACAACATAATGTAACTAAATGTTCATAGATTTTAATCTGTGTAAAACAGATTTCAAATCATGCAGCCGTTAAACAGGCAGCAGGGCATCAGAGGCACACAAATATTTCAATTTAATTTGCAGTTGTCTCTTATCTATCATAATACATTATAAATCTGGTGACTTTGTCAAAATGGGTAGGTTGGTTTTGTTGACACCAAAATGATATCCTTTAACTATGACAGAAAGGATGGGTTGTATTTGTTGACTCAAGCGGTGTAGTTTTGTTTATATTTTCTGATGAAAAAAAATCAGAAGAAGTGATGTCATCAGCATAAAGTTCAACACCCATTTAGATAGCAGATCAACAACAATCGATCAAAGGCCAGGGAAACTTGTGATGACAAAAGGCAGTATCTGAGCTGGAAATCTGGAACCAAATAATAAATAAGGAATTTATTGCTTAGCTATGCTTAAGGTTACATTAATGTCTCCCTTATGCTACTCAAATCAGCAACTGTCTACTATTTTAGACTTTCAGACACATTCATTACCACAACCAGAAAATTAAGTTATTGTCTGTCTGTCTGTCTGTCTGTCTGTCTGTCTGTCTGTCTGTCGTGTTTATGATAACTTCAAAAGAAAGGAATGAATTTTTCAGCAATGTCGGTAGGATGTAACCAAAGAACTCAAAGGTCCCATTTTCAATGTATTTTAAATGAATTTGGCTTTCTAGTTGACATGTGCAGACCTTCATAAATTCATATTTCAGTAGTTCCCGGCAAAATGATGAAGTGATTACATCTTGGGAAAGATCCTAATCATATTTTGGATTCAAAGTAAATCCTTAATTTCCCAAATCACCCCACGGTGGAGTTATGTGCTCTACAAGTGCTTTCTAGTTTTATAATTGTTTTCTTTTGGAAATGCTTTTTAAAGCTTTGATTAGATCTTCTTTGCAAAAGAAACATACTAGTAATATTTTTATTTTAATTACTATTACATTAATTTAAGATAATCATTATTGAACAAGCTCTGGGAACTATTTTACATTGTGCTCTCTAAAATATTGTCATCAAAGAGACAACATTACAATGCAATGTTTATAGTTAACTTCTATGGGCCTAAGGTCACCTTATCTTGTTTTGTTTTACATTAATTGTGCAAACCTTTTTATCCCTGGGAATCTGGCTAGTTTCCTCCTGTTGTTTTGTCAAAGACAACATCTAGCAGATAATAAATGAAAATACCTATTTTGTCATGAGAACAAATCAATACAAATCTGCGAAACCAATGATGGGAACAATTATCATATAGAAGGTTTTATGAGCGAAAAAAGAGGAAGATTGAGCTAAACTCAATGGGTGGTGGAAAAAAGGACTGCTCTGCATTAGAAAGAGTCTATATTTGTATAAATGGTAAAAAGTTATGTACCTTGCACCAATTGGCAATCAAACAAAAAACATTCAGAACAAATAATGCAAATGCAACTTGGTAACCAGTAACACAAGTAACAAGACACAAAAAAGATTTGAAATATCTATGGAAACATTGAACAGCAAACATTTTGTTCTTGATGTGTGGATTTTGTCCAAATTCTCAAATACCTTAAAGTTAAATTCATTCAGTCCATTATCTTACCCTGGTGTGTATCATTTTAAAACACAGCCCGGATGTGTTGGTCTGTCTCAGCACATGAAGGTAGAAAATTGTATGTTAAAGCATGTCAAGGTAGTTATTTTGTGAGTCTACTAAAGCATTCAAATGTAGACATCTGTCTGTGAGTCCATTGAAAAATGTCAAGGTAGAAATTTGTGAACCCGTCCCATGATGTCAATTTAAATAATTGCGAGTACATTCAAACATGCCAACACCGCAAGACAAAATAGATATTTTTGAGTCTATTTGTATGGCCAGGCTTCCATGAGCTTTATTGTCATATTTGTGAGTCTATTAAAGCATGTCAAGGTAGACATTTGTGAGTCTTTTATTGCATGTCAAGGTAGATATTGGCGAGTCTTTTAACGCATGTCAAGATAGATATTTGTAAGTCTATTGTTGCATATCAAAAGAGACATTTGTTAGTCTATAAACGCATGACAAGGTAGACATTTGTGTGTTTATTATTACATGTCAAGGTAGACATTTATGTGTCTATTCTTACATGTCAAGGTAGACATTTGTGTGTCTATTATTACATGTCAAGGTAGACATTTGGGAGTCTGTGAAAACATGTTGATGTGGCTTTTGTCAGTCTGTTATTGCATGCCAAAGTAGACATTCGTGAATGTGTGAGATATTTGTGAATCTAGGTAGATATTTGTAAGCTTATTGTTGCATGTCAAAAGAGACATTTGTTAGTCTATAAACGCATGACAAGGTAGACATTTGTGTGGCTATTATTATATGTCAAGGTACACATTTGTGAGTCTGTGAAGACATGTTGGTGTGGACATTTGGGACATTTGTCACTCTGATATTGCATGCCAAGGTAATATATTCGTGAATCTGTGAGAACATGCAAATGGAGACATTTGTGAATCTGTTAAATCACGTCAAGGTAGATATTTGTGAGTCTGTTAAGTCATGTCACGAAGTGTCAAGGTAGATATTTGTGAGTCTATCAAACCAGGCTAAGGTAAATATTTCGGAACCAATACTTTCGCTTAACAATATATGCAAAAATGGGTTCAAACCCAATGGTGCAGTTTTTAATGAATTGTATGTTAGGCATACACCAGGGCATATTTTCAGTGTGATAAATCTTACTTGTAATATAAGCAGGTTCCACACATCACAAACCATTTCCCTGTCCTATTTCGTCTGCTATGTTTCACAAGAGAGGCTCTAAGATCATCTTTCTGCACTGAAGGTTTGTGAGAAAGGCCAATTATTTTTATGATGTGCAACATTCAACTTTTCCATGTTGCAAATTTTTCATTGTTTTAAACCCTCCAACCAATTCTTGAATGTGCATCTTCGTTTGATTTAAAAGCAAAACTTATTTTTTCAAGGAACACAAGGAACATTGCTGCCAAAACCAAACAATGGTGGAATCAAATTAGGCTTGATTTGGGGGCATAATCTAATGATAATATTCTTCTGTCTTCTCTATCAGCGTCACATTAGTCACATAAATTCAATTTAACCATTCTGCTGAAATTATTATTTTTGCAATCATTGATGTTCATGGGCTTCTTCTGATTTTATCAGTAAACTAATGTAATTTAAAGATAAAATAACAATTTAAAATATATGAACATATACCAAGTTTCAATTTTTCCATGCTGAGTGACATGAGCTACAATCAAACTAGCTCATCACCTTCAGTAGTGGTTCGATCACATTTGATCCACTTTTTCTTGTGGTAGGATGCATCCATATGGGATTCCTGTTTGGGTAGGACATCTTTGTTGCAATTCAAGCTCACAAAGCTTTTTGTGCTTAGGACAGCTTTTTGAAATGTTTAAAAAAACTTCCTGGGGCTCTCATAGGCTGTATTAAAATACAATGAAATCTCGAATATCCAGCCTCTATAATCCACATCTCCTGATTAACCGATCTAAAACCTTACCTTCCTACATATACATGTATAATGCACGGTCTAGCATGAGTGATAATACAGGGTTTTTACACATTTTCAGAAACCATAAATTCTAGTGCTTTATAAAACATACCTAACACACTCGCCTTCCACCTCTGAGGTCGGCTGTTCAAACCCCTAACCTTATGTGTGAAAGTTGGTAGTTGCTTACCAATAGTTGGCAGTTTACAGTATAGGACCTTGACCAACTGTATATACTGGTTTCCTCTGCCCACAAAACTACCCGCCGTGATATGATCTTACAGTGTTGAAAGCAACGTAAACCCCAAATAAATAAATATAAAACATACCATCCACAAAAAAGTCTAACTTCTTTGATCTTTAACACCATTGTTTCAATTGGGGAAGGATTAATGCATTTACATGATCCCACTACACAACTTCTTTGATAATCCACAAATCACTGAAAGTTTGTTCTTTTGGGTTTTGCATTAATAATTTCCCAGAGTAGGTCAATTCACATACTAAAACCTTCAGCAATACATGAAGAACCGGACATACCCAATCACTGAAGGAGTGTTCGATTGGATTTTGCAACTAATAATCTTCTGCAGTCAACTGTAAAACTGCATGACAATGTTTATCAATTTGGTTAGTAGTTGTATGGGTGATCGCCTAAGTTCTTGGCCAGGTATGGGCAGATATGTAGTGACTAAGATAACCACTTAAAATGGCAGTCCTCTGTCACTGGGTCCTATCCCCAGGGGCAGGCTGAAGAACCTCAGGGACATTCGTAAACAGTCATCCGGAGCCCCTGGCTTTCAGTTACGGAGGGGAATGTTAGTCACCAGAGGGCTTTTGTTGTACTTGTGCAGTTGGGAATGATCAATAGTGCTTAGAGCCCTGTGCTACAAAGAGGCATTGGGCTGAGTGTAAATATGCAATACAATACAACAATACAATACATAAATACAAAAATTCTGTTGATTCTGCTAGAAGAAGCACCTTTGTTACAAGCTCACCAGGGGGCCACGGTGGCAGAGTGGTAACACTCTGAGGCCGGGGTTCAGTTCCCGGCATGGCCTCAATTGGGAAAGCTGGTAGTTGCTTGCCGTTGGTTGGCAGTTTACAGTACAGAACCCTGACAAACTGTATGTACTGGTTTCCTCTGCCCTTCCAACTACCCGTCGTGATATGACCTGTACAGTGATGAAAGCGACGTAAAACCCCAAACAAATAAATAAATAAATGCAAGCTCACTATACTTACCAATCTGTCAAAAGGTAGAGAATTCTTCAAAATATAGCTTATTTCGCATCAGCTTATGTTGTATCGTGGCTGGTGTGAATGCACAAGGTATTAATATGCATGCAATTTTTCTCCATGGGATTAAATTATTTAATATTGAGTAGTCTCTTTGTGTAAGGAAATGGAAAAAATGTGACAATATATAAAATTTGCCACTTTGGGACACCCTCTAAAAATATGACACAATAACCCAAATTTATACCAAGTTTGCATCAGAGGCCTACTGTTGTCACAAAGTTTACAAATGTGTGATAAATATAAATATCCTACAAAGCAAATAAATAGGAGGGATTTTCCCTCACTTTTTCAATATTCTCTTTACTCTGTCAGAAAGTTGGATTGAGTAAGGTGAATAAACAATTAGTAATTTCCCATTTACACTCCTTGTGTAAATTAGCAAAAGAAATAGAAGGAATTTTCCTCACTTAAGTATTTCACATACTTAGGAGATTTTCACATTTCTTTTTACTCTGATAGAAGGCTAGATTGAGAAAAGGAATAAACAATTAGTAATTTCCCATTTACACTGCTCTTTGGAATCATAACAACTCGCATTTGAATTTTGCTTCACCGCCTTGTCCTTTTTGTTCCATTCATGGACCTAGAACGTAGGTAGTGCATGTTTGAAATTGACTGGCCCAGTATAGCCATTTTGTTCTACCCTTCTACTTCTACAGCATATGCTGTTCAGTTCAGCACATGTGAACTTGCAGCAGGATTTTCCAACATTTTAAAAAATCTGCTACATGCTAAAATGGATGTCTGTGTTATGTCAAATACATCCTACGGAACAATCAATTCTCACTTATGATACCTTATGGATACTACTGAAACACAACATGCTTCGAACCAGAAATGAGCCTGGATGAGCTCAATCAATCAATCAATCAGTTGTCCAGGTGCTTAATCTCCGTATCAACGGATTCTAAGGCACACCATCCAATCCGTAAGGCATAAATCATGAGACATTAGACATGTTCCGAGTCGTTGCCAGGGAGGCGGTCCGGTGTTCGGTAGTAAGAAGCTATGGTGGGAATGATTTCTGAAATAGGTAGGTTTTGAGTCGACTTTTGAAACTGGAGAGATTTGGAGCACTGCGTATATCATATGGAAGATCATTCCATAACTTAGGGGCATCATATGAGAAACTATTGTTAAAATCGACCTTTGATTTATGGATGGAAAGTCAGTAAGAGGGAACCAGAAGGAACAAATTTTTGGGATTAGAACGTCTTGTATTCACGGCAGATTTGTACAAGGGGAGATATGGTGCAAAATACTTAGGCTGGCCAGTGGTGAGGTACTTATAGACCAAAACTAGGGTTTTGAAGATAATACGTTGTCTAACGGGTAGCCAATGGAGTGTCCTAAGGGTGGATGTAATGTGAGTGTACTTTGAAGCACCAGTGACAAACCGTGCAAGCGCATTTTGAACACATTGGAGCCTTGTAGCATTTCAGGATGACAAACTGCGAAAAAGAGAGTTGCAATAATCCAAACGACTACTGACCAGAGCATTTGCAATCACCACTGATGTATCCACAGAAAGAAACCTCCTGATACGATGAAGGTCCCTGAGGCTGATAAAGCCGGATTTGATAACAGAATTTACGTGATTGGTGAAACAAAACTTTGCATCAAACAGAACGCCCAGATTGCGAACAACATCTGCGGGAGAGAGACAATTACCCAGGATATTGACAGGTAGTGAGTCACTGAGCCATTTGTGTCTATCTTTGGCACCGAAGACTATGAATTCTGTTTTATCAGGATTTAGCTTGAGTTTGTTTTCAGACATCCAGACCTGAATATCATTCAAACATGATTTAAGACGGTCAAAAGACTTGAGACTATCATCAGGGGATAAGTGAATGAACAACTGAGTGTCGTCCGCATAGAAGTGGTAACGGACTCCGGTATATTTTCTGATGACTTGACTCAGAGGTGTTGTGTAGAGGGAAAACAGAAGGGGACCTAAGACAGAACCTTGGGGGACTCCAAACTTCAATTTGAACAAATTCGAAAGACTAGAACCAATCTTGACTGACTGAAAACGATCCTGGAGATAGGATCTAAACCATTTTAATGCCGATCCAGCAAAACCAAATCTAGACGACAGACAGGATAGGAGTGTGTCATGATCGATAGTATCGAATGCCGCAGACAGCTCGAGTAGCACTAGTGCTGTAGGCATGCCCTTGGACAGAGATAAGTGAATCTCATTTTTGATGCACAACAAGGCAGTTTCTGTCGAGTGCCCTACCTTGTAGGCTGACTGGAAAGTATTACCAAGATCATGAGAATCCATGTGAGATCTAATTTGGGCAGCCACAATTCGCTCGACCAATTTTGACAAGAAGCTAAGACCAGACACTGGTCGGTAGCTCTTCAAATCCTCTTTTGAAAGGGTGGACTTTTTGAGGAGGGGAGTGACAATAGCCTGTTTGAAAGGATTAGGGAAAATGCCGTTTTTGAGGGACAAGTTAACTAGTTTAGTCAATGAAGGGAGAAGAATGTCAATACATTGTTTCACAATGTGAGTGGGGCATTGATCAAGGGAGCAAGTTTTAGAAGGTGATTCCTTGATAAACTTAAGGACTTCAGTCTCAGTGACAGCTTGAAAGGAACAGAAAGTCGGCGGCTCCTTGTCTGGATGAAGAACCTGAGGAGCTAAATATTTTGTGCTCATATGTAGCTCATGAGGCAAACATGGGACAGTGTGAACTAGGTATTAGAATAAATTACTAATGAGAATTAGAATCAGTATCCAGAGTTTCCGGAGATGTCAAGCTATTCACTGATGTTCATTGGTTTTTGTCAAGTTCTTCAGTTATCTATCAACGATTTATTTACAATTGATTGTGTGTCCAATGTGAAACTTTTGATGCATTTTATACACTGTATTTATTACTTTTCTAACAAAAATGATTTGTCATGCTTTTAGGATCCAATGTAGGTAAAATTTGAAGTTTGACTGCAACACCTTTCATAGATTGTTTTGTGATGTATCCAAATTTTACAAAAAAATTGGGTTTTATTAAATTGGTGATTACAATTGGTTGTTATTAAGATAACAATTTTTATTTTATGACAACAGCTTAATTAGCACTGATCTCATTTAGTTGGGCTTTGGTCCTTTTTAGTATTTATTATATTTTACTTAACTGTTTGAAAATGGGGGATCTGATAGTTATTCGACCTGCTTTGACCTTCACATAGGTCAGGTCTGACCTTTCTGGTCTGTGTAGGTAAGACCTTTCTCCTCCTGTCACTCCCCTGGGGTGAATGGTGATAGTTCTATATTATGTATATTATTATTTTAGTATGCATGTGTATGTAGCTAGGTGTTTTAGTATGTACTGGTTTAATATAAAGCCTCTCTTACATCCCATTGTACGTGCACACATGTCCTGGTTACAGAGATAATTTGGCAGATTTGCAAGGCACACTTAAGGTACACGTGCAATTTTATAACAGAATTTCAAGGTTGCACAGACCCTGCAATGAAAGTTGACATGCACATTTTCTCTGTGCGTGCACGCAGTATGGCCATGAATGCATCTATTTCTCAAGGGTAACTTACAAGGGACTTGTGCATGTGCATTTCCCTTGCAACTGTTGTAAAATTTCCCCATTTACTTACATTGTTTGCATGTGCTGTAAGATACACTTATGTGTGCCTTGCATGTGTTTTAACCCACTGTGCAAATTGTAGCTAGTCGCAGATTGTTCTTTGATCTTCAAGTTGTGACACTCTTGTTGGTAGAATTCACCTGATTGCACGTGCAAATCTCCATTAACCCACTACCAGGCTACGTTTATATTTTTAATAATATTTGCAGCACACTTACGTATATGTACATGGGATGTAAGAGAAGTTTTAATTGTGTTTTCTGTACGATCATTACTCATTACTTTAATATGCTGTTTATATCATTTATGATGTTTATGGATGTATATGACCCTGACGGCCTTGTTCAGAAAAGTGAATTCAAGGCTTATGTAACAAAATGTTAGCTGTTCGGATAATTAAAACTGGACCCCATGGGTGGTCTTTGGTGTTGTGTTATTAAAAACTTTTTATTAACATAGTAATAGATAATCATAGGTTAATGTTAGATTAATGTACTGATATGTGTATAAAATGGTGTTTAATGATAATAATGTTTATGCTCCAATCACGTGTTATGTTTCACCTGATCCCACAAGGTGCAGTCAAAATATCAGTTTTGTAGCATATGCTTCAATTGCTGTAACCTAAAATGGAACATAAATGCATACACATGAGTGAGATCTAAAATAAAAGGATATGCCAAACTGACATGATATTGTATAAACAGTCATTTGTGTCCAGGCAACTGCTCTTTTGAACAGAACAGTGTTATTACGAGAATTCGTTCAGGTGGCCAGTTTAGTAATATGCAGAATTATATTTTGTGTATGTATTTTTATCCAAAGTGATAAATTTATTTATAGTATAATTTGTTGCATCTATTTATATAGCCATAGGCCCATTTAATCATTAATTTATTTGAATGTTTTGCATACAATGCCAATTTTTTAAACTAAAAGTTGTCATTAGTGCAATACAAGGATTCAGTTTGAGTCAAACTTTGTCTTGGACTTTTTTTACCAATTTAAATCAAAACGATTATTTTAACCATCTTTGGAAAAATTAAAAAATATATCTATATATTTGACAGGAACTTTTATAAGCAAACTGTTGTGGGTTAATTTGTAAAAATGTATTGTGCAACAGCTTACTTCATACATTGTCCTCTCTACTGTCCAATTGAGAAATATTTAGAAATATGAAAGGTGTTGTGTTGATTTCAACATATGGTATCTAGGTCTGGTGAAGGTCAGGCCCGGGGCAAATACTTTCAAAAGTATTCAAATACGAATACTTTTCAATTCCATGAATACAAATATGAATACGAATACATCAGTTTCGAATACATTTATGATTACATTTTAACTAAACCCCGATTCATACAATCATTTTTAATAAATCTTAATAATTTTACCTTTCTGAATAAAATATACAAACATGAAAGCACAATTCAGTAATTGATGGTTCAGATTTACATCATATTTGACAACAATTCATTTTTGTTCCATATTTATTAAATATGTCTTGCTAGTTTTCCTAGGCACATAATGATAGACAGCCAGCTTGTCAGTACAGGGTGAAAAAAATCAACAAAAAGTGAAAAATATTAAATGTATTCATAAAAGTATTCATGAATACGAATACTTTTGAAATGTATTCGAATACGAATATGAATACTTTCCATTTTTTTACAAAAGTATTTGAACATGAATACTTTTAAAAATGTATTCAAATACTTATGAATACGAATACAGATACATTTTGCCCAGGCCTGGTGAAGGTACATAGTTGTTGAAGAAAGCTGAATTTTAAGTCAGAATTTCTGAGTTTTGTGAGTGTGCTGTCAACTTCCTGCATGCAAGTCATTCAAGATTCATAGCTATCCAGCTTACCAAATGCCAAGCCATCACAGTAATTCAGACATTCCCGTTCGGGTGTTTCACGTGTGTAAGCCATTCAATAATATGTGAAATTTACGGTCCTGGCAGTTTTGTGGGGAAGTAGATCCTTACCACAGTGTGTCTTACTTACAAAGCAAGGGAATCTTTCTGCCTGGCAGGGTGTCAGTTATTCCTACAACCACGCAGAAAATACTGCATGATAAAAGTACCTACACACGACTTGCAGTTTGCTTAAGCCTCTCTTACATCCCATCGTATGATATATACGATATGTCAAGGTCACAGAGACACCCCAATGAAAATTGGCATGCATATTATTTTCTGCATGCATGCAGTTTGGCTACAAATGCATCAATGTCTCAAGGGAGGCTTGGACATGTGCGTTCTCCTTGCTAGTGTTGTAAGTGCTCCTCATGACTTCAAGTGTCTTGCAAATTTTCTTACAGGGTTTGCATGTGCCATATGATCCACTCATGTGTATATAAACTCACTGTGTGGCCTGTAGCCAGTTGCAGTCTGTTCTTGGATATTCAAGAAGTGACACTGTTGTTGGGAGAATGACCTTCTTTTGCATGTGCAAATCTCTGCTACCCCACTACCAGGCTACGCTCATATTTTCCAACAATATTTGTGGCACACTTACATGTGTTTACACATACGATGGGATGTAAGAGAAGCTTAACATCCCTGAGGTTCTTTAACCTACCATTGGAGATAGGACTGAATCATAGAGAACCAATATTTAAAGTAGCCATTCAAGCAACTATGTATCTGCCTGTACCAGGGAACAAACCCAGGCCCTCTATCTTCTTAGGTGAGTATGTTATCCTCTTTGAAACAATGGTAAAATAAATTCTTCTTTTCAACTCTACTTAGTTTTGGGAATAGTTCTGAAGTAATAGGAAGGGTCACTACATAGAAGAAATGTGGATACCCGACTGTTGTAATGACAAATACCGGACAAAAACGGTCCCATTTGGGTTTCAGCTCCAATAGGTTTGAACAAATTAGAAACAATTGATCTGACTTTTGGTCAGACTTCAGACACCTCTTTAAAATAGTGGTATTTCATGGCTCTAAGTAAGTGAAATGGATGTGACATATTAATGGTTAAAGGTAAACAAACCTCAGTCATGTAACATAAATGGTGGAGTTAAAAATGATAAAAGAATACAACATAAAAATCACAGCATTTGCATTCACAAGTACTATCCAGGTAAATTATTATGACTTCTGGTATCTTTTTATAGTCATAGATAGCATTTGTCCAGCAATATATGGTGGAGGAAAATGAACAAAGAAAACTCATACATTCTCATAGATTATGTGAAATTTGTTATTTTTGAACCGTAAGCTGCCATAAAAAGGCCTTGGAAGATAAAAAAAAGCACAAATTGATCTTTTTAAACAACTACTTCATCTTTTCCTTTAAAGGACTGTTTTTAATTAATTTAGATCAAAGGCATTCCTTGTTGGATGGTTTTGCTGATTATGCAAGAACCAAAAAAATAATCGTTTATAAAATGTTTAATTTGGGGGTGTATGACCTTAAGTTATACAACTCTCATTGCCTCAGTTGTTTTGTGTAAGATGTTCTTGTTAATGACCAGTAATGGGGATTGGTTGACCTTTGACCCAGGTCATGAACCTCTCCCGCCAAATGTTTAGTGGCTTCACTTTCAAAGTAAAAGTCAAAGAGGGCAGTCACCATTTTATCAAAAATTGAAAATTTCAGATTTCAATTATTTTACTTTGTGTTCACGGTTTATATACACATAACTTCAAGTTCATCTACACTTTGCTGGACTGTTATCACCATACTGGAATGCAAGCCTACATGCGCGGGTAACAATTTACTTCAAGGTGAGTTGGCGGGTTATTTACTTATCTTTCATTACTTTTACAGTAATTTTATCATATTTTAGTATTTTCATATGTTATCCCGCTAACTTTACCTTGAAACACATTTGAAATATACTCAGTGCTTTCTTGATATAACGGTTTGCATTTCACACTTGTCAATTAATTAACGGGACAATGCCAAAGAACTTTCATTGTTCTGGCTGTGGTGGTCAACACAAGCGTCCAGTAGGTGTCAAGTGTCAATTTAAGGACAATGTAGAATCTAATATTGATAGTGCTAGTGTCGATACTAATACCAATACTGATACTGTGAACCATGACATCTTAAATGCCCTCAATAGTGTGAGTTCTAGGTTGACTGCCATAGAACAACGCATACAAAAGACTGAGGATCAGTTACAGAGAGGGGCCACGTCACCTTCTGACGGCGTCACCTCACCAACTTCTACCCTGGGGTCGCGTAGATCCAGATATGTGGACAGTGATGAGGAAGATGACGTCGTCACCCCCACTACTGCATTCCTCAAGACATCCAGAGGTATCCAGAATGCTGTGGACAAGCGATTACAGGAGCTTGCCACTCTCAATGAGCAAGGTACGTTTAGATCACAGAGAGGTGGTCACGACCAAGTCACAGTTAAACATAAAGTACCTTGGCCTCAAAATCACATTCTAGCAGGTGCTTCAAAAAGTAGGGTAACATATGATAGTCTTACTACCTTCCAATGGGTGTCAGGATTTTGTGCCATAATTCGAGATGAATCCAATGTCGATACAAAAAATTCCATGTTAGAATATTTGATGGATGACGCCCAGGATTTTGGGTGGACCTCGGCGAAAGGGGCCCATGCAGTCCTCCTCTGTAGAATGGAGGAGGGCAAGGTGAATTGGGCCATGACAGAAAAAATAGATAGGATCAGGCGGGCTCATGCTCAAAAAGTAGTGAACAACTCATCCAAAAAATCCAACTCTGAGCCAGGAGTTCCTTGCAAATTTTTTCAAAATCAAAAGTGCCCTCATAAAAGCGACCATCACACCTCTGGGCAGTGGTACAGACACATCTGTAGTTTCTGTAACACTTTGGGAAAACGGTTTCCTCATGCGCTCAAAGACTGCAGAAATTCGAAAAAATCCAACCCTGATTCAAAAAACGAATAAAGCACTGCAGCAATGCAGTGCGAAACACAAGCTCCAACCGTCAGAATTGTAGTCATATCACAAGTGGTCGGGTAGGGCACACCCCCACAAGAATCATTAGTAGTAATACATGTGTCAATGGTGAGAGTGGTAACTGGAGACTTGATTATCACAAATTCAAAGGTCATATGTTTGCTTATGTTTTAAAAAATGCGACAAAAAATTCCAGTCAGGTGCAGGAAAACTCAAGTAGCTCCAGATGCCAACTGCTCAGCAAAAAAGTTGAAAAACATAATGTTCAAAATGTTCATAGTCACAACCAAGTGGACCTCAATGCTGCTACCAGGGTAAGTGCCAGGTTAGAAACAAATGCACTACCAGGTGTAAGTAACAGTTCCAGCCAAAAAAATGCAGGATGGAGATGGGGCCTGCCTGGGAGCTGGATGCAGGGCTAAACCGTGTCCAGTCAGCACTTACAACAGGTATGAGGTCTTACAACAAGACAACGGCGTCGTTTCGCGTAACTCCGACAGTACCTTGGCTGAAACCCCCTCTTACGTCAAGCTCACTGACAACCATGACCTTAGAGGCAGTAAAAATACTGCCAACAGACCAGATAGCCACAATGCGTCATTTATCGACGCCAGTGTAAAAAACAATGCTCGCGCTCCTCCAATGGTAGGCGTCACTGGTCAAAATAACATCAATACTTCCACTGATAGTGATACTCAGAGTTCAAGCAAATATGATCTACCACTGCGCCTCAAAGACAAAAAACTCGACTATACAAACATTCTGGCTTCGTGCCCCACCCTCCAGCTTTGGGACAAGCAAAATGCCCACAAATTTGGCTTCATTCCCCTGGGTGAATTAGATGTATCCCCCACATCGTCCCCAGCAAATGTAGATACTGATCCCTTGACTCTTCATAAAACCATCAAGGCCTCTGGTAAGTACAATTTTTAAAAATGTCAAATTAATGTAAAATCTCAGCTAAACCCAGATGTTTGGGATACCCTACTCCAGGGATACTGGGACTCTCAACTCCTCTTTCTTATTAGATTTGGCTTCCCCTTAGACTTTGATAGGCAGTTCACTCTACAAAGTCATTCAGACAATCACACCTCTGCAAAAAATTACCCCCAAGATGTACAAGCTTACTTGAAGGAGGAAATACAATACAATGCTCTTCTTGGTCCTTTTGATAAACCCCCTTTAGATGATCTCCATACCTCACCCTTCATGACCAGGGAAAAATCAAATTCAACCAATAGAAGGGTCATAATTGATCTCAGTTTTCCCCAGGGTAGGTCTGTCAATGCAGGTAGTGCCAAAGTTATATACCTAGGTACCCCTTTTGCACTGAAGCTCCCCACCATTGACCACATTACAAACAGAGTCAGGAAATTGGGTAGGGGTTGTATGATATACAAAATTGACATAAAACGCGCCTTCAGGCATGTCAAGCTTGACCCCAGGGACTATGACCTCTTGGGTTTGTGTCAAGATAAGTGGTTCCTGGACACCTGCCTGCCGTTCGGATTTCGGCACGGGAGCGCCTTATTTCAGCGCCTAAGTGACGCTATGCGTCATATGATGCGTCAACGCGGCTATGACGTCATAAACTATATTGATGATATCCTTGGTACTGAGCTTAGAAGCCGCGTTGACGCCTCATTTGATGCCCTCTCCTCCCTTCTTGGACGTCTGGGCTTTGAAATATCCCAGAATAAGCTCATCAGGCCCTCCACATGCGTCAACTGCTTGGGCATATTAGTAAATACAGAAAATTTCACATTATCAGTCCCTCCTCAAAAATTGCAGGAAATACTTCTCCTGTGTCAAACATGGCATTGCAAAACAACTTGTACCAAGCGTCAGCTTCAGTCCTTGCTAGGAAGCCTTTTATTTATCAGCAAGTGTGTTCGCAGCTCCAGATTCTTTCTCAATCGCCTATTAGATGTCTTACATTCAATGCATGATCAAGACCAAGTGGTCCTATCCCAAGAGGCCCAAAGGGACATTAACTGGTTTCAGAAATTCCTCCCCACCTTTAATGGCATCACAATTTTTGATCACAGACCCATTGCTCATGATATTGACTTTGATGCCTGCCTACAGGGGCTAGGTGCCAGATGGGGCTCCCAAGTATTCGCCTTCCCTCTGCCATTGGGATATCTCAACTACAACATTGCCCATCTGGAAATGCTCAACATACTCGTGGCTCTCAGGGTGTGGCAGAATTTTTGGGCCAAAACCAGGGTTCGCATTGCTTGTGACAAAGAGGCAGTGGTTCAGGTCCTGGGTTCGGGTCGGACCAGAGATTTGACCCTAGCTGCCATTGGTAGGAATATTCAACTCCAAGTGGCCACCTGGGACATAAATCTCCAAGTTATTCATATCCCAGGTAAAGAAAATCAAATTGCTGATTTGCTATCCCGTTGGTATTTAACTGAAAATCCCCAGGGTAAGCTTTTACATTTGCTCCCCTACCATCAATGGGTAACAGTACAGGAAGACCACTTACAAATTGATTGGTGTATTTGATAGGCTTACCACCCAGATTGGCTCCATTGGCAAAACTAGCTGCCAAGAAGACTCGAATGGCCTTCTGACCAGGTACACAGAGGAGCTATGGAAGTATGTTTAGGCTTTTTACAGCCTTTACAGTATTCATGCAAGTTTCTCTCATGGACCTCTGTCCTATGGTCCTGATTGCATATTTACAATTTTTAACCAAGAATGGCTCTTCACCCCCCACACTAGCCAATCACTTGTCGGCCATTAAGGCCAACTTGGCCATGTATGGTCTCCCCACGCAATTATTTCAGGATCCCAGAATCAAATACTTCCAAAAATCCATGACCCTTCACCGTCTCTTTAAAGCCTCCCTAAAATCAATCATTGACATTGATACTCTTCAACTAATTGTTAGGTTATGTGACTCAACATACATGGGCCAGGTATTTAAGGCTGTATACACAGTAGCATTTTTTTCCTTTTTGAGGCTCTCCAACTTGGTCCCCCATTCCACCAAGCTTTTTTCCCCACTGTATCACCTAGCCAGGGGAGATATCATTTTTGCCCCCCCAGGTCTCCATATACTCATAAAGTGGTCCAAAACCATCCAGGACAGGAAGATTGTCAAAATTCTCAAGCTCCCATCATTGGGTTCTAACCCTATCTGTCCTGTGTCTGCAATTAAAAGTCTCCTCCAAATTACACCTGGCTCCAACAATTCCCCCTTGTTTCAATGTAAATTGGCCTCCAAATGGCTTCCTCTAACAGATCAGGCGCCATTTCAAGGACCTTTTGACTAGGCTTCAATTGCAAAATTCAAATTTAACATTTCACGCCTTCCGGCGTTCAGGTGCCTCTTTCGCCTTCAACTCGAATGTTAGCTTGCAGGACATCCAAAGCCATGGCACCTGGACGTCGGAATGCATCTGGAAGTACATCATCCTTGATCACAACGCCTCAGATATGGTAGCAAAAAATTTCAAAAATCATCTTTATGTCTCTCCTACTCCCTAGCTTGGGGTTTGGGGCTCTCATCTTTCAGTGTTAAATCTGTCTAGTTTTCATCTAGTATTTCAATTCCTAAACAAAATTCCGTATAAATCAGTTAAAATCATCATTCATCTGACAAACTCACAGATGAACTCTAAATGTCAAGTTTCCACTATTATCATCAAATCCAGTTTAAGGCGACCTTAAACTCCATCAAGTTTTTCAAAATTTCATTTTACATCAACTTAGGGTGACCTTACCTTCCTAGGCCTGCAACTAAGGCCACCCTAACTATTTAACAATTTGGCAATTAACAATTATATTTCATAAAGTGGCCTTAAGCCTTATATTCTCATCATCTATAATCATGAATATGTACATTTTGTGCATATCCATTAACATTTAATGTTAAAGCTAAGTTAATGGATTATATTTCTTCATGTAAATTAGATGTAATAGAAAATATCAAATGTATATAAAATTTAGAATCTTAGTATTGTATATAACAATAAAAATTAAAAATCCCCATATGGGGTGTTTCGCTGGCTTATATCCAACTGGAGGCAATGTGGGGGTGTATGACCTTAAGTTATACAACTCTCATTGCCTCAGTTGTTTTGTGTAAGATGTTCTTGTTAATGACCAGTAATGGGGATTGGTTGACCTTTGACCCAGGTCATGAACCTCTCCCGCCAAATGTTTAGTGGCTTCACTTTCAAAGTCAAAGTCAAAGAGGGCAGTCGCCATTTTATCAAAAATTGAAAAATTTCAGCCCTCTCACCCACCCTTGTACCTTACTAATGCAATTTTATAGTCTATTTTCAGATTTCACTCGGCTCCCTAGGCAGCCATCGCTCACCTCATCTCTCTCTTCATTGCTTAAATGTCAAGTACCATCACCTAGGTCGTCTAATGTTGTGCAACCAGCAGAGTGTATATGATCAGTATTATCAATCAGTGTTAAAGTTAAGTTATTGTGAATGTTATTGCAAGTAAACCAGAAAAGTGACTTCAGAAGCAGGTGCGTTTCTCCATCTTTCTTCACTTCCCCAAGGGACAGTGCCTGGATCCGAGGAGCCACAGGAAGCCAGATTGGGGGCCTGGTCCTCCTTGCCTCGACTAGTGCTCTGTTATGTGGACACAATAGTTTATTTAATCTCACTTGTAAAGCTTGTTCTAGCCCCTCTTGATGTGAGATTCGTGCAAACTGCTTCACTCCCTCTGAAAAGACTGTTATCAATCAATCCCCTGATGAGCTTGGCTCAGCTGCCAGAGACGTAGACTATAACCAATATTGCACTGTATCAGTACCTATGATATTAGGCGCATAACCTCTAACGTCAACATTCATGCTCCGCCTTGTATGCATTAACTATGATGCTAGTACCAGTGATTGTCTTCACTCGTCCATGTCGGCGGAGATGGACGTCTATATGAAATACAAGATGTCGTGATTCCACTGTCTTTGGCAGTGCGCCCAGTAGTGTTCACAATTGTTATGTGTATATAGACTGGCAACTGGAAGGTAGCTCACCTCAACCATGATGCTCACAGAACTGCAATGTATGTAAGAAAACCTGTCTCCACTGAAGGATGCCACGGGACTCAACTTGATTTAGTTACAATGTATACCTGCTTCTAGGACTTACACGTTATAAGCTTAGTGTTGGAACTGATATTTTATTATTTACATCTTTATCACAGACATTATATGCTCACCTAGATTTTATAGTTATTTTATCTTATATTTAGTATTTTATAAATTTTACATGTAATTTACTTGAACGCAGATGCCCTTCAGGCTGGCTGGGAGCATCGTATCTCCCGTATACAATTGCTTGTGTATGTTGTTACATGTTGTTTATACTCAGTGTTTCATTGTTTTACTGATCTCACTCTTATGCTGGTTATATTAGACTTTTATATCATTTACCTCACCTTCATCTCTCTGGGTTCGAATTCACCTCTGACCTCCTTGACCTGTCCAGGTCGCTGTGACCTTTCATCTGTTTTCATTTTAGTCCTTTAGGTCCCCTTGAGGGGCTCTCATCTTTCAGTGTTAAATCTGTCTATTTTTCATCTAGTATTTCAATTCCTAAACAAAATTCCATATAAATCAGTTAAAATCATCATTCATCTGACAAACTTACAGATGAACTCTAAATGTCAAGTTTCCACTATTATCATCAAATCCAGTTTAAGGCGACCTTAAACTCCATCAGGTTTTTCAAAATTTCATTTTACATCAACTTAGGGTGACCTTACCTTCCTAGGCCTGCAGCTAAGGCCACCCTAACTATTTAACAATTTGGCAATTAACAATTATATTTCATAAGGTGGCCTTAAGCCTTATATTCTCATCATCTATAATCATGAATATGTACATTTTGTGCATATCCATTAACATTTAATGTTAAAGCTAAGTTAATGGATTATATTTCTTCATGTAAATTAGATGTAATAGAAAATATCAAATGTATATAAAATTTAGAATCTTAGTATTGTATATAACAATAAAAATTAAAAATCCCCATATGGGGTGTTTCACTGGCTTATATCCAACTAGAGGCAATGATTGAATTATGATTTCAGTTTCAACATGTGTTATTGTTGTCAGCATGCAAATGTAAGAGGCATGGTCAGTTATTAGGGATGACCAGAACTCAACCAATCAGAGACTGCCACATTGCAGCATTGGTACATTCTAAAATTTTGAACATTTTCGAACTGCTGACCTCCCAGTGCTGACCTCGCCGACACTCCCATGTCGGCCCGAAATTATTCCAAAAAGTAACTCCCTTGTAAGTTAAAAGATGCTATCTCCTATAAAGGTGACACATAAGGTTTTTCATTGTTCTTTGTATGCTTGCTAATTTATTTGTTTTTCTGATGTCCTCTGGGACAAAATTTGCAAGCAGGGATATTTTGAATATCTATACATTGTCTTGTAAATACAAAGAATTGCCATTAAATCAATAAAATATATTTATTTATTGTTCGACATTTTTACACATAAATTGATCAGCTTATTCTAGTTAATTTTAGATTAACCACAATGACCACCCCAAATACATAATCAATTAACTATCATGCATGTACCAAAAATGCAATGAGTTTCCAGAACTACATCTTATTCATTTTTAACTTATTGCCAGAATTGAGTGTTCAGTGAACATTTTAAAGTTCATTGTATACAATTATTTGTTTATAGATTCGTAGTCTAAGCTAATTTACTCAAGATATTTTCAAAATTTTATTTTTCATTTTAAATGTTAAATGTATCGACTTAAATCCCAAAGCCAGTTTTATTCCAGGAATATGCATGGATGTCATGCTCTTCCTCAAATACTCATAAGTGGTGTGAAAAATAAATTTAAATCATGAATGACAGATTTCAATCCCAAAGCCAATTTTATTTCAGGATTATGCTTGCATGTTATGCTCTTCCTCAAGTTTATTTATTTGAGTTTTAATATGGCTTTCAACACTGTATAGGTCATATCACCATGGGTAGTTTTATGGATAGAGGAAACCAGTACATACAGTTGGTCAAGGCTCTGTACTGTAAACTTCCGACCATCAGTAAGCAACTACCAACTTTCCCACATAGGGTCCAGGGTTTGAACCACATACCTCAGAGGTTGGAGGCGAGTGTGCTACCACTGTGTCACTGTGGCCCCTACTCTTACTCAAATACATGTAAGTAGTGTGAGAAATAAATTTAAATCATGTATGATAGATTTCAATCCAAAAACTAATTTTATTCAATGCATTTAAACCCACAAACCAAAACATGTTTCACCTTTGGAAAAAATGTTATGTTTTTGGATACATTTGTGTGTTTGTTTACTTCTAAAGATTACACCGAAAGATGACCGAATCACAACCTTATCTACACCATGGGCCAGACTTTGATTACCATAGACAGAAATTAATATGTGCATGCACAAAATCGTCTGCGCATGCTCACAGTATCAAAATTAGAGGCGGAAATTTTAAAGAGTTTATAACTTCCGTTGGACTCGCAAGGAAATGGACGGTTTGTCACTGACTCGCAAGTATATAAATGGACGTCAGACATTGATCCAAGGATAGGGACGTTCCAAATGCGACCTACCGCAGGTGATACCGCCTTTAGTGTGAAAGGGCTATATCGGACTCATCTTTCTGAATTTTTAATGCCGGTAGTTGCTGACTAAAAGGAAGAGTGATTAAATTTTGAAAAAGATCACAGTTTGGATATAAAAAAAAACAAAATCTGATTTTTCAACAGTACCGTTTTCAATGACTCTGTTGCCTTGGCGGAGGTCTGTACTCTTGGAGGTCCCCCCCCCCCCACACTCCCTATAAAGATACTGAAGTGATATGAGAAATAAATTTTGTTCACGGAAGTCCCAAATAACATTTCCCAGTAAATTTCCAGTTTACTTGCAAAAAGAATGACCCTTTGCCCCGCTTCTCCCACCTCCACTATGTTCCCCGCGTTACATCAATTATTCATGAGTGTCTCCTGCCACAATTGTAGATTGTGTGGCTGTATTTAAAACCCAAGGTTTTCTATTAAGTGAAGCTTTCATTAAGTGGCCTTTAAGTATGTGTGCAGGAACAACAGAGAAGAATAGGGGGTGCTTTGCACAGAGTGGAGTGATGCTGTTTACCAGGAAAATACCAACTAGTTAGATCCCCTCACAGAATTCATTGCTGATCCCCAAGGTGAAAAGTCCCTTTAAGATACATGGCTAGTACATTGTGACCATTGTCCTCTTACAGTAAATTCTATAGAGTACACATAAGCCAAATAACTGAACATGTGATTCAATTGATTGATACTTTATATAAATTTTTTATTTATATTTTATTTTGATGACATGTGAGATGTATCACACAGGCAAAATAAATAGAACTACAAAAGCCAAAAAACTCGTTTCCTTGGGCCTGTATGTTACTTTAATTAATAAACTCATGAATGCTGTCAATAAATAAACTGTTTTAATTTTTAGCAAATACATTCAATATATACTGTGCTAGTATATACACCATGTATGCATATGTTTATTCTTTGTGATGACAATTTCAAACCAAATCTTAAGCTCTGGTAACACCGGTGTTTAGATTTAGATTATGGCTAAAACTGTGAGAACACATGTAAAACGAAATTTCATACTTTTATAGCTTTAACCAAATTAACTTAAATAGACATTTTCATACTATAAAGCTGAAACCTAAAATGACTACATAGTAGAGTATCTAGATGGTCTTCTTTCTCACAAACAGTATTGTTTTGGGTCTGGATGAAAGCAAAAAAATGGAAACCACCTGCCATTAGTGTGACAGGGGCTTTAGGCAACAATCTTTAAAACACTTTAAACACCTTTCATTAAGATATAGTCACCCTTTTTGGCTTTAATATTCATATAACACAATTGCAAAATCCATAACTACACATGAGACTCTATCTATATACATTGAAACTTGAATTGTCAAATACACAGATTAAATAAAAACTAACACCATAAAAGCGATGTCTGAAGCTTTTATCCAGTTTTTCTAAATTGACCTATGGTATTTAGGTATTTTTTGAAATGGTGTAACTTTATTGGTGTTGGCTCACATTTTGGGTAAACTCTGGAAATATTGAGCAAGGACTTGTAGTGGTTCAGTCTACACCTTATTATTTTCATTGTGCATATGCTTACCATACATGTTGGACAGTGATGCCGTACCTAGTCACCCACAGTAATATGCCAGACATTCCAAAGCCCCTGTCCTACTAAATGTAGTGATTCCGTGGCGATGACAGGCGATAGAGATACATCTACAAACATTATCTACAGTTGTGCTACAGAAATAAATGGCCAAGACTGGACATGGCAGATACTGATTGATGACACAGAAAGATACAGAATAACACAGAATCAACACTCTAAAAATGACATAACATCAGAAAGATAAGTTGTGAGCTGCTAACAACCAAAGAAATTGGTTTATGATTTTGGAGACAAAAATGCTCACTTGTAAAGGTCTGAAATGATACATTGTTGGACCGATAACATTTCCATTGGGAATACATTATTGGGGGTCTGTGAGCAAACTCATTATGTTGGGACTTGCATATAACTATATTTTCTTTCTTTTTAGGTTTCAAAATACTTTTGTCCTGCAGTTTGTGTTTGCTGTGAATGTGAATTGGTTCATCTACATGTTGTCATCTGTTATGTTTATAAAATGTAAGAGGACTGTTCCATATCAACAATTAATCTCCCCAATAGGTTTATGGCTCTGTAAATTGTCCATTTGGGAGGTCAATCTAAATCTTCAGTCAGAATACTCATAGACTACGATCAGAACATTCTGCACCAACTTGTAACTGGTAGTTCTGGATCGGGAACATTCAGGAGTGAAATATGCGTTCCCGATTAATTGGAACTGTTTGAATTATTATAAACTATCACCAATCCTTATCACATCTAGCATTTAGGGACCCAATCGCAAACCTATGTTAGAGTGATCTTAACATATGTAAAGCAATATTTACTATCTTAAGTTGGTCCTGGTGATCATACAGACCTTCGTAAGTTTTATTCAGCCAATCAGGAGGAACCGGTAGCCAATTGGACCTCTTCTTGGAACAAGTCTGATGGGTTGGAACCCATTTGCAATGTTTTCAGGAATCAATCAGAAAATTTCTAGACCCAATCCCAATTGTGTTATTTTGTCCAATTACAAGGTTGATTTACAACACACTCGGCATAATGAAGCCACTCACTAAGAATAATCTTAATTTTTGCTTTCGACAAAATACTTTTCAGGGCAAGAATTCTACCTTGTAAAACAAATTAAGCCTTTCAGGTTTGGTGGATACCTTAGACAAGAGAGTTAGCTAGAGTACTTTATTTATGACCTAGGATTACATCAACCTGTTCATAAAAGACTCTTACTGTCAGACTTAAAGGGGTCTAAAAATACTGTTTATATGGCTAAAAATCAGGCAAACATGAAGTCACATAAAATCATTATTTTCAACACATACATGACATCTTTTGTTGGTTGCAAAAACTGCCCTGTTCTTAAATAGTTAGTCAAGTGTATCTTTTATGTTGGTATGTTCCAAACAGAAAATCCATTAAGCATCATTACCTTTCATAATTAGCAATAGATAAAGTGATTCATCAACAAAACCTTAAATTGAGTGTTAAGAGTCGTTCATGGTCTACAAATGTTCTTTATAATACCCCCTAAAACACAGAACCACAAATTACCTCTGTTTTACTGAATATTCAACATTGAGACACATCCCCTAACTTGCTACCCAGTACAGTCATTAAACTCTCTTGCTATATGAATGAAAAAAATCTTTGTTTTTCTATTGCAAAGTTTGCATCATTACATTAGCTGCAGATTAATCTGTGACATGAATACACAAATGGGGACAACCAGCTGTGTCCTGCTGGTGATATTGAGTTGGGCAAAGATAATTTCCGTCTGTGATTAAGATAGGGCATAGCTTAATATTATCAGAGGTCTGAGTCAGTGACTGCTGTTTTAAGAAACTCTTTAAGTCTAAAGATATTGATGGCATACTTCAATTAGCCATATCAATTTTACAGGATATATGTATTTTTTATTTAAATGTTCAGTATTTTAATTTTGATTTTAAAGCTAGCATAGTATCTGGCTTATATTATCCAGCTAAACTGGATGACACACAAATGATTTTAAGTCAATGGATATGATGTTAGATTCCTTTCTCTCACTTCTCACCAGGAAGCCAAATTTAGGTTGAGTAAACCATCAGGGGGCGAGTGAGTAAGTGTGACTAGTGTTAAATGTCACATTGTCATCAAACGGGAAGCCATCAAAAGAATTGTTAATATCCTATTCACAATAGATTCAAGTAAGAATACGTGTCTTCCAATAGGGCACATGTATCATACCCCTTGTCTGCCATGTACTGTTTTAGATACACTAGTATATAAATGTACAATTGATAATACATATAGAACATGTTGGGTGTTAGAACAATCACCTGAATGTCCCTGTACTCACGTTGGATTCAGGTCTGGACTTCTTTGTGCTTCAAGAATCTGGCTGTGGGTTGAACTGTGACTAACATATGTCAGTGTTGAAGGTTATTTGCATAATTATGTTATTGAAACTTAGTCACACTGGGTTAAGTTACTTGCCTGGGGTATAAAAACTCTAGTCTCAAATGGTGTCTTGTTTTGGTGATCTCATACTTATTCAATTTACAGACTCTTTCTTAAATTACAACCCACTTCACATATACTAAGAAAAAAAGTGCATTGTCCTTTTTAATGGAAGTCATTGTGTTTTTATTACTGGGAAAAAATAATTCAAACTTTTTCTATTATCTGTCACCGAAAGTCTTTAAAAATGCATATGCGCCGAAACAGGTACAACTATATAAATATTTGTAACAAAAAAATATCAACTAAATAACCTTTTGTAGTGTTATTCAATGGGCGATAATGCAATTTGTATATGAATTATCAGTACCCTAACTTGTCAGAGAACCATTCCGTATACAGCTTACAATGCTCTATTATTGTACGAAAAAATTTGATTGGTTACCAATTGAATTTATTTTGTATTTCCTGTTATGTGCTTATTAAAGGTATGGTGCTAAATTAATAAGCCAAGCACTACAAGACAAAGCAAGAAGTGTCTGAAAACACACAAACCCTCACCAGGGGGTAGTGATGAAAATTTCTTCAAAATTTTAGGTTTTTTATCCAAATTCAGATCAACTTCAAGGAAGACCAAGCCATGGATACACTGCAAATAATAAAAACAATAGCACTTGGATGAGGAGTGCAATAAGAGGGCTTAGGCTCACAAAGATATGTTGATACATGCAGGGTGGAAGGACCAGATGTAAAATAATTACTGTCTTTGTGTTTAGTGGAGGCATCGGGTTTCATCTGGCCTTCATCCATCCATTGTACTATGCTGAACTCCATATTCTTGACACTGTGGTTGGGTTGATTGTAGTGTCAAGAGGCAGGGGTGGATCTCAAGGCATAGTAATGCTTAACACTTCTGTAGTGTTAATACATTCTTTGCCTGATGGGTCCTTTAGTTTCTCCATTATATTGGAGGCCACATTCATTGCAATTAATAATGTAAATATCAATATTCAATTCACATGTGCTTAGGGGGGAAGGTTGATGCATTTGAAGATCTTTTTAGAGAAGAAACTTTTAATTTCATCGTTCTTGTGACTTTTTGGACAATATGTGCATTTTCCTAGTCTATTCAACACTGGAAGAAATGGTCCCGAGGTGGGGATATTTTTTGGTATTGGTGGATACTGTACAACTGAAGAGGTCAATTTATCCTTTTGGCCAATCTCTTGGTTGATTGATTGATTGACTGATTTATGATCATGCCTGGTACCTCTTTTGGTTATATTGTGATGGAACCATCATTATATGATCATCTAAGTCACTATGTATCTGGTCATACCTGACCCAGAATTCAGACGGTCACCCACACAAGTAATAACCAAGCACATTGCTGCTTAACTTCATTCATTAGACAGGAACTAGTCAAGCTACACCACATAGGTAAATCATGTCCAGGGGCAAAGGTCATAAATTATACACAAGGCAAGCGATAATTAGAAGAAAAAGATAGTTTACTCTGATACAGGGCTGGATCGATATAGACCAACATTCATATGCTTAGATCAAAATTGGGGTTTTATGTCCCATTCAACAGCCAGGGTCATATTGAAACAGGGTCCTCAGCACTATTACTTGTGAGAGTCAAACTGTGAGGTTATAGAAAATGATTTGATGCCAGAAGCTGCTGACCCACTACTCCAATGGGGACCTTCTATATGCTTAGAATGATCTTATTTAATGGATTTTCTTTGGAAATAATGGATTTTTGGAGTGATCTGGCTTCCACTGCCACTTATCACTGCAGTATGTGTACTGTTGATACAGTGACCAACTATAATTTCCAATCTTATGTTGTGATTGAGAAATCAAACATAAACCAAGAGCAGGATTATAAAGTTAGGTGTTTGGCTCGGGGAAAAAACCTAGGGCCGGATATAACCCAACTGAATAACAAAACTAAGTGCTTTCACAATACTGTGGACAAACTGGAAGCACTGGGGGGGCAAATGTACCAGTTGATGTTAACAATTTTGTCAGAAGTAGATATGTTTGTGACAATATAGAAAACAATATGATAAGAAACTTAGATTAGCAAATCTCTGACTGAACATCAAATTTCAGCTTTGCAACAATAATTTTGTCTCAGATAAACAAATCTAACTGAACATCAGGTTTTAACTTTGTAATTTGTGGATGTAACAATACTTTTTGCTTATTTGGTTGGTTATTTTTCCACTCTTTATCTCAACAAAGTTGGCCCCATTTTCGGTACAAGTGAACCTGTCAAAGCCGTAGTTACAAGTAAAATGTTATTGATGGAGGTTTTGTTTCTGTTATAGACCTACATTGTGTCAACAAAACTGGCAATTTTTAAACAGTAACGGTTGCAATTCAGATCGTGGTTGCTTTCGTAATTTGGCGTATGCCTAAAATTGGCACGAAGATAGTGTAAACAATGAATTGAAAAAATTGTGTGCAACCCAACACAATATATATATACCACACATAGCAAGAAAAAAATGGTTTAATTCCTTCTTGATGGTAAAGACAAATTTGGGACTGTGTGAAAAGTAAAAATTAAGATATTAAAACTTACTTTAACTAGAGACTAGATTAGCCTAGCCACTGGATGATACTGACTACAGTTACCAAAAAAAACACGTGTTGTCTTTTCTCAAATGTGCCGCTTTTTATGTAAATTAGGCAGAAATACAGCTTTTTCTTGCAAAAAAGAACCCTTTTAATTGCGATTTGATTGCCTAGTGAAATTAAAATGACTGTTATTTATTGACTGCTTGCCAATTTGAGTCAATAGGTTTAAGATTTAATTAGAATAGAATAGAAACATTTATATAGCGCAAAATTGATGCAACATCCTCTAATGTGCTTGAAATCAAAAAGGGAAAGTCGAGGGACGTTCGAGGTCATGATCCAAGGTTAGCGCCCGCCAGGGAGATGTACTATGGTGGAGGATATGCTAATCTAAACAAGTAGGTCTTTAGCTGGCTACGGAAACCTGTTATTGTTTGTTGTGATCGTACTGATTGTGGGAGTCTGTTCCATTCTATGGGGGAAGCCACTACAAAACCTCTCCTACCGATGGCCTTTTTGTGAGAGGCTGAGGAAAGAGAAAGACGATTTCCACGTGTTAGACAACTGGTTTTGATCAACGATGATAGGTATATGGGTTGAGAGAAATTTATAGCCTTGAAAGTAATTAGATTGTACTTAAACAATATACGGTAAGTGATAGGAAGCCAGTGTAGTTTTTGAAGAAAAGGAGTGACATGGCTAGTTCTATCAAGTCTAAAAACAATTCTACAAAGGGCATTTTGTATCTTTTGGAGTTTAGCAACATTGTACTTACTGATGCCATAAAGTAGGGAATTGCAGTAGTCAAGTCGACTACTGATCATTGAGTTTGCAAGCAAGGCTGCAGTTTCCACACTGAGGAATTTACGAATACGTCTTAGGTCCTTAAGGTGGTAGTAGCAGGCTCGACACATATTAGTTATGTGGTTGGAAAAGGTGTTTCCAGAGTCAAAAATTACACCCAGGTTCTTGACTGTATCAGTAGGGGAAATAGAATTTCCGAGAAGTTGAGTAGGGAATTTATTTATGAGGGACTCTCTGGCTTGTCTATCACCTATTATAATAAATTCAGTTTTCTTGGGATTGAGTTTCAATTTCACGCCAGCCATCCAGTTTTGGATACATGTAAGACACTCTGTAAGCTCAGCGAAACTGGAATCAAAATTCCTATTGTCCAATGCTAGATATATTTGGGTGTCATCAGCATATAGATGGTGGGTGACATTGAAATTGGAAATGATATTACTGAGAGGGGTTGTGTAAAGGGTAAAAAGGAGGGGGCCCAGGACAGAACCCTGAGGCACACCATACGGAAGTGAGAACACATCTGAAAAGCTATTTCCTAATTTAACCTTCTGTTTCCGGTTTGAGAGATAGGATCTGATCCACCTCAACACAGTGCCATCAACCCCAAACCAATCTCTTAGGGAATTAAAAAGAATGTCATGGTCGATAGTGTCGAATGCCGCTGAGAGGTCTAGCAGTGTGACCAGACATCCTCTCAGCAAAGCGTCTGAAGCGCAAGTGTGAGCGAGTATGGCGCAGTAACAACTCTGCAATCAACCGGAGAAGATATCGAGCTGCTGTCAATCGCTACAATTTCCTACTGGAACAATCAAGACGCAGGCACTATTCCACTGTCATTGCTGAAAATAATGGTAACCCCAAGGCTCTGTGGAACACTTTCAAGAAAATCTTGCACAAAACCTCAACTATCATCCTACCCGATCATATTAGTCCTACTGATTTAGCTAACACTTTCGGTCATTTTTTCAGTGACAAAATTGTGAAAGTCAGAGTTGCTTTAGAGTCATCAGTGCCTTACCAGAGTCCAACGAAGCAGCAATGTCATTCTGGATTTTCAACAGCGCTGTTTCTGTGGAATGGAGTCTCCTGTAAGCGGATTGGTTGACATTGGAGAGCCCCTCGCTATCGATATAATTATTTAACTGTTTGGCAACTACTTTTTCGATCAGTTTGGATAAGAAACTAAGGTTGGATACCGGTCTATAGTTTTTTAGGAGATTTCTGTCTAAGTTTGGTTTCTTGAGAAGAGGGGTGACATATGCTGTTTTGAAACAGTTTGGGAAACTCCCTTCTTTGAGTGAATAGTTTATAATATTGGTGATTGGAGTGACCAAAATGTCCGCACACTCTTTGACTAGTGTGGTAGGGATTGGGTCCAGGTCGGATGATTTGGTGTTGGATGACCTTAGGATTTTGAGGATGTCATCCTCAGATACAGGCTCAAAAGAGGTCAGGGCACTGCTATTACTCTTCGGTATTGTGAGGGAAACAGGCACTGATGACTCTAAAGCAACTCTGATTTTCACAATTTTGTCACTGAAAAAATGACCGAAAGTGTTAGCTAAATCAGTAGGACTAATATGATCGGGTAGGATGATAGTTGAGGTTTTGTGCAAGATTTTCTTGAAAGTGTTCCACAGAGCCTTGGGGTTACCATTATTTTCAGCAATGACAGTGGAATAGTGCCTGCGTCTTGATTGTTCCAGTAGGAAATTGTAGCGATTGACAGCAGCTCGATATCTTCTCCGGTTGATTGCAGAGTTGTTACTGCGCCATACTCGCTCACACTTGCGCTTCAGACGCTTTGCTGAGAGGATGTCTGAATTCACAAAGCCTTTGTCGGGGTGCACTGGAGCCATTTTCCTCTTTATTGGGGCATGCTTGTCTAGAATGCTGCACAAGGTGTTGAAATATTGGTGACTGAGCAAACTGGCTGTTCTGTGAGGATGCTTGATTAGATCAGAATTCAGGATGTCCTCTTTAAAATCCGTGATGTTTATCTTGTGAATTTTCCGGGTATTAACTTGTCTAAATTTGCAGGGAACCTCAATAGGTATATTGACCGAAAAAGTGATGGCAAAATGGTCAGATAGCCCAGCTATAACCTTAGCGCAGAGTGCCTTTGAAAAGGTGTCCCTCACACATATGACATCTAATATATGGCCATGAATGTGTGTTGGGGAATCAATAATTTGGGTGAAATTATATTGGCAGAGGGAATCATTGAATTTCTGCGACCAACCGTCCTGTTTATCCAGGTGTAGATTTAAATCACCTAATATTACATTTTCACAACATGATAAGGCAGCACCTTCGACAAAGGAACTGAAATCCTCAATGAAATTGGCTTTGGAAACATTGGGAGGCCTATACAGTATGGAAAACAATATCCTGAGCATTGCCTGTGGATAGGTGAACAGATATGGACTCGAAAGTATTGAAACACGGTTGAGGCAGAACCTTAAAATCAATATCATCACGGATGAAAAACCCGACACCACCACCTCTCCCCTGCTGGCGTGGAACATGAGTACATTTATAGCCCGGAGGAGTGACACTTGCTATAAAGCTGTCTGTGTCGTCTGGTCGAAGCCAGGTTTCAGTGACCGCAATAATATCAGACTTATTGCTATTGATAAATTCTGCAAGAGCAACAGACTTGTTTCTAATGGATCTAATGTTTATTAGACTCCCAGTTAGAAGGCTAGTATTTGGGCCAGGATTTATACTGACATCCCCTGAGAGGATCAACAAGATGGACACCCATGGGCTGACATGTTTATATGAATGTGTTACCCTACGAATATGTCCTTGTATAGCCATAAAGGCATAATTGACCCCATTGAGACATGGGTGAATGCCAGAAGCAAAATATATGGTTGAATAGGTGGGGAAAGAAAAAGGCAGACTTGAGGCAACAGGAATTGGTGTTGTAGAAGGGTTGTCAGTGGTGGTATTGGTTGCTCGAGCAACCAGCAAAAAGTAAAGACAGAGCCAGAAAGTGCAATGCATGTCCAAAAGAAATACCAAAAAAAAAAAAAAAAGAAAAAGAAAACTAGAAAAAGATGAACCTACCTTTCCTGTGTACCCACCTGTCTAAACAGCAAACCATAGATAAGTAATTTTAAGAACACTAAAAAGATTGGTGCAGGATTAGTATGGACAAGGTGTGATATTGTTTGGTTGTAATTTTATTTAAGTTATTGGGTTAACTAGTTATGGTGAGAAATGGACAAGGTGTGATATTGTTTGGTTGTAATTTTATTTAAGTTATTGGGTTAACTAGTTATAGTGAGAAATGTTGAAACAATGTGTGAGAATCCGCGGGAAATGTCCGTTGAGCGATAATACCCGATAGAGCACTATTTACAATTTTACCAAGTTGAAGGAGGTAGTATGTGCAAGCAGTGAATGTTAAACAACTAAATATTTTATAAAATGACAATAAAAACAGATACAGACCAGCAAGCTGTGTAAAAACGAGAATATTAGTACCGGTCCGTTATGACAATATAAAAACACGTCTCGCCTGGCGAACGCTAAACTAAATATTATCATTTAATTATAATATTGAGAGCAGCATGAACATTAAGTGGTTTCCTATTACTTGAATATAAGCCAGAAAAGTGACCTAGCTTTCATTTGCAACATCCTATGTTGTGTGACATAGCATTAGTACTTTGTGAGATTAAAATCTCTCTTATTTGGTCAAAGTGGCACCTGCCAATGAATAATTCAATAATTTCCTTTTCATTGCATTTCAACTCCAATTAATTAAGACCAATAAAGTTAATCCATAATGAAGGGTCGGCAATAAACTACTGACAGCACTCATTAACCCCACAAGACCTGAGATTTTGAGTCACTGGCAATATTCCCCACTGGCGATAAAGAATGTTAATGGGGGTGTTCCACTGGGGCTGTCTTGTTGGTAACTAAGGATTTTTCGAGGGTCGGGAACAATGTTTACATAGTCAGTTATGGTCAGTTGAATTTTCCCAGCTTGTGGGGTGGGTCAGCAAAAAATCAAACATGTTTGATATTTCACCAACCCTCCCGACTCTTGTACCAGACCAGGGCTCTGGCCAACTGGAAACCGACTTGTCCTTGTCACTTCCAGTCTTGTCCTTATCACTTCCAGTCTTGTCCTATCATGAAACCGGCTTGTCTTTTGTCACTTAAGTAGTGCAGTCTATTTCCAGCATGATCTGATTTAAACATATGACCAAAAATTATGTTAGGAATGACAAAAACAGTGCATATAATCACAATCTTAAAGTTAACAGTTAGGAAAGGTCAACATGTATGCTGTAAAATACTAAGATACCTGAAAAAAAATTATTTAGTTAAACAATAATAAAATTCCAGACTATTTCAACAGAGCAATTTCTGGGCAAAAAGAGTAACTTGTAACTGGGAGATATAGAAGCTATAAAGTCCAGTTAGAGTGTTTAAAACATACACAAGGACCTTTTTTCTTGTTACCATAAACAGTCAGTTCGTGGAGTTTTAAGATAATGTGATACAGTCATAGACTTCAAAGACACATTCCAAATGAGGGTATCTCTTGAATCTTGTCAAATTAGTGTAACTTGAAGTAAAAACTGTTTTCCTGGTATATTTTACTAAAAAAATGTTACTTATTTGTTATTGAAATATGAGTTACTAGAAAGGGTGTCTTTGACTTTGCTTATTTAATTTAGTTTCCCTACCACTACCGCCAATTTAAAAGAGCAGTACATATATGTGATGTTAAGCTATCTCTAAACAGAGCAAACAGTACAAAAGCATGTTACATTCAGAATTGTTTTAAAGAGTTGTTATAATCACTTCAAAATAAACAAAACTATCACAATACAACTGTAAAACAAAGCAATTGTTTGTATCTTGTGAGCACTGAGTTTCAGTGCTTTTCTTTTGCTACCGATGTTTTACTTACATAAACTCTCTGGACCTACACATGTGGTATCATGGATGTTAAAATTCTCTAGACTTAGACACCTGCTTTCAGCCCCTGCCCTATCATGCACTGTGTTTTCCCCTTCAGCCCAACATTGTTTAAGAATGGATTTGTCTTTTTTTCAGGGAGGTGTGGATGATGACCGCAATATTTGTAAGGCTTGTTTCATTCAACTGCATGATTTCATGTGGGTTAGATTGTATCTGACCGATGAGGTTGCTATTCTGGTGGCTTATGCCTTGTTGAGTAGTCATCCTGATTGCTGCAATTCTTTCTTCAAGAAAACTGCAGTGTATCCAAAGCACACTTGCTAAGATTGTCAGAAACTGTACCAGATACACACGGGGTTCTTCTATCTCAATCCACTCCATTGGCTTCCAGTTGAATTTTCCTGCATCTTCAAAACGGTCACATTGGTTTATAAGTTTCTTCACAGTGGTCATCCCAGCTATTTTGGTCCTCTTTTGTCATTCATTGTGGAAAATATTGCACAAGATACAACTTTTCTAGGGGTTCCTTGATTCTACACATCTGTACATAATTTAAAAAACACTCCGGCTACAGCTTTGCTTTTGATGTTCCCACAGTTTGAAATGATTTACCAGATGATGGTTATTCTTCCCCAACACTTGCCTGTTTCAGAAAAAAATGGCTGAAACCTTGCATCTTCAAAAAGACTTTCCCACCTTAATGTATAAACTATCCTGCATCTCCATGGTATTGACCTGGCTCAAGGTATGGAATGATAGCATCAGCTCAGCCACATCTCTTCTATAATCCAGAAAGAAACTGAAAACTTATCTCTTCACAAAAGCCTACCCATTAATTATTTTCTTCTGATCTTCTCTGTGCTGCAAACCCTCCAACCCGCCTATGTATTTTGGTTTTTTCATATCTTGGTTGATGTTTCTTGCAGTCAATCTTTTGATAGAGATTATGCACTATAAAAGTTATATTAGAATTATATATAAATTTATATTTTTGCTAATATCTGAATAAGACTATAGCTGTTGAACAAGAAGTAATAACCCCAAACTTCTCTGACCTTTGAATCCACCTGCTTAACTACAATGTTTATACACATAAGAATATACAGAAGATGAAAGCAGAGGAAAGGCTGTTAATATTACCATTGATAGAAAAATTGTACACGATATGACAAAAAGTCTCTCAACATAAAATTTTAAGTTGCTTTTTGCATTATATTACTGTTGATACATTCCAAGTATAGTTTTTACCATACCTCTTTCAAGTCTAAATGCCTTTTGGTATGCCTCTGTTTGAAAAAAAAAAATAATTTTCATCCTGTAACTAAAGACAAATTAATTTTATTGAAGTTGCATTTCACTGTTGTTGATCTTTAAATGGCAAATTTATAAAAAAAATTCAATTTACAGTAATTTTATCTATGGCTGTAGAAAATGTTAATTAATTGCTTAGAACTGTAGAATGTCTGGAGGTCCTGGCAATTTTTGAACATTTAAATAACGAAATATAAGAACAATTTAAAAAAAAGAGTTTTATGACGTTTAAACATTAAACACATTACAATTTCTTATAAAAATACAATGCTGTGTCTTTGACTTCAAAATGTCTTATGTCATATGTGGGCTACATTTTAAGGGGCATTCTCAATTATCAGTATTTATCAATTCAAGCAGATTTAAATGTTGGTTGTGTTTCAATTGTCTTTGTCATTTATCTGTTCAAGATAATGTAAGTGTGGGCATCCCTCATTGCTGAACATGAACAATATAATACTCATGCTATACATTCATATTATATTGTCATTTTCAGTCGTAATATTTTTTAATCTTCCTATCTCATCTCTGAAGTGGAAGTTTAATGATCAGCATATATCCAGTTTTTGATTGATTTAAAAATATTAAAGTAGTGACATAGCCTAAAAGTACCAGAAAGATGATGAAATGTGAGCCTGGATGGATAAATTGTATGTTTTGGGTATTGCACCCTGTTTGTTTAGCTACAAATCTACTCAATTAGTCATATTCCCTTTAGAGATAAACAGTCAGACACATTGATGCTACATTTGAAGATTGAATGAGGGGGTTAGTATTGTGTAGTCTGAACAGAATAATCAGACTGCAGTTTTGCAAAATTTGGGGAAAATGGGGAGTTTTTATTAATATACCTTTATTTGTTATTTGCAATTTAGTCATTTATCTAATGAAAGGAAAAAAATGAAATTATAAATTTGCAAATAAAGAAAATGACAATAGATTTTCGAAACTGATAAATAGTCAATAATAATGAAAAAATAATGCACTTCTTTGTATCAAAGTTTGTATTTGAACATTGTTCTTAGTAAGATTCATTTCATATAAAATGTAAATGAATATCCCCACATACTTGTGAGATATGCCTCACTTATTTTAGAAAACTGGTGTAGTTGTTCAGTGAAATATCATATATGCATATTGGCTTGTAAATTTAAATGCTCATTGAATGGGAACCATTGCAAACCCATATGTGAAATCATTGTGCTTTTGTTGCTTGGAAATTGGCTAAATATATGGTAAATGGTCATTAACTAGTTCTTCTGGTTAACATGTAAATTTCGGCGGAAATAGAACTTCCTTTGGTGAACACCAATCTTTCTATTTCCTAACTTGAATGACTAATTAAAGTATAAAAACAGGCGTTTTTTGCCAGCCACCTTTGTTCACCAAGAAAAGTTAAAGATTGTACATATGATTCAAACCGAATATTACTTGTAACATATTTGTGAAATAATTACTTATAGCTACTGCTTGCAATGGTGGTTTGTCTGCTCAGTTATAACACAAAATCATGAATTGTACTTACTTTGTGTAAATCAAACTGGATATACCCAAGTTGCTAACATGCGTTTTTTAGATGACTTGCAATAGGGTGATAAGACAGTTTCTTTTTGAAAGTGGCACTACCAAATTGCCACATGACCAATCGCTCTGAAGGTTATAGGGGTGTGTTACTGGTACACATTTTGGTAACTTGCTGTACAGCCAACCCTTTGCAGCTAGTCACCATCCATTTTGAGAGGGAAGAGCATACATGAACAGTCCCAGTATTGGATCACAAGATCACAGAAATATAGTTTAATGACTCAGCATACAACCCACTGGATTGCATTAAAAATCTGCTATTTGAAACCTAGTAAAAAAGGGTGAAAATTACAGTCATATAGCAATACGGCCGGTCAAATACTCATTTGTGGCAAGACTTGCATAAATCCTGCGACTATTGGTTGCAACTGTATTTTCCCCATTGACAACAGGCTGTATTCCTTGTGAATGACCTTTTGTCTTTCAAGACTAACTGCACACAGCACACAACTTGTTTGTGACTGTATTTAACTGGCTGGTAACAGGCCATCTGTCACTGAAATCCAGTGAGACTATCCCGGGGTCAGTAGGCTTAGCCTGTTCCATGATAGCCTGTTCCATTCAGGAGGAGTGGCTACTGCAAAACTACACATATCCATGCATCAGTTGAGTCTAGTCAAAGAAACTGAAAGACAGTTGCCCAGTGTGAGGTCACTAAATTTAATTAGAGATGAGAGGTACGGAAAATTGGTTAAAATGAAATCTTAAATGTAAGAAGGTTGTATATAAACAATATGTGATAATCAACAGGAAACAAGTGTAGTTTAATCAGGAAGTGTGTAACTTGACTGAATTTTTCAAGTCTCTGAAGTCTACTGATGTATGTCTTTGTTGTTTGATAATGCAAGGAGTTACAGTAGTCTGGGTAGCTGGTGACCATGGCATTAGCCACCTTAACAGCTATTTCATGGGTGAGATACCGGTGGAACCTGCAGAGTTCCTAGAGATGGTAATAGCAAAACCAACATAGACTAGCCATACATCTATTTATTGAGATATCTGCTTCCCGGGTGACACTCAGGCTCTTGACTTTCTCAACTGGTTCCATTACATAACGAAAAGGCAGGTTTTCTTTCAGAAAAGAAGGAATAATAATTTTGTTTGACAACAACAAAGAGAAAGGGAGTATAGAAGGAAATATTGTCAGATTTTTTGCGAAAAAATGGATCTGAGATTCATTAACTTATGTGGTTATTTAGAGTTTAAATTTGAAGAGGCAATTCATACTTCAATTTACAGTCATTGAATATTTGTGAGTCCGAACAGGACCTTGATGTGCCAATGTTCATCCAAATGAATATCCAGTCGGCATCCACCAAAGCCATCAATACTGTAAAAAGAATAGCTTATTATTATTTTATTCACTGCCACTTGCTTGAGGCATATGTGTTTTCCAGCTATGCTACCCATAACATGAGGAACATTCCTTCTACTTTTGAAGCCTTGTTCTAGTTAAACTTTAAGCTTTTTGAATTATTTGATTGTTAATACATTCTAACTCCAGTTTTAGCACACCTCTATAAAAAATAATTGCCCTTTATTACATCTTTTCGAAAAAAAATAATAATTTCCAACATATAACTAAAGACAAATTATTTTTTGGAAGTTGCAGTTCACAGCTGTTGATCTTTTAATAGCAATTTGATAAAAAATACAATTTACAGTAATTTTATCCATATCTGTGTTGGTCACAGTTTTTAAAGTGAAGTAAAAAATGGGCTAAAGTTATCTTTCGTGATAACTAATTGCTTTGGAACTGTAGAATGCATAGACGTTTTGGCAATAATTTAACATTTAAACCTTGAAATTTAAGAATAATTAAAAAAAAAAAGTTTTATGACATTGAAACAACTTTGAAATGTTATATGTTAGTTATTTTTTCTGTTCAAGCAGATGTAAAGTTAGATTATGTTTTTCAGTTCATTCCTATTCATTAGTTTAAGCAGATTTAAAATTGAGTCAGATGGTATGAATAGCTAATAAAATATACCCACAACTCACACATGTTGGTTGATGCCTAGGGGTGCTATGGTGTGCAGTTTAAAAATCCAGGACAGTTCATGACTCCTTCTCATTACTGTCTCAATGGGTTCACACTTGGGTGTGCACCACTCGTAACACTGAAATTCCATGTGATTGGCTCTATGGTTGTCTATAGTAAAGTATCTAGAGACTGGGGTGCTTCTTGTTCATTTGGGGTTTAGAACTGAAGCTCTATGTTTATTTTTCCATAATTTAACCTAATATAGGGATATACCATAAAGAATCCATGCTCTATTACTCCTTTGTGATGTAAATCCAGAATTTGTGCTCTAAATTTGCGTAGAGCAGGGATTTTTATGATATATCCCTATTCTAACATGACATGTCCATAATAAAATATTTTTATTACTTTTTGGTATTGTATTTTACTTTTTCAGGAGGCTAATGATAACCGGAAGTAACAGCCACAACTTCGCGAGAATATAGTGCATAGTATTTTTATGCGATTAGCCAATCAGAAACTTTGTTATATCATGTTAGAATATGAGCTCATTCTGTTTATTGTTGAAACAAAGTGGTGAATAATTAAAGAAAGAAAGATATCCCTCACTTATGTAAATAACCAATATAATACTCATGCTACAGATCCAGTGTGAAAGAAATTACAGTAGTGACATGGCAATGAAATTATTACAAAGGTGGAGAAATGTGGGTTTTGATGCACTGATAAATTGTCTGTTTTGGTTTTACACCTTGATTCACTCAATGGTGGCTCTAAAAATATTTACCAATCTATCAAATTGGTTATATTTCCTTTACAGACAGACACATTAATTTATTACATTTGTAAAGATTTGGTGAGAGAAGCAGGTAAGTATTGGATAGTCTGAACAGGATAGTGAGACAGGGGTTTTTGAAAAACTTTCAAAAGATCGGGAGACTTGGTTGTTATGTCTTCAATTGTTACTTGCAATTTTCATGGCAATTCAATCATTTATAAAATGAAAGAAAGAAATGATAAATTTCCATTTTGTGGTGAATGACAACCATTTTAAAATGTGATATCAGATTTTTACATTTTCTAAAAATGATAGTCAATCTAAATGAAAAAGTGAACCTTCATTATATCAAAGTTTCTTTTTATACACTTGTTCTCAGTTATATTCAGTTTATATATTGAATGAGTAGCCTCTCAAAACACAAAATGATGAATTGTAGTTACTTTGTGTAAATCAGCATGGATTTCTTTGAAGAAAAATATACCCGAGTAACCATTAGACTTTTTTCTTAGATGACTTTTTACAGGTGAATAAGGTATTTTCTATGCAAAACTGACACCTCTAATTGACACAACACCAAAGAATGTGAAGGTTATAGGGGTGTACCGATATTGAACAATCACTGAGCATTAATATACACTTAGGTTACAATTAAGATTACATGAACAAATGGTTGTTATAATTTTAAAGAGCAATAAATCTCTTTGATGATATATCACACCAGAGAATTTTGAAGCACAAAAACAGACTGTCCTAGGGTCATACAGGGACAGGCCCTTAGCATTGACACTTGTCGAAATTGAACCCACACGGTGATAGCGTGAGATTATATGCCAAACTTACTAACCCATGGGTCACTGGTGACTTGTCCCGTCTAGAGTAGATACCTTAAAATTAAAATTATTAAATAGCAATAGTATGTTTAATGGTATTAAAAATAACGATTGATCTCAAACCATAGTACAATTCAGAGTTTTAGACCCACACATTGAACACATACATTTTAAAGGTTAAAATACATACTTTTTTCAGAAAACATGTTATTCCACCATCATGACAAGTACAATATATTATAACTTAAAAAACTGCAGTTTTTGAGGCTTTATTATCAAATGTTCTAGTCTGGGTACAAAATCTCCAGGTACAAATTGTATCAATACAAAAACTCATGGTATAAAATGTCTGGGTATGAAGTAACACCCGTCAGGCCCAACAAATCACATATAACATCTTCAGCTTCAGTATTAGACACTGGATCTAGTGTTAGTTAACAGCCACAGGAACAGTCTTTATGCATTTCAACAACACACTGCCCAGGAAAGTACACATTGCACATAGTTGATACTTCTGTTCAATCCTAGACTGATTTTTCTAAAAGATACGTTCATGCACCACGACAGCATCAGCAGCAGTAGCAACAGTCTTTGAGTCAAACACAAACTTTTTACCAGTTGTAACCAGTAACAGGTTAGGGCCAGTTCTGCAGTAGTTTCCGGAACATGTTCCATATCAGACAAAAACAAGCTGAATGAGTTGGCCAATATGACAAAAGCATGTTTTGCAATCATCCTGGGCAGTGAAATCCTGTTGTTGGTTTTCCTTTCTTCCACAGTTAGTCTGGGTCTTCAGTAAGTTTTCAGGATGTAAGTCTGCAAAGAATAAAAAACAGCGTATATCTGGCCAACCTTCAGAAGACCAAGCATCCCATACTTCAGCCTGGCATTCAATTCACAGTCATTGAAGATTTGTATATCTGTTGTGTTTTCCTCCTTAGATAGAGTAATAATTTTTGAAATATTTTGTGTAAGAAACTGTTACTTTTTGTGAAAGAGAAAATGAACAAGATAAAAAAGATTGGTGTATCTGAAATGGGACACTGTGCCAATGTTCACCCACAGCCACCAATACAATGGGAAAAAACTCCTTTTATTATAATTTTCATTGCCAATCTTCTTGGGTTCTTGGTTGATGCATTTATGTTTGCCATCTCTTTTGCTGCTCTCGACATGAGGAACAGCCCATCCAATCCTGAAGCCTTGCTCCAGTTGAAGTCTTCATGAGGGGTGTGGCAAGTTTAGTTTAAAACTCACACTTTAAGTCAGACACAGATTTTCAGCTTTGTCTCACTTGAGATTATGTTGAAATTGGTATTTTCTAAAATACCTCCACGTGAACATGAACTCAAGCTCTCAGCTTATGCTTAAACTTGATTTTTTTTATTTTTGTCTACAGCACAGTCTGTACTTGATTTATTTCCAAAGAAAATATTGTCTGCTTGCTGGGCACATTGTTTGTAAATATGCACATGCAGAGGACACAATATAGCCAACTGTTCCTTTGCGTTTAAGTATAAACTCAGAAAATGAGTTTATGTATGAGTTTTTAAGATTAGTTCAAGTTTAATAATTTTCTATACTATGAAAAGTTTGAGTTTAAGAATAAACGCACAAAAAATTACAGATGGGTGAGTTTTAACTTGAGTTTAAATTTTAAAATTTTCTATACTATGAAAAGTTTGAGTTTAAGAATAAACGCACAAAAAATTACAGATGGGTGAGTTTTAACTTGAGTTTAAATTTAAGAATCTTTGTAAATACATACCAAGTACTTCCTGCTGGAATTCCTCACCAATGACACTGCATACCGTGGGTACAAATTCGGTGATGCTCCACTTTTCAACCCCGGACCTTATGTGGGAAAGTTGGCAGGTAGTTACCGATGATTGGCAGCTTACAGTACAGAACCTTAACCAGCTGTATGTACTGGATTTCTCTGCTTAAATAACTACCCGTCGTGATATGACCTGTACAGTGTTGAAAGCAGTGTAAACTAAATTCACACCCCATACGGTATGTGTGAGTTGATAATTGCTTATCGATGGTCGGCAGTTTACAAAACAGAACCTTGACCAACTATACATACCAGTTTTCTCTGTGCATTAAACTACCTAACATGATATGACCAGTTGAAAGCCAAATAAATAAATAAACCTGTCAGTCAGTGAAGATTTCTTTTTTCCCACCTAAAGTTAAACCCCAGGGCAAACTTGAATTTATCTGAGAGTAGCCACAAAGGGTGTACAGCCAGTCACCAATGATGTCCACCCATGAAACACGCCCATTACAATAGTTTTGATTGTCTTGACTGGTTATACATGTATCTATCAATTTACCAAATAACTAAGCAAAGCAATAGACTTTTAAAATACTTTCTTGTATATCCTGGTCAACCATACTGAGCTCCACAAATATAATTCATGTTGACACCCTAAAAAAAACTAAATTATCAAAAGACAAAGTAGAGAACTTTACAAGTGTTTCATCAGGCCCACTTTTGTGCAAAAGAAAAAAAAACAGTTTCATTCAGTGGGGAAATAACGTATTCCTGCTAAATTAATGCATAATTTAGTAGTTTCCTCTCACGAAATCCCTCCTTCGGCTTCAATTAATTATATATAATAGAGAAAAATTATAGCTGTGGATTCTATTAAATTTCTGACAGTACTCATTAACCCAGACAGATTAATTGTTTTTTTTTGTCTGAAAGGGTGAATACCTAATATATTCTTAGTAATGAGAATTGTACAGCTTCAATCATTTTGGATAATTATTGTTTATTTTTTTAAAAAGAGCGCGACACTTATTTTTTGGTGATAAATAAATTGTGAGATTTTTATACTAAAGATAGCTGTTGGATCTTGAGGGTTTTGTCAATTGTGAACATTTTGAGAAGAATTATAAAATGGAGAGTGGTGAGAAATCATTGTTGAAGCCAAAGTTAGGGTTTTATGTCCTGGGCCCGTATTCACGAAAGGTCTTAGACTTAGCCAGGTCTTAGGCTTAAATCCAGTCTTAAAGTTAAGACTTTTGTCTCAACTAAGTTCTGTCTTTTAAAACTGTATTCACAAAGGGTGACTTAGCTAGGTCCAAGATTATCAAATAAACACAGTGGCTTTCTGTGTCATGTGACCTTTCTTTTCTATTCAAACTATACTATTGGCGACATATATCCTTCATTTAATATATTTTATCTAAGGAAAAGTGCTGTTTTGAAATGGAAAACCTTGTTACCACATATAAACTTCCAAAGACTGCTTTAGTGAGATGTTCTGTATAATTATACTTTATTTACAGCCATTTCAAATTTTGAAGTGGAGAAAAGTTTATGGCAGCCATATTTAAGTCCTCTTTACCAAATTTGAGCCCACTACTAACCAGTCTTAAAGTTGAGCCCTTGGCTTAGCCTAAGACCAGTCTTAAATTCTTTGTGAGCACCACTAAGCCTAAGACAAAATTCTTAGCAGGTTTTGGGTAGAAACTTGAGACAACAGTCTTAACTTTAAGCCTAAACCCTGGCTAAGACCTTTCGTGGATACGGGCCCTGTTCAATAGCCACGGTCATATTGAAACAGGTGGTCAGCATCGCTATTTATTGAAGAATCCACAGAGGTGACAGCCTATGATTAGATGCCAAACCTGCAAGCCTCTAGGATACCGAATACCTGTTAAAGACATTGTTGGTGAAAAGGATGCAGGGTAATATGTTAGGAACTTGAAATGATGCTGCATTCCTTTGCATATTCAAGACTCATATATACAAGTTTAAAACCAATGTGTGAAGAACGTGAGAGTAAAGTACCTCCCAAAGCTTTCCCATTTATGACCTTCGTCTTTTAGGGCAACAAGATGCAGAATATGTGTGTTTTGGTTGTAAAAACCTGTGAAATATAGTGCATGAATACTTTGAATATGACATATAACCAACGAATACATACAGCAAATAAAGTACATATATTTAAATGATGGAGAGCAAATTATTGTCATCACTTTTATTTATTCACCTTTCTTCTGTTTCTTTGCATTCACATGTAAACATACAGGTGGTGAATAGCAAAGTACGCTTTTAACTTTCCATTGCCAGACTCAAACTCATTAGTGGTAAATACCACCTGACAGCTTGCAAAGAATGCAGCTTGATCTCATTAGTGGTAAATACCACTTGGCAGCTTATAAAGAATGCAGCTTGATCTTCATTGTTGAGGTCATCGTAGGGTAAAGCATTTAATTAAACCTTTGTTTATTAAATATGATTTAATTTACACCTGAAAGACCACTTGATAGAAAAGGTTTCAATGCCAGAAGTGAAACATTTTCCTTGTAGATCTTTAGGCTATATTAAGGAAACAATGAATAAATTAAAATATTGGAGAGATACAATATTCATTTTTACCTGAAAAACTTTTTAGATTGAGGCAGGTTCTAACTACCAAGGCCAGCCTATTCTTAACAGTGGATATATGAGGTTTCAGGAATAATATGCTTTTACTTGACAATTAAAAGAATGTCATCACAATAATAACAGGGATCAGTAGAAGATGAGCCAGAATTAGCTTAAGTTCAGTATAAAACATTGAATATTTTGGCAAATCTTTATTCTGTATTAGAATTTAAAATTAGTTTTCTGCTCACATACCACCCACTTGGTGTGCATGGTTCAACCGCAGACAATCTGATACAGCTGGGCATTTTGTGCATAGAAATATGATCCAACCACAATGGAAAAGTAAAATGAATAGGCAATAATTAATGTTGAAGTGATCCAATTCCTACCATGTCTATTTGCACCACATAAGGAGCATTGAAACTATCAGGTACACAGTCTGTATGGCATCTAGTCCATTTGGTGCCGTATTGGCGTGGGTTCAAGAGGAAATTGCTGCATGTTTGAACAAACCCCATCACAGTTCTAAAAAGAGGCATCTGGAATGATTAGTACTTATACAGCGTTTACACCTTTTCGATGATGAAAACTCTGATGTTTCTTTTTATTTTTATTCGCTTCAACATATGTACTGGTTCAACATATGTACAACATGTAAAAGATATACATACAAGTACATTTACGAAAAAAATAAGGTATAGGTTAGATTTACAATTTAGGTACAATTTAAAAAAACAATTGATGCTGTAATGCACCATGACAAAACTAAAGATAGTTATCCCTCAGTAAATGTGGCAAAAAGGACAAAACCATGATCACACATTTAAGACTGATACTAGGTCTCGTTCAATCTAGAAAACACTGACCATGAATTTAGAAAGTATTGCATATTGTTGTTTACTTTTGCAACATAATTTTGGTCATTGTAGATATCAATAAAATAGACTCTAAAACCTTTTAAACTCAATGTTTTGTTACTGTGTGCACAATCAAAAACATATTTTTAACAGAAAGAATAAGTACATTTTGGGGGAAAATGTTTATCAAAAATTCAAAGTATACAAAAATTATGGTCACTGGATTTAATTCAATAAGCACATTGAACTCTCTCTTTAGCCATGACCTTAAATCCAACCAAAATTCAGACACCTTCGGACAAGATATAAAGAGATGACAAATGGTCTCATCACACATACTGCAACATCTGCAGTGTGAGGAGTGGCTTATTTTAGCCTTACTCAAGTAGGCTGTGGTACCCAAAATTCTTTGAATAAGTCTAAACTGGAACCATATGAAGTCATTCCCTCTTAAAGACGTGAAACAAACCTTATAGATGTTAATCTAGTCTTTTTCATCCAGATCAGTATTCAAAATGTTGTTCCATTTATTTTTCAGAGGCAAATTATTGGACTGTTGATTTAAAATATTGTAAAATTTTCTAGTTCCTGAAGTTGAAGGATACAAAAGTTTGAGGTAAGAAGGCTGACATGGTCTTGGGAGGATCATAACAGAAGTGTTGAAATTTTCCATATAATTTTTAAGCATCTTTTAATTCTAGTATACTCCAAAAATTAGTCTTGATGTTAAACTGTCTCTGGACTTCCACTTTGATCAATGATTCTGCTTTCATTGTCATGTAAATCTAATGGTGAATATATACCTGTATAGTACCAGTGGGGGAAAAATAAAGGCTCACTAGAGATCTGAGGGTTATACCATAAGGGGCATGACAATGCTTCATTTTTGAAAGTTTGATTTTATCAAGTAGATTACCCCAAGCACTTCACCCCAGAAAGGATTTGAGATTTTTCTAGAGATTATTCTAGACCAAAGAGGTCCCATCATGTATAGTTTTTCGGTAGAAACTAAAGTTGAGAATAAATTAGCATAAGGAGCATTGGGGTAATTGAGAAGACGCTTTATCCATGATATTTTTGGGGATTTGATAATGAGTTCCAGATCCAAGCATTTTAAGACCTCCAAAAAGGTAACTATTGGTAATCTGTTTCCTATTCACCTTGTCTGGTTTGTTATCCCAAATAAATACATACATAGACTATTCAGATTAGTAATAAATTTCTTGGTTGGAGATGGAATGGAGGTAAAAATATGGTTCAAGCTAGAGATAATGAAGGTTTTATAACTGTGATCTTGCCCATTGGTGTCGGTTTTCTTCTTTTACACTGGTTTAAAGTTTTATTTATTTTGCTCAAGACTAAACTATAATTAAGATTGGGTATATTTTCCAAATCCACCGCAAACTGTATCCCAAGTAAGTCAAATTCTGCTGTGCCCCACACCAATTTCCTGGGGAGTCAATTATGTCCTTAGAATGTTTTTTCTTTCTCAGCCATACTAACTTAGTTTTGTCTGTATTTACCACAAGTCCAGAGAGACAACCATATATTTCCAATGTGTTCAGTGCCACCAGAAGAGAGTCTCTGCTACCATCAAGAAATATTGTGGCATCATCTGCAAATTGGCTAATTTTGTAGCTGCAGTTGTTTATATGTATGCCCTTAATATCATTATTTATACAATATCATTAAGATAGAGAATTTGAGCACAAAGTAAAAACAAGTAGGGTGATATAGGATCGCCTTGCCTACAACCCCTTTGTATGTTAAACAATTCTGATAGATATCCTGACTGAAGAATTAAAGCTTGTATATTTTTATTCAAAACATCTATCCACCTTTTAAAATCATGTCCAAAGTTGAAAAATTTAAGCACATCTGAGGCAGAGTCAAATCCCTTTTGGAAATCCACCAGCATAAGTAACCCGTGTAGGTTATTTTTCTTTAAGTAGTGCATGATATCATAAACAATCCTTGTATTTTCACCTATAAATCTTCCAGTGATAAAACCAGTCTGTGTTTCAGATACCAGTTTATTAAGTACCTTCTTTAATCTGTTTGCTATGGTAGTAGAAGCCATTTTATATACCACTGACAGTAAGGAGATAGGTCTCCAGTTCTTTAGGAATTCACGGGGCTTTTTTCCTTTAGGTAAATAGTTGTTAATGTAAGTTCTAAGTGAAAGAGATAGTTCCCCAGTATCAAAAGCATAATTTAGTGCTCGTAGGATAAAATGTTTCAGTTTGTCCCAGAAAAGTTTAAAGAACTCAGATGGAAATCCATCCATGCCTGGGCATTTATCATTTTTCATTTACTTTAAATCAGTATTTAGTTCCAACAAGTTAAGCTTACCTTCAAGCAATATTGATTCTTCCGGAGTTAATTTATTGACATTCTTTCTTTGAAAAAATTTGTCAAATTGGTCCTCTATAGGCTGGTTAGGTTTTCGAGAAAACATACAGGAGTAAAAAGCTTGAATATTTTTCAAAATCTCTCTCTGCTCAGTTATTTTTTTACCATTATTGAGCTGAATGCACTTTATCATTTTCTCAATATAATTATTTTTCTCTTAAGAGCAAAAGTATTTAGAGGGTTTCTCCCCCTCGTTAAGCCATTGAGCTCTAGCTCTTACTGCACTAGCTGCTATTGTTTCCTGTCTAATTGTTTCCAACGCCTTTTATTCTTAACATCCAAGGCAACTCTGATGTTTCCATATTTGGAAAAGTGTCTAACATTTAGAAACCAAGTCACTTTATTTTATGCACAAAGAATCTTAAGCAAGCTCCTGCTGAGACTCAAGTGTAGCATCATCACAGATATAAGAGCCAGTAATTACATTAACACCCCGCAAACCATAAAATATCATACTTCAGTTACAGAGTTACACAATTTGATATTAATGATATTTGAGAACAATTGGAATCACTATAATGCAATAGGATTATATGTGAATCTTTGGATTCTAAACTCTGCGTAATAATTATCACCCATGTAAAAATTGATATTTATCCCCAGCCACACTACAGGCAGCACATCCCGCAGTTTTAGGCGTTGGGCAAAACACCCCTGTCCTTCAAGTACTGTATGAGGTTCTTACATTGACACAATAGCAAAATGCCCATTACCTTGTGTGTTATACAGAAAATTTAAGATGTTTAAAACCTCCACCTCTGACCACTTCACCATGAGTATGCACAGATGAATGTGAGCATGCGCAGATGAATTTCTTGCTACGGTATCTGAATTTGTGGTCCATGGTGAATATAAGGTTGTGACTTAGTCGTCTTTCAGTGTAACAGGGCAACATAAGGTGAGTGAAGGTTCTAGACATTTGGCCACTATCACAACTTCACATATGAACCTGGGATGGTAGAACAAAGGCATTTCACACAATTCATATAACCGCAAATTATACTACCACTAGTGGGATGGATACACCAAATCTTGTAAGATATGAGGCATGATGGGAGGCGATTCCACCTCTGAGTAGAACCTCTTACTGCAGGACATAATGTGATTGCAGCATTAAGAGCAGATTTAAATATAATTTGACAGCAATCGTATTAGAATAGTTATAATGCATCACTTGTTTGACACCGTACACAATTATAGTCTGATTGACATTAAGAACCACTTATAGTGCTGTTACGCTATCATGATCTGATTGTAAACCTACTTTCCAACTGAAAAATAAAACAACCATGATACATGAGTGGCTTGCCATCACTTTCAGAGTTCTTCCTGGAAGGTTCCCAAATGGTTTCTGATTGATGTTTCCAATTGCCTTTCAGTACTTTGTAATTGCTTTCCAAATACCCTGAGTGCTTCTTGGACGCTCGCCAAATCCTCCTGAAGGGTATAAGAATGTAAAGATTGACTTGAGATCCAAGGTATTGCTGCCTTTATGTAAAGATAGGCTTAAGATTGTTTTATGACAGGTTTGTGAGAGGCGTCCAAATGCAAGATCAGATAAGGATTGGTTACAGTTTATGATAAATTGGAAAAGTTTGAATTTATCCTGAAGTGATACAATCACTTCCCAGTTGACTCCTGAACGCTTCCAATTGGGAAGTACCAAAACTTCCATACACAATTGCCAGGACTGTAGTTTGCAATAGTTTTAAAATTATTCTGAATGAAAAGACAACCTTCCTTAACAGCAAAAATAAGGATCATATTCCAATCGGGGACACAATCACAATAGTGGAACTGCTCTATCAGGCTTCCTCCTTTGTGATACTAAACTGCTATTCAAACTATAATTCTGCATAATGTTTGCGGTAGATTATTACGATATCATTTCTCCAAGACCATAATTTAGCGTTGGATCAATTGTGTACATTTAAAAAATGAAGAATCAGAAGTTTCCAGTGCTATCTAATAAGTACATAATAGACACAGATAAATATTTTCAGTTTTAACAATTAAATACAGTGGTTTCAATTTAGTCTTTAATATTGATATTAATACCACTGATATCTCTGATCTTTGCCTTAGAAATAATATATTAACAATTTGAACCTACCCCAACCATGTCGCTTTCAACACTGGACGGGTAGTTGGAAGGGCAGAGGAAGCCAGTACATACAGTTCGTCAGGGTTCTGTACTGTAAACTGCCGACCAAAGGCAAGCAACTACCAGTTTTCCCACTTGAGGCCATGCCGGGAACCAAACCCTGGCCTCAGAGGTGGGAGGCAAGAGTGTTACCACTCTGCCACCGTGGTCCCCTATCGGTTACTTATGACCATTTACCTCACTCAAATATGAAGCAGTCAACGTTTTCTTCCTCTTTGCAAGGTCTAAATCAATTCTCAAGTCAGTGACAGAAAAAAATATTAAAAAAGCAATTTAATTCCTGCTCATCTTGGAAATTCTCCTTTAATAACGCCTTCAGGGTTTTTATTTGCATGCAATTAGTGGGATCTTGTAGGCAACCTTCTTGGGTAGATCCTGTTAATGATTAAAGGTTTGCAATAAAAGCATATTATTGTTGCTTATTACACTGTAATACAAGTGACATGTACACCCTTTGTCATGTAAATGCTATTTTTTTTTATTTTATATAGTTATCAAATTTTAGTTAATTTTTATAACCTCTATTAATCTCTGAAGTTGAAACTGAAGCTCAGTGAAAATAGTTTCCGGTGAATTTTTGAAGAATTGAACATCAGCAAAGCGAACATTTCAGCTTAAACTTCAACTTGGCAACGGCTATGGACAGATGATTTCTTAAACTTGATTTTTGGTGTTGCGCCTTAGAGTCTGCCTAGCAGAGATTAAGCGCTATAAAAGTACAGAATAGAATAGAATAGAACTTAAACAGTTTGAATAAATACTAAGGCTCGGATGGGTAACCTGGTTACTTGAAAATGGTCCAATTTTGTTGAGAAACTGAGTATAAGCTAGCAGACTGGATATTCAAAAAAACAATAACAATTAAAATATTGTTTAAATATAAACATTACTGTCAAACTTGCTCAAGCAACCACCCCCAAGGAGCAACCACTTTTGAAACCGCCCATGTCATTTTACATTTTAATTTGAACCTGCAAAGAGGTACCTGCTACGTTCAACCAGCAACTACCATTTTTATGTCCCGAGAGAGCTCTGAACCTGCTATGGGCAACAACCCCTTTTTTTCCAAAAATGAAAATATATGTGAAAATCACAATCTCTTACTAGCATTTAGGTGCACTATTCTTATTTATTTATGACTAACTTATTCTTACTTTAATAGTGTGTATATTTACATGTAAGTGTATATATTTATCTGTACTTGAATGAACTTTAGTCTACACCCAGATTTTAGTCTTCACCTTATATTGATTTTTCTGTTCATCTTCCCTTATCATCACATTTTGTTTTCAATAAATTTAAATCAGCCGCCATGTTTGTTTCATTCACTTTAGGTATTGCACTTATAATTATTCTACTATAAATAAGTGTCTGAAGTTAAAATAGCTTGATGAAACATTCAAATATCTTTGATATGTGTTAATCACATTTTGCAAGTCATCCTTATGATACATGATCACTAAAAATTATTATTAATGCATGTTCACCTGATGTACTGTGCATACTAAATATCTGTCAGTCTTAGAGTCTGCCATATGATGGAGATTAAGTGCTATAAAAGTACTCTTATTGTATTACATTTTATTTCTTTTCAACCTGGGGGCCGTTGTCCAGGGCCGAGTTTTTAGGGGGCCGATTTGCCGAGGGCCGATTTGGCAGAAGGGTCGAATTGCCCAGCTCCCTTCCAGTGGGTTACCATTAAAACATGGTTAACCAGTTTTGGGCAAGTTCTTGCTAAATAAATACCCTTACCTATTTTCCTACCTATTAATAAATGCAAGCTGTAATAGCAACATTCGATAACTGCTTAACTGGTATGAATAATAAAATAATGCAAGGTCATTGCAACATATTATATAATACTATTCCAATACTAAGTATATTTTCAAGCAAGGCTGAAATGTCTTTTGGTCTACCTGCAAAGCCATCAGAGACATAAGTAGTACACCAAAATTTATGAAAGTCTGGTGACAAAAACAAATTACAAGGCAGATACATTCCATATCTAGTCTAGAATTCAGATGGTCACCTGTCCAATTACAAACCTAGCCCATAGCTGCATAGCTTCAGTTATGACACGAGTATAATTCATGAAAATAAAGAAAAATGAAAAAAAGTGACTTCTAGAACCTACGCTTAAAAATCTCCTTGGAAACTGTTTTAACATTGTCTTGCAAAGTTAAAACAGGAAGTAGGTCACATATTAACCAGCCAATCAGAGATTAAGTTAGACAAGGAGTATGATCATACAAGTATATTGCTGTGTCAAATTTATGGTTCTTATGCTATAATAACCATTATTATGTATTTTAATGTTTATTTATTATGATGAGATTTATACTGTTTTGTAAATGTGAGCAAAGCATTTAAACTGGGGTTTATGGTTCACCAGTTAAGTCATTTTAAAGACATCAGAGTGGAAATTCAGCATTTGATTCAGTTTTCACATGGAAAACTTTTTTTAAAAAACCAGCTTTATAGAGACGTCAATATATACAAAAAGCAAATGTTAGATTTCATTTAAAGGATTAAACATGGCAGGTTCATTCTGAGTAAAAATGGCAAGATATTCCTTTGAGCTCAAATAAACTTTGATTCACCCACTTTGTTGTCAGAGTGTTTTATCTTTAATATGCACTGATCTGGACATTAAATGATGCAAAAATATATATAACCCCCAAAAATTCTGCTTAACCAACAAGTTCTTAATAACAGTAAATATAATAAAATGGGTGTAACTGTAAATTGTATCTCTAGTGATCAAAAGTGAGAAAAAAAGCAATAGGAGAGAAATTTGTGATTTACATTATTTTTTTAATTTTTGAAATTATCAGACATTTACTGGAATTAATTTTCACTAATAATCACTTTCTACTCATGAGAAAATTACAAAATTTGAAAATTTCATGAGAAAATTAATCTTTATTATCAAGTGACATCAACTGAAATAACTAAAATTAGTGTCTACTGTTTCTATGATTTTCTAAAATATTACCCAGCACAGGTATGAAAAATGCAGGAACTGATATTTGTTTATTCACGTGTAAGAAGAAACATGATAACATTAGATACTGATATTAGACTGCATAGACTCTCAAACGACCCCATTGGTTCCCAGTTGAATTTCGCTGCATCTTCAAAACTGCCACTCTAGTTTACAAGTTTCTTCACAATGGTCATCCCAGTTACTTTGGTCCTCTTTTGTCTACTCGTTCTGGAATATATAGTACAAGATACAACCATCCAGATAAAAGGTTCTTAGAGGTTCCTCAATTCTATCCATCTGTACATAAGTTAAAAAAACTTTGACCATAGCTTTGCTTTCGATGCTCCTACAGTTTGTTGGAATGATTTGCCTGATGAGGTTCATTCTGCCCCAAACCTTGCCTGTTTCAGAAAAAAAGTTCCTTCAAAAAGGCTTTCCCAACTTAACATACACTCTATCTGGTGTCGCCAGGGTATTTGACTTGGTAACAGCTATGGCATGATGATTTTTTAAATTGGATTCTGGTTTTGCGCCTTCAAGTTTGCTTGGCAGAGATTAAGCGCTATAAAAGTACAGAACAGAATAGAATTAGACATCCATATGTACAATGTTGTAATTAAAATGTATGAACATACATGTTTTAGTACTATGAGTATGTTTTAATAGAACAGGTGGCTAACTAATAGTCCATTAGTAACCCATTGCAACAACAAAAAACAACGTTGCAATGTATATTAAAACCATAAATGGGCAAATATGCAGTGAGGTTATCTGACATGAAAATTCCCAAAGGTCAAATGTGCAACAGAGAAGCTATTACAGCAAGTCCATGTAAGGATTACCAAGGGTATTTTTGATACAAATGGTTTTGACAGACAACCAACGTTTTTGTTATTGATATTGTCAAAATAAGTGAAAAATCAAATCAGGCATAAGCTCCAAAATGATATATTCTTATTTATGAATGAGACAAACTTCCAAGCAATTGATGTATATAATTGAAAGTTGTTGTTATTTAAGTGTTCATAAATTGCAGTAGTGAATCTTTTGTGATTGATATGAAGATGGAATGATTCATATTTTCCTTCTGTTTCTGTGACATTTTGGGATTTAAAATGTGTGAACATGTTTTAATTAAACAGTTGGGTGACTAATAGTCCATTTGTAACGAAAGGAAACAAAATGCAAAGTATATTAAAGACACAAATGGGCAGAGATACAGTAGTGAGTGACACACTCGCCTCCCCAAACCCTTATTTCCTGTGTTATATTCCAAGCCGGTGTCCCGTGAAAATTTTCTGTCATAAAATTTTTCTTCTTCCTGTCGTTTTACCCGTTTCTACAGTATTGTGCATGCGCAGACATGGTTATATTACATACCGAAAATACTTTATTTTACATAACATTCAACATATTGTTGAAAGTTATTGATATTTTTACATTATATTTCTTAAAGTATCATTAAACAACAATAAAATACAACAATAACTGATATCCGTGGTTTAGAAGGGACCTAGAAGAAAAATGGTCAATCACTATTGTAAAACCAAGCATAACCTGACGCCCAGTTTTACATAGGTGGGTAATAATCCCACTTCACTTTCTAAAAGTCAAATTAAAAAAAATATCCACTACAAATCTTCATCAAAACAATAAGATAACAAGAAGTAAGTGTGAAAAAATATGAAATAGCATGTTAGATTCGCAAAAATACACTCATAGCGTGGGGTTATGCAGGGTTTTACAACTCATAGCTCTTTAGAAACACTCGGGCTTCACCTTCCTGTTACTAATATCGCTATTCATTGTAAAATCCTGCATAAACCCATGCTAGTCGTGTGTTATTATAGGAATAACCCCTGACTAAACCACGGTATACGCTGAATTTTACCATGGTTTGAGGTTATAAACCCCGAAGGCGAAACCTGAGGGGTTTATTGCTTCAAACCATGGTAAAATTCTGCGTATACCGTGGTTAGGGAGGGGGTTATTCCTATTCTAACATGACAAATTATTTTAAGATGAATAATTATTGCAAGTTTTACTGTAAAACGTTCATTATTACGACAGCCATAATGAGCGATAATAGGGAGTTACCTGGTTATGATGTATTTTACCAGGGAAGGATTTGGTCGTTTAGCCAATCAGAATCGAGGACACATCCGTGTCATGTTAGAATCATTAATTACCACTGTCCCGTATGGTTGTAACAATTCATATTTGAACTTTGACTTACAACCTTATCCCTATTGTTCCATAAATGGACCCGACATGTGGCTAGTGCAGATTTAAACATGAGTTGCCTTATATAGCCATTCTACCCCCTTTCACCATATACATCTTGGTTTAGCACATGAAAGATTAAGGTAAAGAATATCAAACATTTAAAAAATTCCTCTACATGCTGAAATGGCTGTCTGTATGGTGTTGGACGTTTTATACCAAAATACGAATCCCGACTTATTATACCTTATGGATACTACTAAAACATGAAATACATCAAACCAGAAATGCCCCCCCCCCCCCCCCCCCCCCCCCCCCCCCCCCCCCCGATGAGTTAAATATCTTACATTTGTAGGTACATTTGTACACCTGTTCTGTGATGTTTACACAGGCTCCTTATTGAATATCACTCCATAAACTGGTGTACAAACACCTTCATGCAGGTTTCCATAAATATCTTGTCCCATACTTATCTTGGTATACCTCTTCCTATAATACCAGGTGTAGCAGCCCTGACAGATTATTTCTATGAGTTCCGACTTCTGCTCTTTCCCTAACCCAATCAAAGAAAAATTGCAACAATAGTTTCACTTATAATACACCTACCATACAGAATGACTTGCCTGATGGCATTCGATCTGTTACCTCTCTAACATCCCTCAGATCGAATTTAAAATCCAACGTATTCTGCAAAGCTTGTCTACCCTAGTTTTCTTTTACCTTTGGTGTCTACACTGTTGCTGACCACTGCTATGCTCGTTTATCTAATAGATGCCTCTGGCTTATGGATATGTTGTGCCCTGGAATCTGCAGTTTGAAGAGATTAAATGAAAGTTGAATTAGAATAGAATTAGAATGTAGCTTGGCCAGCTCGTAACACTGAGATATAGGTATTAACATTTTTTTCTTTCTTAAGTTAAAAAAAAATCTTCTGAAAAAAAGCTCTGTTGAGTAAATATGTTATAGGATTTGGTATAAAGTAGTCCTGAAATGCTGCACAGCAAATATTAGAAGACAAGTAATCCAAAAGCCTTTGAGCATCATACGTGGAACTGTTGTCAATTATTTTTTGTTTGCTTTTTACTTCATTCTTGTACTAGTCTGAAGGAACAATTAAAAACCCCATTATCTCCAGTCCCCCCAAGGGATCTCAAATTTAAAGTAGAGAAAATAAAATGCATTCACCTGTAACGGCCCCAACATGAAGCTAAGTAAACACAAAACAACAAATAAACTAGGTAATTTTTTTTAAATTTATTAGTGTTTAAGTCATAACTAGTATCTTTGTATTTGTTATATTGTGAAATGTAGTTCAAAGGGTGGTGGAAACCAGTACATAAAGTTCGTAAAGGTTGTGTACTGTGAACTGTCAACCAATGGTAAGCAACAACCAGCTTCCCCACTTGAGGTGAGGCCAGGATTTATACTCCAATCACAACTACAGCAAAATAAAACGAGTTGTACTTTAAAAGCATTGCCTGGTAATGCAGAATTACATAACACAGGGTAATATTGCTAAACCAAAATAAGAACAAATAAAGTAGCCACGCAATAAAATGAAAAAAACTTCATGAGAATTGCAATCTTATGTTCATTAAAGGAACGCTATGCCCTGAAAATTGTAAATGGAATAACAAATGAAGAGAATTTAAAATAGCAGAGTGGTAAGACAAAATCTGAAATAAAAAGAGAATTTGAAGGTCAAATTTACAGGGTGACCCCAAGGTCAAAACCAAGATGCCAAAGGCGAGTCTAGCATACTATGTTATATTAATAACATATGCATCAATTCATGAAACTAATAATAATAATAATATTTATTTATTTGGGGTTTTACGTCGCTTTCAACACTGTACAGGTCATATCACGACGGGTAGTTGGAAGGGCAGAGGAAACCAGTACATACAGTTCGTTAGGGTTCTGTACTGTAAACTGCCGACCAACGGCAAGCAACTACCAGCTTTCCCACTTGAGGCCGTGCCAGGGATCGAACCCCGGCCTCAGAGGTGGGAGGCGAGAGTGTTACCACTCTGCCACCATGGCCCCTTAATAATAATAATAAGTAGTAGTAGTAGTAGTAGTAGTAGTAGTAGTAGTAGTAGTAGTAGTAACATTATCCTGGATTCTGAAGGCTTGGAGGTTTTTATTCCACTCAGTAGGAGTGGAAGGAACCAGAGGCCCACGCCCTAAACAACCAGTAGATAATAGTGAAGGAATGAAGGGAGTGTACTTAATTGTCAAATTAAGGATGACCTTATAGCTAAATTATGAACGGGGACTGTAAAATCCCATCTTAACTTACCAATTAAATGCAATGGACTTCTTAAGATTTCTAAAATTAAGTAAAGTTATTGAATATTTTCAGGAAAACTGCCATATATCTGTCACATACTTTCTCAGAAGGCAGAAATTTTGAAGAGTGTACAACTTTCATGTAGGTGGGCATAGAAAGCAGGGAATGACACAGTTAACTGACAGAAGTTTGACAGTAAATGGTGGAGTGAGCAGTTATACAAAACAGCAATAAACAAAGGCAATATTAGTGCACGAATGTATGTTAATTCGATATTGAGTTTCAAAACTGACCAAGTGGCAAGTGCTAGATGGCTTAATGTTATTTTTCTACAATGGCAAGAATGTCGCTACCAAGATACAAGGTCTTCTTGTATATCATAAGAAAAAGGAACTGTGTAAACAAGCCATAAGTTTAGAAAGCTACTGATCCGTGGAAATAGTTGCCAGTCTTGGACAGAGGGTTAGGTGTTAACTTTGTACACACTGGGCAATATCGCCTGTAGTTGGATCCTGGTAGAGTAAGAAATCTAAAATTCGCCACATATCTGAAATTCGCCACATGTGAAAATACTAATAAAATAAATGAATTGTGGTGAGATTTGTTTACTGTATAGTAAATTAAGGCTTTTTGAACTGAAGGTTTTAGAGGTGGCGAATTTTAGATTCCTGGCGAATTTTAGATTTCTTACTCTATGACTATGTTTTGCTTTAATAAATAATAATCTCTGACTTTTTTGTCCTTCCACCACAGCTTTCCATATTAATTTGCCAATTGTCGTTGAGATACCAATCTATTTATTTATTGGCTTTAAACAGATCTCTACCAGGTGATAACCACTCTCTAAATGCTTTTGTTCATCACCTAGCCTCTGATGAATATTCATGAGTTAATGTCTGAGTGGCCAGGTGAAGTATTTTGAGCAAACATTTCAATAGTGTACCTTATGGCTGAACACACCCTTGTGTTTTTGTGAGACTTTTCTGTGTTTTAAGGGAACACTAAAGGCCTTTACACACATCACACCGTTCTGATACATTAGGAAAAGTTCCAGAATGACACATGCAAAGAAATATGCATAGCAAATGAATATGACAATATAATATGAGTGTGTGGCATAAGTATCACATTGTTCATCTTCATGACTGATACATTTTTAAGTGTGAGCTCTAGCGAGGCCTTCACTTCTAGAGATCACTTTTTTTTCCTTATTTTTAAGGGGTTTTTTCCCCCTCAGGACTTTCATGAATTATGGCCTGGCATGATGAGTACCTGTCTCATCAATGAAGTTAAGCAGACAATGGGCTATATTTGTACTTTGATGGGTGACCGCCTCAGTGCACTAGTCGTGTCTCTGATGGGTTTTGCGGCTCATGCTAGTAGACCGAAACCCCTTTTGGGCTTGTTTTTGTGTAATGAAAATTTATGAAACTCTATAGGCATTACTAAGGAATTTGTAAGACTTATTATCCACAGTGATTGGCCTCAAGGAACACCAAAAATATGTTCGGGTCTGTAAGTCCCAATATTTAGGTTAAATACGGATCATGGTAGATCATAAAATCTGATATGAAATGCTAAGCTATGATCTGTCTTAAATATAATGAAAACGATGAGAGGTTGTTTTAAACTAGAGCATAACTAAGAAAGAAGGTTTCTACAATCTTAATTTGCAAGCATATTGAATATATTATTGATTCAATAATGTCAAAACTAGTCATCCCACTTTATATTTAAAATAGTGAGTTCTTAAGACCCCTTATAGTTGCCAAAACAATGACATATGTGCACCAGTTATATTTAAACTATATGAGGTGTGACATGTCTTTCCCTGGAGACCAAACCTGAAGCAATGCACATAAACAAACCACTTCTACCTACAGGCTAAAATCCTTGGACTGTTTACATGTCTCCTGGGGACCAATCCAGTAGCTACATATCACCTTGCATAACAACTAAGTGAAGGTCACTCAACCCCTTAGCTTTAATGTCCCCTGACAAGACCCCCACCCACACAAAAGCATTCCTAACAAATTACGTCTGTCACCTTCTAGTAGCTCTGTCATATATATTTACCTCTGCCAGAGGTTTTCGCCTGGGTTTGTTTGTGGGTTTGTTTGTGCATTTGTTTGTGAACAAGATAACTCAAAAACTTATGGACGGATTTTGATGAAATTTTCAGGATATATCTGAAAAGGTAAAATGAAGAAATGATTCAATTTTGGTAGTGATCCGGATAACTATCTGGATCCATGAAATGTAATTTTTAAAGACAGATAACTCAAAAAGCTATGGACGGATTTTGATGAAATTTTCAGGATATGTCCTAAATGGGACAAGGAACACGTGGTTAGATTTTGGAGTGATCTGTATCACTGTCTGGATCCATGAAAAATATATTGGGAGTGATCCTGATTGAGCTCCCCTGGCGGAGGTCTGCGCTGTCCGAGTGCTCTTGTTGTAAATGTTTACTAATACCTTGGTCACACCTCTCCATTTCACTAGTACGAATCTCCCTCGAATTAAGAGGTGGCCTAAAATATCTGGAAGTAGGTGTTAGCGGGGATTCTTAAGGTAAAAACCTGTAAATGTTTCCCAAATAGACACATTTTGTCAACCCTCTACTATTGTTTTGAAATGTTTGAAATAATTGTGGTGAAAGTATCCGTTTCTCTGAACAAACATGCATTGCCCTCCCATTATATTACACCAAATGACAATATGTAGCACTTTGTAGCTGTTTTAGCTATACAAAGCAGAACGTATGCCAACATAGTGAAAGATATGACAAACATATAACACTTATTTAATCGGAAGCATGGTCATGGAGATTGTCATAAACTCCTATCAGTAAGTAACAGGCTGTAGGTCTGATGTGGTGGTATTTGAAGGAAATGTGATGTTTAAGTGTCAGATATAAAAGTGAGGCAACGTAGTATCATTCCGAACCAGCCTTCTTACGAAATAGTATCATCCCTTGGACAGTGTAAATTGATCATCAAAGAAACATTCTGGGAAATTACTGAATATGTCACAAATGTAAAAATTATATCACCTGCATGAAGAAGTCACATTGTCGGGACGATTTGCCCAATACATTTGAAGTGTGGAGCTGCACATTGAGACACATTTTAGTTATAGGTGTCAATGGGCCATAAGTACAATGATCATATATATTAAATGTCTCCAGAGGGGCGAAACAGATGTATTTACCCATATGTCATCTGCTCTTAAAATGATTTCTTATGAAGTGAAAAATGACATTGACCTCAGACATGGCTTGGCTTTACACAAAAGAAAACCAGACCTCTTCAGAAAATGTCAAATATTGTCATGGTCTGGATTCGAACCCACACCCACATTGCCAAGATATTAAATGCAAAACCTGACTTGTTTTAAAAAAAAACAAGTATCCTTTACAATCACTTTGAGAGTTATTGTAATTATTCTAAAATTCATAACATATGTTGAAGTTGTAACCATTTCCTGTGCTAAGCACATTTCTGAGAGATATCAGTCTATGAAACTTCTAAAATGACTTGTAAATGCTTAACCTAAGTAATCCTTAGGTTATACTTTTCCTCACGGTCATTCTGTATGTACTTGCGTTGTAGGGGACGACCTCCTCTTTATACCTTCAAAAAGAGACCTTGTATTTGGGCAGTGCTTCCTGAAGACTGAGGCACCCCATATATCCATCCCCTCTTTACTCCCAGCATGTATATTTTATGACAACTCATGACATGAGTGGTGGCTATTTCAAGTATTGTAAACCAAGAGTTCTAGTGAGGCTTATGCTTCTAGAGTTCTTTCTTTTTTTGTCATTTTTTCTCGTACTTCTCATGCCTCTGATGACTTTGCAGCTTTCTTTTTGCCCTCGTTTTAAAAGCAGTCCTGACAAGCAAATCTGAGTTCTATCAAGTTGCCCCAAATGCATCCTACCCAAACGTGAATCTCACCAACATCCTCCCCAAATACAGGGTAGATGAACAACAACTGAAGTTAGACAGACTTGTTCAGTAGTCCCGCATGATCCCACCAAGGGAAGGTATGACCTAGGAATTAAGGTCAGTGTGGACCAAACTGGTGATAAACTTGAAATTGCATACTTGTCTATATACACTGACAACAATATTGAATAAACTGACAACTGGAATAACTAGAATAAACTGATAACTTGTCTTTTTACACTGACAACAATATGGAATAAACTGATATGAAAACATTTTATTTTGAAAAATATTCTCCAACTTTTATAGAATTAGTAGGCATTGTTTCCTCCACCAATGAAGTTATGTTTTCGAGTGTGTTGCTTTGTTTGTTTGTCTGTTTGGCTGTCTCTTTGTGTTTGGAATTACTCCAAAACTAATGAATGCCTTTTTTTCATTTGGGTAGGTCCTGCCCGAAAGAACAAGAACATACTTTAGATAATAGAAAACCTCTTGAATTTTCAAGAGTCTCTTTACTCTATAATGTGACCTCACTAAAGGAGATTATATTTTTGAATGTGTTTATTTGATTATCTGTCTGTTTGTGTTGATGATTACCCCAAAAGTAATAGTCTGGCAACAGAACCCTGATTTTTAAGAGGACTTGCAAAAATACCCACCCCCTACCCCCAAGCAGGTTTTTATTGATTTTGGTAGAGCAAGGCCTCTGAATGATGCCCAGCTGGCATCTTAGGAGAATTTGTGAAATTCAAGATGCCTTCCAAGATGGGATAGGATTAAAGTTCTATATAAAGTTCCCACAATAATTTCAATAATTTCGTGTTTATGAACGTTTTTGTATGACCAAAAGAAGATATAATTAAATTTTCCCACCATACTCTGGAAAATTGCATTTTCATGAGTCCCATTATCAGAATTTATGTGAATTTACAAAATGGGGATATTCAGCTGAATTGGTGGAGGCCTGCACTCTAGGAGTGTTTTTCCTAGTTCTTTATATTATAGCCCCTATTTTCTGGTTCACAAAATATTTTATTTTATATTTTTGGGGTGTAAATAGGGTTTGCACTAGACCATACTGTTTTCAATTGATTTGTCGTGCACAGCCCCCGCATCTAACATGTAGACTTTAATACAGTTTGTGAAATGTCAGTGGAGGTTTTTCCAAGCATTTCATAAAAGTGGTCCAGAACACATATTGCATTCAATGTTGTGTCAAACGTGTCCTATCCAAATGCAATTCCCAACAAATCATGCCAAAGACATCCTACCAAAACATGAAGTGGACCATACCACAATGCTCCACAATTGAAAGTACACAAACATATTCGTTTGTAACTTGTGAACCCAGCACAAAACTTAAAGTTATAAAAAGGATTCACACTACAGATTTGACAAATTTTGTACCATTAAGGTATCAAGCGCACTGAAGGGACATGATTTGTAACCATCATTAACAGTAGAACAACAGTAGTACAAATGTTGGTTACTGAGAGATAACCTCCATTAGCTTCCACTCACCTTAAGTAGCCATCAAATGAACATGTGTTACCAAAAACAGGACCGAATCCCAACCTTATATAAACCGTGGACCACACCTCTCAGTTACACATTCAGTTTGCGGAATGTTACTGAAATGGACTCATGGTAATCGAGACACATGTATAAAGGCACAATGGTAGGGCATACGAGGGATGGTGAATGGTGGTGACTGACGGTGAGATGGTCAGAGGCGGAAATTTTAAACATTTTAAAATTTTCATAGGACACTCAAGGAACTGGATGGTTCTTCACTGTGTCACAAGCTCACATATAGACATCAGGCGGTAGTTGAAGGACTGGGGCATTTTGACCAATGCCTGTAACTGTGAGCCATTTTCCCTATAATGTGAATGGGGTGTTACCAAATAATAAAGACTCTTTTGGTGGAGCTTTTAGAGTACATTTATTTATTTATTTGGGGTTTTACGTCACTTTCAACACTGTACAGGTCATATCATGACGGGTAGTTGGAAGGGCAGAGGAAACCAGTACATACAGTTGGTCAAGGTTCTGTACTGTAAACTGCCGACTAATGGCAAAGAACTACCACCTTTCCCACTTGAGGCCGTGCCGGGAACCGAACTCTGGCCACAGAGGTGGGAGGCAATAGTGTTACCACTCTGCCACCGTGGCCCCTCTTTAGAGTACAAGTAGTAATGTGCTGATAATGTCAAAGGTCAAAGTTGAGTTTGAACATCTGTTTCAACAACTTCTTATGTCATATCAGGTCAGGTCCTTAGCCTAGATTTGAGCTCACGGCTCGACTGAGGAAGTTAGAGTGGAAAAAATGTCAAACTCTCTTGCTGTCAAATGTCTTTGTTTTACAACGCCATGCCTTCCACCTTGGAGGACATGGGATCCATTCCCACTTCTATCCATGTGTGAAAAAAGGGTTGATATATGTACCTGTTTTTGGACTAGTTGTGTCTTGTTTTATAACAAATTTTAATCTGTACTAATCTGGTCCTTGTAATATCCTCTATTTTTTTTTACATTGGTCAATCAATAGTTGCTATAACAAATAGCAAGATTTTATTTACTTGAAATAACAAATTTTGGATTTTAATTAATGACCATGGAGTGGAAAGCCGCCAAGTAATCACCTTGCAAACTTGACAACCACTTAGGTCCATGATATAAGGGTGAATCATTATAAGTCTTTTATCTGTACGGTAAATAAGTTAAAGTTAAGGGATATATAAATGCCTTTACACACTAACACACCAGTCATACTACAGATGGTATTGGCTACTTTTATAAACGTTGTGTTGACCTTCGTTCATGAGGGTTGTGAGTTGTGTGCTATCTACTACATTGCTCTACATTTACAGGATCTTTTACAGCATGTTGTCTGTACTTTACTGTATCTTTTCAGTGTCAAACTGTGGTTATTGTTCTCCCTAATTCTGATTCTCTTCTGCAAGAGGTACAGTATTCTACCTCTCTTTTAGCTGTCGTCCATAACTGCTTGAAATACCACCTGTAGCAGTGTGACTGGGGCATAAGGTCATATTAGAACAGCCCTTCACTACATCCCACATGTTACTATGGGGTGGATTTGAACCTTGACTTACACCTCTCAAACACAAGATCAGTAAGGAGCCTTGCCACATAAACAGTGGGGAAAAAATGTATTTCAGTTTCAAGTGACAATTCCTTCGGGGATACTAGTAGTGTTTTAAAATGCCGCAGGTTTAAGGAACAGAAATCTCTGGAGGGTTAACTAAATAGCAAAAATGAGAAAAAGGACACCTTTCAACACCAATGCTTTCCAGTCACTGAAACACAAATAAGAGCTGTCATAATCGGATTCCCACTTTGCCCTGGCATGCATTAATGGAAATTGGTCAGCATAATAATCCATTGCAGAGAACGTCAAGACTGCTTACTGCCGGCAGGGTAATACAAAAAATCAGAAACATGATAGCCTGCCTTAGCCTTGCTGTGGCTCTAACTAATAAAAGGGCCAAATTTTTGAAAAATCAGTTTGTTGTTGCCATGAGAAGGCAAAACAATGAAGAGGATTGAAGATAAATGGTGAATAATGATGAATCCACAGGCTCAACAGGTTATCTAGCGAGAGATCCAGAAACTACAGTGACAGTATACTTTGACTTTGTCAATGGGTGTCTCTTGTTTTGGATCAAGGAACTACAGGGATAGTAGATATTGATTTTGTCGATGGATGTCTCTTGTTTTGGGTCCAGAAACTACAGAGACAGCGAGTAGATACTGATTTTGTGAATGAGTGTGTTTTGTTTTGGGTCTAGAAACTGCAGGGGGCAGTAGATACTGATTTTGTCCATGTCTCTTGTCTTCAGTACAAAAATATTGAAACATTTAACTAGTAATTGCTTGGATAGTAGATTTTTCTTTTGTAAAAGAAAATGATTTTACTTTTAGAGGATTTAATTTCACAATGTTATTGGCAACATTCATAGGTTTTAAACTGCACAAGAATTGGATGGGAGGGAACAGAACCTTTAAGGAAATAAACAGAAACATTAGTCATAACTGAACATGCCGACCTACAAGTTTGGCTTTGTCCTGTTTATATAAGCTACTTCAGAAAATAAATAGTGAACAGACTATTACATTGTAGATTTAAGTTTTTAAATATTTCAAAATGAAATCTGGGGTTTTACATCTCTTGTATCATTTTTACATCTGAATATATCAAAGTACAATTTGGGGTTTCACATTTCGTATAACATTTTACATCTTATATAATGAACACGACAAAGTGACTTTAAATTTTATTTAACATTTTCTATGTTATATAATAAACATATCAAAGTCTGATATGGGGTTTCACATATCATGTAACACTTTCTACATTATATAATAAATATACTACCGTCTAATTTGGGATTTTACATGCCATGTAGACTTTACATCTTCTACAATAATCAAATGTAATAATTTTATTAGGAGTTTTACATTTCATGTAACATTTTACATATTATAAACATATTCAAGTCTGATTTGGTGTCTTACATCATCATGTTGCTGCTAAGTGCATATCAGGACTGGCCCTAGGGCAGTGACTGTCACATGAAATGGACTTATATACCAAATCATGGAGGTGAACAACCAGCTGATTCAATACTAACCCTGTTAATCAATTATGGCATCTGATCTATTTCTGACAAAGATAAATTTACATTTGAAACCCAATAAATTTGTGTTAGATAAAACAGCCGAGGAAAAGGCTAACCACTAAGTCTTCCGCAGGGGTGTAAAGAGGAGATCTAAGCGATATGCTGATGATTCTGTTTTGTTGTCCACACTGCATACAGAGTATGATTATGTGTTTGTTGGGCTCTGTTAATGCTACAATGGATTATGCAGTGCTGTTACAATGTAAAACTGGTTTTTTTTTGTCTGTTGTTCTATTGACAATGCAGCTAGAAGTAAATGTTGTGGCATTTTAATCCCATATTTGTATTGATAAACTATGCTACCAGGCTATGGTTTTTTATTTTATTTTTGTAACCATTTAAAAAGAATTCATATTACAATTTAAAAAGTAATACCCCTGATTGACTGGCATGGGTTTGCATCCAAACTGTGTATTATGTTGCTTGTATGGTCAATTTTTCCGCTTATGAAGGCAGAAGAGTAGGTATGGCGATTGTAGACACCCATCCCATGTCTACAAACATGTTTAAAAACCTTTGCAATTGAGTATTTTTTTCTGAGTACTTGTTACCATTCTTTTCAGGTGTAGACAGATAGATAGATTCTTTATTATACTCTCACTTGATATGAGTAAAATAAACAAAGTTTATACCAATTACATATTACAGACCCAGTCAGCCAGTTGTGGCTTATGAGAGTCTCAATAAATTTATAGGAAAAAACTGACAATGTGTTACATAATGATTCATTGTAGAAGCAGTACTGAACATTTAAATATATCTGCATGTCTGGTACTGTCCTTGCCATAATTAGCTTACACAAGACTAATAGTAATTACCGTTGTCAAAAGTTATTGTTACAACTCAAATTTAAGCCATTGTAAGTGACTTACAACCTCTATTTTGGGATCCACGGCCTATTATTTTACCTTTACTCTCTGGAAGGAAGGAGTATTGTAATCAGGTCATAGGTATATGTTTGTCTGTGAACATAACTTGGAAATTATACATCAAACCTGGGTGAGATTTTTACACACAGGGTGAGGTTAATCTTGTCTCAGTCCTCAGAGATGGTCAGGGGCCAGTTTTAAGACGCTTCTTTTAGTAAAGGAAGGTCATTTTTCCCTTTGGTAAGGCCACCTTAAATTTCAGTATGACAAAGCCTACTTTAGGTCTCCTTACCAAAGGTCTTCCCTGAAACTTAGGAGGTATCAAATGTCATTTAAAATTATAAAACATTCTTGGGAGGACACTTCCTTAAATTTAAGGAAGGTGGCTTTGTGAACCTGAGATCTTTTAAAAGAGGCAGAAATTCAAGGGAATCCTTAACTTCAAGGTGACCTTTATCTTAAGGAAGCCTCGTGGAACTGGCTCCAATCCGGACCTAGATCGAGAATCCAGAGTTGCTTTTGTGATATTTTTGCCAATATCCAACTGCAATGGGTTCCCAGATACTTCTCATTGGTGCTGCGACTTATCTTGTCCGTTCTTTTCATGCTATAACAAATTTTCCTGTTAAAAACGGACTGAGTAGTCTTGCCACGGGGCACGGGCGAGCCAATTTTTCCACCTTAAGGGGAAAATTTTGTGATTTTTTTTAAATATTGCCTCTGATGAGAATATTAAATCTAAATATTCGAAATAATCAATCATAAAGAAAGATTATAAGGCGCAGGAGTCAATTCACTTTCACAATGACTTTATTTACTTTTTTACACTCAGTTAACATTAGTGAAAGTGATACAGGCCTCATCACTGCCATGAACTATCCTGAAGTACAAAATGGATCACATTCAACCCTCCTGCATCATCCCTATCTCTTGTAATCCTCTGTGTGGGTTCAACTCAAACAAGTGATAATGCTGAAGATTTGTCCCTGGTCCTGTGATACTGGCTGTTGAACAGGGCGCAAGACACCCAACTTTGACCATTGACCTTAAGGAACACAGTTAGGGATAAATTATAATTTGTTATGCCTAGGTCACAGCTATCCACAGCTCGTCTCTTCCACGTGCACAAAACAGATAAGCAGTCTCTTTTTCGAGGCAAAAGGACAAGGTGGGGAACTAGTAAGCAAGTAAACACAAAAATGACTTAAAGGTGGGGAACTAGTAAACAAGTAAACACAGAAATGACTTCAAGGTGGGGAACTAGTAAACAAGTAAACACAGAAATGACTTAAAGGTGGGGAACTAGTAAACAAGTAAACACAGAAATGACTTAAATGTATGGCCTGAGTATAGGAAAGGATGTGTCATTATGATTTGTATGAGTGTACTCTTTAAGAGCTATTATGGCTTATATTTTTGCTAATCGTATTGTTTGAATGCAAATATTAATGATGATTTTCGCAACTAGAAAACTGATTTTTTAACTCAGGACCAGTGACATGGTTTGTCAATTTTTCCTGCCTATTTTCAATAGGACCAGTCATAGCAGTAGCCTCCAGGGTTACAATTCAGATAACTCTTATAATAGCTTCGAAAAGTAGGATTGCTGTACTTGCATATAACACACCAGCAGATCCAGATGGAGGGTTTTGTGGGGGTTAGGAGCCCCTTAATTGAAAAATGTAAAGTGAGTTTGACAGTGAACCCAATACAACTAGCAACTAGATTCAGATTCATTCAAACTTATAATAAAATATACTATCGACATTTCCGACAAGTTGCTGGTGTCAAATCCAGCTTAAAAACTGACTTAAATATTCCAGCAACAATAATTCATATGAAAATAACCCTGAAATTAATGGTATGTCAAGAACCTAAATGATAATCCTTTTGAGACTGGTGTTAAATTAACGGGAAACACCACTAAATGTACAAAACCAAAATTCCCTGGAGGATGGGCCATGCTCTCGAATTCCCTACCTTTTGTGTGCCCACACTAGCCTTGCTGAAGGCTCAAGTTTCTGTGCAGTTATGGAAAGTTTCCAGTTCAGATAATGGAGTTTCAGTTTCTATAATGTACTCATACATGTACTGACTTTTATAGCAGCATACAGCTAACTGTCTGATTAGGTTCTATCTCTGAACATGTATGAGTGCTTTATCAAATATCTGTGTGCATGTTTGAAAAGATATCATGCAAATTTGAGCCTTAAGCAATGCTATGCCCACACATAAACCCAGTCCTTATTTACAGTTGTATCCGACCCTGTTAATATTCTAGGGATATAGCAGAGCTAGATTAGTTAACTTCTTAACAAATCACATGCTTTTAATACAATCCATTGACTGGAACACCACATCCTAGAAATGGGCCAGCTTACCTCTTTGCCCCCTCTGCATGGTTATTTAGGCTCAGTAATAAATTGATATGATATAAATTGAGTGACGGGAGACCCCTTTTGAGTCACCCATAGACTTTCATTGCTCGTCATATCAGTTTGTGACGTATGCACGGTACAATCACATGTTTATCAAACCACTAAATAATGACGTCATTGTGAAGTGTTTAGTAGGTGTAATCAAAGTCCCATTGACTAGAGAAATGGGTCCTATTGATTTGTCAGACTGAAAGCTTTGTGCTGGGCATGGTTAATATGCTGGTTTCAATCAAATACATAATGCTCTATGCACATATCTCCGAATGAATTGATTCCTTTTATAGAGTGTTTCCGGATAGACATAATTGCAACATGATATGTGCTGTATTATAACACAGATAAAGAATGAACAGCATATCCCTCAGCATATAAATGTAGCCCTCACCGAACCAAAAAAGACTATTTATTTTAGGTTGTTGTTTTTGATTTTTGTTTTACAAAAGGACTAACAGAACTTTTTGACCTGTCACGACTGTAAAATTTTTACAACCTATAATCTCTTGTGACTGAGATTCCCCTAACTGGGATCGGTTTCACAAAGCCTCCATTGGAAAGGACCTCCTTTAGTAAAAGAAGGTTGTTTTTTTCCTTTGGGAAGGCCACCTTAAACTTCAGTTTCACAAAGCCTCCTTTAAATCTCCTTTTACTATCTCCCTACCTTTTTAAGGAGGGAGCAAATATTCTTTAAAGTTATTAAACATTCCTTGAAGGTTACTTCCGTCGATTCAAGGTAGGTCCTTCGCTTCCATGAAATTTAAGGGAATTTTCAAGGTCTTCTTTAATAAAGGAGGCTTTGTGAAACTGAGATGTTTTAAAAGAGGGAGAATTTCAAGGAAATCCTTGAATTTAAGGTGACCTTTGTTTTAAGGAGGCTTCATGAAATCGGTCCCTGAAAGACAGAGGCTCAGGTATGAACATTTATCCAAAGCTTTGAACATCCTCAGCCTGCTACTGGGGATAAAACACAATGACAGAGGACCGCCAGTTTGAACAGTCATCCACGCCACTAGTATCTTCCAGTACCTAGGATTAAGCCCAGGTCCTCTATGTTTTGGGGGTAACATTATTGTTCAAACAAAATGACAAAGAGCAGACTTTGGGAGGAAACCCACTTGGACATGTATGCAGGGAGCAGTAGCGTAGGAAGTGGGGGGGGGGGGGGGGGGGGGGATCATATCTCCCCCCCCCCCCCCCCCCCCGCCACCACCACTTTTTGACATTGTAAACCCATGATAATTGATAAATTTTGGAAAGTTTTTCAAGAAATTCACAGTCTATCAGGGTTAAATATATTCGATTAACTATTCAAACTATTTTAACCAGATGAATCAAACACAACTGAAATTTTATGAAAAATATAACCTTAAACATATGATGTTAAGAAACATGTCCATGTAATTCAAGGTACAATGAGATACTGAGGTGGTAGCGACTGTATGTTTTAACTATGTTGCTAAATTTATGACTGATGTCACAATCTTGACTGTTGCTAGAGATTTTATGATGTCATGGCAGTGTGTAGTAGGTAACTGAGCTATAAGAGCATGCAGCGTTGAAAATGTGCTAGTGTCCCAAATGTGGTATATGTAGTGTTTGTAAAACTTGACTTTTGACAGAAAGGCCTGTCAGACAGCACTATACTTCAACTAGAGTGGTTTTGATTTGTATCCTGAGCAGTTTCCTATCTACATTTTCCTTTGCAAAGAGGGATACATAAAATGAAAGTTGTTTATGGTATTTAAATTACATGAAAGAGTTTTTGGAGGGGATGCTATAGATGGACGATGGGATTATCTTTTACCAAACTAAGGTGTGCATACCTTGGTTACATGCCATGTCAATTTCTGGGAGATGATTGGAATTGGATCTTTGAGTGTTATAATGATGGAAACAAGCATATGATTCATAAAGCCCAATCATGCCTCCATCGCTGCCACATAGATTTGTTTTGGCATGCAATAACTTAGAAAATATTTTTACTTAGAATTTGTCATGTGGGTAACAAAAGTATGTTGTGCCTGCCCTTAGTGGTTGTTTTCATGGGATGCCAAATCCAGTCACTCTGTAGCCCAGTCCCATTGATTGCATTTCATTGTCCAAGCCTCCTAATATGTTTTAACCCAATAATCCATTGACACTATTGATGCTCGACTTAAAACCCAGGTTGACAACTTATTTTTAAAGCACTTTATTCCCATAAATATATAGTAAGTTTGTAATACAACAAAGGTTAAAGCATAGGGTTTTATGGCCCATTCAATAGCCAGAATCATACAGGGATTGGCCCTCAGCATCCCCACATGTGGGATTCGAATTCATTACGCCAAAGCTGGCTGCCTATGATTAGATGTCGAATATAATAGGACAAACTTTTATACAGTTTAGGTTTGAATATTTGCAGATTAGTGTGGATCCAGAATGGGTATGAGTTTAGGGACCCTCTGGCCTAATGAAGGTTTTCTTTGAGCAATTTTTTAGTTTCTGAACGCCCCCACCCTCCAACAGCTTCCCAAATTTTGCTAATGTTAACTTGTAAGTTGGAATTTAATGATTTTGTGTTTAATTATGTTAGTGTTTTTTAAAAAAAAATAACCATTGAATTTTTTCGTATTTTCTCAACATATGGTGTATGTTCATGGAAGATTCATTTAAGATAAAAGACAAATTCCTGAAATTATTTTGCAGTTTATGCTCACTTTACGCAAAAATGATACTTAAAGTTTGAAAGAATATCCTTAGGACTCAACCCCTCCCCCCCCAAAAAAAAAAAAAAAAAAATTTTTAAAATAACAAAAATATTTACATTTTCACTTAACATCCCCTTGACTCCTTGAGAATGGTATAACTTCTACCAGTATCATAAGTTAACACAGCCGCTGAGATTAACTTTGCCCCCCCCCCCCCCCCCCCCTTTTCATATGCTTCCTACGCTACAGAGGGAGTTTGTAGGAAAATGTACAAATGGGGTTTTAAGTAAGACTGTGACTCTGAATAAACAAGGCCAAAAGGGATTTCAGTCTACTAGCACGAGCCGCATAGCCATCAGAGACATGAGTAATGCACTGAAGTGGTCACCCATCCCAGTACTAACATAGCCCATTGCCATTTAACTTCTGTAAAAGACAGATACTCATCACGTTAAGCCACAATTCGTGAAAGTCCGGAGACAAAAAAAAATGAGCGTCACTAGAGCGCATAAAAATCTTTGATTATGCTTAATGTAATAACCATTTTAGCTGTAATACCTCGGCCACAGCCTTCTCTGTTGGGGTCAAGAGCTGCCCCAAATGTGCTTGTCTACCTTCGATTGTGGTTGGATAATGAATGATCCTCTTAATTTCTTAGTAGTATGCATTCAGTTGGATTCACATAAGGGTAGGGCATCTTCAACGTGATTCAACATTGCTCAGAAAGAATTTTACGTTTGGGATAGCCCCTTTGAAATGTTTGAAAAGCCTTCCACAACCTCTTGCAAGCTGTCTTAAAATATACACAGTAGGGATGGGTCAGTAGGCCCAGTGTCTCGGTATCGAGAGCATTTTACTGAAAAAACAAACTGAGTAGTCATGTCACCTGAGTGAATTACTCGTGTGAGTGTGAAATATTTACCTTCTTGCTTTGCATGAGTGAAAAGGAAAGAAAAACTTAAAATATTTGGAACAAACACCAAATCTGAAGAAATTATGAGCTTTACTCAATTATTTTTGTGCATTTTTCAGACTTTTACTCTATGACAATTACATTGAGCAGAACTGGCATGTTTTGATTACGACACTTTATATAACCTTAACGTAACTGAATGGAAACTTAAAATATTGGTAACAAACCCCAAATCTGAAAAAAATTTTACAAATTTATTTCATACTTTGTGCATTTGGCCACTTTTATTGCGATGTCATTAAAAACAATATATCCATGTTTGGTTGGAGTGTACTAAGATGTGGAGTCCCGAAATCGGTTTGGATTTCCATTGGTGACCTCTCGATGTAAACATTTTGGTACCCACCCATCCCTTATACACAGTGGAGGGGTAAAAAGGGTACAAGACGGGTATATGGGGTGGCTTGTTCTTTAGTGTGCCCTACCTAGAAATAAGGTCCCTTTTCCTACCTATATGGATGAGGTTGTCAAATTTGTACAGATTTGTAGAGTGAGGCAAATAAAAAAAGTTCTATCCAAACATGTCAAATGAAAGTAACCATGAGCATACGCAGATGAGTGCAAGCATACAAAGAGGAATTTCTTGCTATGGTAACTGAAGGTGTAGTCCATGGTCTATATAAGGTTGTGACTCGGTCATCTTTCTGTGTTGACAGAAGGCAAGTGGAGGTAAATGGCTGTTTTGCCATTGTGTCAAAACTCTGCATATAAACCTGAGACAGTAGTTGAAGGACTGAGGATTTTTGACCAATGCCTATAACCACAGATTATACCACCTGTGATGTGATGGATATGTTGGAGCCCAACTTAGGAGTCAGCCCATCTTAAGATGGGCTATAGCCCAACTTAGGATCTTAAGTTGGGTAGCCTATCTTAAGATGGGCTAGAACATGTCAGCCCAACTTAAGATCATAAAATTCAAGAGTGATTTTTATGTTAAATATACAGTAATATAAACCATTTACAAGGAAATTATTTTCATGAAAAAGATGACATTGATATACTTAACTGACCCTTGTACAGAAATGCTTTGTACTTATTTTTTATTTTATATAAATATGTTTAACTTATCTAACCTCAACAAAAAGTGTTTAATTGCAGAAACTAAAATGAAATGTGTTTTCTGAGCCTCATAAGCATTAAAATATTCCTTTGATGTCTGTGTCTATGTCTTTCACAGGAATGATTTCTTAATTGGATTTGTGCCTATTGTTTCAACATTCTATTGATGTTGATTTGTTTCACTTGGGGTGGGTGAAGTACACAATAGGGAATACCCCAAATCATAAAGTGAAACAAATCAACATCAAAGAAATCTCTAAATATAATGAGACTTAATTCTATCAAACCTATGAGGGGGAAAGCCAAATATAGTGGGTGATTTTATGGGTGAGCCTGATTGTATATTTTAAGTTTAAAGAAGAATTATAAAATTGCTTTTTTATATTATTAGACAGTATTTAAACAGGATTTATAAAGCACTTTATCTTTGGAGTTCAGTACCACTAATTAATTGGAAAATGCAATTAAATTCAAACAAGTTAATTTGATGAATTTAGTCAAACACACTGATGCATAAAATTGATAAAAATTGATAAAGTACACATTGCATAAAAATTGGTGTTTTCTATTAACTTGTATGGCTAAATGTCCATTTAAGAACTTAACATTAAACATTTGAAAATTGTGATTAAATTAATCAGTTTGTATAGTCTTTCAACTATGCCTAATTAATCCTGTTAGCTAGTCATTCAACCAGAGGTGAAAGAAATCAAGTTCAAAAGAGTGCTAGAACAAAAGGTAAATCTAAGACTAATCCAGTTATTAAGTCACACACATAGTCAAACAAATCAACTTAAAAGAAATGTTGAAACAATAGATATATCACAATCTAATCCAGTTGCCTAATCACTTCCCACAAGTGAAACAAATCAAGTTGAAAGCAATGGTTGAACAATAGAAATTGACACCTTATGACCTAATGACCCTCCCATTGTCAAATTAATTGAGACAGAATAAGGGAATTAAGATTAATCCTATCAATGCATAATGAGGTAAAGAAAAGAAGTTACATTTTAGTAGAAAAATAAGTAAATAATACTTTAATTTCAAAAATAAAAACTATGTGTGCAAATTATAAGTTGGGCTAATACCTGTTACCAAATCTTCAGATGGGATAAGCACAACAAATGTTTAATAATATTTCATATACATATACTGTATAATTGAAATATAAGTATTGAAATAAACTAGCACAGTTATATTCAATTTCATGATTAAAACCACCAATGGAGTGTGACATAAATTAATATGAAACTAGCTGGTTAATATTGAATTTTAGCTTTAAAATCATTCCTGAGTTACTTATCCTAAGTTGGGCTGATATGTTCTAGCCCATCTTAAGATGGGCTTAGCCCATCTTAAGATAGGCTACCCAACTTAGGATCCTAAGTTGGGCTATAGCCCATCTTTAGATGGGCTGACTCCTAAGTTGGGCTCCAACAGATACACCAAAACTCAGGAGGTATGAGGCGTACTTGGAGATGGTTCTGCTGCAGAGTGTGACTGGGGCATTAAAAGCATCCTGGAAGGCTACAATATTCAAGTCTTAGATAAATAATACAATTAAGAAAAAAACTTACATACTTGAATTTCAGACAAAAGACCTGTCATAAATCTAGCCCCTGAAATACCAAGAGCAGCATGAAATTGTTACATCAAGACTGCATGCTTTAATAATATATCATTTATAGTACATTTGGTTTGCTCCAGTCACGTGGGAATGTTTTAGAAATAGATCTGACTGTCTGGAGATAATATATCAAAAGCTCTCCAAGTCTGATAAGAAAAATCACTGATTTTGGATTTTGTCACAGGGAGGGATATATATAATTTAATTATAACTTTCACAACACCTAATCTTCATCATGTAGCAAAACTCAAAGGGGCAACTATGCACAAATAGAGTTAGGTCCATTAACGTAGCCGGGCTATTCCACACACACACTGGAAGGTGAGGTGGTTAAGGTAGACAGGTTTTTGCGAACAGGTAAGTTTAACTTTTTCCTGATGAAAGTAACATAGGTTGTGTTGTGTATGTTGTTAGGTAGGTTATTACAAATCTTGGAAGCATCAAAGGCAAAAATTATAGTATTACAGTCTCACCATATTACCACAATGAATGTCTGATTGATATGTAAATTGTTGTGTCTTTGCTTTAATAACCATTTTACTATTTTACTAAAACTGACTTCACTGAGTAATTTTCATGGTAAAATATGGTATATATAAATATTTCTCCTTTTGCACTTTTTTCGTGAGAAATAATTTTAAAAAGCACTGTATCTCCGAACAATCATGGTATCTATGGTCCATAAATATATCAATACTATGCCAAGGTAAATACAGATTCAAAGTAAATTAAAGGGCGGAGGAGGAAAATGGAGAAGTATCAGTGTAAACCACTAATATATTTATATCCGAGAGACAGCAGGTGGCTTGATTTACCAAAGGACTTCAGCTGATTTCAGTCTGAGACTTTTTTGTCTGAACTTAAATTGGTCTGAGACATAAGATTCACTTTCTGTTTTGGAATTCAAGAACAGAGTATACCTTTCTTTGACAAAAATTTAATATTAAATTCCAATTAACTGTAATTTAATTTTAAAATTTCTACCATATTTTCACCTTACATGTAAAGACAGCTTCTTTTGCCTAAGACATCAAAGATGAACAAGTCACAACATGTTTTAATACTGCATAATATTCAGCCTATTTATTACCAATTATAACTTCAGACATAAAAAAACACACAGCTGAATTCAGTTGGATTCAGGTTTGGTTTTACGTCGCTTTCAAATATACAGGTCATATCACCACGGGTAGTTGGAAGGGAAGAGAAAACCCGTACATACAGTTGGTCTAGGTTCTGTACTGTAAACTGCCGACCAGCGGCAAACACCTACAACTTTCCCACCTGAGGTCCGGCCGGGAAGCGAACCCCGATCTCAGAGGTGGGAGGCAAGAGTGTTTACCACTCTGCCACCATGGCCCCAACACACTGCTGAAATAAATTATCAACAATCCACAAAAACGAGGATTATATAAAATACGTTGTTGCTGAAAGATTCAAGCAAAGAGACAAAGTATTTATCATATTTAAACAAAAAAGTGATCAGTGCAAGTCTTTGAAAGTTGATTATATTACAAATCATCTGTAGTTCTTTCTACTCCAAAGTGGTTATTGTTACACATCAAAAAGCATGCAAATACCATCCCCCGTGTTTTTTTTTTGTAAAGTGACGGGATTTCCCCCTGCTATAAATTTATTTTTAGGTTATCTCTCTCTCTTTAACTATGGGTTTTGTCTGTACTGATATTGCGTGTTAATCATAATTTCTATGACTTTCCTGTCCACAGAAATTACTGCTTAGACATCTGCACTATTACATCCCCCCCCCCCCCCCCCAATTTCTTGTCTTAAAAGAAATAGAAGGAGAAAATGGGGTTGAGAAATATCTTGATTAGAAAGAAGAGATGGTCAGAGTTTTGGGTTTTTCTTCCTGGGAAGAAAATGTTCTTTTAGATCTGAAATTCACAATGCAATGTATGAGAGCGTAGGATTTTATTAAGTAATAAGTCTGATTCTGTCAATTTTTTTATTATTTTTATTTCCCCTACAGTCCAATCATAAATCACAATCAAATTTATCGGTAATTGAAAAAGGCACGATTTTTACGCACGAGTTCTTCATACAGCTAAATGCAATGGGAATATATGGCTGATAGAGTAATATCAGAACATTATGAAATGGAGAAACTAATTCTTTCTATAAATGAAATCAGACAGTTATGGAAGACTCTCAGTGTAAGTATAGCAGTTATTGTTGTCTTTTTGGTGGGGATGGGGGGTAATTTTAATACTTTGGGAATGTACACTGACATGAACTGAAAGCAAGACTAACCTGTCCTGGCTACACAAGTAAAATGCAACAATAATAAGGGTAAGCTATTGTACTGCTATTAATAATAATAATGCTGCTATTAATAAGGTAATAATAGAATAGTTTTGGGGCATCATTACTTTGCAAAATTTTGAAAAATATATTACTCATTCTGTTTGCTTGTGTAATTTTAAGAAAAATTCTAAAAATCTTTGTGAACACAGGCTGAGATTACTCCGCTCCAGTTTTACGCAGGCGACTGTTAAACCTTAATCATATATCAGCAAAACTTTTTGTTGTGGCAGCCTAAATACAAATCGTAGCAGCCTGAAGATTAGTTATTAGCTGAGTTCAAAAGTGATGTCATAGTGTCAGAAAGACAAACAAACAGACAAACAAACTTACACAAAAATATGATGATTGCAAAGTAACCATTTAGTTTCTAGTCGTGCCAAGTTACCAAACATAGTGCTAAAATGGATAAAAATATTTATTGTGTTGCATATTTATACTCGGCACAATATCTCCTTGCCCTTGATCCATCCCGACTGCACAAGTATAGCCCTGTAATGACTGGCATTTGACTGACTGAAAGAAAGAGGCTCAGGGATAACCATTTTGATTCAATCTCCCTGAGGTTCTTTAGCCTGCCACTGGGAATAGGATGCAGTGAGAGAGGGCCGCTATTTTAAGTGACCTTCCGAGTCACTCTGTATCTGCCCATACCTGGCCCCCGAACTCAGGCACCTAAAATAGCATTTTTTCTACGTGTCTAATTGGTAAAGTATGTACAGGTCATGTGAGAATCGGTAATCCGATTTGACCAAGGTATCTTTTCCTGGGGGCCGATTTGACTAGGGTATTTTATTTTGGGGGCCAATTTGACGGGGCCCAATTTGGCAAAGGGCCGATTTGTCTATGATTCATTAACAGGGTAGCAGGAGAGCAGTGAATACTAACTGGTCGCCAGCTAACTTTCCAATTTTGATCAAGGTAGACTCAAACTAACAACTTCAAGGAAACAAGGCAAATGGAGAAGGTGGCATACCCACTTTACCTCCAAATCACCCTCTAAGAAAAATAATGAAAGCTCCATCTCTTTTCGTGGGACATAGTTAACTACACGTAATTGAAAGAGAATAAAATAAAGGTACTGTCGAAGTAGATATTTTAACCAGAAGAAACTTTCACTAATTCTTCACGTTTAAGAAATTCACTTAACTTCATTGCCTACACAAGGTCATATGCAAGGTCATAGGATAATGTTAAGCATTGAAAGCCACATGTGGGCTGAAACATTTATTTCTATTGATTATTTACACATCTAAAATGCCAGGAACAAATATACATGAAGTTATACTTACCTTAAATTTAAAAACAGATAAGACCACCTTACCAAAAGGATACAGAATTCCTACACGACCATGACCAAAGTGTCTAGCTAAACATTTTATAAAATAATACCCTAAAGAGTCTAGTAATACCACCCGCCCTAAAAAAAATGGACTGACGTCTGACTCCCCATCTACACTGGAGAGATGGGATGTTGCTTTAAGGATAAAGGCTCTTGCACATATACGCGGCGCGGTACGATTTTTACTGCATACTGAGCAGACAAATTTTCGCTACCTTGCACATTTGGGCGGTTTTTCCAGCAGTTTTCAGTATATTGACAAAATATTTTGACTACAGTGAAAGTGGATAGAATAGTAAAAATAATCATATATGTAATTAAAAAGCTAATACCCCACAGTACACTTCCACACCCGCCTACCCTTACATGCCTTTACATCACAATGAAGAGCCCTGACCAGTGTCCCTTTTATAGTATGGGTGATTACACTCCCTTTCAATTTATTGTGTCAACAGATATGGCCACACACCCAACATGGCCTAACTTAACATCCCTCTGTCTATTAAAAGTACTTAATCACTTAATCCTCATGCTGTCAAACCTTTTTATGTGTCTATATGGACATACACACCATATTTGGTCATCCCTCACCTAGTAGTTAATCCCTTCACAATGAGCATGTGTATTTTGCATTTTTTTCAATTAATATATTTGTGTAAAGTTCTGTGATAGACTGCCATTTTTAACCTGTGGGGAATCCAAATATCAATGAAAACTCAGGGAAATAGTAAAAAAAGCCGCGCGGTTTTTGAAAAAATTAGAAAATTTTCTAAATAGAAAAATCCGCACCGCACCGCTAGCTGCCGCGCCGCACATATGTATAAGCAGTGAACTACTTCCTTTATTTCTGTTTTATTTAGCTGCACCGCACCACGCCGCGCTAGTGTACAATTGGCTTTAGATTGATTCCAGGTATATTTTATTTTAAAATTGAGGTGCTGAATATTTACCGAATGCTGTGATCTGAAATCATCAGGCAAACCTGCGCCCATATCAGCTGGCCACTATTGACTTAATTTTAACTAATGGCTAATTTCTACATGAGAGATTAATATAGATTTAATGTTTCATTAAAAATTTTCATTATCCAAGCTAATTAGCTAAAAAGCTAAAACTAATGCCTAGTGAAAAGTTCAACTGATACAGTATATTCTGTTAAATTTTCGCAGATATTTGTATTCAGTTGCTTTGATTTTGCATAAATGTATGCCAAGGCTGTAACACATATCAAACTTTAATGCATGAAATAAGAGAACGAATTAACAACAAACATGTTTATCATTGGATCTTTAATCATTCTTTTATCATCATAGAAACATCCTAGATAAACAAGATTCTCATGAAAGTAACTGCCCTTGACAACTCAGCTTTGTTTTCAACAGTGTCATTACTTCCGGTGACGTATGCTTGATCATAAACCATTGACTGGGACTCACTTAACACTGAATGCATTCCCCAATGCCATTCTCTTGGTGTCTGTGACAAGGAACAATTCTTCACGCCAAAAAATAAACCTTTACAACTGTGGTAATCGCGTTGATATGCACGACCAGTTGTCGCTTTACATGGAGTATATTTAAGGTATATTGTTCATATTTATCATTTCAATTTGCCTAGTGTGTTTATTACCTGATAAGTACTATACGTTGCAAATTATTGTAACATCTGTTTCAATAAAGAGTTGCCAAACAAGATTTTAAAAAACCATGTCTGTTTTCCACTACGTTATACGTCATTGATTTTTGTGTGTAACATCATTATTATAATGTTTAGACTGCTAGTCATATGGATTTTATGTAGAAAATGGCTTTGCCACGTAAGTTCTTCCCTTAATGTTTTTTATTATTATTATGATTTCATGTTTCATTTTTGTGTTACAATTTCACTAAACCACTGTTCGCAACCTGTCTAGAAAGTTCAAAAGTTTGTCCACTCGTCCCTCCAAAGCCCACAGCCAATAACAATTTCACATTAGTGGGGTGTCCCCCCTCAGGAACTGGAAAATGCCGCTAGACGTGTGGCTTGTATTTATTTATTTGCAGTTTAACATCGCTTTCAGCACTGTATAGGTGATATCGAGATAGGTAGTTTTTTATGGGTAGAAGAAACCAGGACATACAGTTGGTCAAGGTTGTGTCAAAGGTGTACTACCCAACTAGAAACTCCACCAAATGACGCCGAAGACATCCCACCAAGACTCAAAGTAGACCATACTACAATGATCCACATCCAAAGGTTGACAAGCCCGTTCAGGTGTAGCTTCTGACCCAGCAAGGACAGGTGTGACCTATGTATTACATACAACCTATTTTCCTTCCTAGTCCTTTCCCTGTTCAGATGCTATTATTATTGTTGTTGTTGTTGTTGTTGTTGTTGTTGTTGTTGTTGTTGTTGTTGTTGTTGTTGTTGTTGTTGTTGTTGTAAAATTGGATCATTCTTTTTCAACTACCGTCCAAAAATAAAAAGACATTGACCTCTGCAGCAAATGACCAGTTTGGAATAATCCTTAATGTCTTTACTGTAACGAATTTTGTCCTTGAATTAGTTGGGTGGCTAATGAAGAAACTCAGAGACATTGTAATCTAAGTGTTTGTCTGAAAATTGTTGCTGTTCTTTGAGAATAGACAAAGGGAATTGAAGAAGGAAAAAATATTAAATTACACACATTGAATAGAATATCAGTATTTGACAATACCCCACAGAATGATGGATCAAAGAATAGAGTAGATATAACAATTGTATCTGTCACTCACTAATCTACCACACACTGAGTATTTTAGCCAGAGAATATGAATAGGACACAATTTTTTTCTCAATTGATCTTTTGATAAGTGAAGTTTTTTTATTGAATACAATCACGCTATATAACATCAGTCAATATGATCTGGAAGTGGGCTTCTGAGAATAGCCTTCGATAAACATAAGCATATAACTACTGTTGTCTGTTTCAATATAGGTAACTACAGACCATCAATGACACAATGGATAAGTTCCTCCTTTTCTGTCCAGCACCTTTTCCCATTTGGTGTTTGAACTAGATATGATCTAAAAGGTATTTTTTTACCTCTGCCAAGGTGGAATTGTTATAATGACCGTTTGTCTGTTTGTCAGCAAGTTTATGTAAATGCTACTAGTTGGATCCTTCTACAAAAATCAGGAGATGATCTCAATCGAACGTAGATCCCATTAAATTTTAAGAGTGATTTGGACTACCATCTGGATACAAAAAAATCCGGATTTTTCCCATTTACGTATTATTACAAGCCTTGGTGGAGGTATTTATTTTGCAGTTATTTTTCCATCATCAAATTTACTGGATACAATGACATCCTGAAGGAGCCCTGCAAGATTTCAGCAATAACAAGTAGCTATAAATAATAGAGTATTAGACCTAATTCACTTTTTTTTCCGATAAGGACATTGATATACCCCATTGAAACATGTCACATGGTTGCTGCATGTTGTAACGCCCCAGTCACATGGCAGAGTATAAACTACGTTTAAGCTTTTTGTTTTATGCCATATCTCCCCATGTACTGTCACACTTCTTCCAATAAAGTTTGCATGTCTGCGGTGTTCCCTTGCTCTCTGTAACAGAGCACATGCACAGAACATGCACAGAACTTTTAAGCTATTCAAAATTCCCACCTACCATAGACAATGTCAAGGTCACCTCCCATAAAAGGCCATGACTTCAGTGTATCCTACCATTTGGTCTAGCTGTTCTGTTGCCGTTATTGCTTGTTCTTTGTTAATCTGTATCTATGTTCCCAATCATATTATTATTCTGGTGTGTTTGCCATGACCTAGCTATACCTTTACAGCTTCTTTGCAGTGTCTTTTCTATGTCCAACAGTGGCTGCTGATTGTCTCCAATTCAGATTTTCTTCTTTGGCCAAACTTGAGTCAGAGATGTATATCTGGATTTTGCTGTCCACCTCTGTTTTTTCCTGTTGTCTATAATACGTCTATATCATAATATATCTTTATATTACCCTCTCCCCGAGGCTGAGAGGGGCAAGGATATAGCAATCAAGTCTCTCTGTTTGCGTGTCTGTCTGTTTGTCCACATAGCTCGAAAACTATATATATCATATCTGGGTCATATTTTCACACAAGGTGGTTACTGTTCATGGCTAGGACCTCCTCAGAGATGGTTTAGATCTAGATCCAGATCAAGTCTCTAGAATGTTTTTTTCCCTTATTTGGTTATTACAGCCTATACATTACAAAGATGGTCAATTTTATAGATTTGACTTGAGTTATACATATCGGGAATAAAAATACAATCTATATAAAAGAATTGTCTAAAACTGTTTTGCTACCAAGTACCAAAGTACTGACACATATACATACATAATGTTTATCCCTAACTTGAAAAGTTAGGGAATTTCTTTACAAACAAAATAATCATGTGACAAAGTTTGTTACATCTAAGCCCTTCAGGTCTTCCCTATACTTACCAGAATAATACATTTGCCCTTTAGCATTCAACTAGCTTTAAAAATATCAGCTCCAACTAAGACTATGCCTATTTTTGTGGTATAAACAATGTTTCTTTATCAAGACTTCAGTGATCATTAGGAATGCAACAATAATCAGGAGGTTTGGGGCTGATTACACATGATGGGAACATCCATTGTAATGTGTAGGCCACTTGCTGAAATAACAACCAGGGCTTGATATTCATGAGAAATTCTCTAACTCAGTCTGAAACTCAAACTTAAAATGTAAGCCTTGTAATATGTGATTTAAACTATTATATAGTGTAATAATCAGTTGAATGTATTTTGGAAACATTGAAATCAGCCTTTATTATATGCTTCATTCAAGTAAGTAGATACTTATATAAAACCAATGGCTTGACACTCAATGCCAATTATATCACTTCTTTTAATTTATATTCATGGATAAAATAGCTGAAACTCAAACTCTAATATGATTCCTATATTTAAGGTTCAAACCTTATATTTCAATTGTAACCTCAAACCTCATTTTCGGCAAATACTTGGGTAAGATTTAATTTAATAATGCAAAATTTGAGTTTCATAAAACATTAATATTGTTGTTGAATAAAAAATCTCAAGATTAGTCTTAAATTAAGACTCACTCACAGTCTCAAATTGAAATTCAGTCCTACATAAGTATCCTCGTAAACCTATTATTATCAATTAAACCAAACTCCTCAAACGTAAATTATAGTTTGAGTCTAAACTCAAATACAAGAGTTAAAACACCGAAGGCCAATATGCATCAAACCGATCAAATGCTTTCCAATAGAATAATGCTTAAACACAAGCTTCTTTACACTAAACAAAATGGGGGGGAAATTTCAATACTGAACAATGCAGTGAAAAATGACGGATTCCCCAAAATAATAATTGCTTTGTATAAATTTGTACTATATTGTCATCAGTCCGCATAGCCAAGATATTGTATAAGTAGAATTCCCTAAATTCCAAGTTTTTAAGATATTCAGCAGAATTTATGTTCACTAATGATGAGGTTCTACTTGAGAGAATAGATATTCAAAATTTCACTGAGAATTAGTTTTCACTATCCAAGTTCATGAGCTAAAATAGCTAAAATTAAGTCTTGGTGAAAATTTTCACTTATATAGTATATCCCTCTTCATTCTTGGACTGGATCGCCTTGTGTCACTGTTTATTTATACAGGCCTTAAATTATAGAGATATATATTGGAGGTCTACTCTGGATTGAGTTTTTATGAATACAATACTGACCCCCTCAAGTCTCAAGCAAGGTTGCAAATACGTACTGGCTAAATATAGATTTCCAAATACCCTCTCGTGGGCTCCAATGATCCCTTTATGTAAAACTTATCACTTTAATCTGACAGCTCTTCTACAATTTCAGAGGATGATGGGGCTTTTTTCTTTATGTGATTAGTTTAACTCTTTTTTTTCCTATTTTAATGCAAGCCAACTTTTATTATGCCTCTATTTATATTCATACAGTTAGAATTGGAATTTTGTGACACTTAAGACACTCCGTGGAGATACAATTACCTTTGCATTAAAAGTTTTTGTTTTAAGATTCTGCACTTTGTTTCTGCTATTTTTGTGTTATTTTGACATCCATCACGACAGCTAACATCTTATTTAATGCTGGCCAAATAATTTTAACTTTGCATCAGTTGATTTTAACTTTTACATTCCTTGAATTTGTTAAGGGTAATGTCACACTTATCGAGATAATCGGACTGGGGAAAACAAGAGTTGTAACAGCAGTAGTAGCTTTTAGTTTCTTCCCCAAGGAGGCGACAGGGGAAGCAAAACAAACATCATCAGACAATCTACTCCAGATTGTAGGAGCATCAAACGCAAAATTATATGACCAAATTGCTTCTTTGATTTCAGCAAAGATGAACTAAACTGAGGAACTTCAAGGAACATTCTTTTTAGTGTTCCTCTTAGTAGTAAACTACATGTGTATTCGACAATGTTTTGACTTAATACTTCCATTGACATCAACTTGTACTAGGCTGGCAGACTGTATTATTTGTATTCAAATCATGACGTCTATACTTTATGTTAACTTTAAATGGCTGTAGAGAATTCGTTGATCCCAATTTCTTCAAAGATTTAGCTAATGAACTTTCGGCATTGTGTGCAAAAAAGTGCACAACTGAAATAGCCCAAGCCATTATGGGTTATCATACTCCATAAAAAATATTTCTTACCATCAAAGGCAAATATAAATTGAAGAAAAAAATTTCAAGAGATAAACATCTGGCTTCAAAGCTGTTTAACTCCTGAGTTGAGTCCCATCAAGACATACTACACTTCCTGCTGCTAGCTGTAGACTATCCAACTACTGTGTTATCATCTGGTAGGACTGGTCCTGGAAGGATCCCCAAAGGGACAAGTGGATGTCCTTAATAGATGCCACCATCCAACGGCACCAGGACCTCTTTAAGTATGTTAAAGTTTAAGGTGTTGTCAATCAGATCAAGTGTCCTCTGTGTCCATTTGTTCCTAGTCTTCAAGAGATTTAGAATCTAGACTGTCCCTCCTGGATATCCTGCTGGACGCAGGGGTACCTGGTCAGCTTACCCCTCCAAAACACCTTCCTCACCATCATCCGGGTACAGCAGAGGCAGTAGAACTTGTAGAATGTTGAGGTACCAGTAGTTGGGGTAATGGATCACTCACTGTAGGAGAAGACAGACCCGCCAGTGTAGCCAACTCACTCTGTCGTCAAAGTTTTCAGCTGAAATTAAAAAGAAAAAAAAACATTCATTCACATGTCTGCTGCCATAGGTGAAAGGACAAGGTTAAACTTGGCATGGTGGAGGAAGAACATGGCAATGACATTTGCATCTACCACCACCTAATAATTTCATGCTAGAAAAAAAGCAAAAAAAAGCAACAGTGAACGCACAATAAAAACCAATGATTGATTAGCACCATTACTTTTGGCTGTTTTACAGGGGTTTTTTTTTTCTTTCTTGTAATTTTACTGATTAACGATTACAATAATGGGAGATGTTATTAAGTTTCTACATCAGTGGCAAGTGCTGTGACATTTAATTTTGATACTTACAGCATAAGTCTGTTGAATAGGAATACAGGTTATGTGCTTCTACAGGAACTATAACATATCAAGGATATATTTGTCATGATCCATTACTTCATGTGCACCATCCCCTGAATGATACCCTGTCAACTTCCCGAATCTTGAGTGCACACTTTCCCACCAGACCTGAGGGTCTTGACTATAACAACAAAAACAAGCATATTAAGTCATCTGACATGTGAGTGGGGTTACTGTCACATTATACTCCTACATATGTAATAATATTGTACATGCACTACAGATTCCCACATTTATTAATTCAAAGTCAGATACATAGATCTGAGGATATGCAGTAGGGGAAGGTCACCATTTATTACTATATCATTGGCTATTTACTCATAGGCTGTTCACAATTCCACTTTTGTGACTGACTCAATGTCATGTTGTACATAGTGTTATAAGAAGAACTAGGGCATTACACATGTTATTAAAGTATTTAAACAATTTTTTTAAAAAATTTCAAAAACTTTAAAATTTAAACTGACCAGACATTTTTATCTCAGCTGCTTTTTTGGCCCCCAGCCGACGTCTCTTCTTTGTATCTCTGTAATTTTTTCATTCCTTTCTGATAAAGGCATGATGTTTCTCTGATCCAATCTATCAAAGCATCTTCTTGGTCAAAAGTCATGAGCAGCTTTGCACACCTCTTCTTTTTCTCTGCACTCTCCTGTGTCAAAGCTTCATTACGCTCACGGTGTTCAGCAGTAGCAAGGGTATCAACAGTGTCACTATCTGTATCATTGGTTAGAGTAACAACTAGTTTGGGTTTGTGTGCACAAACAGACTTCTTCCTTGTCTTTGTCGAGTAAGCACAGAATACGAGTCACTAACATAAAAATAAAGAATAAAGTGTTCCTGCTCCAAAATTCCCTCCACGGTTTAAGATGGTCACCCATATAAAGGCGGGTCTATCAGTGGGAATCCCATATTTCAAAAATAAGGTTGTCACCTGGATCAGTAATTCAATCCTGTAAACCTTCAACGAATGAATTGTCACAGAAGCAAGTCCTTCAGTCACCTTCAGGGACACTGTCAATAAAAATGCTATTATAAGTGTGTAACCTTCTGTCCCTGTGTCCCAGCAGTGGCCCACCGAGTCATACCTTATTTCACCTTTTCTCACCATGACATAGGACAGTGAATGACATTGACTGACAGTGAGGTGGTCAGAGGTGGAAATTTTAAACATTTTAAAACTTTCGTGGGATGCTCAAGGATTAAGACAGTGGGCCACTGACTCGCAAGTTTGAAAACAGACCACAGATGATTGTGGAAGGACAGGGACATTTTACCAATCGTGTACTACTGTGGGTCATTCCGCCTGTAGTGTAATGCAGGTGTTCCACTAGAGTTGACCCTGTAACCGACCCTACGACCCTAGGGTTGGTTGCAAAAGTCGTAGAGTCATGAGAAAACGTGGAAAAATGGTGGGCCGGTTATGAAATCCCCGACAGGACGGTATAATTACAGACAGGCCATAATGACCTTCCCGACAAGACGTTGGGTCGGGGACTTTTTTTACACGGCCAGTCGTAGAAGTACTACAACAAGCCCTAAATCCCTAACAGACAAGCCGCATCACAAACAGACAAGCCGTAAAGACAAACAGACAAGCCAGAAGCACGTTCCCAACCCTTCCCAACAGGACTGATTATTTTTGTGATCCAGAATCGGGATCCATATCACACTATATAAACCCCCCTCTCCTGTGATGTGCTGAAAAGAAGAATTGAGAACGCAACCTTGGGACTACCACCACCTGAACCACTTGGATCTGGGGGTGGGGCAGATCTACACTACTTCCTGCTGGGGACGACGCCTTTGCCCTGATGACTTGGCTGGTCAAGCCTTACAGTAGACGCCAACTGACCAGAGTAGAGAGAATAGCCAACTACAGGATATCCAGGGGGAGAAGGGTAGTCGAGAACTCATTTGGTATACTTGTCAAGGTGCTGTTGACCACCATGGAGCAGTGGCCAAAAGTTGTGAGAGACATTGTGTTAACATGTGTGGTAATACATAACATGTTGAGAAGCCATCAGGGGGCAGCAGACAGACCATCCACACCAGCTGATGACATACAACCACCACAGGCATACCAGGGGGAACAGGGACATCATAAGAACTTAAGAAACCCATCGAGGGAGACCAAACATCAACAAGACCTACTGAAAGACTACTTCAATCATGTGGGGGCGCTGGATGGGCAGGAAGACAGAGTTTAAGAAGACTGAGGGGTGAAGACTGAGGGGAGAACATGCTGTCATCTATCAGTCCTTTTCAGGACTACCCAAATAATCCAAGAACTTTCATTTAGCAAGTGTCGCCTCCAAAAAAATAACCCCAACTTTCCAACAATTTAGTTCAAATTCAGTTTCACCAAAAACATTTCCCATCACAAACACAAATACAAATTCATCCCAAACTCATTTCACAAAAATATATTTTATCACTTACAGATTTAAACCCAGGTCCTCAATTTACAAATCCATCCCAAACTCAGTTCACAGAAAATAAGTTTTAGCACTGAACCCAGGCCCTCAATTTACAAAGTTGACATCCCACCCCATCATGACCTGGCTTAATTCTCAGAAAAAAATTACCAAATAAGGGGGAAAAATAGTTTCCAAATAAATACCTGAAAATATTTTATGGCAAGAATTAAAAACAAGTGCTTGGAAATTTGCAAGACAAAATTATACAGGTTTGCAGTCCTAGTTTAATATTTTTTGTTCAGTTTGTCAGTCCATTGCCACTCATATGTTTGTATATTTTGTTAGGGCTCATGTTTGTTTGTCTGTGAGTGTAGATGTGGCATTTTATTTCAAGTTGGGTTTTGGGAGGGACGAGAGTTTGAGTCTGTATCTTGATTTTGGGGCACGTGGGTTTGAGTCTGTATCTTGATTTTGGGGGACGTGGGTTTCAAGTCTGTATATGGATTTTGGGGGGACGTGGGTTTGAGTCTGCATCTTGATTTTGGGGGACGTGGGTTCGAGTCTGCATCTTGATTTTGGGGGACGTGGGTTCGAGTCTGCATCTTGATTTTGGGGGATGTGGGTTTCAGTCTGGATTTGGTTTTTTTGGGGTGGGGAGTGTTCATTTAAAATTGGGTTTTGTTTGGGGGTGGGGTTGGTTTTACTTTGAGTTATTAGGGGATTATTTTTTCTTAAGGGAATTATTTTTGTTAATTTTTGTTTTGTTTTGTGGTGGAACTTTATTAATATTTGTTTAACATTCACTCATTCATTCTCACAATTTTTTTCCATGTACTGTGGGGAGGTGTAAGTGTTGGACGGTGTGTGTTTATGTTTTTGGGCACACACGTGTAGCCTGTTAATTGTTTTTAGACGATTTGGGTGGCCCTGAGAAGGGCCGGGTTTGGTGTGACTTGTGCGGGCTAATCCGCTGATTTGGGCTGACTATGCTGGCTGGGAGGTCTCGACTGTTCATGATGAGTGGAAGATGGCACTGGTGACAGTGCTGGTTGAAGTTGAGAAGGTGAAAATGGCTTTGGTGTGTCCATCTGCTGATACATAATCACACTGAAAATCGCTGACAAAGAGACTGGATAATCCAGAAGTGTTGTGCTGACTTTCCTCCTGTTGTAAAGGTGCAACTGAAGGTGGGTTGAAAAGCATCTGTCAGGAAGTCCCAGGCTGTTGGTAATCCACAACTGCGTAAGAAGTTGGCTGTGCTGACACTGATGAAGGCCTTGGTGGTTGCTGTACTTTTGCAATCACTGTAACAGGTTCTCCTGTGGCTGTCTGTGTAGGCTGCACAATTGGAATGGAGACTGGTTGAGTTTCCGGTATGGTGAGTATGTATTCACGTCCTGCTGTGGCCTGTGATGCTTCTGGAAGTTGATATGTGGTGACCTCTTGACTTTTGGTGACCTGTCTCTTGTGTTCTTCGGCCTTGTACTGTATTTCACTGAGAAGCTTCACTGTCTCATTCCTGAAGGTTAAAAAGTCCCTTTCTTCCAGATTTTCAATCTCAGAGTGGAGATATTTGCAGAACGACTGCCTTGGACTTGGAGTGGGGTCCTGACGTGCACCCAGAAATGTGGAAATCAATGACTTTATCTGCTGGAACTGATCTAAGACTGGATCTGCAGTCACGACTGGAGGCTGTCATCGCTTGGGACTGGTGCTCGAAGGCTGATGAGTAACATCGGATGTAATGCTGATTTCCATCTTAGATTCTATGTCCTTGGATGTATCTGGAACTGAAGCTGAGGCTGCGGCTGCAGAAGGCCTCTATGGTGACTTGAATGCAGAAGACTTGGAAACTCCCTTCCTTCTGATATGACCTCATAGAAAACTTAAACTGTCCTTCAAGCCAGGTCTGTTGTTCTGTGCTCTTCTCAGCTCCTTGTCCAGACTTCATTTGAGTGAGTTTGCCATATCTGGTACGTTGAGTATCAAACCACTTCTTCACTGTCTTGACAGGCAAGTTTCTGGTAGCTGCTAGCTGCTCCCAAAGTCTTTCTTTCTTTGGCTTGTCTGTGAAACTGTTGTTGTTCTTGTCATACAGTTCCTTGTGCTGTTTAATGAACTCCACGATGGCTGCTTCATCTGAATCACTCAGGAAAATGGACTTCATCTGGTCCTTTTTCTGTCTGGATTGAGTTGATTCTACATCAGTATCTGTGTCACTTCACACTCTCTATTCTCCCCTTTCCGGGCTCTCTTCCCTCTCTCTCTCCATCCTCTCTCTGTCCCTTTCCTCCTGTTCAATCCTCTCTCTCTCATCCCTCTCCTCTCTTTCCCTCCTCCTTCTTTCTATATCCGCAGGTGTATCTTCTAACTCAAACTGTGGTTGAGTGTCAGCTGGTATTTCAATCTTTCTCCTTCTGCCCCTTGGCATGCTGATCAATCAATCAATTGTACAGCTTGTTTTAAAAAACAAAAACTTAAAATAAAAGTGACACCTCACAGCACAGATTCCACTCCCAACCAGTCCAGCCTAGCTCAAAACTTAAGCAAATTTCAAAAAAATAAAAAAACCTAAAATCAAAGCTGCACACCAGTTGTCTCTTGACAAGTCAAAGCCCAAATATATGCAGATTGTCTACCGACTCACCTTTTTATACCCACAGATTTTGAATCCGACAGGCCGTAAGATGTTGGGAACACTTACAGACAGGCTGGCTAAAGTTACCGACTGTACTGTAACACTTCCTGCACAGTCGGTGAGTCATCACATACAGTCTGGAAGTCCATATTTGGGACAAGCCAGATACTTACAGACAGGCCTGTTTGATTAACCGACAAGCCGGGAAGTGTACCCGACAGGCCGTTAAGTTAACCGACAGGCCTGCTGCTAGGGGGCTGAAATTAGGGTCGGATACAAGGGTCGGCAATGGTCGTAGAAATATCAAACATGTTTGATATTTCACCAACTCTCCCCGACAGGCCGGTAACTTGCAACCGACCCTAACCGACCATGTAAACATTGGTCCCGACTCTCCAAAAATGTACAGTTACCAGCCTGTCGGCTCCAGTGGAATACCTGCATAACTGAGACATAACCAGATATAAGGTCTCTTTTCAGAGGCATAAGGATTAGGTCATCAATTACATACAGAAACAACTGTGCAGAATATTATGACCTATGCATAACATGTAGGTTGAAATATGTAAACCTCTTGTAAGTTAGTTGTCCTATCTTTTATATTTCTTATTCACTGAAATCTTTTCATCCCAAACCAACACCTGGGGCCTTTGTGGGAACAATCACGTGACTATTACATAACTTTTTACAAAAGGACTTGTTTTTTTTAATTTAAATTAATTAGAATTAATTAAAAGGGTAAAAATGTGATTTGGCTTTTCTTCTAAGGAATTGATTGTCCAACAAGGGAATGTCAAGTTACAAGAAAAAAGTACAGGGGACAGGTATGGCGTCGGGAAGACTTCAATGAAAAGATAAAAGAAAATCATTTAGATATATTTCTAATGGTGCTGTTCCAATTTCAGGATCAATTGTAAGACCTGCTATGACCAAAACTGATATGACCAGTAAAACAGTTGTGAAAACTGTTAGTTACCAGACTACAGATCATTAATTGTGGTTTCACTTAAATCATAGACTCCAACAAACTGAAACTTTTTCTTAATTATATTTCATTCATTCTGTTCTGCTATATCCCCAAATAAACAGCAAAGAATTATTCGAAGATGAGCTTTATTTTTATGTAAAAGCCTTCATTTTTACCATATTATTTTATTTTACTAATTATTATGTTCCTTATTATTCAATCAAAATAGGGATAATAAAAGTAAAACATCCCTAGTTACTTCCTTCAAGGACGTTATATTTGTGGTAGAATTCATTAGTTTGTTTTAGTGTAAACCACAGCTATAACTAGCTTTGTTTTAGGCTCTAAATTCTTAGCAATTAGTAAAAAACTTTCAGTTTGTATAACAAACTGTTGGTTTCAAAAATGCACTATTACATTGCATTATATTATTGCCTCTTCAAAAAGCACTATCAAAGGTTAATTGACATGTAAAATACATTAATAGATATCCTTGCTTAAGGCTCTAAATTCTTTGAAATTGGGAAATCCATTCAGTTTTTATAATGCTATCATTTACACTGGCTTTTAATTCAGTATTCTGTTTTATACATCGTTAAAACGGTAATTTTCAGAGCTTCTTCGCATTCTTGTTGCATTAAGATCCATACAGAAATCGTGGAGAAATCTAAGGTTGGTTTCCCTTTACACATTACTAGGATCCTTTAACATTGGCGCCTTTCACGACATATGTTTTAACATTATTTAAATAAATCTGGACCCACTTTTCTTATTTGCTAACGCCACCAAGGCAGTCATGTATCTTCATACTGTAATTTCACCCAAATAGATCTCTTTTTATTTTTTATTTTATTTATTTATTTATTTTATTTTTTTTTTTTTTATTATTTATTAATCTGAAAAAAAATCTAGAAATTGTTGAAAATGGGACTACTGATAACTGGGGATTTCTTTTGTATCCAGAGAATGATCCAGGTCTTTTTCAAAAATTCAATAGCTTCTTCCTTTGGTCAGGCCCTACCCACATAAAAACTTGCATAAATATAAGTTCATGAGCAACACAGATAGTCTAACAGACAGACAAACAAACAATAATGCAAATACACCCAACATATATACCCCTCCTTAGTGAAGGTAACACCCTATGTGGCATATATTTTTATATTTTATTACTCAAGAAGAAAAACTGCACCATTTTTGCCCTTCTCTTACAGACATATATTGTTTAGACAGGACTTCTCCCTTGATAAAATTTCAAAAATACTTGGTAATATTTTCCCAAGTTTTCTCTTTTGTACTTCATTTCAAAATGAGTTCTATTGCACCCCCAGTTATAGATCTATCCAGGTTCAGGCTCTACCTCAGGTCAGAGTTGTCAGACATGTGGAACCTTCCAGATGAGTTTTCAAGACCCAGTTGCCCTCCCGTATGATAGATCTAAGCTGCCATGAACCATTGATTGAGCCATGTGGATTCTTCAATTGTGACTTGATGCTTCTATTAGTTTTTGACTCTTGTGGTCTTTCCACATGGGCTGTTGTTTATTTATTTATTTATTTGGGGTTTTACGTCGCTTTCAACACTGTACAGGTCATATCACGACGGATAGTTGGAAGGACAAAGGAAACCAGTACACATAGTTCGTTAGGGTTCTGTACTGTAAACTGCCGACCAACGGCAAGCAACTACCAGCTTTCCCACTTGAGGCCGTGACGGGGATCGAACCCCGGCCTCAGAGGTGGGAGGCAAGAGTGTTACCACTCTGCCACCGTGGCCCCTCACATGGGCTGTTGTTTACCATAGCATGTTATAAAACCCCTAAATGGACACCTGTGAATAGGGTTTAATCATGAAGCACTTTAATCCTCATACATTCATATATATATGTTTTTGAATGTGAGAATATAGACATTCAACTGGTACCAGATACTTCCTTGTATTAAAGATCAGTTTCGTGATAAGTCTGCAATAAACAAGAACACTCATGGAACGCATACTGCTTGGGAGTGCAATGATAAAAAAATCCTTGAAACATTCCTGGATTCAGACGGTGATCTGGAATGCCACCACAATCTCATCATCTCTTCAAGGTGCCATTGAGGATACATCCTGAAAATTTCATTATAATCAATCCATAACTTTTTTAGTTATTTTGCATACAAACAGACACATGCACGCCGCCCAAATCATTACCTCCTTTGCGGAGGTAACAAGAAGTCAATGGCTCCTTGAAAATTACAATCTAACATTTTACCCCGTACCCAACCCACTTTAAAATACTATTGTCTATGGTGACCTTCACCCAGTCTGTCTGAAGTAAGTGTATTGTATTGTGGTCGGAAATTCATGACCGTTTGTTTGTTTGTTTGTTTTTGTTATATCCCTATTCTGATATTACAGAATATTTATAATAATAACACACCTTTATCTGTGAAAAGTTTGCTGTTTAATGATAGTTTGGGGGCAAAACAAAATGGCTGTTCTATTAATTTAACTAGAGGAGTTTCAACAGCCAAACTTTGCGACAATTTAAACCATATATATCATCCAATCAAATTCAGGGACACTGTCGTGTCATTTTAGAATAACATAAAACATTGAAAAAAAACCTACACAGTCAATATGATCAAATAATTATCTGAATAATTGAAATACAAGTGGAAACTTTTCTATTAGATAAGAAAATGAGGAAGTAAATCACAAAACTGAAACAAAAAAACTATGAAAAATGACTGATACCTTTATTTGTATTACATGCAACAAGGAAGTTAAATTTAGTCTATTAGTCTTTTATTTTCCAAGTAATTAAGTGCTTGATGAATTGCCTTCTTACACGCATATTTGAAATAACATATGCTCATATGTATGAATCACAATAACGTATTGATCATTTTACGGCTAAATATATACTTAAGAAACTTAACATCAAGTCAGTGGAGCTTTATCACGTATTTATAATGTCTCTGACAATGGTCATATACAGTGAAATAGAGAGTCAAACAAGAACACTCGGAGGCGAGCCGAGTGCATATGCTAGATGTCTCCCTCCAAAGACACCAGGAGCTCTTTAAGTTGGGATGAGAAGTAGACAAGGTGTCCCCTTTTTCCAAGGTCAAGTCGAATTGACTCACCTTGACTAAATTTTCATTCTCTTTAGATCCATTTGTGAGCTCCTACAACCAGTGGTATCATAAAGCAAGTTCAGTATATAAAGTTTAGGAATAAAGAAAATTGTAATATAACTTCTATGTGCATATTAAAATATTTGGTAGATTGGATAGATATTTAAACCCATGCTTGTGTTTTCATGTCTTGGGGGGACGTACTGGGGACTGTCCCTCCTGGACTTCCTGCTGTACACAGGGAATATCTGGTTAGCAGACCCCACCAAAACGTCTTTCTCACCATCATCGGGTACAGCAGAACCAGTAAAGATAGTAAAACTCTGAGGTACCAATACTGGAGGTAATGGGTCACTCATTGTAGCACATGACAGACCCGTCACTGCAGCCAAAAATTTTTTGAAAAGTATATTACTCATTCTGTTTGCGAATCACTGATCTGCTTACAGGGCATTAAATAAATGACATCATTGATTTTTGTGGTAACGTAATTAAACGTTGCTCCAGAATTAAGGATATAGACCCGACCATGCCCAAATTTGAATCAGTTCTTCCTTGTAACAGTTATGATGCTCCCTAAGAATATCATAACCATCTGTGCAGAATTTTATCAGTTATACTATAAACAAGCAAACAGGACTATCTATGACCACTATCCATAGTACCAAACTAAAGCCGACCGTCCCAAACATTAAGATTGTGGTTTATGAAAATCCCAAACTAAAAGATAGCCAATTTGCAGGATCGCAAACTTTTCAGGGGTGCATCAGCATAGTGGAACAGGGGTCTAATATGTGTAGAACTATAATGATATCTGTTTCTACTGTTACAAAATTAGAATAGGTACAGGCAAGTTTTTTATCATGATAGTGAATTTTTTGGCAGAGGATTTGTCCCCACTAATTCCATCTGTCTTGTTCATTAGAATTACATCTTTGACAATATACGTGACAGGTCACACTGAAAAAATTACAGTAATACATCTTATAACATATAACACTTTGTCTGGACCTGTGGTTCCAAATGCTATACCAGATATCTTGGAATATATAAAGTATACAATTTAGGGAGATTCTGTGTGTGAAAAAAAGACGTTATGAGAGGGCAATACAACAATACATGCAAAGGGACCATAAGTCATGTTAGATAGCAAGACAAAAACGAGGGGAAAACTTCCATTTTCCAAATTATATTTGACACACAAGTCACCTCAAATGAAACATGAAATGATAAGATAATGTGAAAGATTTTTCCTCACAAATTAAGATTTATTTCCTTTTGATGCAAAACAAAATTGCTCTGAGAGACAGAAATATCAATCCACTTATACCCCAATTCCACCTTCATGATTGATCGGCTGATGTAGCGAATTTTAAACTCGGGGATGTGGGGCCAGGAATGTCTTGATCTGACTGACCTTGTTGAAGGTGGTTTGGAAAACTAATAAATGGAAAACAATTCTAATATATATTTGGGCTGCACGTGCAAGCTGAAAAGCAATCAGAAACATAATCAGAGTAGTGCACCAGAGTAGTTCACAATTCATGATTTAATCTTAGCTGAAATGGACTTTTATAGTGATTAATCTACATCATTAATAGACTGCAAATATCAATCAATCAATCAATCAGTTGTCCAAGTGCTTAATCTCCATATCTACAGATTCTAAGGCACACCATCCAGTTCGTAAGGCATAAATCATCAAGACATTAGACATGTTCCAAGTCGTACCCAGGGAGGCGATCCGGTGTTCGGTAGTTAGAAGCTATGGTGGAAATTATTTCTGAAATAGGTAGGTTTTTAGTCGACTTTTGAAACACGAGAGATTTGGAGCACTGCGGATATCATGTGGAAGATCATTCCATAACTTCGGAGCATCATATAAGAAACTGTTGTTGAAATGGACCTTTGATTTATGGATGGAAGCACAATAATGAGGAACCTGGAGGAACAAATTTTTGGTGTTGGAACGTCTTGTATTCATGGCAGATTTGTACAAGGAGAGATATGGTGCAGAATACTTGGGCTGGCCAGTGGTGAGGTACTTATAAACCAAAACTAGTGTTTTGAAGATAATACGTTGTCTGATGGGTAGCCAATGAAGTGTCCCCAGGGTAGATGTGATGTGAGTGTACTTTGAAGCACCAGTGACAAACTGTGCAAGAGCATTTTGAACATATTGGAGCCTTGTAGCATTACGGGATGACAAACTGCAAAATAGAGAATTGCAATAATCCAAACGACTACTGACCAGAGCATTTGCAATCACCACTGATGTATCAACGGAAAGAAACCTCCTGATACGATGAAGGTCCCTGAGGCTAATAAAACAAGATATGATAACAAAATTTATGTAATTGGTGAAACAAAACTTTGCATCAAACAGAACACCCAAATTGCGTATAACATCTGTGGGAGAGAGACAATTACCCAGGATATTGACAGGAAATGAGTCACTGAGCCATTTGTATCTGTCTTTGGCACCAAAGACTATGAATTCTGTTTTATCAGGATTTAGCTTGAGTCTGTTTTCAGACATCCAGACCTTGGGGGACTCCAAACTTCAATTTGAACAAATTCGAAAGACTGGAACCAATCTTGACTGACTGAAAATGATCCTGGAGGTAGGATCTAAACCATTTTAGTGCCGATCCAGCAAAGCCAAACCTAGCTGACAAACAGGATAGGAATGTGTCATGATCGCTAGTATCGAAAGCCGCAGACAGGTCGAGTAGCACCAGTGCTGTAGGCATGCCCTTGGGCAGAGCTAAGTGAATCTCATTTTTGATGCACAACAAGGCAGTTTCATAATATATAATAATAAATATACATAAACGTATTAAATAGTCATGGGTCCATTGAACATAGTCAGGTCATAATTATTTCCAAGGCATAACTTAGTCAAAGACAAAACTATTTTCAAAGTGCTTGCAGAGAGAGGATTAAAAAGGAGGAACTGCCAGGTACTTACGGTCAGGGTGACTACTCCTGGTGCTGTAGTAGCAACTGTTTATTAGACAAGGATGGTCCCCCCAAATAGCTTAGAGAACCGCAATGGAGAAAGATTTAGACTGACACTACAGTTTTGAACATGCAAAGGTACTCAGCAGGCAGCCAGTGGAGTTGCTTGAGGATGGGTGTTACATGAGGACACTTTCTCTTGTGACAATATGTGCAAGAGTATTCTGAATACTCTGCGGATTATGTAGGTTGAAACTTGATCAACTTCTGAGTAGGAAGTTTCAATAGTCCAGATGACTACTAACCAAGGCATGAAAGTCCAGAGACAAATAAAAGGTGATTTCTAGAAGTGCGAGAATCGGAGAGAGTTCGTACTTAAAAACAACTTGACCCCCCAAAAAGATCAGTTATAAAGATCATATCGACACAAGTCCTTGGGAGGTAGTTGGTCTTGATGCTATTCATCTTCTCTTGGAACATCACTCATCTCCATTTTAAGAGGAAGATAAAATGTACTATGAGAGGACTACACACTTGTTGTTCATTGTACCCAAAAGAGAGGCCTGACAGAAAACAGTTGGTTACGATTAGTTAGGAAGGAAATACTCACAAAGGTTTTTATACAAGTTTCAAAAATGTGACAGTCACTGTTGAGCAATGTGGTCATTGTAACTTTCTGTACTCTTGTGTATGAACATGAACATGATAGAGACATTAAAGTGAAGGAACCCAGGTCAGTTGAATTGGGGTATAACAAATACTCTGGCGATTATAAATGAATTCTCTGATTCCTGGGTATAAACCCCTCATCTGATAGTTCCTCTTTTGGAAAGATAGCATGAACTTGTGAATCTGTTCTTCAATATAGCAAGTCTGTTTTGAAATCCTCTAGAACTGGACAAAAACTATTGTGATGGAATTTAGACAATTGGGGCAGTTTTTGGCTCAACAAAATTAGCATTGCTTTGCCAGTACACTGTGGCTAGGTCAGTGCAATGTTATCCATCCCAAGGGCGTATATAACTTTAAATAAGACTGGGGGTTCATGTGTCCTCGGCTTGCCCCCCCCCCCCCCCCCCCCCCCCCGGAAGGTTTTGTAATTTTACATTTAGTGGTGTTTCTGTAATTTTTTAAAACTCTGGTATCAACATATTTCTCCGAGTTCTCTTGTTAACACTCATTCAATATGTGCACTCTTTCACAAAGAATTAAGAATTGGCTAAGATTTCATACTTGCATGCATATATTATTATCATCTAGCTTTGTTCACATACCATTCATTTCAATAGTTTAGGTTTGACGTATGCAACATTGTGAAATAGTATATTTATTGTTATAATTTCGGATGAATCTGGATCCAGTTCAGGATGTTCAACTTTTGAATCTGTGACTGTTGCATTATGTTCACAGTCGCACCCCTTTTACATTTTTGAGGTGGGATCAAAACCCCTGACCCCCGCCACAGAGTCGGCTAGTGAACCTTTTGAGCAAACTGACATTTTCTTGCAAATATACACACTGGGCACTTATCATTTCCGGTGGCGAAGTTGGCTTCAACTTCTCGGGTTGTGGTTTTAAAAGCCTTACTCGAAGTTGCTAGTTTTATAGTTGCTTGCTAGTGCCAATTAATTTTTTGCAGAATCTTGAAAAACTATAAACCACCGTTTCACTCAATCATCTTATATATGTGTAATAATATAAATTATACAATTTGTTAAAAGCAACATTACATCCCAACTGGCAAATAAATCTATGGATGATTTGGCAGTCATCTCAATTTGACACACAAATAAAATAATTAATAACTTCAAAATCTAACTTTTGTTAGACTATTATTAGATTTATTTATTTAACTTTTATTAGATATGTACGGAAGCTCAGAACTGCCAAAGTTTTTTTTATTTTACTAACTTGAATATACGAGTTAGTTAACTTGAATATTCAAGTTAATAACTGGAATATTCGAGTTAGTAACTTGAATGTACAAGTTACTAACTTGAAAATACCAGTTACCTAACTTGAATATACCAATTAACTAACTTGTATATACGAGTTAGCTAACTTGAATATACGAGTTAGCTAACTGGAATATATGAGTTACTAACTGGAATATATGAGTTACTAACTGGAATATACGAGTTAGTAACTGGAATATACAAGTTACTAACTTGAAAATATAACTAACTTGAATATATGAGTTAGCTAACTTGAATATATGAGTTAACTAACTGAAATATACGAGTTAGCTAACTGGAATATACGAGTTACTAACTGGAATATACCAGTTAGTAACTAGAATATACGAGTTGCTAACTTGAATATACAAGTTAACTAACTTGAATATACCAGTTAACTAACTTGTATATACGAGTTAGCTAACTTGAATATACCAGTTAACTAACTAGAATATATGAGTTACTGACTGGAATATACGAATTAGTAACTGGAATATACAAGTTACTAACTTGAAAATACCAGTTAACTAACTTGAATATACGAGTTAGCTAACTTGAATATACCAGTTAACTGACTGGAATATACCAGCTAACTAACTGGAATATACGAGTTAGCTAACTGGAATATACAAGTTAACTAACTGGAATATACGAGTTAGCTAACTGGAATATACAAGTTAATAACTGGAATATATGAGTTAGTAACTGGAATATTCCAGTTAGTTAACTCGAATATACCAGTTAGCTAACTGGAATATACGAATTACCTAACTTGAATATACGAGTTAGCTAACTTGAATATACAAGTTATTAACTTGAATATACGAGTTAGTAACTGGAATATACCAGTTAGGTAACTGGAAAATACCAGTTAGCTAACTTGAATATACAATTTTGCTAACTCATATATTCCACTTAACTAAAAGGTATATTCCAGTTACTAACTCATATATTCCAGTTATTAACTCATATATTCCAGTTAGCTAACTCGTATATTCGAGTTAGTTAACTGTTATATTCCAGTTAGCTAAATCGTATATTCAAGTTAGTTAACTGGTATATTCAAGTTAGCTAACTCGTATATTCAAGTTAGTTAACTTGTATATTTAAGTTAGCAACTCGTATATTCCAGTTACTAACTGGTATATTCCAGTTAGTAACTCATATATTCCAGTTAGTTAACTCGTATATTCCAGTTAGCTAACTCGTATATTCCAGTTAGTTAACTCATATATTCAAGTTAGCTAACTCGTATATTCAAGTTAGTTAACTGGTATTTTCAAGTTAGTAACTTGTATATTCCAGTTACTAACTCATATATTCCAGTTAGTAACTCATATATTCCAGTTAGCTAACTCGTATATTCAAGTTAGCTAACTCGTATATACAAGTTAGTTAACTGGTATATTCAAGTTAGGTAACTGGTATTTTCAAGTTAGTAACTTGTACATTCAAGTTACTAACTCGAATATTCCAGTTATTAACTTGAATATTCAAGTTAACTAACTCATGTATTCAAGTTAGTAAAATAAAAAAACTTTGGCAGTTCAGAGCTTCTGTATGTTTGTGTGTGTTTTCGAGTGATTAGATTTTGAAAAACATTCATTTGAATGGTTATTTTACATTTACTATCCACAGTTTGTTTGAGTAATAATTTTTAAAGGCAATACTTTCCTGAAGAATGTACCATTCCTGGATCATATCCATTGTAAGGGGCGCTAGTTCGTATTAAATACTTTGAAAAACAATTGAGTTAACTTAAGATTTCTGCATGTATTTTAATGCCACAAGAATGAGCAGAAGATATGCAAAAGTAGCTTTCTGTGCAACCTATAAAAGTGCATTATATTCATACATCTTAGCATAATTATTGGTTACACAATTTTAGATATATTTAATTAAAATCCACTTCTTTTATTTATTGGTGAAAGTGGTAAATTAACATCCTCCCAAAACCTCTCAGGGAGACGTGTTTTAACGATAAAGAAAATAAAGATAAAGAAAATGTCATTGCAAATTTTCATTCTCCTACAATCAAGCAAATATCGCCAGTACCAACAAACATTCGGGAATGCATTTGCCCAGGATGTGAACAGGAAAAAAATCTCTAATGAAATTTGGTTGATTCACATTATATTTGCCTTATCACTGGCAAATGTCTGAAATTATTCAAACTGGTAAAGTAACAAGTATTATCTCTACAATATATGGAGTGCAATGATGCATTTAGAAAATGAAATAATTAGTTACATAACTGTCACAATCATTTTTTTTTCAAACTTCAGTGCAGCATTAGCAGAAATTCGCTAGAGTTTCTCTTGAATATTTTTCTTATCAAAGGAAGGATTTAACCAGAAGTCTGTTTGAAAAGAAGGTGTCTTTATACAGTAATCCCTGGGATTGGAATCTGTGATTTCATTATGTACCATTCTCTACTATTTCTTTTGGAGTGTACTTATCAATGAGAATACTATCACCACCAAACAGCCGAGGGACCAATATTATCTTGTTTTGGCGGGTTTTTCAAAGTCCATTTTCGTCGTCACATGTAGTTGCCATGGTAACATTTTCTGTATTTACTTGCTGGCAGATTTAACAGAATAATGTGACTACTTGAGACAGAAATACTCACTCTCAAAGCGTTTTAAACAGGTTTGAAAACAGACACCAGAGTCTGCAGTTAAAATACAGGTTCCAGGCATTTCACGAAATCCCTGATTCACTTAGGCATTTCATGAAATGCCTATATTTTCCAGTCATTTCATGTAATGTCTGGTTTTGAGCTCCAGGCCTTTCGCATGGATGGCCCGAACTGTAGGTTCTTGACTGGCCTGTGTTGGAACTGGAGTATGTACATCATCAGATGATGGTACTGGTATCTGTGTGGGTGTGTTAGTTTATTCAGAGGGCTCTGGCTCATTGGACACTGGTCGCTCTTCTGTGGAAGTGAACTGGTTGCTCTGATGCAGACAAGAGGTCTCTTCATCTGTCTACACATGTTCAATAATCTCTTGTTGTAAACTTGTTATTAATCAAACCTTGGCTTCTAAACATAACAACATAAAGAGAGAAACCACAGCATGTGAATCATTGTTCTTATGATTTTGGACAAATCAAAGTCTAAGAGACTAGTTGAATTACACTCGCGAATACATTATCCTGGAGTTTGGAAGGCAAACCCAGCACACTGGAACAGGGGTATAAAATTAGCAGTGCATGTCTAATTATCTAATGGTGCTATTAAGTGTATGTTTTTTAGCTCGGGCTCCCACCTGGCGAGACCGGCTGTTATTTTTATTAACTTTTTATTTACCTTTTATTAAACAACAACAATATAAGGAGTAGATGTCACATATAGACTTGTAGTTTATATGATCAATATTAGTCCAAAATAGCATAAGTAAAGCAACATTTTGTTTTATGAAGCCTCAATGATACAATGATCATCAAAAATGAACTAAACACTAATTAGTATAACACTGATTTTTATTTATGCTATTCATTCCCTCAACACCGAGAAGTTATTCCAAATCAAGTTAGAAATTTCAAGGCCCGATGTAAGACAATGAATCTTAAATCTTTTTAGGGATAAAACCCTGATTGGATTTAAGATCCAATATTTTCTCTCTCCAAAGCAGAGGAACAGGGGTCTTGTAATCTTGTCCATTTCTTTGTCTGTTTCTCCTTGCTCATAACTTAAAAACTATACATCAAATCTGTGTCAAATCTTTACACAAGGTGGGATTTGCCCATATCTCGGTCCTCCTCCAAGATGGTCCAGATTTTGGACAGAGGTTTCAGAATGTTTTAAATGATCTTTGAATAATATCTGTGTCAAGGGGGTGGTGATGTAAAGGGTAACACACTCACCCCTGAGGTCTGTTGTTCATACCCCGAATCCTATGTGGAAAAGTTGTTCATTGCTTACCGTTGCCCGGCAGTTTACAGTGCAGAATCTTGACCAACTTGTATGTATTGGTTTCTTCTGCCATTAAAACTACCTGTTGTGATGTAATATACACAAAGTGTTAAAAGCAACGTTAAACCCAAATTACATCAATAATGTCTGCTTTATAAGTCAAAAACTACTAATTGGATTTGGATTTTATTTTTACACAATATGGCATCTACACCTACCTCTATCCTCTTCAAAGATGGCCCACATCGGCCCTGAGATTCAAGAATTTGAGGGATTTCTGGCCAGGATATGGTTCTATATCCCCAGATGACAATTTGTGCTCCCATTGTTACCTCTGCCCAGGAGGTATTAAATTCATGACTGTTTATTTATTTTTCTGTTTGTTTGTTAGCAGGATTATGCTGGTTGGGCTTCATGAAAAAAATGAGAAGATGGGTCTTGGTCTAACTTAGATCCCATTAAATTTTGAGAGTCATCTGGATCACCACCTGGATACAAACATATCAAAGATCTGGATTTTTTCCCATTGACTAATTATTGAGTCATTTTGCTTTAATGAAAGAGGGATAAGGTCTTGATATAAATACATGCATTGGCGGAGGCCTGCACTCTCCAAATGACCTTGTTTACTTTATATCTGTGCCAATCTGAGGCATGTGACAAACTATTAAGCAAAGCAGTAATACAGTACACCTATACTGTACTAAATTAATACATTTATATTTGTCTTGAGTGACTTTACAAACACAACAGGTCCAATACACCAGAGTGTGGGATTCACACAGTTATGTGTCTTAATGGACTTGATGTAATTAAGTGTCACGGTGTTTATTGGCCATGGACTATAGAGGAAATCCACTTTTGTCTGGCATACAATGCCCATTTTACTCTCCTTTCCCGTTTTTATCTTTGACAACATGACCACATCATCTGCCTAATCGTTTTACTTAGCAGATCAAGTGTGTTGACATTTACACTTATCATATCCTGCGAGAAGGCAGTTTAAGTTTCTAAGCGTTTACACTTTTTCAACCTTTTCAATATTATGCCTTGATATAATCTCTGCTGATGTATTTCATTACACTTGGGAGATTACTACCAGTCGATCCAGTGGCTATAATGTCTTGGGTTATTTTGGAATAGATTATAAATGAACTTAAGTCAAGATTTGGTATGGTCCATATATACATGCACAGCTACCCAGACGCCAATGGGTTCATCATTACAGCTCAGATGGGCAAAGGTAGCCAGGGAAAAAAACTACAGGCTTCAGCTATTAACTACTGGCCAAAACAAAACCAGGAATCATTAGGCCGGTCATCTTTATTCACTGGTAGTTTTTCAAACTCCTTCCCAATTACTCTTCTGGGGGGCTCAGATTTAATAGAATGAGATGCATTAAATCTCAGCCAATAATCATGAAGAAGCTTACTGGTAAACCTTACCAAAAGGGGCCTGTTTTGCTGAATGGAAAGGGGGTTGACTGCCGATTTTTTCCTTCTTTCAAAAGAAAAAGTATTTATGCAACATAGTTTCAATTTTTTTTCAACCTAAACTATTGATAAAAACTGACAAGCAGAGTCTTGTAACAATTTTTCGTTTGAAGAAGTTATAAGATCCTTTGAAATGATTCAATCAAAAATTAAGTAGTGTTTTTTATTATTATCTTAATTTTTTTAATTTTTTTATTTAAGAATGTAAATGAATGCTACATATGTTAGATCACATTCCTTATTCTTAATCAAATAAATAAATTGTTCTGACAATATAATTAATTCATTTCTCACAAGCTTTATAGATTTCTTTTTAGATGAAATTCTTAACACTTCTTATACTGTAACACTGCAAGTTTTATCTTAATTCCAATTACTCACTTGACTTAAATTATTGTTGAGTTCTAACAGTAATACAAGTAGTGTTCAAAGTCTCCAGTCTCATTGCTAGATATGATTTTACTCAATTGTCACTCAAGTGTGTGTTATATTGATTTTGTCATCTTGACAATGAATTTTCATTAAAACAAAGCAAGTAGGTTGCAATGAATAGAAAACTCCCCAACATTTTAGACACCAGATTAACTTTATGGTGACATTTGCAATTCACGATGGGAACAAATTCATTTTTTCTTTTAATAGAAGAACTGGATTAGTATGCTATTTGTGTAAAATAGATCTTTACTGATTTTTGTGTTTGTTTTTGATAAAGGTTTAGAGATTTCCATTAATGTCAACGTCACATTTTTTTGTTTTAAAACACCAATTTAATAAGTCCATCTCTACAGCCCATAGCCCGTTAAAATTTTGTTATTTCCTCCGCCGAGGAGGTTGAGTCATTTTCTGTGTTCTTCTGTTTGTCTGTTTGCTCATTTGCTTGCAAATTAACTCGTAAAGTTATGTATGTATTTTGACAAAATTTTCAAGAACTGTCGTCAGTAGTATCACTGACAGATGATGACATTTTGATGGTAATCACCGTCTTGATCCAAACTTTTATACAGGAATTTTTATCATTTAATTCACCAAGTGAACATTAGAAACGTTTTAAAATGGTGTAAAAGTTTACAAAACGCTTTTAAAACCCATTTAAACCCTATCTTTAGGTTTTCTAAAGGTTTCCAAGCAAACGTTTATGCTGTAATGTTTAACAAATGTTTTATAAACTTTCTATATACAAATGTTGTTACTGAAAACGTTTATAAAATAACTCAAGAAACTAGGTTTGACTGGAAACGTTTTTTAAACATTTATAAAATAGCTAAAGAAATAAAGGTTATGCTAGAAATCTTTTTCAAACATTCATCATGAAGTGTTTCATAAACAGTACCCATAAAATGTTTTAAAAAAACATTGTTGATCAAATGTTTAAAAAACATTCTGTCAAAAACGTTTTCAAACCCATAGTTTCAGAATGCTTATAAAACCTTCACCGTCAAACATGTCCAAACAAAGATGGCGGTGAGCAATAATAGGGGATTTTAGAGGACTTTGTCAAAAATTGCCAAACATGCAATCCCTAAAAGTAAGAACTAAATGGGGGCACAATTTTAAGCCACTATCTTACAATTTTAGACATAAAAATAGTATTATCATAATGAGCAACCTTAAAAATATATTGAATTTGACCTCTGAACCCATTATTATTCAGATATTGTAACGTTTTTCTAACATTTATCATTAAATGTTTAATAAACGGTACACATAAAACATTTTTAAAACATTCTATTATAAATGGTTTTCGTACCCAGCATTCTTTAACCTTTGCCAAACATTTCCTATCAAACGTTTGCAAAACCAGAAAATGTTTACTGGGTCAGAGGCAAAATTGGAGATGTTGGGCCTTGTTAGAGGTAGGCACCACAAAGAGCTCTTGTTACTATTACTATTATTATTATTGTTATTAATAGTAGTAGTAGTAGTAGTAGCAGCAGCAGCAGCAGCAGCAGTAGTAGTTTATTTCACATTTGGGTGTCGTGCAAAAAATGACCAAAGTCTATTTTAAGACAGAAACTGGAAAAACACTCAGAGAATACAAACAGTCGCCAAGCAGCCTATTTCTACGCCATTTTTGCTTGCTGTGGATCATAGTATCTGGAATTTTACGAGGATCTTGATCAAACTTGGGTCTGTTACAAACACTATTGTGGGAGTTCCCAGTATTTTTCCCAAGGAATCTGATTAATTATGGAAGTGTATACATATATACTAAAAATGGCCCTATCTTGCAATAATAAAAAAGTCTTTAAAATTCGGATCATCTGTTAATTGTGCCAATGTCACCATTTCCTAAATATTTTCATCAAGCAGACATACAATCAAACTAACAACATGTCTGCTTGCAATCTTTGGCATCTCAACTTTGAGGATTTTTTGGGGTGTTGCAAGATATATTCTTAATAACTCCTACTGATTTACAGTGTTACAGCACTGATATCCTCCAGTATTATATCTGGTTGGTTCAATATGAACTCCTCTGATAACATCTGATGTTACCCCACACGCTCGCTGGATATTATTTCAATTGGAAACTTTTTCTCTCAGAAACCTTAGTTGTGTTTATTGTACACCTACATGCAACTTAATACTCTAATTTGAAATTATTTTCAGACAAATTTCCCCCAAAAATTATATATATATAGAACAAGAATTTCTTGTGGTTTCTGCAAGGGTTTGTTTTTGGTAAAAACATAATCTTGTGGGGATGTCATTACCCTGGACCTTCCTACAAATAAGGCATTCACTTAGATGTCGGTTCAATCTGTTAAAAGTCCTTGATTTAAGGTGACCTCAAACCCTTCAATTAAATCAAGTATATAGAGATGATGATACATGTACAATAAGAGCTGATTCCTACCAATTACATAAATAAAACTACAAGTTCTTGTCTATACACACCAATAACAATATTATACATTTATTTTATTTAGTTGTGTTTATCATCGCTTTCAGCACGATGTATATGTTGTATGGGTAGTTTTAGGTGCAGATGAAACTGGTACTAGTACTAGCCTAGGTTCTGCACTGAAAATTGCTGAGTATTGGTAAGCAACTTAGCAAACTTCCCACATAGCATCGGGGCTGGAGTTTTGAACCACTGACTTCAGAGGTGGGAGGCAAGTGTATTATCCGCTACACCACCGAGCCCCCCCACCCCACCCCCCAACAATATAATGCAAGGTAATAGAAAACTACATTTTTAAGTTTTCTTCAAGAATTCCTTTATAGGACTGGTAGATAGCATCAGTATATACTGCAGTTAATTTAATTTGAGCTTGTTGTGTGACCTATTTGTAAACATTTTGTCAATTTTTTGTTCAGTTTAAAAGTGCTCATGCCATACTGGATATGATCAGTTTACTTGATTTTTGGACTAACAAAAAAAAAGACTTAGAGCGCACAGTTGAAGTTGACCCAATGTTCACATTTGTTTATTGTTGGATCAATAAAGAATAAACACATGTTTTTCACCATTTTCATTTCAGTTTAAAAAGGTCTCATGTCATATCACGTGACCAATTAAGTGTGTATGGCCCTCATATGGAAGTTATGAAGTTAAAACAAATCTTAGAGTCCACAGTTTAAGGTGACACAATGTTCATATTTTGTTTGTAAAAAGAAATATACATGTACAATGTGTATATTAGTAGATTAATAGAAAATAAATACATATTTTTTCTCACTGAAAATCTTTTGTTTTTCAAAAAAAATTTAAATAACTTCAAGGTTACACAGGTCATTATAGATTAGATAGATGTCACCAGTGGTTGGTGAACTGAAGTAAAAACTATTGAATTAAGCATCTCTCTCTTTCTAATTCTGTGAATCTGGTAATTCAAACGGAAGCTCTGAACTGCAGAAATGTGTTTTATATTAACTTGACTTTACAACTTATTAAGTCATATATTCGACTTACCGTGTCGACTTAGCAAGTCAAATATATGACAAAGTATGTTGTATATAGGACTTAGTAAGTCATATGTACAATATAGTATGCCATATCCATAAGTTAGTAACTCGTACATTACACTTAAAAAACAGTCAAACAAAGAAATTACTTAGTGGTATGCACAGGATACTAAGTCATATATCCGACTAAGTAAGTCATAATAACGACTAAGTAACTTTGAATATATGAGATGTTAAGTTGTATATGTGACTTACTAAGTTATATTTACAAGTTACTTTGTGATAGCGTTACTGATCAACTAATATTCTTCCCAATGTTAAGTTAAAGTTTCTAATCTAATCTTTTCTACACCAGGCTCAATATATTCCCCGCAAGGGAAAAAATTAGTGTGCTATATCAACAGAATTGACAAAAGTTTCAAGATGTCACATGTATGAAGTACTAAGTCATACATACAATTTACTTATTAATTTGTATGACTTATTTAGTCATAAATACGAATTATTTAGTCGCATATACAACCCAGTCTCTGCCTAAATTTGTTTTATATAAGTGGAATATGTACAAGATGCTCAGTTGTATGTTTAAGATATTAAGTCATATATGCTAAGTAGTCAAATATTTAAGTCATATATAGGACCTATTATGTTATACATTAAGTTGTATGTACGATTTAGTTGAATATTAGTTTGAGGTTTTATGTCGCTTTAATCACTGTACAGGTCATATCACGACTGGTAGTTTTGGGGGCAGAGGAAACCAGTACGTACAGTTGGTCAAGGTTCTGTGTAGGAGAAATCACGAGAAAGTGTGGATTCGTGAATCAGAAAATACGAGGCCGAAGGCCGAGTAATTTTCTGATTCACGAATTCACACTTTCGAGTGGTTTCTCTGGCTTAAACCACAAAAAGAGGCCATGTAAAAACCAATGTTACATATACATGGCCTAAATCTCTAATTATATTGAATGTGGTGACCTGAACATTGAAAAAAAGTGTTGATTCTGAAAATGTTCAATTGATTTAATTAAATCTTTTGTATTCTGCTGGTGCATTTGCCCTTAGCATTTATGGTGTCAAACTTGCAGCTTTGCAACCATGTTCAGTGAGAATATATGAAAAAGCCTGTTCCTGTTTATTATTCAAAATAAATATAAAAATATCAGTGATTATAGGTTGAAAGGATTTTGAAAAACATACATAACAGAAATGGACTGTGCACAGTGATGTGAAAAGGTAAGGTATTTGACTTTTTGCTATTTTTCATTGCATTTTACTGTGTTTTTTGTACATTTTATAAAATTTAAATTATATGTCAAAATGTTAATATAAATGTTAACATACAAATTATTGACTGCACTATCAAATGACAAAACATAATTCTGTACTAATTTCTCAGAAACTACACCATCATTAAATATTTTCCCCAAAATTGATTTAGCATCACATAATGTTTATTGTATTGTGTAAAATTGTTTTCAGTTTTTCTGGACTGGATAGCAAAGCTATCTCGAGAACTCGGAGGTACAACAAACCAGAGAGTAATGAAAGGTCAGGATCTCAATTTAAATCTATGTACCGAGTGTGTGGTTATTGGTTTAAAGAAAATGGATTCCATTCACTGCTTCACTTTAGATGGAGGATTTTCTCGCTGAGGATTTGCAGCATATCTCAATTCAGATACAACAATGTGAAATGATTTAAAATGAATGTGCGTCATCTGCTGTTTATTCACAAAATGTTTTGGATTGTTGGATAAAGAAAAATTGTGCTTCAGTCATACAGGATACCGCAAGAAGCTTGTTCACCAATGAAGCTTTGTGATGCTCCATCTTACATTTGGATATTTTTCTCACAGGATAGTTGTACAACTTAATCACTTGCAGTACAAATACACTCAGACATAGTAAAATTACTCATAATGTTAAAAGCAATTTTTGTTCTGAATATTAAGATTATTTAAAGTCAGTGTCAAGTTTCAAACTTTTTTTGTGAAATGAATATAATTTTGATATACTTTGTACAACTGTGGTTTATATGTGTTAAGTCCTTAAAATGATATCTTGTAAAACACATTTGTAAAAATCAATATTAAATCGTCAGACTATGTTCACCACATTACATTATAATCAGGGCCATTTAAGTAAATAATTTAAAAAGTGTGAATTTTTATTCTAAAAAGTGTGAATTATCAACCTTAAAAGTGTGGATTCTGAAGCTAAAAAGTGTGGATTCTAAAGCTAAAAAGTGTGGATTCTGAAGTAAAAAGTGTGGATTCTGAAGCTAAAAAGTGTGGATTCGTGAAAAAGAATTCACACTTTTTCTATTGTCTGTTACCAAAAGTGTGGTTTAAGTACTGCAAACTGCCAACCATAGGTTAGCAACTACCAACTTTCCCACATAAGGTCTGAGGTTCAAACTGCTGATCTCAGAGGTGGGAGGCGAGTGTGTTACCACTGCACCACCATGGCCTGTAGCTGAATATTAAAAACTCAGAAAAAAAATTAATTTGGACAGCTCAGAGTTTCCGTAAATTCTCATGTTTTGTACTGCAGATTCAACTTCTCACCAAAGAAGAGAGAGAGAGAGAGACTATTTGATCCAAAAATAAACTACTGTGTCACTTTCACACACAAGCCACTATAAAGCTTACTTCTCGCCAGGGGATTAGGGAGAGAGCTCATTGCAAGCAATTCCAGTTTTATGACTTGTCAGTGATACCTTGTCATTAACAATAAAACTTTTCTCATCTTTGCCTCGAGGAGTCCACCCAAACATTATGGGATATCTTGAGCAATAAAGAAATAAAACTATTATGAAAGATGAGGGGGTGCTTGGTGCCTGCATTTGAGGATCAACAAGAAAAGATGTTGATATGATATATGCTTGTCTTTCACGAAACAAAGATATTATTTGCATCCTGTTTTTTTTTGTACAAGAAGATAAAGTAATAGAACTGAATTTTTGGTACATTTTGGGTATAAAATAAGAAAGTGAATTTGTTGATGTTAAAAGTACTGTTGAGATGTTAAGAGTACTGTAATAAATGTTTACTATTATTGTACTATTTTACTACATTTTACTATTATTACCCAGGTCACTCCTTTCCGACCTGCTGCCACAAGCTGCAAACCAAATGGGCCCTTCAGTTGTGGTTCAGTCCTGCCTTGTATCTGGGTAGGATGCATTCATTTATTTATTTGGGGTTTTACGTTGCTTTCAACACTGTACAGGTTATATCAGGACGGGTAGTTTTATGGGCAGAGGAAACCAGTACATACTGTTGGTCAAGGTTCTGTACTGTAAACTGCTGACCAACGGCAAGCAACTACCAGCTTTCAAACTTGAGGCCGGGCCAGGAACTGAACCCCGATCTCAGAGGTGGGAGGCGAGAGTGTTACCACTCTGCCACCGTGGCCCCTAGGACGCATTCAATAGGACACCCTCAGATTCGCATTTGGGGAGGATGTCTTCATTGGAACTGGACACAACTCGGAAAGCAATTTGCATTTGGGACTGCTTCTGACACAAATGTTTGAAATAGTCATTACATTTTCCCATGACCTGCATTAAAATATACATGCTGGAGGGGGTGAATGAGGGTGTAGGATGGGTATATATCGGGAGGCCTGTTCATCAGCATGCCTTAGCCAGATACAACAATTTTTTGGAGCTATATGGATATAGTCATCAGGTAGAAATACATACAGATACAAGTGTAATAAAAAAGTGTGACCCAGTCATTTGTAAACTTTGGTCAGGATAAAGACACTTGCCTTCCATCACTGAGGGAAGTTCAAAGATCAGGACCATGTTTTAGGTAGACCTATGTTAAGCCATGTTAAAATGTAGGTTTTATGTCCCTTGAGACAGCTGAGGTCACATCAGGACATGGTCTTAGTACTTGCCATATTTCCTCAGTACATGTCACATGTTCTCAGTGCATTCCGCATGTCCACAGTACATCTCACATGTCCTCAGTACATCCCACATGTCCTCAGTACATCCACATCTCCTCAGTACATCCCACATCTCCTCAGTACATCCCACATCTCCTCAGTGTATCCCACATCTCCTCAGTACATCCCACATCTCCTCAGTACATCCCACATCTCCTCAGTGTATCCCACATCTCCTCAGTACATCCCACATCTCCTCAGTCCTCAGTACATCCCACATCTCCTCAGTGTATCCCACATCTCCTCAGTACATCCCACATCTCCTCAGTACATCCCACATCTCCTCAGTACATCCACATCTCCTCAGTACATCCCACATCTCCTCAGTGCACCCCACATCTCCTCAGTGTATCCCACATCTCCTCAGTACATCCCCCATCTCCTCAGTATATCCCACATCTCCTCAGTACATCCCACATCTCCTCAGTGTATCTCACATCTCCTCAGTACATCCCACATCTCCCCAGTACATCCCACATCTCCTCAGTACATCCCACGTCCTCAGTACATCCCACATGTCCTCAGTGCATCCCACATGTCCTCAGTGCATCCCACATCTCCTCCGTACATCCCACATGTCCTCAGTGCATCCCACATCTCCTCAGTACATCCCAGACGTCCTCAGTGTATCCTACATGGCCGGATGTGGACCTATGGCCACAAGGATGATAAGCAAAAGATGAAATACCATACTCTTTTACCATCAAGTCATAAGGCCTCTCCAAGGTCAAAGCTGACTTTTATTTAAGTTGTCACTGAGGAGGAGCTCTCAATTATGGATGTATAAACAGCTGAATAGGGTAGGCCAGACATATGTAGCAGACAGAGTGAAAATATTTCTATTTTTTATTGTTTTTATAACTGTCACACATGAACACCAAACCACAATGATTTTGTGCTCAGAAGTAGTGTCAATCACTCTTCGAGATACAATCACATTGATCATAGACATCCATCCCATTTTACAAATGCAACATCAAGTCAAAACTGTTTTGAAATGGGGATTCATTTGGACATTAGTATAGTATGTGGGGCCTAGACAAAAAAAGACATGATTACATTTTGGAAAGATCCAGATCATATTCCGGATGAGAAAATTCAAAATTTTCGGAAACACCCACTTGTGAAGGTCTCTGCTCTATGTGCTTTCTAGTTTCTAGTTAAGATTATGGATATTGATAATTCTATGAACCATTAACACCAAACACACCGCATTGATACGTTCATTTTTATGATTTTTTTTAAATTTTCAAAATCTTTAAATATCGTACCATTTTATAAATATCAAATTGTAAAAATTACAATACAGTATTATCCATTTTGTTTAAATAATTTATTGAATGAAAAATACTTACTTACTGCCCATTATGACTAGTGTCATGTAGGGCAGCAACAAAGACTCTCCACTGGTGGCGGTCTTTTGCCATCCTTTCCACTGTTGCCCATGTGTGGCCCAGGCTTTTTATCTCCCCTTCGACCATTTTTCACCAAGTTATCTTGGGTCTTCCTCATTTTCTTTTATCCTCTGGTGTCTAGTGGAGTGCTGTTTTGGTGTGGGAAGCATTGTATTTTTTTCTGTCTGTCTACTTCTGGCATTCTCCAGCACTCAGAGCTATACAAAAGTATTGATAGTACACAACTCTGGTATAATTTGAGTTTGGTGCCTTTGCTATACTGGCTGGACTTCCAGACATTATTCAGTAATATGAAGGTATTTCTTGCTTTGGCAATCCTGTTTTTAAAGTCGTCACATGCTCCTCCATCCCTTCTTACTATGCTTCCAACGTAAGTAAATCTGTCTATTGTTGGTAGATCCTTTTCATAGACTTTTATTGGTGTGCTGCTTGTAATGTTTAAGGTCATAACCTCAGTTTTTGTTTCGCGATGTTTAGGCCGATGGTTTTGGCAATTTCAGAAAGGCGTTTGCTCTTTCCCTGCATGTGGTCATGTGTATGTGATAAAAGAGCAATGTCATCAGCAAAGTCAAGGTCTTCCATGAGAGTGTCTATTTTCCATCGTATACCCCTCTTCTTACCATTAGTTGTTCTCCTCATGAATGATGAATGAAAAATAAATATGTTTAATTGTGCAAAATTTAAATATACTGCCTTCTTACTTATGACAAAATCTGGGGCTGTATTTACAACAATACTTGGACCATTTCTTACTTAGATTTTGAGCGTTACTTAGATTTCAAGCGAGAAATTATGAAACTGAACATTCCTAACTTTTGTTTCGTGAATACAAAGTCCAGGAAAAACTGAAGCGGTCTGAAACCTCCCCTTACTTAGGTCTAAGGTCACCTCATCAAAGTATTGTTGTAAAATACGGCCCAGATCTTAGTAAGACCCTTTTTATTATGAACCCAGCCGAGTCAGCATCAGAATAATATGCAGAGTGTGTCCATGATCTTGGTAGTTTGCTCAACAAGATACACAATTGGAAATCATATCTGTCAAGAAACAAGCTGCAGATTGGCTGATGGAGTTATATTGGTTAACTAAATCTCGTAGGCACCAATATGATAGAATGAGGCATTAGGATAGAAGTGCAGCAATTCGACTTAGATAACCTACACCGATCGCAACAGGCTAGTAAATAAAAATAAGTGTTACTACTTTAATTTGATGAATTAAACGTCAGAGTTCCAAATATATATGGAAGAATTTGAAAAATGTACTTTACAGCTTCCCTACCATAGTCCTACCATCACATCAGTTGGCCAAGAATCTTTCTACTCGGTCTGCTCCATACTTGCGAGACAGGGTCATAAAGATACATCAATCTCTTCCCTCATCCACTTCTGAGGTTCATGCTGCACATGATCCTGCCTTGCTCTCTCTGTCTTTACCTGTGTTTCTGAGGACCAAGTCTCAAAGTTATCAATAATTCACCCACAAAATAGTGTTACCTTGATCCTTGGCCAACTTTGTGAAAAAAGTACACTGACATTACACTATCATCAATAACAAGGCTGGTTAATCTTCTCCTCTCTGAAGGTTTTGTCCCATTACAACTCAAGAAGGCTATTTTTAACAGTTCTCATAAAAAGTCTAGCTGAAGATCTCTAGAATTATCACCCTATGAACTCGGGCTTATATGTAAGCTTGTTGAGCATCTCATGGCTGTACAGCTGCCGGAACATAAAGACACAAATGGTCTTGCAGTCATGCATACAAATAGAGCCACTTAACAGAAACAGCAGTCTTCTCAATAAAGAATGAAATTCGTGTGTCATTATCTAAAGGTGTACCTGCCTCTTCAGTAGTGCTCAGTCTTACTGCTGCTTCTGACACCATTGATCACAGTACTCCTCTCAGTAGTTTGTCATCCTGGTTTTTGGTATGTGTTGATCAGTGTTCAAATGTTACACTTCCTACTTGTCTGATCCCTACCAGTCTGTCAAAGTTGGCTCCTCATTATCAGACTTTGGTGTTCCACAGAAAAACCACTTCTCTGATGAGGGTGAACAGTAAACATAAAAATCATCATATTTCACGTCAACAAATTCTTTCATTAGTAGCCGTCTTGACTAATGTAATGCTCTCTTTCGAAGACTTTTACAATTTAACTTGCGTAAGCTGTAGTGCATTGAGAATAGTCTTGGCAGGGTACTTACTAATAGGTATATGCATGTAGCACCCATCTTCAGAGGTTTCCACTTTCTCACCATTGAATAACAGTCTATTCGTACAACAGTTACACTGGTGTCCAAATACATTCACGCAAGATACCCTAAAGAATATTGACTCATCCCTGACAGATTATTTCTTCGGGTTCAGTCTTTTTCTCCATCCATCCAATGATAAAAGAGAATTGCCACCATAGATTTGCTTATGATACAACCAAAATATATAGCAAGTGGCCTGATAATATCTGAAGAGGTCCTCAGTGGCCTAGTGGTTAGCAAGTTTGGCATCTAATCACAGGCACCTCTGTGTGGATTCGCCTCGCACAAGTGGCAATGCTGAAGACCTGTCCCAATATGACCCTGGCATTTGAACAGGACGTAAAACCCCAACTTTGACCTTTGATTATATCTGAATTGCTACTACTTCTCTTCTGCAGAGCAAAATTAAAATTACACCTGTTGTCCAAAGCTTATCCACCTTAGTTTTTCCTAGTGTTTGCCGACCACTTTCATGTCTCCTGATATCTGATTTTTTGGACTCTGAGTAATGGATATATTGCGCCTCAGAATTTGCAGTTTGCAGATATTAAGCACTATAAAAATTGAATTAGAATTAGAATACTAAAGAAAATTGTTTTATAAACAAAATATTTTGGTGCTTTGAAGGGACTTAAAAGCAAAAGAAGAAAAAAAAGAAACATAAATATTTGAAATCTTTTGCCATTTGTTACTTTATGGTTTTCTTACAGCCTGAATGATATTCAATTGTTTTCTTCCTGTGTAAACATACCCATGTATTGTCACTGAGAACAAAAGTTACGTCTTTTCAAGAACAAACAGGGAAGTTATTTGAAATTGTACCTTTTATAAGCACAAATTCCTTTAGATGTCAACTTTCTATGTGTCATATTCATAGATACTTTGCTGCTGCACTTTTTTGAGTCCATACAAATATCTGACATTTAGCAATAAGTTGATTAAGTTAATGGCCTCTGAAACATAATAGTGCTTATATAAAACATGACACATCAGTCAAAGTTAACTAAAGTACATTACGTTGATGTAACAGTGACAGTAAGCTTTGCACATTATCCTTTTAATCAAAATGGCACATCTTTGTCTTTCAACTGGTGATTGTTAATTATGATTATCTTTACCACAATGAAGCATTTGTATGTAAACTAGCATATATTTACTGTATTTTGTCACTATTAATTGTTGTTTCCCAAAGTCATTTTCTACAAGTGGCCTTTATACAGTATACCATGAAGCACTGGAAATTCTGTGTTTTGACAATAAATACCTGTAAACCTAAATGTTTATTACATCAGCTAAGGAGATATTATTTTCATGACCTTTTGTCCCAACTGAGCGCGTCAGGGGCCAGATTAGACAGCATGGAAAATCCCATGAAAAAATCGGTTAAAAAGACAAATGATGTTACAAAAATTAAGAAGTCAAAAAGTAAAGCTAGGGTCAATAGCGTTCAAGTTGGATCCCAGGAGGTTGGGGCGGCTCCCCCTTCAGTTCATGTTCCTCATAGTATTCCCCCACCCAGTCGGTTGAGAGAGGAGGCTAGAGTTCAAAAAGAGGATCAAAGTAGGCTCAGACACTTGGTATGACTAAATTAAAGTCACAAAGGGGTGGATCAGTTGACGTTTTTGTCAACCATAAGGTCAGGTGGCCACATGAATTCGTACTTTCAGGCAAAAATAAGGATAGGGTCACCTATAACCAGCTGTCACCAGTTCAGTGGATGGCTGGCTTCTGCCACACCATCAGGGAGGAGTCAGATATGGCTGTTAGGGAGCATATGTTGGATTATGTTATTGACTTATTAGATGACGCCACTGACTTCTCCTGGGCTTCGGCAAAGGTCAGCCATGCGGTGTTGTTATGCCGTATGGAGCAGGGAGAGATCAAAAGTTGGTCAGAGACGGAAAAAATTGATAGAGTCCTCAGGGTTCATGCTCAAAGACATAGCAGTGCTCAAAGTACTGTTCAAAAAGGTCAAGATAAGCCTTCATCCGGCAAGGTCACCACTTGTGTCTATTGTAATAAAGGTAGTTGTGCTCACAAACAGACCCATGAGGCAAAAGGGGTACTGTACAAGCATGTTTGTATATCATGCTGGGCTAAGGATGGTAAGTCTTACCCTCACCCACAAACTGAATGTCGTAAGAGTGCAAAAAACGAGTAACCCTGGACATGACACCGGGTTCGAGTCATGTCCGTAAGGTTAGGACTGTAGTTAATTCTCAATATTCTCACAAAGATTTGGTGGCACTTTCAGGTTGGTCTAAAGCTTACACAAAGCAAAAGTTTGAATCTGCTATGGCAATTTTTAAAGTGAGAGACCATAAAACTTATGCCCAAGTGTTACTTTCAAAGCATCACAATGGCCATAAATGAGGTACTGGTCGCACCACTGAACACCACACAACACCACAAGGTGACCCAAATGCACTCAAACAGCTGGTGGTTAATACTGATTTCCATACTTCTAAGGTCAAGGGAAGTATTGTTAATATCAACAAACAAAAGTACCACAAAGTTGGTCAGATTCACATTGAAAAGGATGCCAGGGCTGTGAGTGGTAAGGTGGATTCAAACCCTGCACACAAACAACTACAAGCTAGTACCATACAGGTGAATGAATGCTATCCGGTAGCTACAAGTAATAGGTTTCAAGTACTTGATAACAATCAAGATGTCCTGTATCAAGATGTGGGAAAAGATCTCATCACACTCTAGATACAAAAAAATCCAGAATTTTCAAATCTAATTTACAATGATTTTTTGGTTGAAATTACTCCAAAAAAATATTTCAATTTACAATATCAGGATACTCCGATGCCTTCAGATTTGTGCCAAACGAAGTGTGTGGCAAGTTATAAACAAAGTGAACTATAAATCACACAGAATTTTAAGATGGGGCACAAGTGTTACTTATTTGATTAACATTTAACTAAAACTGAGTAACTATAACCTTTAACGGTTTAGCTATGCCCTGATTATTAGTGACTCACTAAGTCCACTCAAAATCTTTTTTTTTCTCATTCTGTACACATTTAACAAAGCAAGTTAAATGTGATAAATTATGCATACCTCGAAGAATTATCCTCCTTCTTGGTTTACAAGTCACTTAGCCTTACCCTAGTCTAAAATGTCACCCTATTCTATTAAAACAGACACACAATTATACAAATAGCGTTCTGTGGGACTTCATCACAGAAAGAGACAGATACTGAAAAATGTATTTTGAATAAGAAGATATACAATGTGGTATTGAAGTTTTTGTACACCTTAGTCTTACAATACTTTAAGTCTTTGCAACCTTGCAGAGTTATCTGATTCACAAAGCTCTGGGTTTTTTCATGGTCTTACATATACCAAGACCTTCCTTGGTAATGATCTTACATCCATACAACATATGTTGATTCTTGGAAATTGCTTTATATTGGTTGCACCTTAGAATCCATCAGTACAGAGGTAAAACTCCATTCTGGAATTTATCAAACTGACTAACAACAGATTATGATTTAGTTCTAGTTGTCATACATTTCCAGTTTTTCCCTACTTGCAGTGCCAGAGAAAGCACAAACCCTCGTCCACAAGTAGTGCTAAAAAACTAACAAAAATAGTCCCCCCTTCATGATCCAGATCTGGATCCAGACCGTCTTTGAGGAGACCCCCTTGTTTAAAAATATGACCCAAATCCAAATGTATAGTTTCTAAGTAATGTGTATGGACAGACCCACCCAATTACAACACCCTTGCCCCCTCCCCTTAGGGGGTTAACCACGCTACCTGAAGAGGGTGGCCGATGCTAAAAATAAGACTATTTACAGATGATTCTTAAAAGTCCTATATCTGAAGATCTGACACTTGTCAACATGTGCAGTGACAAATATAGATGGATTCAGAGTCATATAGTGACCAATCCCATCTGCCTCACTGATGTACCAGTACTGTCTTCACGAGACACTTAATAATCCTGGATTGATCTTCATTGGTCATCATTACAACTCATATGTCTTGTTCTCCATCAGATGTTGACACTCTTATATGCTTGGATATTTGTACAATTACCTTCAGGAACCTGTCTCCATGTTGAAATAGCCGTGTAATTGTACAAAGTTTGGACTGAATCACAGAATTGTTCCACAGCTGCCTACAACTGTAGAGGGATGAGACAAATCTCAATGCCAAACCCATGTGGATCCACTTTTGTGCCAAAGTTTGATGACTGAGAAAGATATGCTAATCGTGCAAGTCTTTGTTAATCATCTACCAAGTTGTAGCAAGGTCCTGAGTGGGGGACCTAGACATAACTATGATGACATGGCCCATTACATTTGTATAAAATCCTGATACTTCGAACGAAATCAAACAAAATTTACATAATGGTCAAAGTTGGGGTATCTATGCCCACTTTCAACAGCTTAGGTGATACTGTAGACTTGCTCAAAGTCTTTGTAATTGTCATTTCACCAAATCTGACATACATGGAATCATTATGAATCCACCTGATGAGTAGAAAACCTTTGATTTGTCAGCCCCAAATTCTGGTAAAAAAGTCATTCAATCCTGTCATAATACCCTAGACAAAAGGACTTGAAGAAAGTCTAGTGATACTGGGGCGGGCTATAAGTACAACCTACATGTTGTCATGCAATGGATTTGAACCCAAAACCATACAAGTGAGAGTCAAATTACTAACAGCCAAACTTGTTCAACCACTCGGTCACTAAGATCTTATTAATATCTCATTCGGGATATTTTGGGGTCCAATGGTTTGTCTTTTTCGTCTGTCTGTAATGAACAGGCCTTTCTGAAATTTTTATATGGGTAGGGCTTGACCCAAGGAAGAGGGGATTTAATTTGGTAAAAGATCCAGATCAATTTCCGGATACAAAAAATCCACAATTTTCAAGGTTCCATTCTCAATGTATTTTAATGACTTTGGCTTTTTGTCTGAAGTTACTTTAAAAGTAATTAGCAGATTTTCAACAATTTTTTATGGGGATAAGGTCTGACCAAAAGAAGAACAATGAAGATTACAATGTTGGAAACATCAGGATCATATTCTGGACACACACAAAAACCCTAAATTTTCTGATACATGCCCTGTTTGAGGTCTGTGTTCTTTGAGTGCTTTCTAGTTTACACAACAGATGATCTTTTTCCAAGTTTAAGGTCAAAGATCAAAGTAACGGTTTTACATTACATTCAACAGTAAAGGTCATATTGTGGCAGGACCCTCAGCAGCGTCATGTGTGGGAGTTAAAGGCAAACAGAGGTGACAACATTTGATCAACACCCAAACTTACTAAACATGCTAGACCACCGAGGGACTATTTCAAGAAGGTTGTGAAAGACATGAGGACAAGTTTAAGAAAAGAATGACAAAATCTAACAGTATCTACATATATTTCAAATATTGTACAGTAAATGGATATATGTACAGAAACAAAGCAACAAAACCACATTACAGGGATCAGCAATAAGGATCAAACCTAGAAACTGAGGGCCATTTCCTGCTATCAATCCTCAGTCAAAGACTGGGGAAATAGTTTAAAGGAAGTAACTGGTGTGGAAAGAATTCAAAGTAACTGTGAAAATATCTCAGAGATTGGTTTAAAATGCGATATATAACCAGTTTTTACAACAGAAATGCTGCTGTTGAGCTTTGTATGGTTGTTTTATGCTATTTCAAGGTATTTGAATCAGCAGTATAGATATGTGTACAGTAGGTAATACCCCTTTCACACTACACACGTTATAACCCGAGGTTACAGGCACTAGACAATGCCCCTGTCCTTCAACTACCGTCCGACGTCTGTATGCGAAATTGTGATATAGTGGCCCAACATCCGATTCCCATAGTGTCCCACAGAAGTTTTGAAATGTGCAAACTACTGCCTCTGAATTTCTCACTAACATTCACCATCAGTCACTGTGTCTTTTGCATCCTACCACCATCCCTTTATATGTGCGTCTATATCCCTGTCTGTCCATTTCAGTTACCTTCTGCAGATAAATTTTCATACAGTAACTGAAGGTGTGGTCCACAGTTTATTGAAGGTTGTGACTTGTTCTTGTTCATGAACCTATAGATAAATGTCCATGTTTGAATTGTTTACCCCCAAAAAGATTTATTGTAAGCATATACCTTAATGAAAAGAAATGAATGCATCTTGACATCCCTTATCAACCTTTTTCACTTAGTGTGCAGACACATTATGTAATACACAATAGCACTCACTGCAGGTCATATTGTCTTAGGAGTGAGTAGGACTTTCTATGAATCTGCCCCCAGATATCACACAAAAGCAAATACAGAGTTGGACGAAAGAGAAGATAGAGACAATTCATTCATTTTCAATTACTTGGAGATACATAAAATATTGTACAAGAAAAATTGTTTATGAGAAAGTGTTTTTCCCAGTCATCTTATCTTCAGAAAGAAGTCAAGTCTACACAATTGACCAATTAACATAGTCTCTGTGAATAAGTAGGTAGATCAACAACTCCTGCTGCAAAGCAAAAGCTGAAATAATTAAAGCTTTTTCCCCAAAAAGGAAAAGGCATATCCACACAATTCCACAAAAATTGAATCAGAAGAATGTGGGATGTTTTTGATATGCCTAAAATTGGGAATTTATATTATATGAACAATGGTCAGCTGCAATATGTTCATAACCACATCAGTGCATGCTAAATACATCATTTTTTCTTTGAAGATGCCATAACTTCAGAAACACTATGTTAGCTTTTCCAGATAAAAGAAATTTTGTTTGAAGTATACATGTGTCAGGTGTGGTTTTAACAAGCTGAGGTGGGAGCAAGAACTATATATTTATTACGTTAAGATGGCCAAAGTCTCTGAAACACAAGAATTTTAAGTAAAAATCTTCCTTAAACTTAATCAACATGTCACAAGTTAAACTGGTGTTTTTGAACCGTAAGTCAGTTGGCGGCTGAAAACACTCATTTTTACTTCAAGATGTCCATGGCTGTACTCGTATTGGAACTCCCAAGGTGGAAAGAAAATTAGAATGTTCCTATTGTCATTTTGTTTGAAGTATACATGTGTCAGGTGTGGTTTTAAAACAAGAGGAGAGTGCCCGTGAACGGGCACTGTGTCAGCTGACTGAATGTTTTTGATTTGTGATGGTGATAATGAGAGGAAAGCATAATTATCAGGAAAAGGGCTGTACAGAAATACAGTAAATGGTAACTGAACAGCATGTTCGAAAGATATTCCGAAGCTGACAGAAGAAAAGGACAAAAAAGTTGTGCCCTGCAAATGGTATTATGAAATAAAGTAACAAGGTAATTGTTTAAGTGTAAAAAGTAGGTTAAAAATATTTAAAGAAATACTATAAATGCAATATCCTCGTTCGACCATGAAGAAGGGGTCCAAAGGTCAAATCTGCCCATACCAAAAGATTCCCAGCCAAAGAATTTAGGATGGTTTACCATCTCAAACCTCTCGGACCAATTTTTAGTGAGTCATAGGCACTTTTTAAGTTTGGCTATCCTTGTTTGACCTTGAAGGAGGGGGTCCAAGGTGAAATCCGACCACACAAAAAAATTCCCAGCCCATGATTTCCTGTAGCTTGTTTACCATCCCAAACTTGTAGGACCAATAATAAGCGAGTTCTAAGCAATGGTAAGTCAAATTTGACCACACCAAAAGAATCCCAGCCCATGATTTCCTATATGTTGGTTTACCATCCCAAACCTCCAAGACCAATAATACGCGAGTTATAAGCACTTTAAGTTTGGCTATCTTCGTTTGACCTGGAAGGAGGGGTCTAAGGTCAAATCCGACCACACCAAAAGATTCCCAGCCCATGATTTTCTATAGGTTGGTTTTCCATTCGAAACCTCTAGGACCAATAATAAGTGAGTTATAAGCACTTTTAAGTTTGGCTATCCTCATTTGACCTTGAAGGAGGGGTCCAAGGTGAAATCCGACCACACCAAAAAATTCCCAGCTCATGATTTTCTATAGGTTGGTTTTCATTCCAACCTCTAGGACCAATAATAAGCGAGTTATAAGCACTTTTATGTTTGGCTATCCTCATTTGACCTTGAAGGAGGGTTCCAAGGTCAAATCGGACCATATTAACAGATTCCCAGCCCATGATTTCCTACAGGTTGGATACAATGATTTACTCAACAGTGAGAACCTGAAAGTAGCTATTGCTCAGCTATGCCATGACATAGAGGTCTGCAATTTCACTATGTTATAGCTGACCAAAACGTCTGTGAATAACATATTTAACAAAATACTCTAAATGTAATAATTTTCAAGTTACAACTGATTTACTCAAGAGTGAGAACCTCAAAGTAACTATTACTCAGCTATGCAATGAGCTACATGTCTGAATTTTTGCTCTGTTATAGCTGACCTAAAAGTAGGTAAACAACATATTTAAGCAAAGTTACAACTGATTTACTCAATAGTGAGAACCTGAAAATAGCTATTGCTCCGCTATGCCATGAGCTATAGATCTGTAATTTCACTATGTTATAGCTAACCCAAAAGTAGGTGAACAATATATTTTAACAAAATACTCCAAATGCAATATTTTTCAAGTTATAGCTGATTTACTCAACAGTCAGTGCCTGAGAATAGCTATGCTCAGTTGTGCCATGAGCTACAGGTCTGTAATTTCACTATGTTATAGCTGACCCAAAAGTAGCTGAATAACATATTTGCACAAATTTCTGTAAATGCAATAGTTTTCCAATTACAACTGATTTACTCAACAGTAAGAACTTCAAAGTAGCTATTACTCAGCTATGCAATGAGCCACAGGTCTGGAACTTCACTATGTTATAGCTAACCCCAAAATAGGTGAATAACATATTGCAACAAAATACTCTAAATGCAATAGTTTTCAAGTTATAAGTGATTTACTCAACAGTGATACCCTAAAAGTAGCTATTACTCAGCTATGCAATGAGCTACAGGTCTGAAATTTTACTATGTTATAGCTGACCCAAAAGTAGCTGAATAACATATTTATACGAAATTCTCTAAATGCAATAGTTTTCAAATTACAAGTGATTTACTCAACATTGAGAACTTCAAATTAGCTATTACTCAGCTATGCAATGAGTCACAGGTCTGGAACTTCACTATGTTATAGCTGACCCCAAAATAGGTGAATAACATATTGAAACAAAATACTCTAAATGCAATAATTTCCAAGTTATAAGCGATTTACTCAACAGTGATAACCTAAAAGTAGCTATTACTCAGCTATGCCATGAGCTACAGGTCTGAAATTTTACTATGTTATAGCTAACCCAAAAGTAGGTGAACAACATATTTAAGCAAAATGCTGTAAATGCAATAGTTTTCAAGTTACAACTGATTTACTCAATAGTGATGACCTAAAAGTAGCTATTACTCAGCTATGCCATGAGCTACAGGTCTGAAATTTTACTATGTTATAGCTGACCCAAAAGTAGCTGAATAACATATTTATACTAAATTCTCTAAATGCAATAGTTTTCCAATTACAACTGATTTACTCAATAGTGAGAACCTCAAAGTAGTTATTACTCAGCTATGCAATGAGCTACAGGTCTGAAATTTTACTATGTTATAGCTGACCCAAAAGTAGCTGAATAACATATTTATACGAAATCCTCTAAATGCAATAGTTTTGAAGTTATAAGCGATTTACTCAACAGTGATAACCTAAAAGTAGCTATTACTCAGTTATGCCATGAGCTACAGGTCTGAAATTTTACTATGTTATAGCTGACCCAAAAGTAGCTGAATAACATATTTATACGAAATCCTCTAAATGCAATAGTTTTGAAGTTATAAGCGATTTACTCAACAGTGATAACCTAAAAGTAGCTATTACTCAGCTATGCCATGAGCTACAGGTCTAAAATTTTACTATGTTATAGCTGACCCAAAAGTAGCTGAATAACATATTTATACGAAATTCTCTAAATGCAATAGTTTTTAAGTTACAAGTGATTCTACTCATAATGGAAGTTACTGAAAAGCCCAAAAGTAGCTATTACTCACTTAGCTATTGAGACAGGCACCCAACTTACTCACCATATTGTAGCTATGAAAAAAGTAGCTGAATAACATATTTTAACAAAATGCTCTAGATGCAACAGTTTTCAAGTTATAAATGATTTTGTGCATGATTTCATGAATTTTAATGCATTAAAAATTATTAAAAAAATTTATTTAAAAAAAAGTAAGACAGATCCAGGTCTCATACTCACACAAGAGAATCTACCTCTGGCCTAGTACATATATGCAAGATATGAGAGAAATCCCTGCAATAGTCACTGAGAAAATTGTGATTAAGTGTTGAAATTTTCACACTTTTGGTGGGGGTACCCCCCTTGTAATGTCTCTAGCAAACAGACGAACAGACAGATTTGCATGCCTTGAACAATTTTTCATCCTCGATAGATAAGGTATCTTTTAAAAAAAACAGCACGTCTCTAGGCCTTGTAGTTTTGGAGGAGAAGTTGTTCACGCGGACGCATACGCGGACGCGGACGCCCACGCCGCAGAGTGACGACATAATGTCAACTGACTGACAAGTCAGCTGACATAAAAATGAGGTGGGAGCAAGAACTATCTATTCATTATGTTAAGATGGCCAAAGTCTCTGAAATACAAGAATTTTTAGTAAAATGGTCATAAAAATCTTCCTTAAGCTTAATCAACATGTCAAGTTAAACTGATGTTTTTGAACCGTAAGTCAGTTGGCGGCTGAAAACACTCATTTTTACTTCAAGATGGCTATGGCTGTACTTGTATTGGAACTCCCAAGGTGGAAAGAAAATTAGAATGTCCCTATTGTCATCTTTATTTATTTATTTGGGGTTTTATTTGGGGTTTTTCAACACTGTACAGGTCATATCACGACGGGTAGTTGGAAGGGCAGAGGAAACCAGTACATACAGTTCGTTAGGGTTCTGTACTGTAAACTGCCGACCAACGGCAAGTAACTACCAGCTTTCCCACTTGAGGCCATGCTGAGGATCGAACCCCGGCCTCAGAGGTGGGAGGCAAGAGTGTTACCACTCTGCCACCGTGGCTCCTATTGTCATCTTTAATAAGTGTGCAAAATTTAACTGAGATCAGCTGAACAATATGATAGCTGGAGGTTAAAAACTCCATAATTTCACTGCAAGCTGGCCATAACTTCATTCATATTGGGACTTTAAGGTGACCATAAAAGAAGAATGTCCCTTTTGTCATCCTTTATAAGTGCACAAAGTTAAGCTGAGGTCAGTTGAACAATAAGTTAGCTGACGGCTGAAAACTTCCTTTTTTCACTGTAAGGTGACCACAACTTCATTGATATTGGGACTTTAAGGTGACCATAAAATCAGAATATCCCTTCTGGCAACCTTTATAAATGTGCCAAGTTTTATTTTAAAAATTTAAACATTAACTGAACTTAGGCTGAAAACCCTACATTTTAAGTTTAAGATGGCCATAACATTATTAATATTTAAATCATAAGGTAGTTAGAGTCTTCTTTTGATCAATCTCAAAATCAATATAAGTTAGATTCTTTAAAATTAGAAAAAATAAAGGGACAATACTGTTTTATTCCAATTTTATGACTTACGGGGGAGGGCCATAGCTCCAATTATATTAAGTTTAAGGTCAGCATAAAGTTAGAATAACACTTTGGTAAATCTTAATATATATGCCAAGTTTGGTTGAAAAAAGTGAAAAACTAAGTGAACTGGAGTGCTAAGACCCCCTTTTTTGACATTAAGGTCACCTTAAGATTACAGATACAGGGCTAAAACTTTGGCATTTGAAAGATAATCAAAAAGTAGCTCAATAAGTTATTCCAACAAAACGCCGAAATCCCATCCGTTTTTGAGTACCCATTTAAAAAAATTTATGAAAATGAAACGCCTCCCATTCAGGCATCTATAATCGGATTGATCAGAAAATCCTTTCTGGCCTGCGGATTTAGGTCTAGAATGTACCTGATAAATTTTATAGGACAGGTGTGTGTGGTTTTTCCTGAAACACGATGATGAGGTGTTTTTGAAAAATGCTTTAGGTTACCTTAAGTAAAGCTTAAGGTCTCTGCAAAGTTTCCCAAAAATTTTTCCCGCCGCTTTAGTTTTAAAGAAAGATAAGAAGGAAAGGAAAAATTTGAAAGCCCAAGAAATTATTCAAGGGAGACTATAATCCGGCGGCGGCGGTGATCAGTCGAACTTATGTGAAAACAAATAAGCGCCCCTGACGGGCCGCTTAATTAGATGTATTAAAACAATAAAAATATTAACTCAATGAGAATAGCCCTTAACAACACATTTCATTCAAAATATTTCACATATTATGAAGTATATTTCACATTTTTTATATGTTTATTATTGCCATACACAATGAGTTGTAAGTTTTGTAACTACAAAAGTAAGATGTCTGGATTTTGCTTTACTTTTACTGAAAAACATGACTATCTTCTCAACATCTTGATACATCAAAATAACACTGAACTGACATATCAAGTAAAGCCAAGTGACCCTGTGTCATAAGAGTGTTCTCGAGTATTTGACAATTTAGTACAATACAGTAGATTTGGTATAAATAGAACCTCAACTTCAAATACTTGTGTCAATAGCATGCAGTACAATAACAAATGACAATATATGTAACATCCAATAACAACGAATAATTATGACACATTGCTTTTGAAGGTCTCTTTTTTCCTTAATTGACAAGCCTCTACAATATATCTATAAGTGTATTTACTATTTGAATTCATCAATTTTACGAACAACACTTCTGCTAAAAGGGTATCAATGTTTCCAACATCTACCTGTATGAGTTACATAAACTGATTCTTAAATGACTGTACAATATATATCAAGTAAGAAATATAAAATTCGCCAGGAATCTAAAATTCGCCACCTCTAAAACCTTAGTTCATTTTATGAAGAAAATGATGTTTTTGTCTAAAAATTGGTATTTTTCAGTTCAAAAAGCCATAATTTACTATACATTCAACAAATCTCACCACAATTCATTTATTTTATTAGTATTTTCACATGTGGCGAATTTCAGATATGTGGCGCATTTTAGATTTCTTACTCTATATACAATTACAGACAAAGTGAAAATCATCTATGGTAGAATCTTTACACCAGAAACAATATTCTTCATTGAGAGTAACATCTCATTTACAATATACTTATAAATTCAAGTCCATGCTTAGTCATAAACGAAGAAACCCATGTGTGCTTACTTAAAACAAATGCAAATAACCATTTTGTGCAGAGGTTGTGCCATATTATTGCACGGAGCAGTAGCTACTAAACTGTATGTAAATATCCAACTTAAACTTTCACTGACAACAGCCATCTGAATTGGGCCTTGAGAAAGACTAATTTTTTGCAGGCGGAGGCTTAGATTTAACCACCTGTGTCCTTGTTGGCTTAACAAGGATTTGAGTCTCAACACCAGCTCCCAAATTGAAAAGGACATTAAGGAGTAACATCATCGGGAAATAAACTTAAGTGTCAGAATATGCTTATAAAGAGGTCCATGTCATCTTCACCCACACATGTTCAATTATAGCAGTTACATCAGAAGAATACGCAGGAACCCAATGAATAGTATTCATGAATCTATAGCATCTATAACATTTTAACACATGTGAGGGACATACAATGAAACTAGAGAATAAAAGATGGATTTGTCACCTTCCACAGTAAATCCTCTCAAATTATTTACACTTCTCTGAGGTCAGAAAGACCTTGGTATGACACAGCAAAGACATCGGTCTTAAATTCTAATTTATTGCTGGCAAAAATTCTGAATGAATGTTACACATTTTTTTCTTACTTCTAACACAATGCATTATGTTATATTGTTTAATTTGGGTCTGAACTTCATGCACACGTAATCCATTTCAAATATCAAGCGATATAATCTGTTTTAAGTAAGAAGTGTTGACACAATGTACAATATGTTTAGATCTCTCACATAAGAAGCTTTAACCTTGATATCAAAATCCGACAAGAAAATATAGCTCAATGTAGCAAAGTGCAAAATGCCTGATGATTATATTGGTATTAAAAGCACCATTTGTGTACTGGTACCTTCTTGTACAAAATTTTACTTCCCATGTCAGTAGTTACAACTTTATCTTAATTGTTCGTTCAATTGAAACCCTTTCTCCAGTTTAATCCAATCATCTTAAACACTTGATTTCAGTATTTATATCCTAAGAAAACAAAACATACTTATCCAAATTCTAAGTAAATTATGATATTTAAATTAGATTTTCCACATTTTGTGTGAGAAAAAGCCCTTTGGGGCAAAATGCCAATACTTGTATATGTCGTGACAGAACTTAAAATTTGACAGAATTTTTAATTCTGTCGACAGAACTTAAAATTGTAAGTTCTTGGAATTTTAAGTTCTGTCGACAGGATTTTAAATTCTGTCCACAGAATTTAAAATTCTGTCAAAATATCTTGACAGAACTTAAAATTCTAAGTTCTGTCGACAGAACTTAAAATTCAATATTCTGTAAACAGGATTTTAAACTCTCTCGATGGAATTTAAAATTCTGTCGATAGAATTTAAAAGTCTGTCAAAATACCTTGACAGAACTTAAAATTCTAAATACTGTAGACAGAACTTAAAACCCTGAAAAATATCCTATATTTTGTTTGACTTCTTTTACAGTGAATTAGTATTTTATAATTTAAAGGGGGCTCAATACTTGTGCTAATATAAAAGTAAAAGAAATGCATAAGACAGATATTAAATAGATCCTTTACTGGCATAGATACTTTACTAGCATCCACTTTCATTTATAAAAATACATTAATATGCAATAATTTCACTAAAATTTTCAATGATCAAAATATCTTGACAGAACTTAAAATTCTAAGTTCTGTCGACAGAACTTAAAATTCAATATTCTGTAAACAGCATTTTAAAGTCTCTCAATAGAATTTAAAATTCTGTCGATAGAATTTAAAACTCTGTCAAAATACCTTGACAGAACTTAGAATTCTAAATACTGTAGACAGAACTTAAAACCCTGAAAAATATCCTATATTTTGTTTGACTTCTTTTACAGTGAATTAGTATTTTATAGTTTAAAGGGGGCTCAATACTTGTGCTAATATAAAAGTAAAAGAAATGCATAAGACAGATATTAAATAGAACCTTTACTGGCATAGATACTTCACTAGCATCCACTTTCATTTATAAAAATATATTAATATGCAATAATTTCACTAAAATTTTCAATGATCACAGTGCTAAAATCAGTGATGACTGTATGTAAACAAAATGTATGTAATACAGGTGTTTGCTGGTTTTGTTTTTTCAATATATGTCTCTTTATGTTTACTGTTTCTTTACTGTAATTGCAGTGCTAAACTCATTGAATAATATATGTTTTTAGTGTTGCATATCACCAATAAAGTTTGAAATACTTATGTTATATTTAATTTCTTTGAGGACAGATTTTAAGTTCTATCAACAGGATTTTAATTTCTGTCGACAGGATTTTAAATTCTGTCGACAGAACTTAACATCCCTCCAAACAAATGAAATCCTAGTATTTTAAGTTCTGTTGACAGTGGAAGTGAAAGTGGAAATGTTGCTGTTCTTTACTTAAAACAACAATATCTGTGTCATTTTGAGAAAAATTAAACCATATAAAAATTCGCATTTACAATCACTGTGAGGGCTAGGGTCATATTGAAAGGGGGGGGGGATTAGTGAAAGATCAGTGAAAAATTAGCTTAAGTTAATCTAAAATTCAGATCAGAACTAAGCTCGATAGTCATCGTGAAGTTGACATGATATTTCACTCCAGTTTGGTGACTTAATGTTGAGTTAACCATCAAAATTGATTATATTTTGGATCAAACATGTTGGAATCTTCTGCACTCGATTAAAAAAATCAGACTAACTTTGTAAATACAGATTTAAGCCAAATATTAGCTGAGCCACTTACTGTAAACTTTTAAATAATCCGATTTTTGACTCAGTTTGAATTCTTCTTTGTAAACGCTGTTCATATGAAACAAATCTCAGCAATTTAAGTGAAAAGTTACATTAGCAGTACTGTGACACTTTGCTCAAAATGTGGCTACTAGAGTACTGAGGCTATCATTGTACTGTAAAAAGCCACAAATCATTGAATAATTTGATCACAAAGTACCTTTTCAACAAATTTTTTAAAGACATTTTTTCATAAGTATTGATTTTCTTTAAGATTAAATGTGACATCCTAAATCTACATAAAACCAATCAACATACACTTGTAGCCACATTTTCATCAACATGTCACAGTACTGCTGTTGTAATGTTTCACTCAAATTACCAAGATTTGTTAACCTGACTAGACACATCTTACATCAATCAACACAAAACCAATCAACATACAGTTGACAAGATTTTATTTAGGTATCAGTGATTCTGATTGGTAAAAAATTTGCATTTATTCTATACTTCTAGTTAGTGTTTAACCAGCACTGAATTCCTAAAGTATATTTGTTTTATAACAGAAGCTATCTGAAGCAAAGGACACTTTCCCCATATTTATTCATCCAGCTAGGACTATAAGAGTTGTTTACAATAAACACACCACTCACCTGTAGTATAAACATTACTTAGATTGTTTCAAGCAAAGGGGATACCCTCTTCAGAAAAGTACAAAGCAGTTGTAAGGACAAATACCTCTGTTTTGCTTGATGCTTAACCATCAGAAAAGGTGTATTTATTTGCTATGGGTGTTTCTGGGGGGATGACACAACAGTGGATACTCTGAGTAAGAGAACTGCACTTCCTACAATAACAAGTGACCCAGTCATAAATATACTGTAAATCTGCTAAATATCGCCCATCATTCATATTCACTGAATTCTTATAACCTATCACTTATTCCCAGTTATAATGTTGTATTAGTTCCAGATTCCAGAATAATAGTATTAGTTCTACCACTTATTGTTTCAGTTGTAAAGGTCAAGGGCATAATGACAACAAATCTAGACACTCGTCCCAACTATTAAACATGCTTGAAAATCTTCAATTGTACGCAATTCTTTGGAGAATTTTCAAGACCAACTTTTCTGGGCTAAATGCAGTTTTATCTTATCTTAGTGGTGCTACAACTAATTATGTCCACTTTTTTATACAAATGGAGCCAAGAAGATTTGTAGGTCATTCACACTATTCCAAGTGGTCACATCGACATGTATTTGCATTTTGCCTTACGACCCCGTCCTTATTGGTCCGTAAATCCACCTGCTATGTGGGTAATGCAAGGTTAAAAAGGAGCTACCCTGTATAGCCATTGAACCCCCTACTTCACCCCTCCAGTCTGTACGTTCTAGTTTAGCATGCAAGACCTCACAAGAGATTTTTCAAAAATTTCAAAAAATATTCGGCCATGTGTTGAAATGGCAGTCCACGTTGTATCAACTGCATCTTACTAAAATACGTATCTCATATACTAACCCTCATGGATACTACCAAAACACAACATAAATTTCAAGTCAGAAGTGAGTGCCAGTGAGTTAAATAGTGAGTTTGCACCTGAATAAACCTCATAAGGCCAACAAATAAGGGATATTCATGCCAATCCAGGTGCAAACTCAAGGAATTCCCAAAAGTTTATATTATTATTACTATTATTATTTAACACCCCCCCCCTCACCTTCGGGGTTAATTTGACATACTGTGGTGAATTTTCATGCACAGGGCTGTGCATACAGGAAATCTGTGCTTGGCAAGCCTCAGGTTAACATTGCCAAAAATTAGATTCATTGTTCACAAATCTTTGGTTAATATTGCCAGGCGGTTTGTGGCTTCTTCTTTTATTTTCATTCTTTAACTGACAATCGATAAGTAAGATTTGACAAAAGCTATCTTATTCATAGGAACATAATCTGAACATCTAGAATATTACTGTATTCAAATATACTGTGGCTAAAGAACAGTACAAATTTGCAAATTTTAATTAGTAAATTAAATTTTTATTAGTTAATACCTTACCTACCAGACGATAGCTTTATGCCGGCGCCAGCCGGTCCCGCCAAACGAAAGAAAAAGACGTCCTGGGTTTCACCCCCGGCAGGACCGGTACACTACACTCCACTCGCCAGGTGGCCTAGTTCCTGCCTCACTCGCCAGAGGGACGTGACGTCATAGCATCTTTTTCGTCCCTAAGGTTGAATTGCAAGGCTGAAAGCGGGGAAGGCTGGGTGGGAATTTCCCGTCTGGTAGGTAAGGTATTAACTAATAAAAATTTAATTTACTAATTAAAATTTGCAATTTCATTGCGTTAATACATCTTACCTACCAGACGATAGCTAGAATAACTACCCAGTGGAAGGAGGGCAGCCTTCTGAGGATTGGAGAGAACTCTTATATTATACCTAGGTGTGAGGTTCTAGCCCTTTTGAGGAGACATGTTGGTCTCGAGGGTAACTAGACCCACCTGCCCCCCCCCCCCCCCCTTTGACTGCTCTGAAGGGAGGAAGAGAGTAAGAGTTCAAGGCAATGAAATTCCACGGTTAACCTGGAAGAGAGGGGAAAGTCCTATACCCAGAGGATTATTCTGAAGTAAACGACTTTGAGAAGCCAAGGTCTAGGCTAAAGGTGAGCCTACACCTAAAACTAACTAGTATGTACACTATATAAAATTATATACAAAGAAGCTTAGGGGACTAGTGGTGGATCTGCTGGGCAGCCACCACAGGACCCAAGTGAAAAAGCTCCTTATCTGCCCAGGCAACATCCTTAAGGTAAAACTGTGTAAAGGTGTTGTGGGATTTCCAGTGGCATGCTGCTAGAATCTGGTCCAAAGATATGCCACCTTGAAAGGCCTTGGAGGCCGCAAATGCCCTAACATCATGGGCCTTAACCTGATGTAAGTTCAAGGAGTCTTGGTCAGAAAGATCATAACACAAAACTACTGTTTGTTTGATCCAGGATGAGATAGTGGCAGGAGAGATGTCCTTGTTAAAACCTTGTTTGAATGAAACAAAAACTAACTCCTTTCCCGTTCTTAGGTCCTGGGTTTTGTCCAGGTAGTAGCGAAGAGCCCGAACGGGGCAAAGGGATCTGTCTTCCTTTAAAGACTTATCCAGAGTGGGGGCTAAGGCCGGGATGACCACAGGGGCCACGCACTCTGGTCCCTCTTTTGCCAAGTGATTTTTCGCCAAGAAGCTTGGTGAAGGGTAGAGGGAAACTTTGGACCAATCAGCTTGGTGTCTGATATTTTTGTTTAACCAAGCGTGAATCTCACTCCTGCGTTTTCCCGAAGCTAGGGCTAGGAGAAAAACAGTTTTGAAAGTAAGGTGCTTCAGAGAAGCCTTTCTGAGTGGTTCAAAAGGCGCTTTTGTAAGCTGGTGTAAAACCAGGGAGAGGTTCCAAGCAGGAACCCCCCGGCGCCCTTTGGGTCTATCTCTGTGAAAACTGTCTAACAGTCTAGCCAAATTGTCATCCTTGCCGACATTAACCGAGGTATTTCCCAGTTTGTCTGCAATGGCTGACCTGTAACCATCAATAGTGCTGGGCTGGAGATTCTTCTCCTGGAAAAGATGCAGGAGGAAATCTGCTATTTGTTTGATAGATGGATTCCTGAAGTCCACCTGACTTGTTTCGCACCATCTAACAAAAAGGGCCCACTTCGCTTCGTAGACTGCTCTGGTTGAACGTCTTTGAGGCGCCTCAATTCTTGACGCCACTGGGCTAGAGAACCCTTGCTCCCTGATTTTCTGGGCTCTAGGAGCCAGGCATGGAGATTTAGGCTTGCCAGATCCCTGTGACGTGCCTCGTTGAAAGGTTGGGTCACTAGATCTGGATGGTGCGGGAGACAAAGAGGAACCATCGCTGACAACTCCACTAGGTCCCAAAACCAAGGCATGTTGGGCCATCCTGGAGCAATCAGAATTGCTCTGCGATACCAGTGATCTGACAGCTTGCTGACCACCTTCCCCATCAGAGACACTGGAGGGAAAAGGTACATGTCCAGGCCTTCCCAGGACATTGTCAGAGCGTCCACTGAACAGGCCTTTGGGTCTGGAATTGGGGACACAAATTGGACTAGCTTGCAGTTGTACCTTGTTGCAAACATGTCCACTTGGGGATAATGCCAAGTTCGACAAAGGATGTCGAAGATCTCCTGATGGAGGGACCACTCCGTCTGAATGACCTGTCCCTGGCGAGACAACTTGTCTGCAATTACATTCAGACGGCCCGGAATGTGTCTGGCCTTCAGTACTATTTGTCTGAGATTGCACCAACATAGGAGCCGCCAAAGAAGGGCACAGAGTGAACCTGACCTCATACCTCCCTCCTTGTTGATGTATGCCACAACTGTAGTGTTGTCTGTGGCAATCAGGACGACCTTTCCTTGCACTAATTGTTGGAATCTTTTTAGTGCTAACAACACGGCTTTTAGCTCTAAGAAGTTTATGTGCAACTTGCTTTCGGGCACTGACCAAGTACCGCTTGCCGTGAAGTCGCCTAAGTGAGCACCCCAGCCTTCTTTTGAGGCGTCTGTAAAGATTTGTACTGCGTGTCGTAGGGGGTGTAAGGGTTGACCCTTTAGGACATTTTCCTCTTGGGTCCACCACTGCAGGTGCTGATGGAGAGACCTCGGAATTGGAATCTCCTTTTCCAGAGATTCCGGGACTCTCCAGTGTTTCTTGAGGTGCCACTGAATAGGTCTCATGTGCAGTCTGCCTAGGGGCACCTGTTTCTCTGTCGCAGTGAGTAGACCTATAAGAGACATGAAGGTTCTCACTCGGCAGGATCTGCTCTGTAATAACCCTGTTATTTTTTGTTGAAGGGCTTCCCAACGGTTTTGAGTAGGTCTGACCAATCCGTTGAGTAGATCGTACTGGTAGCCTACAAATTCGAAGACTTGTTGGGGTTCCAGTTCTGATTTTTGCATGTTTACCACCCAGCCCAACTCCTGGCAAAGGGCTAGGAGGGACTGGGTTCCCTGGTGGCAAGATTCTCTGGTAGGGGCTCGAATCAACCAGTCGTCTAGGTACTGGTGGATCCTTATACCCCGGGATTGAGCCATTAGCTTCACCTCTTTGACCACACAAGTGAATTCCATGGGAGCTGTGGAGAGGCCAAAGGGAAGAGCCCGGAATTGATAGGACTGACCTTGGAAATGGAACCTGAGATATTTCCTGGACTTCACATGGACTGGAATGTGGAAATAGGCGTCGCTGAAATCCAGCGATGTCACCCATTCTCCTTGTTGCAGTGAGATCCGAATTGTTTCCGGGGTTTCCATCTTGAATGTTTTTACGCTCAAAAATTTGTTTAGAGCACTGAGGTCCAAGACTGGTCGCCACCTTTGGTTTGGTTTTGGGACTATGAACAGTCGGTTGAAGAAGGCTAGAGATGTCCGAACCCTTACCATCTCTACTGCCTCCTTTTGTAGTAAGGCTTGCAAAGCCTCCTTCAGGTAGAGGTTCCTGAGGGGGTTTGCATAACCACTGACTATTAGGGGGTCCCTTACTAGTGGGGGTCTGACTTTGAACGGGAGAATGTAGCCGTCCTTCAAAATGGACACTACTCTCGGGTTTGAACCTAGGAGGGACCACTTCTGCCAAAATTTTTGGAGACGTCCCCCTATCAGATGAGCATTGACAACATTGAGGACATTTTGAGCAATGGGGGCAAAAACGCAATGATCTACAGAAAAAGCATCTTTGACAAATTTTATTTCTTGCCTCACTCTTGATGAGGGACTTGTGTCTTTCTTTTGTGACTGCCCTCTTTTTACAACAAAAGGTACAGGACTGGCAACAGGACAAAACACAGGTTGTTGAACAGACACAGAAAAGTTTTGTTCTCTTACATTTATGACATTTATCTTTGACCGGGCCACCGGCACCGGGTTTTGAACACAATAATTGTCATTTATACTGCCCTTGATCCTTAGGAGGGCGGGTGCCGCGACCGGGCTGACCTCCCCTTCCTCTGCCTCTAGACCTGCCACGTCCCCCAAAGGACTTCCATGCGGGTATGTCTTTCCCTGCGGAAGCACCGGTCTGAGTAGATTCCTGTCCTTGCTTCCAGTTAGTGGGGTAGGGTTGGAATCTGTTCTGCTTTTTATGGTTACCGGCGAACCCACCGCGGCCCGGACCGGGCTGGTTGGTACGCTTTATGGTTTCAAATTGTTGAATCTCATCTTCCGCTTTGCGGATGACCGCATCTGGAAACAAAGCATGAGTGTTCAGAGGGCAATTTCTCAAGGCGGAAAACGTGTCTGGTTTCACTCCTGTTTTTAAATGTTCCAAATATGAGTCTCTGCGGACTAAGGTCAAATTGGCCATCTGGACAAAGGTGAAGTCCGAGAGATGTTGAAGAGATTTTCCTACCGCAAAACTCACATTTTGATTGAATGAGGTTAGGTAATGCAACTCGTCCAATGCTGACTGAGCCTTGCTAGAAGATTTACCCTTTCCTAATTCTGTTTGTAAAATCTTAAGTTGCTCTTGGACACTGTCCTGTATTTTGGTAATGCAACGGTTGAATCCAGCGGACTGGTTGCATATATAACTCGTTTCCTTAGCCGCCTTCTCCCACTTCCTGAGGGTATCCTGGGCAATGGGGCGTGAAGGAGGTTGAGCTGAAATAGAAGAAGATTTGGAAATTCTTGTGAAGGCATTGTTCAGCTTTGCGGCATCATTGGGCCATGTAGTAACATACTTTCCCGGTCTGGTAAAGTCTTTAGGTTCGGCCGGGTGAATCCCATACCATCTACTTTGAGATTTGGGGGGGCGGAGATATTGGTCCATATGCAACCCTCCAGGCTCTGAAGATTTGGACGGGTATCCCTCTATGAGTACAAGATTAAGGTTCTCTAATTTTTTGCACAACCAGTCTTCTGGTGGAAGAAGGACAGAGACTTTTCCTACCGGCTGAGCTCTGTGTCCAACCCAGGGATTATCAGCACGAGTAGCAGGCGAGTATTCCAGATCTGGGATGTGAGACCAACCCATGAAGGCTCTGACTCCTCTTACAGTTTCACGATAGTTTTGATCTTCACTTATCGCCCGGTCCGTCTCAGTGTCAACAACGTCCGGATGATCTTCCAGTTCTGATAATTCCCCTTCTTCTGCTGGTTCCGGTTGGGTAAATTCCCGGGTAGATACCGGAAGAGTTTCAGTACACTGTTCAAATGAGGACACCGGGCCGGAAGAAGCAGGTTCGGCAAAAACCGGTTCCGGGTCCTGATACAAATTCTCCAGTGGAGATACCATGTCCACAGGTGAAGAAGTAGTAGCCGTTACAGTATGTGTTCTATCCGGACCAAAGGCCGAACCGGCCTGGCCGGAAGGAACAGATGGTGGTAGGAAAGGGTTAGAAGACAATACTCCGGCTGGAGGTTTGTGAGCGACCGGTGCCTTCACCGGTGAGAAAGATGGCTGAGAAGAAGGACGTGGTCCAATGGTTAAAAGTGCTTCTAAACGAGCCATGCGTACAGCCCATTTCTCATCCATTTCCTGAAGTTCCTTACGGAAGTTAGGTTGAGGAAGAGTAAGGTCTACAGAAGTATTGAGGGGAGGAACAGAAGGTTCAGAATCCTGCGATTCAACTTGCGCCACCACAGTAACAGTAGAAGGATCAATGAAAGTGTCTTTTCCCTTTGATTTTTCCTTACGTAGTTTATAAGTTGGTGTAGCCAACTGGATAACCTGTTCTGGGGTTAGAACTTCGCAATACTCACAGGGTAGTTTCAACACACAAGGGTCCTCCCCTAAACTTTTGTCCCTGCATCTAGCACAACGTGAATGACGGTCAAAAGACGCCATAATATGCCCGCAGGCACCTTTCCTTTGTCCTGGAGATGCCATGATGATGTAATTATCCGATGACAAAACTTCAGGCACACACAAATAAAATGAGAAGAAATATCCACAAATACAAAATGTTTTCAGAAAATTCAAACTTTTCAAATCGCGCCAAACGAAAAAGATGCTATGACGTCACGTCCCTCTGGCGAGTGAGGCAGGAACTAGGCCACCTGGCGAGTGGAGTGTAGTGTACCGGTCCTGCCGGGGGTGAAACCCAGGACGTCTTTTTCTTTCGTTTGGCGGGACCGGCTGGCGCCGGCATAAAGCTATCGTCTGGTAGGTAAGATGTATTAACGCAATGAAAATTTTCATTCTTTAACTGACAATCGATAAGTAAGATTTGATGTGGAATTCATTCTGAATTTTTTAGACCAATTCCTAACACTACTGTATTCGTTTAAAATAACTTATTTTACATCTGTGCCAAAGCCATTATGTAAGCTGTGACCATGATTTTGTAATGAAAAACGTGATAAAAGGGGGACAATTTAAGAATAACTTCAAAGATTGATATTGTCAAAACAATCACACAAGTGATAATTTAAAAGATTAAACATTTAATTAGAACCAGAAATTTTACTCATATCAGACAATAACTCCATTATAAGTTATTACATATCACCGCCTGTTATTTCAATGTGCCAGACATTAAAATATCTGGATCCTCCAAACTGGTAACATGTAGATACATAATGGATTAATCTCTTGAATTGCTTTTTTAATGAAATGCAAAAACTACAGAAGTCATGGCTCTATTACAGCATAATTATAAGCAGTAATATGTTAAATGGGACATTTTGAGATTTAAAAAAAAAGACAAACCCTCAACCTGTAGTTTATAAAATCTTTAAATTTAGTATTGTTAATAGAACATCAGTGTTCCACTTAGTGTTTAGCTGTGGCAGAAATGAGTGGAAATGGCTTTGCTTTGTGATGCACTGGGTCTCAAATATGTCTACATTTACCCTATTAACATGTAGAGTAAGACATCTAAAATTCGCCACTTATCTGAAATTCGCCACATGTTGAAATACTAAGAAAATAAATTAATTGAGGTGAGATTTGTTGAATGTATAGTAAATTAAAGCTTCTTGAACTGAAAAATACCAATTTTAAGACAAAACATAATTTTCTTCATAAAATTAACTAAGGTTTTAGAGGTGGCGAATTTTAGATTCCTGACGAATTTTAGATTTCTTACTATAACATACTGCTTTGCAGATGCAATATCTTTCCTGCAGACTCAGTGTGCTAAACTAACAAAAGAATGGGCAAAAGTCCTAGTTGAGGGATCTATGTCAATGTTACAGAGATGTGGGTGTAAAAGAGAGAAAACACTAACTGGGGCACCCCAATGTGTAGAGGCGAGTCTCAAGATCTTTCAACTGATGGATATGGTCCATGATTTATATTTGATGTTACTGAATGTCTTTCGAGGGTTGGCATGGCAGTGTAATGGGTAGCACACTTACCTCCTACACCTCGGGTCATGGGTTTGAACCCCAGTCCTGACTTAAAATGGGAAAATTAGTAGTTTCTTAAGTTACTCGTACATCCCAAGGTACATATTCCTATGTGCTGGCCACGAGAAAAAAATGAGTTAACTTGCTAGTGACTTACACCTGAAACACAGGTCATCTGTAGGTATTCTCATCCCACAGAAGAGCACGCCGTGACCCTTCACTGGAAATTGGCATACAAATGATTCTCAGCATGGTTGTAAGAATAATCTACAGACAGGCCACAAGATTCGCTTACTTTGCAAGTAAGATACATTCGCAAAGATCTTTTTTTTCACAAAAATTGTAGGGCCCGTGTGTGGGCTTAACCCGAAGAGTGGGATGTACGAGTAGCTGGGGCAATTTTACTTTACCGGTACGGGATACACCATATTTGATAATTTGAGGAAATTGTCAAGGAGATATGAAATTGAAATTAAAAAGTCCCCAACCCCCAGAAATAGTATTCCTGTGTATTATAATAAAAATAAAAGGATGGAATTGATTAAAAACATGGAATTATATTATCGCCCAAATCCTGTACCGGTAAAGTAAAAACTAGCTGAGTAGCTTTACCAGTGTTGGATGGTTTCAGAGTAGAATCCAAACCAATAAGTATGCACTTTCCTCTATCCCCCCCTCCCCCCCCCCCCCCCCTCAACTTCCTGTCATGATACGATACGTACAAGTCATTGAAATATGTTCCATGTTAGACCCTTTCACCAGACCCTTGCTATGTCTTGTAAACTTCTGCTTTTACCTTCTAAACACGCCTCAAGCACCTTAGAAGTAATCTATAGAGAATACCTTTGTTTTTTAGGAAAGCATACCCTCTATAGGAAACCAGCCAGTTATAGAATTGTATTGTCTACAGACATCAAATGGTCAGTTGAAATTCACAGTAGTAGCGATGACTGATCTGGAAGTAGTGCCCATCAATTCATCATTATCACTGAAAATTTCCAAATATTTAGTTAACTTTCTTTATGTATCTGAATATGTACATGATTTTTTTTCAATAGTTTGGGCAGTTTCCTTCATAAATTGACAAATTTGTGATGAAGGTTGGATTTGTTTATGTCTACCACCATATTTACAGAAAGTGAGTGTTTTTGGTAGATTCTAAACATCTGAACACCATTATTCCTACCACATCAACATACACTTCATCGGGAATGTGTTTCATGATATAACTAACAATGCAATGGCTTGATCATCGCTCGGAAAAATGGACGATTACTCGACCATGCAACTTGGAGGCAATACTCATCACTAAAAATCGCTATTTAGCATTTCTGGAGTATAACCTGGCTATATCGAGGGACCTACCACTATTCAATACATTTCTGTATAGTTGCACCTTAGGGTCTGTCAATACTATAAAAATACAGATGAAATTAGATCTGAGGTAGACCCTGCTATGTCTTGTGACTTCTTGCTTTTGCCTTCTGAATCGCCCACTTACACTGTAGAGTCTGCTGACTGACACTATGTGTTATAAACGTATTCATTATATAACACTGAAAGTGACATTATACTAAAAACATTTAATTAATATCTTTTGACAATTTACCTATAATGCATTGTTCTTCAAAATGAAAATATAAGAAGATACAACATGAAGGGACTAACTATATACAGCCAACTAACAAACAAATCAACATCCTTCACTGGCAGTGATAAAAACAAAAACATCACAGCTTTCAAACAATATAATAGGAAAACTTAGCACAAGACATATACAGAAAAAATCAATCACGAATGAAGATGACAATATTAAATGAGTGCAGAACAAAAGTATTATATTGTTAATCGTAATAAGTAGTATATTTTTTTTCTGTATAAGTTTAATGATGGATGTTTTCCTTTTATTATAAACCATTCTGCATGTTATACGACTTCAATAAAACCATATTTAAAGAGATAGTGTGAAAAAATTGTCATATACAGGGACACCAGTCAAGACAAAAAACCTCAATCTTTAACTTACAATTTCTCAGCCATTTCTGCATGGATATTTATACAACTAACAGAAGCACTGTAAAAAGAACTTTCTACTGAAATATATTATGTATTTCTAGGTTACATAGCTTCTGAGATATTAATGAAAAATTGGCAATCGCTGATACTAATTATCCATGATACGGAGGTGCTATTGTATACCCCCAAAAAATTATATATATTCTGTACTGTACATCCCCCAATATAGGTTACAAACAGCGTGTGGTGAAAACTACGTCTAGAGTTTCACACTATGTACCAGAGCCTGTTTCTTGGACTGTGGTGAATCTTCTTCTTTTGCTGATTTGGTCTTGACCTCCTTTGTTTGATCTTCAGATCCTTCTTCAAGGACCTCTTCTCCGCCCACACACTGAATTCTAGTCTCTCCCACTTTTCCACCACACTGATCCACTTCTATACTATCCATAGATGCATCATTCAAAACCTTCAGATCTTCTTTTGCTTCTCCTTGTTGAAACTCCTCTGTGCAATTCAGCTCTGCACTTCCCTGACCTTCTGCCTCATCAACAGCTGTCTCAAGTGTTGTAGATGTTTTGGCTTCCTCCTCCTCCATTTCTTGACCAACATCTGCCTTCTTTGCTTCCTCCTCTTCCATTTCTTGACAAACATCTGCATTCTTGGCTTCCTCCTCCTCCATTTCTTGACCAACATCTGCCTTCTTTGTTTCCTCCTCCTCTATTTTATGACCAACATCTGCTTTCTCTGTTTCCTCCTCTTCCATTTTTTGACCAACATCTGCATTCTTTGTTTCCTCCTCCTCCATTTTTTGACCAACATCTGCCTTCTTATCTACTTCACTGCCAGGTAATGGCTTCTCTTCTGATTTATCTTCTTTTCTGTCCAAGCATTCACCTTTCACATCGGACTCAGTTTTTGAAACCTTTCCATCATTATTTGACTCTCCTGAAACCTTATCATCCCCTTTGGCTTCTCCAGCTTTTTCGCCTTCTTTCCCTGCAATGGAAAAGCTCAATTGTCTTCAGATTGCAATACTATGGGCTACGCTGCTTAACCAGTGAAGTTTGTCCTCACAGTGAACTTTGTTACTTGCATTTTAGGATAACATTAAAACATATGTACAATCTTTTATTCTAGCTTAATACATTACTAGTTTCAACACCCATTATTAATTTTTTAAATATAAATATTTATTGTCTTTCAGAATATTTAAGGTAGGTGATGATTGATAATTTTGACTGGTTGTTGAACTTTGGACATGTTGTGTTTGAAATAGAACAGGAAGTGCAAAACAAATTGAGCCAGATAAACAGAGGCCCAAATGAAATGCTAAGGTTTCATGGGTTAACCTATGTCAAGATTGTTTCCATAATAAAAGACAGGTGAGAAAAGTCAGAAACAGATGAAAAATGAGTTTTCAAGACAAAGTGTTGGTAAAATGTAAAATATAACAAATATTAAAGGTGAGTTAATGATAAACTCATAGATCTATTGCTCATTTAAATTATTTGAAATTTTAGTTGTTTTTTTCCAAGCAACTGAAAGTGAAGAGAGAGAAGGTAGGAACTATTTGATTTCATATACAAGTAAATATTGTGTTGGCGATTTGTTTTATTATTTCCCACTGCAAGACTGTCCCAATAGACTGTGGTTAGTACTTATTTATCCACTTGGTCAGTTAGAAACTCACTATTGTTTTAACCTACACTGAAGTATAGACTGGCAACCTTTGCTACAGACCGGTAACATTTCTGAGTTACAGGTCTGGTAAACCTGGAAGGTTTTCCTGGAAGTTCATCCACTGTTCTTATTGTTTGATTATATTAGTTGACCCAAATGGTAGATTTCACATTGGAAAGTGTATTTTTAATGTTTGTACCATTGAAATCTATGATGTCTGGAACTACTTGGCCAAGTAAAACATATTTTTCTCATCAATCAAGAATAGATTTTTCGGAGCAGTTTAACTGCAAATGGCTCAGATGTGACTGACCTTTCTCTTCTGGGCTAGTTGTTGTTGAAGTATCTGTCTTATTGACTGGGAAATAATACTGCATAAAGGTTTCATAGATATCCACATCAACAGGCAAAAACAGACAGAATATGACACGGTCAATCTGAAATATAAAAGAAATGATGCTGACTTTTGGTATTGAAATCTCTACAATTTTTTTTCTAAGTGGCTGGACTCCCATTATTGATTTACAACTATATATCGCAAGTTACCGGTAGCAATATTTTTCAGTAATTATCTGTGAAACCAGGCAATCTTTCCCAATATTGTAATGATACTTAGAATCAGAAGATAGCATTAGACGTGCCAGTACCTCAAAGCCTGGGGAAAATGGCATTGTACACAATGAGATATAGAAAGAAATGAAGAAGTTGAAAGATAAGGAGTCTTTCAAAACACTGTAAGTTATGTAAAGTTACAGGAGAAGTAATACTAAAGAGAAAGTGTCTTTTAAGACAAAATACCAAAACAAGACAATTCAATGGGAAGATGAAAGTAATTCATTAGTAAACTAAAAGTTACAAAGCTGTGAATCAATTAAAGTATAGAGTAAGAAATCTAAAATTCACCAGGAATCTAAAATTCGCCACCTCTAAAACCTTAGTTAATTTTATGAAGAAAATGATGTTTTTGTCCAAAAATTGGTATTTTTCAGTTCAAAAAGCCTTAATTTACTATACAGTCAACAAATCTCACCACAATTCATTTATTTTATTAGTATTTTCACATGTGGCGAATTTCAGATATGTGGCGAATTTTAGATTTCTTACTCTACATGTCAATAGAGATAGCACAATTAGGCTAAAATACATATAATAATCAGCTACAGCAATCCATATATCTTTGTGATAGGAGAAACATGTCTCAAAGTATTGCAGTAGAAAATCTTCTGGCTGAGCCAAGGTCACACTACACATGGTTTCTGAGATAGAGACCAGAAAAGATTTTAAAGGTCAGGGTCAATACAAGCAAGGTCAACAGTTAAATCAAGGTCACATCGTGCTGCTTCACATCTGTACCCACCAACCGATGTCCCAACCAAGTATCACCATCCTACACCCTGATAGTTTCTGAGATATAGTCTGGACAAGTCCGCCCGCCAGCCCAGCCAGATAATAAACTCCCTGTTTATCCTGCATCAGTGCAAAATGTGAAATATAAAATCAAATTTATAGATTATTTTTATTGTGGTGATAATCAGCCATCACAAGAGTTAAAACGTTGATGTTTGAAAACAACAGTCCTTGATATTCTTTGTGGTTTTCATTATTTTTGTCACACCAAAAAACGAGTGGAAATACTAATTTTCAATTTGTATTACTACTTTCAAAGTACTTTGTGTTATACTCATCAGTATTTACACATTATAAGATCTATCCTTAAGATATTTCAAGAAGTTAAATCACTTCTGTGACCATGTAGTGTTAAATTTACAATTGGATTAAAAATTTAATATATTGACATAATTAGTTGGGGGTAACCAACAGAACACTAACAGAAATGATGCACATTACTGTAGAATCAACATGAAAAATTGCATTAGATTTTCCGTTATAAACTACATTTTAATCTCTACAGTGATAGATATAATCTGTCAGTCTACAGATTGATTATGGCAATCAATGGCAAAAGGACTGTTTGAATATTTGGTCAGATTATTCTGTGAATATTCGAATAATTGTTTCAAGGCTCATATAGCGTAGCTGGTTTCTTAAACAAAGTTGTATGTTTGTTCTTCTACTGATATTATAAAGTAGAGATTCATTGCAGAATATGACATACATTTTAATTGCAGCCTGAATGAGAGCTCAGTTTCATTTGTTCCTGCAACTGATATTTTAGGGTAGTTTGAAACTGAAGAACAGTATATAATGAAGTTGAAAGAAAGACAACTGGAATGTATGAACTTTATAGGTAATTAGAATTTACTAAGCACTTGTCACTGTTAAATGGCATTTGACTTAAACCCAAAATTTCTTGGCACACACAAAATGACTGACAAATATGGACAATTATAAAACATCGATAGTATTAAAGACTCACATTTTTTGCCACTTCTTCTACCTCCAGAAATTCACGTACAAGTTTCATTGCTAGATGGGCAGCTTTCAAATTTGGATAACCTGAAACCACAAAAACCACAGTTGGAAGAAGCTGTATACTGTATAGGTAGAAATTTTAGCTACAAGAAACTTTCACTGAATTAGCTAAAATTAAATGCCCAGTGAAAATTTCAACTTACAAAGTAACCCAAAGCAATTATCTGAAATTCTATGTCACATGCAAATCCTGTGATATGGTGACTGGTTTCTTGAAAACAGGCCATGTATATTGACAAACCAAGAGCAAATTACCAAACTGGGTAGTCATACAACTACTAAAACCCCTTTCACACTACAGGCGGTGTAACCCATGGTTATAGGCGTTAGACAAAACGCCCCTGTCCTCCAACTACCTCGTCTGTTCTGTCTCGTCTCGTCTGACAACCATATGTGAACTTGTGATACAGTGGCCTGCCGTCTTATCCCTTGAGCATCCCATGGGGGTTTTAACATGTTTAAAGTTTCTGCCGCTGAACCCTGGTCTGTCATTCACCCTCAGTCACTCTCTCCCACCCTATCACCATCCCTTTATATGAGTGACTTCATCCCTGTCCATCCATTTCACAGATAAATTTTTCATAAAGCAACTGAAGACGTGGTCCACGGTTTATATAAGGTTGTAACTCATTCTTATTTCGGTAGCACATGTTTGTCGGATGGCTACTGAAGGTGCGTTCAGGTTAATGGAGGTTGTCTCTCGGTGACCAACATTTGTACCACTGTCGTCCTACTGTTACCAACGGTTACACAACATGTCCCATCAGTGGCCATGCGCGTCATACCTTATGGATACACCAAATCTCGGAATATCCGAGGCCTCCTGGGAGGCGGTTCTGCCACTGAGTAAAACTTCTAACTGCGGAGTATACCGCCTGTAGAGTGAAGGGGGGCATAACATATATTGGTAAAACCTTATTATCAGTCAAACTTATCTACCTAATATTTGAGTTTGATATAATTACCTCTGCAAATGGGGTTTTGTTTTTGGCAGTGTCCATTTGTTTGACAAAATATCTCAAAAAGGATGGATTTTGATAAAACAAACAAATTTATCAAAAAACAAACGGTCAAAATCTATGAAAATAAGGAAAATCAAAATTATGCTAAAGGAGACTATTGGATAAACAAATCTGACTATAAATTAGATTTCACACATTATTTATGGGCACAAGCAATATTCTACTAGTTTTACGAGTACCCAGTTTTCTAAATTGTACTCGGTTTCTCAACATAGCTGGCACAGTTCTGAGTAACCATTTACCCTGTCGTACCCCTACATATTTTTAAGAAAAGGTGACATATAAACAGAGTGCTGAAGAAGCTCTGAATATTACATTCCATATGTGTTAACATCCACATTTAATTAAAATACAAAATCATATTTAATATGTGATTTAAATAAAGGAAGAAACAAAAAATTAATATAAACCAAGAAATAAATATAAACCTGACACTGTAACAGGTTGAACAGAAGGGGATTCTTGGAAGTGCTACACACAGGGAAATTACAGTACAACATACCTCCCCCTCACAAAACATGTGTCCTCAGGTTTAATATATCTACATTATTATATCTAACTGATTTCAAACGAGGCCATAAATTATCAAGAACCTCTGCAAATGCTCGCAGTTGGTGTTACCTTGTTCAAATGATCCAGATTGAACGATGCATGTGCCAAAACCTTGGAGATTGACACATTGGCCAATACAGTTCACTAATTGCATTTGTAAACAGTGATGCTCTTATCAACAGTTACTGTGATGTCATAACCTAGTGATGTTTGTGTTAGGTTAGGTTCATGACTATACAGTATGAAATCTATGGTTTTTGTTGGAGAGGCTGATCATACCAATTTAATCTCGCCAGCCCAACTTGAAATTTGCCAGTCTTCATGGGGTCCAATGAACAAGGGATCTCAAGTTGGCTGGCCTATGTTAAGATGGCCTACATGATAAGATTGCATTCTCATAGATACAGGAACGCCGCCTGAAAATCATTTTTTCTATGTATATGCTGGATCACAACTAAGGCTTTAGCCAAACAGACAATTTAAGTTTTAAATTTAAGTTGGCCTATCTTAAGATTGGCCAAATTTTAAGATGGGCCCTACATAGATGGGCAAGGTACCTTTTATAATTCAATCCAGTCACTTACCGTAAATTCCAGTTGATATACATGGAAATGCCTGCAATATAAAATATAACTACAAATAATATTGTGATTTTTTTCAATTTTTCATTAGCTGAGTTGCACCTAGTGTTGCAGCCAGGTCTTGTAATCATAAAAAAATCTTAAACTCACTCCCAGCTTCAAACACAAACTCACCCCTACATAAACTCAAATTTAGCATTGTTAAGTGAAATCCTACCTAACAAAAGCAAATATTGCCTTACAAAAATCAGCATCTAATTAAAATTGATGCTTGTAGGGTGCAAAAAGCCCAGATATGGTAGAGTAAGAAATGTAAAATTCGCCACATATCTGAAATTCGCCACATGTGGAAAGACTAATAAAATAAATGAATTGAGGTGAGATTTGTTGAATGTATAGTAAATTAAGGCTTTTTGAACTGAAAAATACCAATTTTTAAACAAAAACATCATTTTCTTCATAAAATTAACTAAGGTTTTAGAGGTGGCGAATTTTAGATTTCTTACTCTATACCTCTTAATGTTTGCATTTACTGGAGGGAATCTTGGTTGGTGTCCTTCTCCCCACCTTACATCCATTTGCACCATCACACACTCCATACTTTTTAAAAGCATGTTTGGCATGCGTTAAATGTCCAGAGACGGAGGTTAATTTCAGGAGATGGAAGTTTTGTGCACATCTGCATAGAAGTGTGAACGAGCCTAGTTTTACCAAAAGTTTATTTATTTTTAAAAAGTTAAGCACCAGGGTGTATTACAAACACCGATTAGAAGGACTATTTTTACATATGATAAAAATATCAATAACACACTGTACTTACATTAAATAAAATAATGTACTATTTTGCAGGGATAGTTATTGCTTTCTGTGGTGACATAAGCTTCATTAAATTGGAGGCTTTCACCTATTCTATTTCTTTCATATCTGAGAGCCACCATATTGAATGCTGTTTCCTGTGATGATACATGCTAAACTTCACAAGTGCTCAATGTCGTGCTAAAATTTTGTCCATGAGTAATCAACCCCAATCATTTATTCTCCTCACACGCCCAAGGAATTCTCCTTAAATTTTCAAATTTTTGCAGATTATTTGCAGATCGTATAAAACAAGTCAATTTCACGGAGGATATGATAATTATTGCAAGGGAATTGTACCAAAATTTAGTTCAACATTAGAGGCCTTTACCATAATATCAACAATGCAAGAAATAAATGAATGCCAAATTACAGTTAAACGGATCAAATGGAATGTGTCAATGAAACAGGACAACTGACCACAATGATCATGTGACTTACCACTGATCTCAGATTCTCCTGCTTAACTATTTCTAAACACTTCTTGTAGGCACTTTCCAAAAGCCAAGGCTTTTCACCAATGGGTCCCACTGTATGGATCACATCTGTTTGTAAGGCAAGCATTCACAGTCTGACTCAGTATAGCAATGATGAAAACTAATTTCAACTTAAAGATATCTTGTTACAAGCTGTCTGGAAAATTTACAAGCTTTTTAAAATTTAAGCCAAGTAGGCCACACAGTGGAGTAGTGGCTAACACACTTGTCTCCCATCATTCGGCTTCTGGGTTCGACTCTTGGCCTGACCTGTAGTGGGATAGTTGGTAACTTTCTGCAAGTGCCCAATGGTTTTCAATCTAAAATCTTTAACAAACAATATGCACTGCTTTCCTCCATCCTCTCGACTTCCTGTCAAGATATTACCTACACAATGTGTTGAAAGCAACATTAAACCCCAAACCAATCAATCAAAATTTAAGTTATTTAACCCTAACTAGCTGATTATCCATCACTTCATTTATTTTAAATCTGAAGGCAAAAGATTTATTTGTTTATTTATTATTTGGGGTTTTAATGTCGCTATCAACACTGTATAGGTCATATCACGATGGGTAGTTTTATGGCCAGAGGAAACCAGTACATACAGTTGGTTAAGGTTCTGTACTGTAAATAACTACCAACTTTCCTACATAAGGTCCGGGGTTTGAACCGCCAACCTCAGAGGTTGGAGGCGAATGTGTTACCACTGGGCCACTGTGGCCCCCTGAAGGCAAAAAAAACAACAGTTTTCATTGCACATATACAATACATAAAGACAGAGGAAAGATTAGGATGACAAGCTTTTATTAATACATAGTGTACTATCCACAAGAATAGCAAAAACTTTTATTGAAATTATTTGGTATTAAACTAAATAGTTTTTTCATCATCTGAAAGACCTTGGCTTATGAAAGGGGTAAAAAAAAAAAACAATTTTCAAGTTTTCTACATTTTACAGTGCAAGAGTCTTATTGCATGGCTTCTATTGTTCAGAGAAAATATTTAAAACTGAATAAACATATGTACTTACATTTTGCTGGCAGTTTATAACCTGAAATTTAAATATAAATCATGGGAATGTTTATAATAACAAGAGAAAAAGACCTGCAAGCCTTGGGACATTCTCAGGAGGCATACAGTTTTCATTATTACAACAGTCATATTTTTTTTAATATGGCACAAAAATGTTCTATATGGGATAAAATATGTCAGAAAAACACAATGGGAACATTTTTAAGATATTTAAAGCAAGCCTTGTGGTACCTAGCATCACATTGGTAAGTTGTATTTTACAAAATTGCCTCTGGTGGCCATGTTTTTAACCAATTTGCCCAAAATCAATAAGCTTCCTCCCATAAGTAATATCAATGACTGTACAAAGTTTGAAGACAATTGGTCAAAACAATCTGGACTTAAGAGTGCCCAAGCTTTGAAAATGGGTGGCGGCCATCTTGTAAATAAGATGGCGCACGTAAAAAATTTTTTCAGATGTTGTCCCCCTTGACCCTGAAATGAACACAGGAAACCTGAAGATGATATCTTGAACCATTTTGCTGTAATGAGGAAGAGTAGAGGAGAAAAAATAAAAGAAAAAATTTGATAAAACCATTAGGACATCCAATTTCATCAGATGTCCTAACAATTGGGGCTCAGACTACCAAACTCTTAGACATAAAAAATAATTGTATATACATTTATGTGTAACGTTTGAGTATCCAGTCAGTGAAGACAAGAAAATTACTTGTAAAAATTATCATATAAATCACACTTATTACTTTGCAAGTTTTTTTGGCAAAGTATATTACTCATTCTGTTTTCTTGTTTGTAAGATTGTTTACAGCATAACTCAAAATCTTCTACAGGAATGGTTACGAAATTTTCAGGGAACATCAGAACTGTTACAAGGTAGCACTGATTCTAGTTTGGGAATGATCAGGTCAATATCCTTGATTCTGGAACAGTTAGTCAGTTATGCAACCATAGAAATCAATGAGATCAATTATTTAATGCCCTTGACAATACATACTGATCCTACAACCTATGTCTAGTGTGGCTGTACTGAGTTTATCCAGTCCCTGCCTTGACATACTGATCCCACAACCTATGTCTAGTGTGGCTGTACTGAGTTTATCCAGTCCCTGCCTTGACATACTGATCCCACAACCTATGTCTAGTGTAGCTGTACTGAGTTTACCCAGTCCCTGCCTTTCACAGATAGAGGGTGCAACGAGAGGCTTTTACTACGGACCTGTAACATTATGAAGTTGCACATCCAGTGATCCAAGAAAGTTTTTGCACACTGTCCACCAGGAGGTTATGTTTTGGGTGCCTTCGTTTGTCTGTGTTTACAATAACTCCATAAGAAATGAACAGATCTTTCTAAAATATTTTTTGTGGTCAACACCTGACCAAAGGAAGAAGTGATTACATTTTTGGAAAGACATAAATTATGTTCTTTATGAAAAAAAAATCGTAAATTTTCAAAGGTCCCATTATCAATGTATTTTTAATGACAATGGCTTTGTGGTTGATATTACTCCAAAAGTTATTCAGTGGAACATCATGAAATATTCTGTTTGTAGGGTTAGGACTTAGGACCATAGGAAGATTACATTATGTGAAAGATTTGGATCATATTCTGGATACAAAAAAGGTTTGGAATTTTCGGAAACCTCTGGTGGAGGTCTGCACTTTGTGAGTGCTTTTTAGTTGTATATTTTAAACTGTAAAAGAGACTAAAGTTACCCATAACAATATTGATGAAAGTAGTATATTAGGTGTCAGTTTATTAAAGTATGAAGTATATACATCTACTTTTACATATTTATATTGTTAACAATACAAGGTATAGATAATAATGGATTTATTGCCCACAGATCAAGGTAATTTATTTCTAAGACTGATACTGATCATGTTCAAACTGTTCAACCACAAAATTAAAAATGTTCATCAAAATTAAGTGCTGCTACCTGTTGTTTAATGTTCTAACAGACAATGAGACCTACCACCAGTGATTTTAGCATCTCCTGAGTCACATCCATTTAGCCCCATACATTCTTTAACCAACAGTTTCCCAGCAGCCCTGTGGATGGCTCCATCAACTGAAATATGTAGTTAGGTTAATATAACTATTTTAACAGCTTGGATCATATTAGGATCATTATCTAATAAATAGATTAACCAAAAGTAGATTAACCACAATGATAATTTACTATATTTAGATAATTAGTGGATTGATGAAGGTAGTACAAATAAAAAATATATTAAAAAAATCTGTGAAATTGTTGAATGTTTTAATGTTACAAAATCTTTTTCTTTCATATTTTATTCAAGTGAAATAATAATCTTTCTTACAATCATTTCTGATTTATCCGTACCATTTGAAATGCAAAATAACCATTCAATTCCGAATAGTATTTGACTCATATTATTATGTGTTGAAACAAAATCCCCTACACCCACTTCAATCACTGGGCATGTTAAATATTTACTGGCAAATACTGTTCATCACATTGGACAGGATTATTTGTCACTTATCTCGTTTATTTATATTTTAAAAATTTGTTATGTGCTGGAAACCCTGTCCATGTTGTGGTGAAGGCATCCTACCAACACAAGAATCCCAACTTATTTTTAACATTTAGGAAACCTAACTGACACTACTATAATATGTATTTTGTACTTGTATTTGTAAATACAAAACGCAAATACTATATTTATTTATTTAGGGTTTTACGTTGCTTTCAACACTGTACAGGTCATATCACGACGGGTAGTTGAGATGGCGGAGGAAACCAGTGCATACAGTTGGTCAAGGTTCTGTACTATAAACTGCCGACCAACGACAAGCAACTACCAGTTTTCCCACTTGAGGTCGGGCCAGGAACCAAACCCCGATCTCAGAGGTGGGACGTACAAATACTATCATATGAAACCCTTCGAGCTACAAGTTCAAGCTCAGACAAGTTGGATATTTTCGGCCTATATGTAGCTCGTGATGCTATGCAGAGTAAGAAATCTAAAATTCACCACAAATCTAAAATTTGCCAACTATATAACCTGGGCAAATTTACAGAAGAAGTAATGTATTGTCTTAAAACTGGTATTTCTTTGTTCAGAAAGCTGTAATCTACCAGACATTCGGCAAATTTGACCAGATATGTGGCGAATTTTACATTCCTTACTCTACCAAATCTGATAACCACTGGGCCACTTAGTCCAAATGAAATAAGAAATAGAATCAGTTTTACCAATTCTAGCTACGTTATTTATTCCTATAAACACCCTTCCTTATTAAATTCTGATTCTAATTGGGCTTTTAAAGCACTTAATTTCCCCTTTTCAAAGAAGTCTCTAAAGCACAACAGAACCAAAACAGTCAACCAATATCAGTATCCAGGGACAGAAAAGAGGTTAAGCACCATAGAGAACATTAGGGGGATGGTTAAGACTAAGGTGGGTATGCCTTGGCGTACAGGTAGGTTTTAGACAGATTTCAGAAAGAGGCTAGGGAGGGGGATACACGAATCTCATAAAGAAGACCATTCCAAACAGTGGGGGGAACAAAAGCAAAACTATAACCAAACTGTTTGACAGATTTATGAATAAAGGGGTAGAACTTTGGAATGACAAGGAAATAACCACCATTCTGACTGCACCTTGTACTATAAGAACTGTTGTAGGAAGAGAGATATGGAGCAAAATACTTGGGAAAATTAGTGTGAAGAAATTTGTAAACAAGTGTGGCTGTTCCAAAAATTGAGTGATGTTCAACGGGAAGCCAATGCAATTTCTTAAGCACAGGGGTTACACTAGTGTATCCAGTGGTATTTGATACAATTCTGGCTGCAAGATTTTGAATGCACAGTAATTTATGTAGATTGAACTTGGAGAGACTCCTGAAAGTGAATTACAACAATCAAATCGACTACTAGCAAGAGCATTGGTTACAAGTACAGAAGCATCATGAGTAACAAATCGACTGACATGTCTAAAGTCGTGGAGTTGCACAAAACAACTTTTTCAGACATTCTGAGCATATTTGGTCAAGGATATACTTTTCTGGGATAAATGGACATAAACTTAGGTGTCATCTACATAAAAATCAAACTTTATTCCTTTATATTTACCAATAACCAAACTGAGGGGAGTAAAATACAATGAGAACAACAAAGGGCCCAAGACAGAACCTTGGAGAACACCAAATAGGAGTTCAAAAAGATCTGACAGAGTAGAACCAATTTTTATTGACTGATAGTGCTCAGATATGTAGAAAGTGAAACATTTAAGAACAGAACCTACTTCTCCAAACCAAGTCTGATGACAATTGAAAAGACTGGATGCTCAATGGTGTCAAAAGCAGCCAAGAGGTCAAGCAATATCAAGGCAGTAGGTTTGCCTCTTGACAAGGATAAATGAACTTCAATGTTTCTGGAAAGAAGTAATTTATCAGTTGAATGACCAGTTTTACATGCAGACTGGTACATGTTGTCCAAGTTATGGACATGGATATGTTGTAACAGTTGCTTAGCAACCACACGCTCAACTAGTTTCAATATGAATTTCATCCCTGGAAGAGTAGCCTTTTTGATAGGCAGGATGATCACAGCAGTTTTGAAACCATCAGGGACACATCCCTCCTTGAGTGAGCAGTTGACCAACTTTGTAAACTTATTAAGCACCCCCCCCCTTCCCATTTTAGTACATCCCCAATCAAATAACCACAGAACAGAACACACAAAAAATCAAAAGAAAACATGGCAGTTTTGATCATGAATGCTTTAAAATCTACAAAATATGAAATTAAAATTTACCAGTACTTCAGATTTAAGGTTTGTTTCTAATATTTTTAAATTCTCTCCCAATATACTTGCTGGCAATTGAGATGTAGGTTGTAAAACATCTATTTATGACCCTTTGCCACCGAACTCAAGAGTTTGTTCTATCCGCAATAGTCACCCCCTCCTGTTAAAAATGCACTGTCCTGGGGTGTTTATACAGATAAGTATGGTATTTATTCTTCTGAAGTGACTTGGCTACTGACAATAGCTGTGAATTTGTTTGTTGGTTTTACTTCAGTTAACTTGGCTGTATATGATTGCAGGGTGCACAGATTTAACCACAAATGGTTACTGCAAGCACAATTGTCGGGAGCCGTTCGCGGTTACACATTCGCAACCTTTTTTCTTTCAATCTCACCTCCTCCTCCTCCAAGTAATGAGTTATTTGCAGCATTCACTATAGCATCAGTCTCTATTGCTGTAATATCCCCTCTCCAAATGGTAACTTTGCTGTTTATTTCATCATTTCTTGTGTAGGTTGTTTCCAATTTTTTGCCTTTCCCTTAAAATTAAATAACGATATGGCAACAAGACTGAAATAAATATGACAAAGTAAAAAGTCATTACAAAACATTTTTCATTTGAAAAGTCTTACAATAAAATGTTCAACTCATGACAATATAACAAAATGACATGACGAATTGCATTTGAAAAGTCTGATACTTAAATGTTAAACTATCTTCTTCATACTGCATGACCCATGCCCAATAAACTGAAAATCGACAGTTGTCTATAAGGCTTGCTTTTGGAAAGGATAATTGTTTCTCATATGTAATACATTTGAAAATATGTAAAAATATAGTAAAAAGTCCCTAGATGGACTCTTCATGCACCTGTTACACAGTTTAAAAGCAACTTAAAGCCTCAAAGTTTGAGAATCCAGGACAAAATGCTGTTCAAAATTGCAAGAGCAGACAAAATGCGGGTCAGTTTTGGGGAAGGTTGGACAAAATGCCAGTCTTTGTTATCATTGAGGAAATCTATTTAGCAATATCTTTTATTTCAAAATACAGCACTAACAACTCCTGTTTTCGCTATCCAAAATGGACATTGTTTCCTGAAAACAACATCCTGGTGTCATAGAAGGACAAACATGCAAAGGGTCAATACTTTGCTTGCTATACTAAAAGTAACACATCCAATTTTTTAAAACAATTAGTTTCAAATTTCTAATTTTCAACATGTTAAACATTAAATTGTTCAATTCAAGCTCTAACTAAAAAGCAACAATTGGTCAACAATTTGCTTGAAACTTTGTTGAAATTTTTAACACTTTAAATTTTCATTTTATTATTAAGCAAAAAACTCACACTTCCCCTTAAGCCTGGATTGATGATCTTGAAAATATTCATTCCAATTTGGAATATTTTCCAACTCGACATACTTGTTTTTACAGAAGTATAACTTTCTTTTTTCCACAAGTGGCATCTCCAAGTATTTATCTGCAACAAAGCATAAATTTGTATGGTGATACATAATACAACAGAAAATGAATTAAAACTTTAAAAGAAAACATAAATTTACTGCAAGTCAAATGTCTCTTGGTTGCTTCTGACAAGACCTTGCCCAACCCAGTGGAATATTATAGTATTAATATTTGTCTTCAATACTATTATGTTCAATTGCCATGCAATCTCAACACAAAGGTCATATTCATTTAGACTGAATTTAATTTCAGTTTCAAAGTCACAAACTTTAAATTATCTGACCTTGTGAATTTAATTTCAGTTTCGAAGTCTTCAAAGTCACAAACTTTAAATTATCTGACCTTGTGAATTTAATTTCAGTTTCGAAGTCACAAACTTTAAACTAGATGAATGCTTTTGCTAACAAAAGCGAAGCGTCCCTGAGAGTTTAAAATGCCTTGTGGTTTTAATAAGCATGCTGTAAAGCTAAGAATGCACAAAGCTGTACCGTACTGTTACATAAACCAACCCCCTTAGTGATATCATGACAGGGAAAATGCTACAAAGGTCTTCTTTAATTAACATAAACAAGCGTTGTAGACATAGACAAGCTGGAGAAAGTGTTGTACATTGGATGTACAACATTGGATGTAACTTTAGTAAATTTTGTGTAAATGCTACAAAGCATTTCAGTAACGAGTATTGAGAACTTCATATATAATCATGTGTGCAAGTATGTATTGCTATTTAGATTGTCCACAGGGTTTTGCAATAGGTTTTAATACATTGTGAAAGCATAAAAGCAACAATAAAGGCAAAAGCTATTTCATGACCCCAGTTTGACCCATACATGGGGGTCAGGAGGTAAAACTAACCGGCTATTTAGACTGTCCACATATGGTTTCCCAATACCTCTTAATACATTCCGAAGCTATAATAGCAACAATGAAGGAGATATCAGGTAAAAACTCCAAAACAGCTATTTTTTACCCCAGTTTGACCCATAAGGGGGGGGGGTCGGGTGGTAAAACTGACTGGCTACTTAGACTCTCCACATATGCTTTCCCAATACTTCTTAATACATTCTCAATCTATAAAAGCAACATTAAAGGAGATATAAGACAGAAACTCGAAATCAGCTATTTTATGACCCCAGTTTGACCCATGGGGGGGAGGGATCAGGGGATAAAAGTGACCAGCTATTTAGATTCTCCACATATGCTTTCCCAATACCTCTTAATACATTCTGAAGCTATAAAAGCAACGATAAAGGAGATATAAGGCAAAAACTCCAAAGCAGCTATTTATGACCCCAGTTTAGCCTATAAGGGGGGGTTGGGGGGTAAAACTGACTGGCTATTTAGACTCTCCACATATGCTTTCCCAATACCTCTTAATACATTCTGAAGCTATAAAAGCAACAATAAAGGAGATATAAGGCAAAAATTCAAAATCAGCTATTTTATGACCCCAGTTGGACCCATAAGGGAGGGTCGGGGGGTAAAACTGACCGGCTATTTAGACTCTCCACATATGCTTTCCCAATACCTCTTAATACATTCCGAAGCTATAAAAGCAACAATAAAGGAGATATAAGGCAAAAACTCAAAATCAGCTATTTTATGACCCCAGTTTGACCCATAAGGGGGGGGACCGTGGGGTAAAACTGACCGGCTATTTAGACTCTCCACATATGGTTTCCTATTACCTCCCAATACATTTTATGGCTCTAAATGCAATACTTAAGAAGATAATAGGGGGGGGGTTGACCTAAATTTAAGGCTCTCAGATTGGAAGGTATGAGGACATCACCCATAAATGAGACATTTTTCAAGGGATTGCTCCCAAAATCTAATCAGCTCGCGTTTTCAATAGTATGAACAGGTGTGTCAAAGCATAAGGCTGTGTAGCAAGTAGTTTTTCCTGAACTGTGATGACGGGGGGTGTACTTAAAAAAATTGTTTTTGATCATGTGACCTTCATAAAGGTCAAAGGTCAAATTTAAGCATGCAGAAAAATTTTCCCACGCCTAAGGTATATAAGTGCCAAATATGGTTTGAAACCTTCTAATAATAAGGGAGATATTCAAGGGAGACCATAATGCGGCGGTGGCGAGGAAACTGAGGCGAAAACAAATAAGCGCCCTTTCAGGGACGCTTAATTATCTGACCCTGCAGACTTCTTAATTCAACTCATGAATATTAATGCAAAGTGTTCAGTTCATTTGACAATTTGTGTTTTTCCCAACAGTACACAAGATTCTTCCCACATTCAGTGTGTCTTTTCCTAGGAAATCAGATTCAACTTGTGGTAAACATCATTGAAAAGAAATGGATAACAACAGACTCTTTAGAAACTGATCATAACTGGCGAGGATTAACTGATGTGTACATACACAACTGGACCTACACATCGGAGACTGATGCAAATTTGTATCCACCGAAAAGACAACTCACCAAAGCCAGTGAACCACTGTTTGACCTTGAAGGAGGGGCCCAAGGTCAAATCTAACATTAGAACATTCCTAGCCCAAGATTCCGTATGAGTTGGTTTCGTACTGTAAACTTCTAGGATCAATAATAAGCGAGTTATAAGCACTTTTAACTTTGGCTATCCTCATTTGACCTTGAAGAAGGGGGTCCAAGGTCAAATCCGACCACGCCAGAAGATTCCCAGCCCATGATTTTCTATAGGTTGGTTACCATCCCAAACCTGTAGGACAAATTATAAGAGATTTATAAGCAGTTTTAAGTTTGGCTGTCCTCGTTTGACCTTGAAGGAGGGGCCCAAAGTCAAATCCGACCACACAGAAAGATTCCCAGCCCGTGATTTCCTATATGTTGGTTTACCATCCCAAACCTCTAGGATCAATAATAAGCGAGTTATAAGCACTTTTAACTTTGGCTATCCTCGTTTGACCTTGAAGGAGGGGCCCAAGGTCAAATCTGACAACACAGAAAGATTCCCAGCCCATGATTTCCTATCTGTTGGTTTACCATCCCAAACCTCTAGGACCAATAATAAGCGAGTTATAAGCACTTTTAACTTTGGCTATTCTTGTTTGACCTTGAAGGAGGGGCCCAAGGTCAAATCCGACCACATCAGAAGATTCCCAGCCCATCATTTCCTATATGTTGGTTTACCATCCCAAACCTGTAGGACCAATAATAAGCGAGTTATAAGCACTTTTAGCTTTGGCTATCCTCGTTTGACCTTGAAGGAGGGGCCCAAGGTCAAATCCGACCATGCCAGAAGATTCCAAGCCCATGATTTTCTATATGTTGGTTTACCATCCCAAACCTCTAGGATCAATAACTAGACCAAGGACGCATCTGTGGCCAGATGCAAAATGTATCCACCGGCAAAGGCAAAAGTAGCTATTACTCAGCTATGCCACGAGCTAGAGGTTTGAAATTTTACTATGTTATAGCTGACAAAAAAGTAGGCGAATAACATATTTGGACAAAATTCTCTCAATGCAATAGTTTTCAAGTTACAAGTGATTTTACTCATGATGGAAGTTAGTGAAAAGTCCAAAAGTAGCAATTACTCACTTAGCTATTGAAATAGACACTCAAGTTCTTCACCATGTTGTTGCTATGGAAAATGTAGGTGAATAACATATTTTAACAAGATGCTCTAAATGCAATACTTTTCAAGTTATAAACGATTTAGTGTTGAGTAAGAACTTCAAAGTAGCTATTACTCAGCTATGCAATGAGCCATAGGTCTGGAATTTTACTATGTTATAGCTACCTCAAAATAGGTGAATAACATAATGAAACTAAATAATCTAAATGCAACAGTTTTCAAGTTATAAGTGATTTACCCAACAGTGATAACCTAAAAGTAGCTATTACTCAGCTATGCCATGAGCTAGAGGTCTGTAATTTTACAATGTTATAGCTGACACAAAATTCTGTAAATGCAATAGTTTTCAAGTGACAAGTGATTTTACTCATGATGGAAGTTAGTGAAAAATCCAAAGGTAGCTATTACTCACTTAGTTATTGAGATAGACACCCAAGTTACTCACCATGTTGTAGCTATGGAAAAAGTAGCTGAATAACATATTTTAACAAAGTGCTCTAAATGCAATACTTTTCAAGTTATAATTGATTTAGTGCATGATTTCATTAATTTTAATGCATTCAAAATTATTTTAAAAATTCATAAAAAAAACTTGAGCATGTGAAAGCTCTCCAAAATGTAAGTGAATGAGTTATTTGAGAAATACTGGCTATCTGCAATACTTTTAGTGATAATAGGTATTTACTTATTTTGCATAGGTGAGTTATTAGCTACAGGTCTGAAATTTCACCAAGTGAAAGCTCTCCCAAAAGTAGGCGAATGAGTTATTTGAGAAAAATTGGCTATCTGCAATACTTTTAGATATAATTAGCATTTACTCATTTTGAGTAGGTGAATAATTAGCTACGGGTCTGAAACTTCACCAAGTGAAAGCTCTCCCAAAAGTAGGTGAATGAGTTATTTGAGAATAATTGACTATCTGCAATACCTTTAGAGATAATTAGCATTTACTCATTTTGAGTAGATGAGTAATTAGCCACGGGTCTGAAACTTCACCATGTGAAAGATCTTCCAAAAGTAGTTGAATGAGTTATTTGAGAAAAATTGACTATCTGCAATACTTTTAGATATAATTAGCATTTACTCATTTTGAGTAGGTGAATAATTAGCTACGGGTCTGAAACTTCACCAAGTGAAAGCTCTCCCAAAAGTAGGTGAATGAGTTATTTGAGAATAATTGACTATCTGCAATACCTTTAGAGATAATTAGCATTTACTCATTTTGAGTAGATGAGTAATTAGCCACGGGTCTGAAACTTCACCATGTGAAAGATCTTCCAAAAGTAGTTGAATGAGTTATTTGAGAAAAATTGACTATCTGCAATACTTTTAGAGATAATTAGCATTTACTCATTTTGAGTAGGTGAATAATTAGCTACAGGTCTGAAACTTCACCAAGTGAAAGCTCTCCCAAAAGTAGGTGAATGAGTTATTTGAGAAAAATTGGCTATCTGCAATACTTTTAGAGATAATTCGCATTTACTCATTTTGAGTAGGTGAGTAATTAGCTATGGGTCTGAAACTTGACCATGTGAAATTGAAAACTTTCATGTTTCAACAGAATACTCTTCTACTACACTGTGGGTCCAAAATTCGCTCGAAATCGCTCTATCTCTGACAGTTTCAGAGATATTTGCCATTTTTCATTTTCCACAAAAATTCAAGATGGCCGCCAAAAGTTGTAAAATTTGAAATTTTTCATATTGCAACCGAATACTCCTGTACTACCCAGCGGGTCAAAAATTCACTTGAAATTGCTCTCTTACGTTTTTCGAGATATTTCCACTTTTTGTATTTTGTAAAAAAACGGTCAGAGAAACACCCACGGCGGCCATCTTGTTTTTGTCCAGATATCCAGAATAATTCCCAAGCAAGCTTTGACCATGATGAACATATCCTGCAAATTTGGAAAGTGTACATTGCATGCCTTTTGATATACTGGGGCAGTAAAAGTCCCTAAAAATTTGAATAAAACGGCCGTAGTGGCCATCTTGTTTTTGGAAACGAGGCCAAAAAAACTCAGAGGCAAGCTTTTGTAACCTATCCTGCAAATTTGAGGCCTCTAATGCTAATACTTTTGGCTGCAGAGGGGTAACGAGAAATCATCTACACACTGCGGCGGCGGCGGTGGATACAATAAGCGAGTTATAAGCACTTTTAAGTTTGGCTATCCTCGAAGGAGGGGTCCAAGGTCAATTCTGACAACATCAGAAGATTCGCAGCACATTATTTCCTATAGGTTCGTTTCACATTGCAAACCTCTAGGACCAATAATAAGGGAGATATAGGCACTTTTAAAGTCCGCTATGTGGGTTACTTCAGCACTCCATGGGGTGGATAACCTTGAATTAAGAGCTTCAAGGTCAAATGTATGCAAGGTTGTGGAGGACATGTATATCTGTTATACATATCACCTATGAAGAGATTCAACCTTCTACCTATGAGAAACAGCCAGTAGAAAAATGTCAATTATTTTCAAAGAAATGCCCGTGGCAGCCATCTTGTTTTTCAGAATGAGGCTATTTTCCTTCCAAGAGAAGCTTACCCCCCAATGAAGATACCCTGCAAATTTGGTGAACCTAGCTGCTGTCGTTTTCCTCTTAGAGCGTTAACACCGAAAATCTCTCTACGCGCAGCGGCGTAGCGAACGCTAAACCAAATTAAACCACCTGATAAATTACACTTACTTTAATTGCTAATCCTACTGGCATTGTCTATAGCACAAACGATATACACCGGCGGCGGTGGCGTAGCGAACGCTAAACCAAATTAAACCACCTGATAAATTACACTTACTTTAATTGCTAATCCTACTGTCTATAGCACAAACAATATACACCTTAGACGTGGTCACCTCAGCTGTACTTAACTTGCATGTACGGCCATGACACAATCCCACATCAAACTGGAGTTGGCTTCAAATACAAATACCTACAAATGTATTCACCAAAGTATTTCCACAGCTATTTTTGTTATATATTCCTCTTCAACATGCAAAGATAACTGAGTGAAACACAATGGCATTTGCCCATTTTCAAATTTTTTTTGAAGATTTTCCAAAATATAAAAAAATGTTGTTTTGCTGTAAAAGTTGTCTGAAATGGCTTATATATCAAAATCTTAATTGGTGTCCTTATATCAAAATCAATTGATTTCAACTGCATAAAGTCACATTTGGCCCTTTCTCTTATTAATTCCAACAGGGAAGTCTTTTGAGCAAATCTCCAGTCTTATGTGGGGCCATGCCATATGGCTCTACACGCAAGTAAAGCAGCGCTGAGATAACCACGTCTATATGCATCTCTGTAGTGGTGGTGGACCAGTTCACGCCCGGGTACCAATTCACGCCCACCCCTAAATTTATCCAAAACAATGACAGTTAAACAATAAATTACAAATGTATATTATTAATTTGATGATTATCTATAATGTGGTAAACATCTTCTCTATGAAAAATCATAAATCTTCAAGAAAATTGAGGATGGGCGTGAATTGGTACCCGGGCGTGAACTGGTCCACCACTATATATTTAAGGAATAATGCCTGAATCAACAAAGTTTGGTTACTTTTTTCTAGCTCAAGAGCACCATGTCTCGTAACTCTAGGTGCAGCAGCTTTGGGACCTTCTTTTGATTCCCCTCCCTTTTCCCCTGAGAAATCATTCAATGATTTTTTCTTTACAGATATTAGTTCCTTGACCTCTTCTTCCGTCCCCTTTTCATCACTCACTGGGTTTGTCTCCTTTATTCCAAGGGCCTCAGCATCAGATAAGCAATTTTCGACCTTTTCATCCCCCTTTTTATGGTCAGACATGCTCCGGGTGAGTCTTGAGCTGGCGGAGAGGGATGGTGCTAAAGTAGTGGATGGGTCACTGCGACGGAATGTATTGCGAAGAGAACGCGAAAAATTGCCCAACTTTCTGAGCATAACATAGATTTTTCATAACAAAGAAACAAATCAATGACAACTTGTATTTTACTATTTTCGATTCTTGCAAAAAGAAAACAGTTTCGTTTCCCAAAACTGTTCCCATCTAACATTAACTGAATTTATTTTTAGCCAAATGTTTAAGCAAAGAAAACCCCCTACTTAGCCGTCGATAACAATTTAATGCAGCGTTCAGGAGAAAAATATCATTTATATGCGGATAACTCCCAGTTGTTCATCTATCTACCTCCTGTAAATTGTGGAAACTTATTTCATTAGCTCAAGGCCTGTTTGAATGACATCAATACCTGGATGTTTGAAAATAAGCTTAAATTAAATCCTGAAAAACAGAGTTTACAGTCTTTGGTTCTACAGATAACTATAAATGGCTCAAAGATTCTTTTCCTGTGAACATTTTGGGAAACTGCCTCTCCCCCAATAGATGTTCGTAATTTGGGTGTACTGTTTGAGTCTAAATTGAGTTTCACCAATCATGTAAATTCTGTCATTAAATCCTGTTTTGCTAACCTTCATGATTTGCATCGTATCTGATGTATCCCTCATATATGATGTCTCAGTCATGGTGGCAAATGCCGTCTGGATTATTGCATTTCTCTGTTTTACAGGGCTCATTATAAAACCCGGACTTCCGGAAGGGCGGTCGGACCAGGGCGGTAGGGCAGTAGAATTGGACTGGGGCTATATATATATTTTTTGTAAATGCTGTCTGCCAGTGCCCGGTGTCTATATTCACTTCAACTTGTTTGGTTTCTGGTCATAAAATATAAATAGAAGACATTTTGCATAATACTTAGCCCTAGAGGTATACTTACCGCCCAGCCAGAGAACAGATGCTGGTCCGGGTACCACCTAACTAAATTCTATCAACATGCATGAATTAAAATTCTTGTTCTTTAGTCACTGCAGCTCTGCATCCACGCTAAAGCTTAATATAATGCATGTAATTGAATTCTGTATTAAATTCTGAAAGTTTTGATACCAAATATGCAAATAGAATTCTGTATTAAATTCTGAAAATTTTGATAATGTGGTAAAAAAATGTGGTAGTAAATCCTACTTCAACTATTATATATCAACTTTGCCTGGGAAAAAAAGTGCAATGGTATTGAATATATGTGCATTATTTTGGCTTTAATTTGAGATGTTTAATTCAGTAGGGCGGTAGCAGTTGTAATTGGACCAGTATTTGTTTTCTGATTGGCTGGGTGGTAAGTAGGGCAGTGGTAAGAGTCGTCCGGCAATTGGTCCGGTTCCAACTTTTATAAAGCACCGTTTCACAGTCTGTCTTTCAAGAATATCACAAGACTTCAGAATATCCAGAATTGTTTGGCATGATTTGTCTCAGGTGCTTCCAGATTTTCTCATGTCTCTCCAACCTTAATGTCTCTCCACTTGCTTCCTGTTTAACAACAAATCATTTTCAAAACCCTGGTACTCATACATAAGTACTTTACCACTGGCAAACCAACATACTTTGCCCCATATTTGTCTTTACATACATCTGCTCTGGATTATGAAAACAACCTCAGAAAAAATATAACAAATGAAATATACATCTCTTGCATGAAGGATGGTGAAATAATGTGATTACTTTAATTTCTTTCATTGTCATTTGTGTTTGTTTGCCTCTACATATAAACACACAGGTCATGAAAAACTAAAGAACAAAGCTTACCATTGATAGTTATGAATGCATGCATGATGTAACAGTGGTGTGCACGAGGTCACAACCTACCTCAGAACACAACATAATTCATGATGGAACTGTTGGCAAATTTGGCTTAATGTTATTTGTTTTCAAACATCATCACTACTATTTTTTGCATCATATTCATAATCTATTATCTGGAATAATCTGCACGACCTTTAGGTCTGTATAGCTTGTGAAAAATGACAATTTTTTTATTCCCTGCACAACTTACATATCTACAATTATCTTTATATTTGCCTGACCAAAATACTTATAAAGCATTAAATAAAACACCAAAAGATAGGTAATTAGTACTGACTAAATGTAGTTCAGATTACATAATTAGTTATAAGTCCAGAATATCATATTTTATTTGCTTATTTATATATAAAACGTTTACATGTGACACAACAATGTCACAGATTATAATTTTGATAGCAAAATGATCTTTAAAAAAAATCATGTACAATGAAAATGTTCCCAAATATCTTGCACTGAATGGATCTGTCAAATAAATAACTAATAGACACATTAATACTTATCCCCCCCCCCCCTCCCCACACACACACACACACAGAAAGAAAGACCAATTCATAGCACCTTACGTCCTCAGTTTTCTCATCAATCTTAGATAAAGTGTTGTTGAAATAACCTGTGTTTATCTAGGATAAGGGGGGCCAGGGTGGCAGAGTGGTAACACTCTCGCCTCCTACTTCTGAGGCCGGGGTTCGATCCCGTCAAGGCCTTATGTGGGAAAGCTGGTAGTTGCTTGCCGTTGGTCGGCAGTTTACAGTACAGAACCCTAGTGAACTCAATGTACTGGTTTCCTCTGCCCTTCCAACTACCCGTCGTGATATGACCTGTACAGTGTTGAAAGCGACGTAAAACCCCAAATAAATAAATAAATCTAGGATAAGGATCAAATGTTACCCCAACGTATAAATTGTTGTTCCCTCTGCAGTATGATTGCTAGACAAACTGACAAATATCTCCAAATCAGTACCCAATGAGCAGATAAGGGACCAACAGTATCAAAGTAAATAATTCCAGTGGATGGAAAACTGCATGCATCTATACAAATGCTATGAAATACCGAAAATCCTTATACAGAACTACACAAAAATGATATTGTGAAATGTTTAGCATCTCTTATTCTTCTCACATGTGATTTGGCGTTTTATGGACAGCTTCGCTCATTTCAAACTCTGCCCATTTTAAAGTCGGCTCGTTTAAAAGTCAGCCCCCTACAAATTGGATACGAGAACAATTCATTAATATTAATGCTTATGTATAAAATATGAGATCACAGTATTCTGCGTGTTCCCCAACAATATTTTATAGAAATGCTGGTCAAGGTCAAGTATTTTACTTGGAAACATCTATTTAGGTGAAGATTTAACACTTTAAATTCTTGGGCCTATACTAAATTCATTTATATTCATGTATACACAGAAAAAAATAAGATCAAATATTTCCGTGGAGTTTCCTAAAAATATTTTAACAATAGAAATGTTGCTTAAAATTCAAATATTTTACGTAAAACCTTGTTTAACCCAACTACCTCAAACAGACCTATAGTTTGTAGGGGGCCGAGTTTGTAGGGGACCGACTTTGAAATGGGCCAAGATGACTAGATTCCTGATTTGGCTATTGGTTGAACCTGGGGCCGTATGCTACAACAATACTTATAGGTAAGGTGACCTTCGATCTAAGCAAGGGATTGGGATGGTTTTTCACTTAAGTTTTTCCTGCATTTTGTATTCACAAAAGTTTGGAATGTTCAGTTTCATCATTTCTTACTTGAACTCTAAGTGAAAAATGATGTAAGTATTGTTGTAAAATACAGCCACAGTAGGCGTATTCGACAACTTGAGATCTGTGTGATCTTTGTGATCCAGATTGAGATGGAGATCCTTCAGATCAGTAGAATCTGTGAAATGCAAAAATTGCAGAAATGATGATCCAAGATGGGCACTGAAATGGCATGCTTTGCATCTTTGGAATTACTTTTTTATCTTTGGAATTACTTTTTATTTTTTCATCTTTAGAATTACGTACTTTTTTATCAACAATTAAAATTATAAATGGAAATTTTAAACCTCATGTTTTCCGCCATGTTTACAAATAATTGTGGGATACCTCACAGATCTGATCTCTCGAATCCACCTTTTCATGAGATCACTCAGATCATGATCCAGATCAGTCAGATCAGGTTCTTTTGACCTGATCCGTTGATCCGTCGAATCTGGATTCTACAGATCACGGCTGTGGAATACGCCTAGTGGTTTTCAATGTCACAGCTAACTCGTGGTTAGCTGAGAAAATAGTTAAATATATTTGATATTTTAGAAATGTTAATGAATATCCATCAGTCGTTCACTATTTGTATATGTTTACAACTATGATTACAGTAGGCCATTGGTATGAAGATGCTTATAGCACAACCGATGTACCTAATTATTATAAACGGTAAAGAAAAATAACCATTTTTCCGCTAACTTTCGTAACCAACCGGAAAATAAAAATAAACAACATGGCTGTTGTTCCAAAGTTGAGACAAGAAGAAATAGATGAACTTGGAGATATAACCTACAACCTAAAATCGTTGCTTTTTGAAAGTGCCCTAACTGAAGAAGAAAAGCAACTTCTGCACTTAAGAAAGAGAACCCATGCCCAGACTGTTTCTGTTTGCGCCCAGGCAACGTATTTTGTGTCAATATTTAATGAGGCCAGGTAAAATATAGATAGGATCGCATTTATTATCTAGTTCCAATCCTGTAGACGTGATTCCTGTATTTATGTAATCTCATTTGTACAGTAAATTCCGAAAATGTGACTAGTTACTCAGTGCACGAAATACATAACTTTCAAGAATCTCACCCTGTATGCAAAGTCACCCAAGATTTTAAGATTTACATGCATATCGCACCCACTTCAAATCGCTACCACTAACTCGCACCCGCAAATCGCACCCGTTTTTTTTTTTAGTTTTGAAGATATTTTGTAGAAAAATATACGAACGTTGTTATACTTTGTCTCGAGTGAGGTTTCAGTAACAAATTATTTCATTGGTTAATGCAGACGAAAAGTAGACTGGTTTCCTGTAAAATATGGCTAGAAACCCATCGTGGCCTCATATTTGCTTAAATCTACATGTACAAGTACTGACTTTGTAACAAATTAATTATATGTTATATGCAATTGTCAAGCACATCTACCGCTAATAAATTAACTGAACTGTCGAGCCTGATATTTATTGCAATGCCGTGAGTTTAGATTTGTGCGTGCGAGTTAGCGGTAGCGATTTGAAGTGGGTGCGATATGCACGTATCCCAGATTTTAAAAGACAAGTCACCCACATCACAATTCACTACATAAGACTACTCAATGTGTAGCTATTTGAAATGAATAGTTTAAGTTACAGGATAATTGAAATAATAATAAATTGAAATATTTCACATGGGTGACACTTGACATGAGATGTCTTTAGAAAATATGGGGTGAGTTTGAAATGGGGCTAGTTGTCCTGATGTAATGTGCCAAAGGGTTCAGTCGGAAATAAAATCTTGTTAAACTGGGAATACTTTTATATAGTTTAGCGAAATGAACACTGAAAAAGATTTAGCATGTACATTACAAGTCCTTTACCATTTACTTAAACTGGTATGAAGTTGAAGCAATATTAAATTTGTATCAAAATGCCCAAAACTACTTTGTTCTAACATTTCCCACACCAGAATATCTACAAATTTACAAACCCAATAAAACTTGGGACTGGTTTAACAAACACTAACCCTCATCTTTAATTTCAGAAAATAAAGGTAAAAATATTTCACCTGCTTCTGGGCAGGTATCTTGAAGCCATTCTGCAATGCAGTTTCCTCAGTGATTTGTCATTAGTGAATTTCTTGGGGAGTGCTGTCAAACCAGGCAGAATGTCTATCTGCATGGCCTTTTATACCAAAAAGCTGGGTCAAAACCTTGACCTTTAAAGGTCGGCACAATAAAATTCCCCCCTTATCGGCCAAAACTTGCCCCAAATATCTGACACCAATTAACACCCCCCCCCCCCCCCCCCCCCCCCCCACCAGAAAACACAGACATTTCGTGTGTCTCTAACCAATATGGCAACTTCCAGACTACACATGCACATGTAGAACAATCAAAATATATAATGCGCTGAAGACAATTTAGGCGCAACGATAAAGTAAAACATTTGCAAATATATGTGTATATGTTTAACATTCTGATATTAAAATATTAAAGGGTAAATCGTGGTTTGTCAGGTCATATCTATGGTCTGTCAGATAATAATGTGGTTCATCGGATTGTGACACTGATACCAATATATGTAATTGTTGGTCAGTACTAATAGTCCCCAAAGCCAACTGTCCCAACCCTACAATCTCAACATTAGAGTGATTAGTCCATGGGCTTTATTCCACAGTAATACATAGATAAGGTGAAAACACAGACTAAAACTCCACTAAAAAAGCAGACTTGTTTCCACACACTTAAAATTTCTAACTTTTATAAGGATTAATCTCCACTAAAACGCAGACTCTAAGTCTTAACAACAAGTATAAATTCCAGTTAAAAAGTTGAGGGATGAGAGAAAAGGTCAGCACACCAGAGATTTAACTAGTAAGTTCTCCTGAAGTATATTTGTCATTTATAAGTTAGGATTTTTTACAAGTTAATTAACTTGCACAAAATTATATTAAAAATGTGTGCAAATTTTGCCATATCTTTAAAAAGAGGCTCTTCGAAGATATTAGGTCAACTTGATAGAAGCATTATCCAATTTTGTGATATATTTGTAATAAATATTAAAATAAACATTCTTCAATTCTATAATTATGATTTGTAAGGAAGAAGCATAAAAATATACCCTGCTTTATTTCTGGGTATATTTAATATTTGTGACAAATAAAGACATTAATTATCATCCAATTTTATGAGTGTGATTAATATGGGATACAGATCATAAATTATTAGAACAGTATCATTTAGATTCTTTAGCTGTATGATATTGAAACAAATTATGACAAATCAAAATTTGAGGCAAATTCAATTCTTAAGTGCGGTGCTTAAGGTTTTACTTTGTAAAACTGGTAAAGAAAATGGAAACAAAAGCCTTATTAGGAATTCTTTTGGACTTTATACTATAAACTTTATACCCACCAACCACTAAACACTAAAAGGAATCCATCATTAAATACCACTTTTTAAGCTTAGTTTGATTGATACTGAAAATAAAGAGTGTTACAAGCTCTGTCAACCTGTATTGCAAACCACTTACAATTTTATTAACACACAGCTCACAATTTCATTGAAAGAAATAACTAATGTTAATTGATCTGTTATCCTTAGAAAGTTCACATTTAAAGTAATGCTTGTTGGTTACACTAACAAATCAAGAATAGTGAAACAAAAATGTTAGAAATTATTGAAGATAGGAGGTAAAATAACAGTTAACCAACTTTCCTAAACTAAATCAATTAAAACAAATGCACAAATCAGGTGTGGATGGTGTTAAATCGATGTTTAATTGCTGTGAATGTTCAATCCTGTGTCAGTTCATCATCGATTATTCCAAATTACACAAAGTAATACTCTAAATTACCATAATTACACTAAGTAAAATTGTAAATTACGATAGTTTAATATCACATTCGACCCTATGAATATATTTTTTCCAAAATGTTTTCTGAGAAAATAAAATGCTTAAGAGGTGTATTGATGTAAACAATGGTCTTTATTTTTTGGAAGCTGCAAACTGTACAAGGTAAACGTTGTACAACTTCCATGAAGTAATTTATACAAGTTACAACTTGTACAACTCAGCTGTATCAGTTAAACTTAGTGGATCTTATATATTGTCAGTATTTATTACAATTTCAGAGCAATAAAGGTTCAGCTGACAAATCCCACAAAAAAGAATGCTCTGAAAATTTTAAATGAGAGTACCCCGAGAGATCCAATGCTGTTAGGTAAGATACAGTCAATAAAACATGTTAAGAAGAAGTGGCAATTTTCCATTTTCACAATTATTTTTGATTTAAACAGTTGTAGAATGTTTTGTCCATGCATATGGCAAGCTTTGAAGTAGTGCCTGTGTAAGGAATGTTGGTAGACCCATTTAATTTTGGGGTATAATTGAAGAAAGACTGTTAAAGAGTACTCAGTAAAGACTAGAGTAATGGACAAATAGGATAAAGAATCATGTGAACAATACACAGAACTCTGAAATTTTACTATTAACATTTCTAAAAAACATGGTAATATAAAAATTGACAGAGAATCAGTCAATGTCTATTATTTTTTCAAGGAAGAGTCGCATATTTTGTTGCATTTATCATGAAAAAAGTCCTCTTTGAATCAGAGTAATTGAGAATAAGTACTACTTGTGGCAGTCCTGAAGTTAATCTAGTAATGACAAACAAGATACAAGTGATGTTTTCTGTGGCAGCTTAAAAGTTGCGTGGTTAAGTGTATTTAATAGAATGTGAACCCATTTTCCTGTCAGTAAATGGATTTACTGCAACAACATGCAGCCATTCCTTTTTTTTTTTTTTTTTTTTTTGGGTGGGGGTGGGGGGGGGGGGGGGTGTCTCTGTTCAGCTGACAGTACATGATAATTTGCACCACAATTAAAAAATAAAAATCTATTGTATGTTTACAATTATGTCATAGGTATAATTGGCTGTGGAAGGCTTGGGAGTCACATTGCTCATTGCCTTCTGACTATTGCTGAAGTAAATCCAGATGAGCTGAAAATATCAACAAGAAGACCAGAAACTCTGAGTATGACTTTTAACTCTTTGATCTTCACCATGGAATAACGGTTATTTTACACTTTCTGTTAAATAACAGTAAATATATGGAAGCTCACACAGTACTACTTCTGATTTGGATTTTATGCAGACATAACATATTTCAATAACCATTTAGGTTATCCTAGAGTTGAAATTTTGGGCTGTTCTCAGTAAATCACTTATATTTAGATAGTTTCTGTTCATTTTTCATGGCTTTGTACTTGCAGTGGACTACAGTTATAAAGTTTTTAAGATGATTCCAAGAGCTCATAACCCTCCCGCTCTGAAAATGATACCATTGATACTTTTGGAATAATTGTTATAGATTTTATAGTTATAGAGTATATGAAATAAAAAAATTGGGGGGAATTCATAAGTGTACTAAAATGAAATAAGTGTACTAAAATGAAATAAATTGGCAAAGATAAAATAGAGAATCCCAAACATCAAATATGCTGATTGTATATCTTTAATGACATTTATATTTGCTTTTCATTTCAGCGGAACTTTTTGAAAAAGGTGTGCTCTGTGTAAATAACAATGTAAGGGTGGCAAGCTCAGTTCATCTGCTCTTTTTATGTGTACTGCCCTCACAGCTTTCAACGGTGGCAGCAGAACTTCGTGGTAAAATACCAAGCAGAACACTAGTGTACAGTCTCATTTCTAGTGTACCATTGATCAGACTCAAGCAGTTACTAGAGCATTCGAACATTGTGCAACCTCGATATACTTGGTCAGAGGAGAGTGATCATATCCCTTGGGACTATGGGATGGAAATTACTGGGGCTTTTGCCAGGAAGGAAATGTTAAAACAGACCTGTCCATTTGGCGTTAACAAAGAAAGTAAGTTTTGTTGTAGCATTACAACTATTTGTGAAAATATTTTATTTCAAATGATGTGGCACCTGATAGTTAGATATATGATTATCAATAGAGTCCCCTGTGAATATTAAGCATTTATGAAACTGAAATTTTGAGCCAGAGATGGGGATCTCCATTGTTTAGCTTTAAAGGTTCAGAGTCCTCACATTTTATGGTTTGCCAATCTGTTCATCAATGCATGAATACTTACAGTTCCCTTTTAACTGTCTTGGTTTTTAATTACATAACTTATTTCCTCTGCCAAAGAGGTAATGTAAATGACAGCAGGTGTTTGTCTGCTTCCAAAGTAATTCAAAGATGTGGACATTTTGATGAAATTTTGAGAAAATGCCGGCAATGGCAGAAGGAACAGATGTTTAGATTTTGGGGTGATCCAGATGACTGTGTGAATCCAGGAATTTCTTAAAAGATGTTTTTCATTGCACTCATACGCAACATATTGGAGGTGTTGGGCCTTGGCCGAGTTATGTACTCTCTGAGTGCTGTTATTTACAATGAAATCCTGTTTAAGTGAAATCTCCTTTTGTTGAGCGTCTCCAGAATTGGCTATTTATTTCAAATGCACTCAATCAAATTGTCGTGTGTCGCCTCTGCAAAGATGCAAGTTTTGTGTTGATGTATCACCACAATTGTTTAAACGAGAACCCTATTTATTCTAACAAACAGGGACCCGAGTGATAGGCTTCTGTAAGTGTTGTGCTCTGTATTCATTTGTCATCTCACAATATATTTAAATTCTTACCAAGAAAATCAGAATATGGCACTTGTATCTAATAGGTCTGTCGTGGTTAGTATTTTTCATTCTGGGATACTCTCACATTACTTTTCTCTTCAGTCAGCATTCTTCATAGTGGTGTTGTTCACATATATTCCTGTTGTATGATAATGATTGTTTCAATATTGTTTTGTAGTGGTTGTTTCAATATTGTTTTATAATGGTTGTTTCAATAATGCTTGATAATGGTTATGTATATATTTGTGATAATTGTTCAGAGTTTTAATAGCAATTTTAAAAGCTCCAATTTCAATATAATTTGCAAGAAAATATATTGAAGTTCTGTGATTTGTAACAGCTGAATATTGAAACCCGTAATTTATAGCTTGTATTATCTATTTTAAGATATATGATGTTTCAGATCTTTACTGCAATCTTTTTATTAAAGCTAATGATTGAAGACTGTCAAACATGTTACACAAAACAACATGACATATATTTCAATACTTACACATCTTCTTAATGATAAAAGGAAAAAAAAAACACTCCATTTTTATTCAAAAAGTAACAGAAAGTGACCCATTTAAAATTGAGTATTTCGAAAAAGCAACTGTTCAGTTGAAAATAAAGACTGGCTTCTGTACTCCAAAGAGTCAATTACTTCAAAATAGTCCTCACAAATACCCCTCAAAAATTGACTTTACTGAAAAAGTTGAACCTTAAAATAATAGAGATGTGCGTATATTTTGTTTACAGTTCATACAGTATCTCTATTTATGTTCTGTTTTTGCTTCATTTACCAGGATGTGTTGTGTCAACAAATGATCAGTTTTGTGAACAACTCCTTTATGCGTTTGTGAACATGTGTACAACATTGGGACTCACAAAGGTGGAAACAACAGATATCATAAATGCAGTGGTTCTGGGATATTCATCTGAAAATCCACTTCCCGAAAAACTGGACACATGGGATATTTCCAAGAAGAGTGGAGATTCTGAAAGGTTGGTAGAAAATATCAGTAATGCTACTTGATGCAGTCCTACCAGTTGTAAATCACTGTAATGCGGAAACTATTAGTTCAAAGGCCACCAAGTTACTGTATGCATTCACCATTGACAAACCAGTTAATGGTTTCTAATATTTAGTATCTTTGCGGAAATACCAAGAACATTAGATGCACGTGCCATAAATGTAAACATTACAGATATGGCAAGTCTCCATGTGACAGGTAAGAAGAAAATTCATGCAAATATTTGCAGAATTTCCAAACAAAATTCTTACTTTATATTTTTTATGATAATGGAATTATAAAATACTTAAAACTGTTACCTTTTATAGGTAAAAGCTGCTAATGTAGTCTCACAATTACGTAAATTAAAATACTATATGAAGAAACAGTTCACACGTCCAATAAAAGTAGAGCCAGGTGGTGTTTTGATTACCCTGTATTTGGTTACTATGGTTTAGCTTTATTGGTTTTCATGTAAAAGGCATTCGATAAAGTTAATACTTCCAACTGATCATTGTTTTTATGTATTTGCCCTAAATTTTAAAACTTGGAAATATTGTGGTTAAAGGATTCCTTTATGTTTAACAGTAAATCCCAAAACGCTATATTTTTGTGATAAGATCAAAGACTTCGTGTTTTAGATGCAATAAGACAATTGGGTCTTGCACTATTTGTAGATTTACATAGCATACCAACTGATACAGAAAATTAATCTTAGGACTTTTCTGGGACCATATCATCTTCCTTGTTTCAGTTTTTAAGAAATTATAAATTTAATTGTGTACAACTATAAACAAGTTTAATTGATTTTGTACAACTATAAAAAAGTTTAAATGATTTTGTACAACTATAACTTCTTTAAGCAAAAGTAATTTTATATTTCCTCTGAATTTTTTTTTTTTTTTTCACAGTATGTTCCCTTTCTTTGATCTCTGTACTGTGGTGAATAAAGACACGCCTTTGAAACAAAAACTCCTGAGCAGAACAGAGTTACAAGAGGCTTTTGTGGAGAAGTACTGCAGCATTTTCCAACAGTACCTAGATTGGAAAAATCAGGCCTTAAACTTTGCACGAAAACAAGTTCAAGTTTCATTTGATTAATGAAAAATACATCATTAGAATCACACAACTCATTATAGACTGAAAGTGTTACATGCATGATGTATATACATGGTATTGTTAAGTTATTGCAATTTAAGTTTGTATTTGAATAAATTTTGGGAGAATTCAGTTACCTTAAACTGTTTTGTCTTAAACATGTAGTGTTTCTTTCACACACAGATAATAGGTATAGTATATACTGTAGTTTTCATCAAGGTTTTGCTGTCTCATATTAAACGACTCAGGTTACCAAATATTTAAGGTCTTCATGCGATTAATTAATCAACCTTCAATATTTGGTAGCCGAGTCTTTTAAGCAGTGTCCTGTCTGCTGATCACAGTATCACAAGCCAAATGGTTAGAGTAAGGAATCTAAAGTTCGCCAGAAATCTAAAATTTGCTACCTCTAAAATCTTACTTAATTCTATAAAAGAAAGGTTTTGTCTTAAACTTGGCATTTTTCAGTTCAAAAACCTTAATTTACTATGCATTCAAAAAAAATCTCACCTCAGTTCATTTATTTTATAAGTATTTCCACATGTGGCGAATTTCAGATATGTGGCCCAATTTTAGATATCTTACTCTATTTCACTTTCATCAGCACTGTAATTAAAACTTTTGGAACATTGGATATTTAATTTTTAAAATATTCTGCAGAACAGCATTATGCATGAGGATCACTAGCCCGGGTTTTAGTGGGAATTAGTTGGTAGCAGAGTGTCCCTTCATCCTGCCAAAGCAAACAACTGCCCTGATTCTGGGATAGCAAAATAACTGTGTTCTGGTATTGCCCAAATGGAATAGGCCCACCAACAGGAAACGTCTGATGTCTTTCCATCATATATCCACATACCAAATTTAACTTTTTAAGTTATCACCTTTACCTTGACGAGGCCACATTTAGTCTTATAGTTGAAGTCTGAGGCCACAAAACAAAAGCCTCCGAGGTCTTTTCCGTATATACCCACATGCCAAATTTGAATCTATGACAACTAAACAGTTTTGTTCTGGTATTGCACAAATGGTATAGGCCAGCCAACAGGAAACTCCTCAATCCTGGAAATGCCACTGGTAAAGATAATCTATTTATAACATTAACTACACTGTTCCAAATTCAAAGAGCAAGAAAGCATGGTAAGATGGCAATCTAAAGAAATCAAGAGATGCCATAAAGATTTTGTAAAAGCTGAGAAGACTTATCTACCGAACCAACAGACTTATATTTGGCAAAGGGGATTTTTTCCCACATTGATTAAACTATACTTTTCAAAATCAATTTAGCTTTTATTAAACACTATATAACAAAAATAAAAATATAATTTAAGACAATGTCGTATTGTACATACACTGATATTATTTACAAGTTAAAAGAATTATCCTATTTTTACCTCTACATTTTGTTATAAACCCGCTTTCTAAGAATACAAAACAGAAAACAAAATGGGAGCTTGAATGAATGAGCAATAATACAAACCAAAGATAAAATATAAATATTCAAAAGAAGTTAAATCAAATTGACAGCTTGGCAAATGCAGATTACATTGTATTTTATAAAACCAAATTATGAAAAAAAAAAAAATAAACTAGAAATAGGCCGCCCTGTTGATAGTAGATGCGAATAGAAACAGGATAGCATAGAAGAACACACATTATCATGTGTAATGTCCACCCATGAACCTTTTGCCCAAATTGTACAGTAGTCTTACAAGACCCTGTTTCATTTGTAAAATATATCAATGATGCTTAAATATTTGTTAGTGTAGATGTAAATTATTTCAGCTTCATGCCTTTTTGCATTGGTTGGGTTGAAAATTTTGACGAAATCACTCTATCTTGCACGGTTAAGAAGATAGAAGCAAATTCCTGTTTTTCTATTTTTGGCAAAAATTTGAAAATTCAAAATGGCCGCCATTTTTGGAAAAAGGAAATTTTTTTTGAAAATTGCCAAGAGTACATTTCTTAGATACCCTATGGGTCGAAAATTTCAACAAAATAACTCTATTTTGCACGGTTAAGGCCAGTTTGTGTTTTTCCATTTTGGGCAAAAATTCGAAAATTCAAAATGGCTGCCATTTTTGGGGAGGGGAAAATTTTTTGAAAATTGCAAAGATTACATTCCTTAGATACCCTGTGGGTTGAAAAATTTCGATGAAATCGCTCTATCTCGCATGGTTAAGGAGATAGAAGCAAATTTGTGTTTTGCCATTTTTGGCAAAAATTTGAAAATTCAAAATGGCCGCCATTTTAGGGGAGGGGAAATTTTTTTTTAAATTGCCAAGAATACAATGCTCAAATACCTGTGGGTCGAAAATTTTGACAAAATCGCTCTATCTCGCATGGTTAAGGAGATAGAAGGAAATTTGTGTTTTGCCATTTTTGGCAAAACTTCGAAAATTCAAAATGGCTGCCATTTTTGGGGAGGGGAAAATTTTTTGAAAATTGCAAAGATTGCATTGCTTAGATACCCTGTGCGTCCAAAATTTTGACGAAATCGCTCTATCTCGCACGGTTAAGGAGATAGAAGCAAATTAGTGTTTTGCCATTTTTGGCAAAAATTCGAAAATTCAAAATGGCCGCCATTTTTGGGGAGGGGAAAATTTTTTGAAAATTGCAAAGAGTACACTCCTCAGATACCCTGTGGGTCGAAAATTTCCACGAAATCGCTCTATCTCGCACGGTTAAGGAGATAGAAGCAAATTAGTGTTTTGCCATTTTTGGCAAAAATTCGAAAATTCAAAATGGCCGCCATTTTTGGGGAGGGGAAAATTTTTTGAAAATTCCAAAGAGTACACTCCTGAGATACCCTGTGGGTCGAAAATTTCGACGAAATCGCTCTATCTCGCACGGTTAAGGAGATAGAAGCAAATTTGTGTTTTGCCATTTTTGGCAAAAATTCGAAAATTTAAAATGGCCGCCATTTTTGGGGAGGGGAAATTTTTTTGAAAATTGCAAATATTACACTCCTTAGATACCCTGTGGGTCGAAAATTTCGACGAAATCGCTCTATCTCGCACGGTTAAGGAGATAGAAGCAAATTTGTGTTTTGCCATTTTTGGCAAAAATTCGAAAATTCAAAATGGCCGCCATTTTTGGGGAGGGGAAAATTTTTTGAAAATTGCAAATATTACATTCCTTAGATACCCTGTGGGTCGAAAATTTCGACGAAATCGCTCTATCTCGCACGGTTAAGGAGATAGAAGCAAATTTGTGTTTTGCCATTTTTGGCAAAAATTCTAAAATTCAAAATGGCCGCCATTTTTGGGGAGGGGAAAATTTTTTGAAAATTGCAAATATTACATTCCTTAGATACCCTGTGGGTCGAAAATTTCGACGAAATCGCTCTATCTCGCACGGTTAAGGAGATAGAAGCAAATTTGTGTTTTGCCATTTTTGGCAAAAATTCTAAAATTCAAAATGGCCGCCATTTTTGGGGAGGGGAAAATTTTTTGAAAATTGCAAAGAGTACACTCCTTAGATACCCTGTGGGTTGAAAATTTCGACGAAATCGCTCTATCTCGCACGGTTAAGGAGATAGAAGGAAATTTGTGTTTTGCCATTTTTGGCAAAAATTCGAAAATTCAAAATGGCCGCCATTTTTGGGGAGGGGAAAATTGTTTGAAAATTGCAAAGATTGCATTCCTCAGATACCCTGTGGGTCGAAAATTTTGCCGAAATCGCTCTATCTCGCACGGTTAAGGAGATAGAAGCAAATTTGTGTTTTGCCATTTTTGGCAAAAATTCGAAAATTCAAAATGGCCGCCATTTTTGGGGAGGGGAAAATTTTTTGAAAATTGCAAAGAGTACACTCCTCAGATACCCTGCGGGTCGAAAATTTTGCCGAAATCGCTCTATCTCGCACGGTTAAGGAGATAGAAGCAAATTACTCAAAAGTAGTACTGAAAATACACAATGAAGTACCTAAATGGCTATTACTCATGTACTGACAAAGCTATCAGTCCCAAATGCAATACCAAGCGAGCTATGGACATAACAATCTTGTATTCAAAATTGTAGTAAAATATCTTTAATTATTTTGGCTTAAATGCACGGAAACCAATGGGTACTGAAAATAGCTGTACTTAAGTATTACTCAGTAAGCAAAAGAGGTACAATAGCCAAAAGCAATCCCAAGCAAGCTACTGACCCAATAAGCCTGCATACCAAATTTGGTGACAATAGCTCTAATACTTTTCCTTTAAATGAGCGGAAACCATGCGTGACGCCGGACATCGGACGCCGGACATCGGACGGCGAAAAAAGCAAAAATAATATATCCACCCCCCAGGGGGGTGGACATAATAAATGCAGGAGTGGTATTTAAACAGCATCAACAAAACTAAAATTCCCAACATCAGTCGACTATTTATATCTTAGATTTGGCAAAAGGTCAATTAAATCGAAAGGAATTCCAGTAAAGTCTGTGCTTCTTTGTGAATGCTGAACACTTGCCCTGGTGCTTCTACAATCAATTAAGGGGCCACAGAGGTGCAGTGGCAACACATTCGCCGCCCACCTGTGATGTCGGCAGTTCAAACCCCATACCTTATATGGGAAAGTTGGTAGTTGCTTACTGATGGTTGGCAGTTTACAGTACAGAACCTTGACCAACCTGTATGTACTGGTTAACTCTGCCCACAAAACTCCCTGTCGTGATATGACCTTACAGTGTTGAAAGCCATGTTAAAACCATAAATAAATACATATAATCAAATAAATGATCTACTAGTGGGTAAATTGTTTATCGATATTGCCGATATTTATTGTTTTGGAACTGGACTCCCGATATCGAGATCTAAACATGTATTTCAATATCGCCATTTTAAGTAAAACTGTAAACTTACACTGTTAATATCCGAAATAAAGCAAAAATCTTAAGACATTGTACACTTTTATCTCACATTTTTGAAGTTTTCAATGCGTTTTTGATGAAAACTGCATTGTTTTGTTTTGATACATTTCGCTTCCTGTTAGCGGTTCGGGAAACCCTAAAATAAAACGTTTTCAGTTTCCCGAATTCGGACTATTTGGTAGACAATATGAACCCCCCGATATCGCCCGATATTGAAATATTTTTACATTCAATATCGATACCCACAAGGCCAAACGATTTACCCACTATGATCTACAGCACTTGCTTTTTCCGGCATCTTAATTACCTCTACCAGGGAGGTTATGATTTTGATTACGTTTGTGTGTGTTTATGATTAATCAAAAATGCATCTTTATGAAATCACCATTACTCCAGAACACATCTTTTAAGAAAATTTTATGTGGGGAGGGTATGACCAAAGAAAGAGGGGATTTAATTTGGGGAAAGGCCTGGATCATACTCTGGATACACAAGGATGTCTAATTTTCACCAGTCCCATTTCAATGATTTTGTGTTTGTCGTTGAAATTACTGCCAAAATAATTTTTAAAAGTAGTATTTGGTAGGGATGGGTCGGTAGGTCCGGTATCTCGGTGTCGAGAGCATTTTACTGAAATACCGTGACGAGATCTTAAAACCGCCACTTCGCTTGTCAACATATATAATGGAAGGAAGAGTTAAAATATTAGAAACATACCCAAAATCGGAAGAAATTATCTTTTATCCCATATTTTCGTCCATTTGCAGACTTTAAAAAGCGATACGTTGAGCAGAACTGCCATGTTTTGGTTACGACACTTTATAACCTCAATTTCGCTTGTCAACTCATAAAATTAAAGGAAAACTTAAAATGTTGGAAAGAAACCAGAAATATGAAGATATTATACATTTTTATCACATATTTTGTGCATTTATGAGCTTTTATTGCGATGTCGTTGAGGAAACGTCCATGTTTGTTTGGGGTGAACTAAAACGCGAAGTCCCGAATTCGGTACGGTTTTGCATTGGCGACCTACCGATGTACATATTTTTCATACCGACCCATCCCTAGTATTTGGGTAGAACTACAAAATAGGGATACTTGGCTGCCTTTGTGGAGATCTGACCTCTTGGGAGTGTTTTCAAGTTTCCACTAGGTGTTGCATTTAAGACTGAATTTCCATGTTTCACATGTATTTTGGTTATTCTTTCACCACTTCTACTTAACAGGGAATTCTACTGGAGAACATTATCGGCCACTGTGGCCTAGTGGGTAACACACTCGCCTAGGAACACAGAGGACGTGGGTTCAAACACAGGTACAGGCAGATAGATAGTGGCTCGGATGACCACTTAAACTGCAGGTTATCTGTCATCGGGTCCTATCCCTAGTAACAAGCTAAAGAACCTCAAAGATGCTGATAAATGGTCACCCTGGAGCTTCTGTGTTTTTCTGTCATGGGAATGAGAGCTTGGGCTATACTTGTGAAGTTGGATGGGTTAAATAGCACTTTGAATCCTGTAGTATATGGTAGTGTTGTGAACGATAAACCGGTATGCGGATTTTCATTCGTTTCTGGCAAAAATAACGAAATTTGCAAAGAATATTTGGGAACCGGTTATTGAAAACGTCATCATTTTAGACCACCTAATGGCTGATACTTCATCAAAACGACAAAAAATATACATATTTTGTGAAATGTGTCACATTTTTACTTTATATTGAGCAAAAGTTGTGTTTACGTACTTAATAATTTCTCGCGAAAGCCATTTCCAGTTATAAGTTCTGACTCATGTACACCGGGCGAATAATTTTACTGCACACTGACAAGCATACGAAATACCGGATTTCGTTCGTTTCAAAGCTCCGGTAACCGGTTTTGATTTCTATAAACGGTCCCACCACTAGTATATGGAGTCTCCATAATGGAGATATTGTGCCGAGTATAAATAAGCAATAACATAAACCCATGAACTAAGGCTAAAAATGAATAGCAAAATTACCATTTAAATATTTGGTTTTGGTATTTGGTGAATACTCAATTTGGTATTTAAAATTCAACATAAATGATGTATTTATTATCTACATCAATTGGAGACTGAATGTCATTTGCATATATAAGTGAAACTGAGCTAAAAATTAACATTGGAACAGTTGGTACCCAATAAAATTTTACAAATACAAACTTAACTGTTCAGTAAGAAAACACAAAGAAAGATTCCTACATTGTAAGAATTTTATAGGTATTTAAGATTTACCAAATATTTGTTGTCGTCAAATGACCGAACAAATAATGAACATCTGGTATTTGCCTGCCATCCTTTCGATAAACTGCTACAGTTATAATGGCAAAAAACTCAGCTGTCTTAAAAAGGTAATATTTACAACAATGTTACAATTATATCTAATTACTCTTTTAGTACAGATTAAAAATACTGTCTTTTGGCATGGACGATGACTTCTCCAGCTTCGGTTTTTTGGCTACAGGCTGCTTGGGTGTACTGTTTGCTCTTTTAACCTATTAATACAAACACAGACATTAGTTTAAACTGTATTAGATCTTTCATTTTGGCCATTCGGCCCTTTTGGACTTTTCTAATTATCTGTCACTTTGAATAGATTTCAAACATAAAATTCATAAAATCTGAATAAATTACGAAGGAAATATGGCTTCAAGTGATGACACATTCCCTGACTACATGGTAATCAATCCGAATAATATCTTTCTAATATTCAAGGTAGATCAATGAGAAAAATGAGACTGGGTATCATTGTGACAAGAATCGTTACAAATTTGATTAGAGTAAGAAACCTAAAATTCGCCAGGAATCTAAAATTAGCCACCTCTAAAACCTTAGTTAATTTTATGAAGAAAATGCTGTTTTTGTCCAAAAATTGGTATTTTTCAGTTCAAAAAGCCTTAATTTACTATACAGTCAACAAATCTCACCACAATTCATTTATTTTATTAGTATTTTCACATGTGGCGAATTTCAGATATGTGGCGAATTTTAGATTTCTTACTCTAACCATGTTTTAATTGAAACCAACTGGGTGAACCAGTGAAGTGAACATAGCAAATTTTTCAAAAAATATAAATATCTGAAAATATAAAATAAAACCTAAATATTACAGACAGTATATTGAGTCATTTACCAGATGTCTCTGCTTAAAGTTTAATATGGCTACTTATATGCCAGTTACAGAATTACAAATTTATAAGTGATTAAAGGTTGTTATAGTGGACATAATCACATTTTTTTTTTTTTTTTTTTTTAAGAAACACTCATAATTAGTGACCATATAGAGTAAGAAATCTAAAATTCGCCAGGAATGTAAAATCCACCACCTCTAATAATCTTTGTTAATTCTATGAAGAAAATGATGTTTTGTCTTAAACTTCGTATTTTTTGGTTGAAAAAGCCTTAATTTACTATACATTCAACAAATCTCACCTGAATTCATTTAATTTATTAGTAATTCCACATGTGGCGAATTTCAGATATGTGGCGAATTTTAGATTCCTTACTCTAGTTTTGCCAGTAGTTGGATGTTATTCAAGAGGAACTTTTTGTTCCAGTACTTACCGCTGGTTTTTTATCTGCTGAATCCTCAGTCTTACTTTCTTCAGATAAAGTCTGAAAGACAAATTTCCGCGAATTCCTCGGTCCACTGACGCTCCCCACAGGTTTACTCATCTCTGCGATCTTTGCCAAGTCGGACTTACTCCGACTCAAGAATGAACCAGCTCTCTTGGTCTGAAAATGTACATTGGCATTATGGGTTTATTTGGCATCCTTATTGTATGAACTTCATGAAACTCTGACAAGTAGAAATTCTAATTTCAGTGGAATACTGCTGTTCCTTTTTCAGGAGTTGTTTTAACTAGGGCAGGGTCGTTAAAACCGGTATATAGGTATGGAGACCAATTTACTTGAAAATTGTGACGACACTTTACAACCGATATTTCGAATGGTCAGTATAAAATATTGGTAGAAAAGATAAAATACTAAAACCTCAAATCTGAAGAAATTATAAACTTTTATCTCATTTTGTTTTTTTTTTGTTTTTTTTTTGCGATTTCTATCGGAAGCAGTGCAATGTTTTGTTTTCACAAATTTTACTTCCTGTAGTAGGCCTATTCCACTGAGGATATGCTAGAACACAAATTTTTTGGCTATCCCAGAATTGGTATGGTTTCACACTGGTGGGATACCAAAATAGAAAATCTGCTACCGACCCTGCCCTGATTGTAAAACCTAATTGTTTTTTACACTTGGGAGGCTGCTATGATTGATCCTACTGAAAATGGCTAGGAAAACGGACAAAACAAATATCGGAGAGAAAAGATAGGTCATGCAACACCACAACCTGCTCCCATCTGCTATGACTCATGAAAATAGCTGAAAGTAACAAGAAGTCCGCACTTTTCTGTAGTAATTGGGGACTCTGATGACTATGACTTAAAAAATATTGTAGTTTTAGAATAACCAATAATAATAAATAACCAACTCCAATCTCAGTGTTATAAGTAATTTTACAATGAATAACTCATAAAATCACTCAGGCATTTGGCTGTTCCAAGAATAACCCTCTGTAAAGAATAATGGTTAAAACAGCTAGTTTTACTGTAAACTTTGTTGTTAGAACTGGTTTGCCTTCGGGGGCCTAAACCTCAAACCATGGTAAAATTGTGTGTATACCATGGTTTGTCAGGGATCATTCCTATAATAATGATGGGACAAATTTGACAAGATGCCCCAATTGAGGAATCAGGGCTCTTAGGTACCACAAAATCATTGGAGATATTACCAAAATACTTACTGAGCATAAATACTCTTTTTAATATTCAATTCATATATGCAAATAATGCCACTTTAGCATGCTATTGGACATAACATTCGGTATGTGCGTGGATCTTACAGTTATGCAGTGGAAGTTAATGTTAAAGACACAAACCATGATAACACTCCAGCATCTTTCTCAACGGAGCAAATACACCAGAACCTCTATTATCTGACCCTCTATTAGGGGTGTTGCGGTAGCGATTTTTTCCTTCCGGTTTCACGTCTAGTACTTCCCGGTCGGTTACCGGTTAACCGTCTCTTATTTAAGAAAACATGAGAACCAAATAGTTTCCATACTGTAAAACAGGAATTCTAACATAACACAGATGTGTCCTCGATTCTGATTGGCTAAAAGACGAAATATATGGTATCTGTGAATTATCGCTCATTATGGCTGTTGTTTTACAGTAAAAAGCAAATAAAAGTGGATTATGACATTTATTTTGTATGTAAGATTAGTAAAATTTCTTTATATTCAAGTGTAAGCGGAAAACCGTTAGCTGAACTTTATGACGGTTTGCAGTAATTTATTTACCGTACCGACGATACCGGTACTACCGCAACACCCCTACCCTCTATTATCCGAATTTTCAATTATCCGACCTCAAACCCATTCTCCCAACTCCATTTAAACCTTTTATTTGAGGCTTTATATTATCCAACCTTTCTATTATATGACCTAATTGTTTTTACTCTCCCAAGAGGGTCAGATAATAGAGGTTCTACTGTATTCAGGTACTGATAAAGAATATTAAGTACATACCGGAACTTTGAAGAGTCCTTGAGATGAAGACACTGCAGGCTTGACCTGGCTTGGTACACTGGGTTTGGACTTTTGCACATCCTTATCACTTTCTTTGACTAGATTTTCTGAGGATTTCAACTGCTGTGATTTCACTAGAACAGGAAAAAAATCATTACTGACAGAACTGCCATGTTTTTTTTAGTTTTCATGAACTGCACTTCCTGCAGGCCTATTTGATTTGGGATATGCAACACAGTTATGGTTTACTAATATAGAAAATATGCTACTGATCTGCCACTGGTCAACAACTATTTCACAACTTTCAAAATGGAAAGTTAGTAATTCATCAATTACCCTGTGGTGTTAAGTATAAAGACCTAAAACACTTAACTTATACCAAATCTTCATACAATAAAAAATAACATGCAAAGTTTACATGTATTGAAATTACAGAGAAATTCGATTACAATGGAAGGATATTCTTTTATAGATTATGGCCCATTCACACTACAGGCGGTCGTCCCGCAGTTAGAAGTTCTTCTCGGCGGAACCACCCCCCAGGTGGCTCCATTTCGTCCAAGTTGTTCACACTACAGGCAGACGGCCACAGATTGGACACAGTGTTTAACCGTCAATAACAGTCGGATGACAGTACTAAAAACATTGGTCACCGTGAAGCAACCTCCATTAACCTTAACTCACCTTTGGTAACACGTCCAATACCTTAACTCACCTTATGCCACCGTATTACACTGAAAGACGACTGAATCAAAACCTTATGTATGATACAGGCAATCTGTGTAACCAGGCATTACGTGCAATTTCAGTCATTTCGCGAAATGCCTAAACAGTTTAGCCATTTCGCGAAATGCCTAGGCATTTCATGTAATGACTGAAAATGAGCTCTAGGTATTACGTGTAATGCCTGAACCTAGTTTTTCAATCATGCTTGATGATTATCATGAATTATTTTGACAATATATAATTTTATCCTTGCTTGATGTATACTTAGAGAATATATTTTATGTCCATTCATGAACAACAATTATGAAAATGGTATTTTGATTAAAAGTATCTATTTTCAAATTTACTGAAATGGTTTTGTTATCACTTAGCAAACAAAGTATACAGAAAACATAATAATACATTCAAATACAAAATAATGTTAACATTGCAAAACTGCTCATTTATTTATTCAATATACAAGAAAAGTATAAAAGATATCAAACATGTACCTTAATTGAAAGTCATACAGCTAAAAGTATAGTGGATGAACGTAAAGTCGATCACTTAAGGGAGACCTACATAAAGAGTGATTGTTTTCACTTAATAAAATCAAAATCAACTTTAAATATTAAGGTACATTGAAAAATATGACTTTATAAAGCAAATAAACCAACAAACCACTGCAAGACTTCTAAGAGTTTTTTTCAACAGAAAGTTTAAACTTGGGTATGAAAATGCAGAAAAAAGACTGTCATTTTAAGATTGCTCATTAAGTCGATCACCCAGTACCACCACTTTAATTGGGCTCAACAAGATGAAAGATTTATTACAAGATTATCCATTATATCCATCAAACAAAAATTTGTACACAGATTTTGCATTAGTTGTATTATAATAAACTGGATTGCTTTGTTCTGTACTGAGGCAATATTTTAGTGTTTATTTCAGAAAATATAAAAATACATCTCCTTGGAACACATTGCACAAGTATTTTTGTAGAATAAATTCATGAAAAGGATGTCTGTTTATTTGCAAATTCAAATGAAGTTCACTATGTGAGGTAAGGCTGTCAATGCTGACTGATCGACTTCATGAGCATATCGACATTACGATCATCTACTATACAACTTGAATTGCTTCTATCAGCAAGAAATAATACATATCTATAAAATTTAAAAAAAAAAAATGGTCAGACAGACTGCTTGAAATCTCAAACCAAAGTTAAAGTAATTGATATAATTAAAGAAGCCACACCCCATATAATAACATCAGAGGATGTACTTAGAACTGAAAAATGATTTGAACATGGTACTATTCTTACAAGTAAATGAGAACAAGTATGAAATGTATCATCATTAATGGTTATATAGTAAAACTGTTTATTTACTCACTTTTGCAAGAATGCATGAGATATGTCCAAGTATAGCTTCATTAATTGTCATACAGTTAAAACTACTTGAATTGCTTATAGCAAGAAATAATCATATTCCTTGAAAAATATACTTTAAAAAGATGATTACACAGATTGCCTGAAATTTCAGATACTTGTTTAGGCAATCTGTGTAACACTGAACCTTATATTTCAGTCATTACGTGAAATGCCTAGGCATTTCGCGAAATGGCTAAACTGTTTAGGCATTTCGAGAAATGACTGAAATGTTCAGTCATTACATGTAATGCCTGGTTACACAGATTGCCTGTAACATGTACACTGTGGACTACACCTTTGGTTACCGTAGTCAGAAATTCATGCGCGCATGCGCTAAATTGTCGGTGCATGCTCATGGTATCAAAATCAGAGGCGGAAATTTTAAACAGTTTAAAACTTCCGTAGGACTCGCAAGATAGTGGACGGTTTGCCACTTACTCGCAAGGACGTTTCCCCGAACGCGGCCTACCGCGGGTGATACCACCTGTAGTATGAATGGGGTATTAACAACATGTTAAAAGCAAGCTATACACTTGTCCACTTAATCAAATAGTGGAGACAAAGGAATAACTAAGTCTTTCTTCAGAAATGTTTTGCCTAAAGTTAGTTACACTTATTCACACTTGATGTTCCATTAAACCATAAATTCATGGATGCAAATTTTGATCATTTAGATAAAATATCAATTTTGGTTTTCTTACGTTTTTTGGGCTTGAAGCAAACATTTCCCAACTTTATTGGCTGAGCATCTGGTTTATTTTCTTCATTTTCCTGTAAAATGCAATAAAGCATGAACAGTTATTATTCCACAACCTGAACAACATAAAACTTTCTGTACCAAAATGTGGTGTATTAAAAGTACACAGTAATTAAATTTAATACTTTCTTTCAATAAAGACTATGAATAAGGGAGGAAAATGACAACAGGGGGGGGGGGGGGGGGGGGAAGGGCAGGGGTTTAGGGTGTAAATAAACCTTTTTTTTTTTTTTTTGCTCTCTCTCTTCTTCCATATATTAATAAAATCCAGCTTGGAAGGTAATAGTGTAATCTGTGAAGTACAATACCCTTTATTTGTCAAGTTAACTCTGTATGCCAATGTACCCGCCATCTGTGCATGGCTGACTTTTGTAAGCTCCTGATGGGGGATTGTCCACCCTCAACCCCCCAAACTTGTGCAAAAAGGGTGAATAAAAATGAATTATGCTGGAGAGTAAAAAAAAAACAAAAACAACAAACAAGGGAGGAAAGTGAGATCTGATATACATTTGGTAAAAATACCAGGCCTGGGCAGGCAAGAACTCCAGCACGCAGGTACAACTAAATGGGCACCAACATTGGGATTCGGGAAAATCTAAGGAACAACAGACTTCAGTTGTCAGAAGTACATGTATACAGAACCCATGAGATGTTGTCAGATGTAAGAACATTCATGTAGTTGAAGGAGGATTTTATTTGTTTATGCTGGGAGTTCCAATCCCAAGGACCAATATATAAGAGATATATGGCTGTTTTACTTTGATGACCCCAACTGACTTTAAAGGACAGGTCAAAGGTCAAATTTCACAATTGCAAAAGATTCACAGGCAATGATTTCTTACATGATTCAAATTTAGGTAACTGCATTTTAGTTGTAAAAGTCCCTGTTAGGGCAGTTTGTTAGGGGAGAAGAATATGGTAGAGCATGGGCTAATCTGAATATTAAGTCTTCCAACTGTTGTCTAAATCCAGTCACACTATTGTGGGAAGTGTCAATGGAAAGACCAGTGAAACAAACGTGGTGGATGATTTTAATTTAAATTTATTGAAAATATAATGTTAAATATCTGATAATAAGGAAAATGATATTAGAAACTAATACCACAAAGACCAACCCGACTGAAAACTAAGTTTTACCAAAATAGTTGATTGATTTAAATGATATTTTAATATTTTTTTAAAGTCATGAATTTCACATTTCTTACTTGATTATAATCCTAATCACACTTGCTATTTTACCTTCATCTCTTGCAGGAACTTCTCCCTCTCAAACCTCTGCAACCTCCACTTCTCCTGGTCTGCATCATCCTCTGCTACCTCCTCATCTGAACCATCCCGAAACAGATCATCCTGAGTGGCATCATCTGAAAATGCAAAATAAACAATAAAAGAAAACACTAATACCAACAAGAATATCACAAAACACATACCTATCAAATTATCACATCGGAAAGAAATCTGTGTGGTAGCAGAGTTATGGGGTGAAAAACTATATATCTCTGATATACTAATGGTTGGAATGGCTCCAAAAGTAAGAAACTGATTTCTGGGGCTTTGAAACTAGTGCTGGTATTGTTTATCGATATTGAAATATTTATCGATTCACGCTAAATTTGCCGATATCAAAAATGTAGAGTGCCATATCAATATCGAACAAGAGGAGAGTGCCCGTGAACGGGCACTGTGTCAGCTGACTGAATGTTTTTGATTTGTGATGGTGATAATGAGAGGAAAGCATAATTATCAGGGAAAGGGCTGTACAGAAATACAGTAAATGGTAACTGAACACATGTTCGAAAGATATTCCGAAGCTGACAGAAGAAAACGACAAAAAAGTTGTGCCCTGCAAATGGTATTATGAAATGAAGTAACAAGGTAATTGTTCAAGGGTAAAAAGTAGGTTAAAAATATTTAAAGAAATACTATAAATGCAATATCCTCGTTCCACCATGAAGAAGGGGTCCAAAGGTCAAATCTGACCATACCAAAAGATTCCCAGCCAAAGAATTTAGGATGGTTTACCATCCCAAACCTCTCGGACCAATAATAAGTGAGTTATAGGCACTTTTTAAGTTTGGCTCTCCTTGTTTGACCTTGAAGGAGGGGGTCCAAGGTCAAATCCGACCACACAAAAAAATTCCCAGCCCATGATTTCCTGTAGCTTGTTTACCATCCCAAACTTGTAGGACCAATAATAAGCGAGTTCTAAGCAATTGTAAGTTTGGCTATCCTCAACTGCCCTTGAAGGAGGGGTCCCAGGTCAAATCTGACCACACCAAAAGAATCCCAGCCCATGATTTCCTATATGTTGGTTTACCATCCCAAACCTCCAAGACCAATAATACGCGAGTTATAAGCACTTTAAGTTTGGCTATCTTCGTTTGACCTGGAAGGAGGGGGTCCAAGGTCAAATCCGACCACACAAAAAAATTCCCAGCCCATGATTTCCTGTAGCTTGTTTATCATCCCAAACTTGTAGGACCAATAATAAGCGAGTTCTAAGCAATTGTAAGTTTGGCTATCCTCAACTGCCCTTGAAGGAGGGGTCCCAGGTCAAATCCGACCACACCAAAAGATTCCCAGCCTATGATTTTCTATAGGTTGGTTTTCCATTCGAAACCTCTAGGACCAATAATAAGTGAGTTATAAGCACTTTTAAGTTTGGCTATCCTCATTTGACCTTGAAGGAGGGGTCCAAGGTGAAATCCGACCACACCAAAAAATTCCCAGCTCATGATTTTCTATAGGTTGGTTTTCATTTCAACCTCTGGGACCAATAATAAGCGAGTTATAAGCACTTTTATGTTTGGCTATCCTCATTTGACCTTGAAGGAGGGTTCCAAGGTCAAATCGGACCATATTAACAGATTCCCAGCCCATGATTTCCTACAGGTTGGATACAATGATTTACTCAACAGTGAGAACCTGAAAGAAGCTATTGCTCAGCTATCCCATGACATAGAGGTCTGCAATTTCACTATGTTATAGCTGACCAAAACGTCTGTGAATAACATATCTAACAAAATACTCTAAATGTAATAATTTTCAAGTTACAACTGATTTACTCAAGAGTGAGAACCTCAAAGTAACTATTACTCAGCTATGCAATGAGCTACATGTCTGAATTTTTGCTCTGTTATAGCTGACCTAAAAGTAGCTGAACAACATATTTAAGCAAAATACTGTAAATGCAATAGTTTTCAAGTTACAACTGATTTACTCAATAGTGAGAACCAGAAAATAGCTATTGCTCCGCTATGCCATGAGCTATAGGTCTGTAATTTCACTATGTTATAGCTAACCCAAAAGTAGGTGAACAATATATTTTAACAAAATACTCCAAATGCAATATTTTTCAAGTTATAGCTGATTTACTCAACAGTCAGTGCCCGAGAACAGCTATTGCTCAGTTGTGCCATGAGCTACAGGTCTGTAATTTCACTATGTTATAGCTGACCCAAAAGTAGCTGAATAACATATTTGCACAAATTTCTGTAAAGGCAATAGTTTTCCAATTACAAGTGATTTACTCAACAGTGAGAACTTTAAAGTAGCTATTACTCAGCTATGCAATGAGCCACAGGTCTGGAACTTCACTATGTTATAGCTGACCCCAAAATAGGTGAATAACATATTGAAACAAAATACTCTGAATGCAATAGTTTTCAAGTTATAAGTGATTTACTCAACAGTGATAGCCTAAAAGTAGCTATTACTCAGCTATGCCATGAGCTACAGGTCTGAAATTTTACTATGTTATAGCTGACCCAAAAGTAGCTGAATAACATATTTATACTAAATTCTCTAAATGCAATAGTTTTCAAATTACAAGTGATTTACTCAACATTGAGAACTTCAAAGTAGCTATTACTCAGCTATGCAATGAGTCACGGGTCTGGAACTTCACTATGTTATAGCTGACCCCAAAATAGGTGAATAACATATTGAAACAAAATACTCTAAATGCAATAATTTCCAAGTTATAAGCGATTTACTCAACAGTGATAACCTAAAAGTAGCTATTACTCAGCTATGCCATGAGCTACAGGTCTGAAATTTTACTATGTTATAGCTGACCCAAAAGTAGGTGAACAACATATTTAAGCAAAATACTGTAAATGCAATAGTTTTCAAGTTACAACTGATTTACTCAATAGTGATGACCTAAAAGTAGCTATTACTCAGCTATGCCATGAGCTACAGGTCTGAAATTTTACTATGTTATAGTTGACCCAAAAGTAGCTGAATAACATATTTATACTAAATTCTCTAAATGCAATAGTTTTCCAATTACAACTGATTTACTCAATAGTGAGAACCTCAAAGTAGTTATTACTCAGCTATGCAATGAGCTACAGGTCTGAAATTTCACTATGTTATAGCTGACCCAAAAGTAGGTGAACAACATATTAAAGCAAAATACTGTAAATGCAATAGTTTTCAAGTTACAACTGATTTACTCAATAGTGATGACCTAAAAGTAGCTATTACTCAGCTATGCCATGAGCTAAAGGTCTGAAATTTTACTATGTTATAGCTGACCCAAAAGTAGGTGAACAACATATTTAAGCAAAATACTGTAAATGCAATAGTTTTCAAGTTACAACTGATTTACTCAATAGTGATGACCTAAAAGTAGCTATTACTCAGCTATGCCATGAGCTACAGGTCTGTAATTTCACTATGTTATAGCTGACCCAAAAGTAGCTGAATAACATATTTATACGAAATTCTCTAAATGCAATAGTTTTCCAATTACAACTGATTTACTCAATAGTGAGAACTTCAAAGTAGCTATTACTCAGCTATGCAAGGAGCCACAGATCTGAAACTTCACTATGTTATAGCTGATCCCAAAATAGGTGAATAACATATTGAAACAAAATACTCTAAATGCAATAGTTTCCAAGTTATAAGCGATTTACTCAACAGTGATAACCTAAAAGTAGCTATTACTCAGCTATGCAATGAGTCACGGGTCTGGAACTTCACTATGTTATAGCTGACCCCAAAATAGGTGAATAACATATTGAAACAAAATACTCTAAATGCAATAATTTCCAAGTTATAAGCGATTTACTCAACAGTGATAACCTAAAAGTAGCTATTACTCAGCTATGCCATGAGCTACACGTCTGAAATTTTACTATGTTATAGCTGACCCAAAAGTAGGTGAACAACATATTTAAGCAAAATACTGTAAATGCAATAGTTTTCAAGTTACAACTGATTTACTCAATAGTGATGACCTAAAAGTAGCTATTACTCAGCTATGCCATGAGCTACAGGTCTGAAATTTTACTATGTTATAGCTGACCCAAAAGTAGGTGAACAACATATTTAAGCAAAATACTGTAAATGCAATAGTTTTCAAGTTACAACTGATTTACTCAATAGTGATGACCTAAAAGTAGCTATTACTCAGCTATGCCATGAGCTACAGGTCTGAAATTTTACTATGTTATAGCTGACCCAAAAGTAGGTGAACAACATATTTAAGCAAAATACTGTAAATGCAATAGTTTTCAAGTTACAACTGATTTACTCAATAGTGATGATCTAAAAGTAGCTATTACTCAGCTATGCCATGAGCTACAGGTCTGAAATTTTACTATGTTATAGTTGACCCAAAAGTAGCTGAATAACATATTTATACTAAATTCTCTAAATGCAATAGTTTTCCAACTACAACTGATTTACTCAACAGTGATAACCTAAAAGTAGCTATTACTCAGCTATGCCATGAGCTACACGTCTGAAATTTTACTATGTTATAGCTGACCCAAAAGTAGGTGAACAACATATTTAAGCAAAATACTGTAAATGCAATAGTTTTCAAGTTACAACTGATTTACTCAATAGTGATGACCTAAAAGTAGCTATTACTCAGCTATGCCATGAGCTACAGGTCTGAAATTTTACTATGTTATAGCTGACCCAAAAGTAGGTGAACAACATATTTAAGCAAAATACTGTAAATGCAATAGTTTTCAAGTTACAACTGATTTACTCAATAATGATGACCTAAAAGTAGCTATTACTCAGCTATGCCATGAGCTACAGGTCTGAAATTTTACTATGTTATAGTTGACCCAAAAGTAGCTGAATAACATATTTATACTAAATTCTCTAAATGCAATAATTTTCCAATTACAACTGATTTACTCAATAGTGAGAACCTCAAAGTAGTTATTACTCAGCTATGCAATGAGCTACAGGTCTGAAATTTCACTATGTTATAGCTGACCCAAAAGTAGGTGAACAACATATTAAAGCAAAATACTGTAAATGCAATAGTTTTCAAGTTACAACTGATTTACTCAATAGTGATGACCTAAAAGTAGCTATTACTCAGCTATGCCATGAGCTACAGGTCTGAAATTTTACTATGTTATAGCTGACCCAAAAGTAGGTGAACAACATATTTAAGCAAAATACTGTAAATGCAATAGTTTTCAAGTTACAACTGATTTACTCAATAGTGATGACCTAAAAGTAGCTATTACTCAGCTATACCATGAGCTACAGGTCTGAAATTTTACTATGTTATAGCTGACCCAAAAGTAGCTGAATAACATATTTATACGAAATTCTCTAAATGCAATAGTTTTCCAATTACAACTGATTTACTCAATAGTGAGAACCTCAAAGTAGTTATTACTCAGCTATGCAATGAGCTACAGGTCTGAAATTTCACTATGTTATAGCTGACCCAAAAGTAGGTGAACAACATATTAAAGCAAAATACTGTAAATGCAATAGTTTTCAAGTTACAACTGATTTACTCAATAGTGATGACCTAAAAGTAGCTATTACTCAGCTATGCCATGAGCTAAAGGTCTGAAATTTTACTATGTTATAGCTGACCCAAAAGTAGGTGAACAACATATTTAAGCAAAATACTGTAAATGCAATAGTTTTCAAGTTACAACTGATTTACTCAATAGTGATGACCTAAAAGTAGCTATTACTCAGCTATGCCATGAGCTACAGGTCTGTAATTTCACTATATTATAGCTGACCCAAAAGTAGCTGAATAACATATTTATACGAAATTCTGTAAATGCAATAGTTTTCCAATTACAACTGATTTACTCAATAGTGAGAACTTCAAAGTAGCTATTACTCAGCTATGCAAGGAGCCACAGATCTGAAACTTCACTATGTTATAGCTGATCCCAAAATAGGTGAATAACATATTGAAACAAAATACTCTAAATGCAATAGTTTCCAAGTTATAAGCGATTTACTCAACAGTGATAACCTAAAAGTAGCTATTACTCAGCTATGCAATGAGTCACGGGTCTGGAACTTCACTATGTTATAGCTGACCCCAAAATAGGTGAATAACATATTGAAACAAAATACTCTAAATGCAATAATTTCCAAGTTATAAGCGATTTACTCAACAGTGATAACCTAAAAGTAGCTATTACTCAGCTATGCCATGAGCTACACGTCTGAAATTTTACTATGTTATAGCTGACCCAAAAGTAGGTGAACAACATATTTAAGCAAAATACTGTAAATGCAATAGTTTTCAAGTTACAACTGATTTACTCAATAGTGATGACCTAAAAGTAGCTATTACTCAGCTATGCCATGAGCTACAGGTCTGAAATTTTACTATGTTATAGCTGACCCAAAAGTAGGTGAACAACATATTTAAGCAAAATACTGTAAATGCAATAGTTTTCAAGTTACAACTGATTTACTCAATAGTGATGATCTAAAAGTAGCTATTACTCAGCTATGCCATGAGCTACAGGTCTGAAATTTTACTATGTTATAGTTGACCCAAAAGTAGCTGAATAACATATTTATACTAAATTCTCTAAATGCAATAGTTTTCCAACTACAACTGATTTACTCAACAGTGATAACCTAAAAGTAGCTATTACTCAGCTATGCCATGAGCTACACGTCTGAAATTTTACTATGTTATAGCTGACCCAAAAGTAGGTGAACAACATATTTAAGCAAAATACTGTAAATGCAATAGTTTTCAAGTTACAACTGATTTACTCAATAGTGATGACCTAAAAGTAGCTATTACTCAGCTATGCCATGAGCTACAGGTCTGAAATTTTACTATGTTATAGCTGACCCAAAAGTAGGTGAACAACATATTTAAGCAAAATACTGTAAATGCAATAGTTTTCAAGTTACAACTGATTTACTCAATAATGATGACCTAAAAGTAGCTATTACTCAGCTATGCCATGAGCTACAGGTCTGAAATTTTACTATGTTATAGTTGACCCAAAAGTAGCTGAATAACATATTTATACTAAATTCTCTAAATGCAATAATTTTCCAATTACAACTGATTTACTCAATAGTGAGAACCTCAAAGTAGTTATTACTCAGCTATGCAATGAGCTACAGGTCTGAAATTTCACTATGTTATAGCTGACCCAAAAGTAGGTGAACAACATATTAAAGCAAAATACTGTAAATGCAATAGTTTTCAAGTTACAACTGATTTACTCAATAGTGATGACCTAAAAGTAGCTATTACTCAGCTATGCCATGAGCTACAGGTCTGAAATTTTACTATGTTATAGCTGACCCAAAAGTAGGTGAACAACATATTTAAGCAAAATACTGTAAATGCAATAGTTTTCAAGTTACAACTGATTTACTCAATAGTGATGACCTAAAAGTAGCTATTACTCAGCTATGCCATGAGCTACAGGTCTGAAATTTTACTATGTTATAGCTGACCCAAAAGTAGCTGAATAACATATTTATACGAAATTCTCTAAATGCAATAGTTTTCCAATTACAACTGATTTACTCAATAGTGAGAACTTCAAAGTAGCTATTACTCAGCTATGCAATGAGCCACAGATCTGAAACTTCACTATGTTATAGCTGATCCCAAAATAGGTGAATAACATATTGAAACAAAATACTCTAAATGCAATAGTTTCCAAGTTATAAGCGATTTACTCAACAGTGATAACCTAAAAGTAGCTATTACTCAGCTATGCCATGAGCTACAGGTCTGAAATTTTACTATGTTATAGCAGACCCAAAAGTAGCTGAATAACATATTTATACAAAATTCTCTAAATGCAATAGTTTTGAAGTTATAAGCAATTTACTCAACAGTGATAACCTAAAAGTAGCTATTACTCAGCTATGCCATGAGCTACAGGTCTAAAATTTTACTATGTTATAGCTGACCCAAAAGTAGCTGAATAACATATTTATACGAAATTCTCTAAATGCAATAGTTTTTAAGTTACAAGTGATTCTACTCATGATGGAAGTTACTGAAAAGCCCAAAAGTAGCTATTACTCACTTAGCTATTGAGACAGACACCCAACTTACTCACCATATTGTAGCTATGAAAAAAGTAGCTGAATAACATATTTTAACAAAATGCTCTAGATGCAACAGTTTTCAAGTTATAAATGATTTTGTGCATGATTTCATGAATGTTAATGCATTAAAAATTATTAAAAAAATTTATTAAAAAAAAAGTAAGAGAGATCCAGGTCTCATACTCACACAAGAGAATCTACCTCTGGCCTAGTACATATATGCAAGATATGAGAGAAATCCCTGCACTAGTCACTGAGAAAATTGTGATAAAAAGTTGAAATTTTCACACTTTTGGTGGGGGTACCCCCCTTGTAATGTCTCTAGCAAACAGACGAACAGACAGATTTGCATGCCTTGAACAATTTTTCATCCTCGATAGATAAGGTATCTTTTAAAAAAACAGCACGTCTCTAGGCCTTGTAGTTTTGGAGGAGAAGTTGTTCACGCGGACGCGTACGCGTACGCCCACGCCGCAGAGTGATGACATAATGCCAGCTGACTGACAAGTCAGCTGACATAAATATACTACCTAACAGGTACAATATGGGGTTTTTCATTCAAATAAAGGAAAATATTTGAAGAATATATTGGTTTTCATATTATTTTTGTAAATTTCACTTACCGCTAAAGCGGAAACGCCATATTTGTTTACGTTTCGAGAAATACTAAACCTCGCAAAAGAGTTTGGAAGGTGTCCCAAAGGAAAGCATCTCATGCCCCGATATTTCAATATTGATCGATACAGAAGGCAAAAATATAGTTTGATATCGATATGCATATTATTATTCGATACCAACACTATTTGAAACCAAATGAAATCTGGTATTTTGTATGGTGGCCACTGATATTGTTAACCAAGAACGTACATAAACCATAATTTTAAAGGGGAAATGTATTCACAAAGTATTTGAAGTTAATAAGCTTCATTTACAATGAACATTAAACAAATATGTGGGATATTTCCTCAAATTTGTATGACTTTTATTGTTTTGACATAGTATGAACCAGTAAAAAGCCTAAAATAATGACGTTTTCAATAACCGGTTCTTAAATATTCATCATGTACTTCATCATTTCTACCTTAATGAAATGAACACCAGAATATTTTTCACACCACTAACATATACTCCCACAAACCACCTGTAAAGGTCAATTAACTGTACAATATACTTACTGTTAAATTAATATTTAAATTTGTTGATCAATAGTTTACTCACCAATATTTCTCCACCTGAATTTACGCTGTCTACCACCACCTTCACTGTGTAAATCTCCATCAGCCAAATACATTTCCTGCATCAGCCGGATCTGTCTCTTGTCTGCATCAATGACAGACTTCCTGAAAACACAGAAATGGAATGGCCACTCAATCCTTGATCCCTTTTACATATTTAGCATACTGTATTTATTCGTATAAACACCCCACTAGATTAAACACCCCTCCTCTCTACCTTTGCAAAGGCCATATTTTGAGGTTTTATATCCCTCTCAACAGCCAGCACTCTTTTTTTGCTTCAAATCGAAACAAAACATGATAGTTTTTATCACAAATGACTTAAAAAGACAAAATCTACAAAAAATACAGGATAATAATTTTTAATACCTTCAGATCTAAGATTTGTTTCTAATATTTCAAGTTCTACAATTATGCATGCTGGCAATCAAGATGAAGGTTGTAAACTGTCCATTATTGTCAACTGTCACCGGACTCGGGAGTTGTTTTTAGTACCTGTCTCCCACCCCCCACAAATAAAAATGCATTGCCCCCCCCAATGCATTTAAACAAATAAATACGGTAAGTTAGGATACTTTAGTTATAACCTGTAGAATATGGTACACCAACACAACCTGTGCCTCAATTTAATACAACCTATATTTTGTACAGTTTCAATTGTTCTGCATTGTACAAAATTATAATAAGTACAACTTTTAAGATTTCCATATCAAATGTCACTTACAAAAAGAACATAAATGCCTGAAAGGTAAAACAGATTTGTTGTATCAATACAAAAGAAAACTGTAAGTAACTTGGGTGGATCATCACCCTATTTTCGGCAGTATCTCCCCTCTTAAAAACATTGGGTAAATCAATTAGAAGATATCAGTAAAGCAGGAGCCCAGAAATGTACACTTTTTTATTGCAAATTATAATCAATGTACTCTGATGATTTCTCTAGTTTTACACATTATCTCAAAATAATAGCTTACAAAATGCACCTTTCACATTGAATTCCTATTTATCAACACATGACTTACTACATCCATTGTCATGTGACTTACAAGTATTACTTGTCTCACAATTCTCAAGTGTAACTTCAAATTACTAACTTGTCACTTACAAATGCACCCTGCCCACTTGGTTCCTCAACTCTTCATTATTTAGCGTGACATCGTTGTCTCCCTCCTCCATCTCTAACATATCCTCCTCCTCATCCACATCATAGTTTTCATCACTCTCTGCCTCACTGCCTGAAATGTGCCAGACAGGTACATCATTAGGCACAGCAAGTCGGAGTAACTAGTGGTGGGGTGAATAGACATGGGTTTGAACAACCGTCGGTGACAGAGTAATATCTATACGGTCAGCACTTGGCAATTTCAAATGATCGATTATTCAACATAAATCTTTTTTCTTTTCTGTATACATGTATAAATAAATATATGTATACAGGAGCTTTTAGCATATGTTATGCAGTTTTATTCAGAAAATTGATGAATTAGTTTTTTTTGTTTTTTGTTTACATGTGTCACCATATTTCAAGGAGGTGGACATTTTTCGAGAGATAATCAAAGCTGAAAATTTAGAACCTCAAAATTTTAATATAATTATGAGTGATAACACCCAGGCTTGATATATACTTCATCCTGGAAAGTGTTTCAAGATATAATGGCCAACTATGGACTTAGTGAACTGCACAATTAACTTAGAACATTGGGAGAGACTCTCAAATCTAGCATTAACAAGAGCACAGACCGCAAACCTACGCCAGAGTATGTACAAATTTTTAAAATGGCTCAATAACAAGGAAATGGGAACATCCTGATCTTTGATATTTTTGTATCTAGGTGGTTATCCGGATCACTCTAAAAATTTAATGGCATCTAAGTTGGACCAAAACCCATCTTCTCAATTTTTTTTCTTTAAGATCCAAGCAGTAGTATTTGTGTAACCCTCCTAATAATCAAATAGACAAACGAATGCTCATAAATTTAATACCTCCTTGTCAGAGGTAACAGAGTCAAAATATGGTTTTATGTTCTGCTTAACCACTGGGGTTATACTTGGACTGCTATCATCTTGTCATAATCTCACTCAAATCCAGAACCACAGACCCAAAAACTTATCAAACTTGACAAAAAAAAAAATATCTGCCTGAGAAAAAATAAAAAACGCCAAAAGGGGTTTCGGTCTACTAGCTCGAGCCACATAACCATCAGAGACACCAGTAGTGCACTGAAGTGGTCACCCATCCCAGTACTAACAAAGCCCATCGTGGCTTAACTTCTGTAAAAGAGACACTCATTGTGAATATGCCACAATTCATGAAATTGTCACAAACTTTGATTGTTTTGTGATATGCCCTCTACTGAATGAGCACCCACATAGTTTATAATGTTAACTGGAAAATTTAATAGTAAATTAAATTTTTATAAGTTAATACCTTACCTAGTGGACAGATGCATTTGTCCGGCGCCTTGCCGGTCTCGCCAAACGTTAGAAAAAAACGTCCTGAGCTGGGCTCTGGCCGGGACCGGTAGTGTCCTGTTCATTCGCCAGGTGGCTGTGTAGCCAACCTGCCGGTGTACTGCGCATGCTCGCGCATGCGCTCTTCCTCTTTTTGTTGTCTACCTTAGAATTCCCCTAGAGCTTAGATTAGCGGGGAAGGTAGGGTGGGAATCCCCTTGTCCACTAGGTAAGGTATTAACTTATAAAAATTTAATTTACTATTAAATTTTCCATTTTATTGCATTAATACATCTTACCTAGTGGACAGATGCAGAATCACTACCCAATGGATGGAGGGTAGCTTAGAACAGGGGAATTCCAGAGAGCTCTAAAACATATAGGGTGATTCCGGCAATGGTTAAATAAACCAGCCCATAGGAAAAAACACCCCCCCCCCCCCCCTTCTGTTTTTGAAAATTTCCTTGTACCAACTCAAGGCGAGGGTACAGAGGGAAAGAGAGGGATAAGCTCGTCACCTAGTGAGGAAGAAGAACAGGAACTGAAGAAACCTAACTACCCCGGGAACCACTTTGGATCACGGCAATTTATATAACACTATCTACAGCATGTACATAGAATTGGACCTATTTACAATCATCCTGGACCTGCTGAGCAGCTACGATGGGTCCCAAATGGTACAGTTCAGAATCTACCCAAGCTAGGTCCTTCAGATAGAACTGTGTAAAAGTATTATGGGCCTTCCAATGACAGGCTGAGAGAATTTGATCCAAGGATACTCCTCCTTGAAAAGCCTTGGAAGCCGCAAAGGCCCTGACATCATGTGCCTTGACCTGAAGCAAATTCTGCGTATCCTCATCCGACAGTTGATAACACAGGAGAACTGTCTGTTTAATCCACGAAGAGATAGTGGCAGGGACTATGTCTTTCTGGAAACTCTTCCGAAAGGATACAAATACTAGTTCTTTCCCTTTGCGCAGATCCTTGGTTCTATCCAGATAGTAACGCAAAGCCCTGACCGGGCACAGAGATCGATCCTCTTTAAGGTCTCTGTCCAAAGAAGGGGCCAAGGCCGGGATCACTACCGGAGCCACTGAAGTCGGACCCTCCCTAGCCAACTGGTTTTTGGAAATGAACATGGGAGAGGGGTATAAGGAAACCCGACTCCAGCTTTCCTGATGACGAATATTTTTGAACAGCCAAGCATGAATCTCACTTCTCCGCTTGCCTGATCCCAGGGCCAACAGAAAAACCGTCTTAAAGGTCAGATGTTTAAGTGAAGCCTTTCGCATAGGTTCAAAGGGAGCCTTAGTCAATTGGTGAAGTACCAGGGAGAGGTTCCAGGACGGGAGACCACGCCTGCCCTTAGGTTTATCTCTATGAAAAATGTCTAGCAGACGGGTCAGATTTTCATCCTTACTGATGTTCACCTCCTGGTTTCCCACCATGTCAGCAATAGCTGTCCTATATCCATCAATGGTGCTAGGTTGCAGTTTCCTATCCTTGAAGAGATAGGAGAAAATCTGCAATCTGGTTCACAGAGGGCGACCGGAAGTCCACCTTATGTGAGTCGCACCATTTAACAAAAATGGTCCACTTCGATTTATAAACGGCTCTGGTTGAACTTCTCTGAGGAGCCTCAATTCTTGCTGCCACTTCATCAGCGAATCCTTGTTCCTGAATGATGGAGGCTCGAGGAGCCATGCATGTAGGTTTAGATTGGTGAGATTCCTGTGCAGGAGGCCATTGACCGGTTGAGTCACCAGATCCCTGAGGAGTGGAAGCTGGAAAGGGATTTGTGTGGACAGAGCCACCAGATCCCAAAACCAAGCCACGTTGGGCCAACCTGGTGCAATTAGCACCATTCTGTGACACCCCTGGTCCATGACTTTTGAAACTACTTGATTGAGCAATGCAACTGGGGGAAAGGCGTACACATCCAGAGTTTCCCATGATATGCTGAGGGCGTCGACAGCCCATGCTGTCGGATCCGGAACCGGTGACACAAAACTGGGAAGTTTGTGATTGAACCGGGTGGCAAAAAGGTCGAGTTGTGGGAGAGCCCATTTGGAGAAGAGACGAAACACCTGTTGAGACAGAGACCATTCTGTCTGGATCACCCGGTTGTGCCTGGACAGTTTGTCCGCTATCACATTTAGGCGACCCGGGATGTGCCTCGCTCAGAGGATTATCCCCTTGGGGTGGCACCACGACAGAAGTCTCCAAAGGAGGGCACAAAGAGAGCCTGATCTCATACCTCCTTCCTTGTTGATGTAAGAGACCACAGTTGTGTTGTCTGTGGCTACTAGGACAATCTGATCCCTGCAGAGATGCTCGAAACTCTTGAGCGCCAGGAAGACTGCTTTTAGTTCCAAGAAGTTTATATGGAGGCGACTTTCCGGTTCTGACCAAACGCCTCTTGCTATGTAGTCCCCTAAGTGAGCGCCCCAACCTTCGTTTGATGCGTCTGTAAAAACTTGAAGAGCGTGACACATTGGATGTAGTGGTTGGCCGCGGAGTACATTCCTTTCCTCCAACCACCAATCCAGATGAGGGTGGAGGGTAGGGGGGACCGGAATCTCCTTGTCCAAAATCTCCGGTACATGCCAGTGCTTCTTGAGGTGCCATTGGATTGGTCGCATGTGTAGGCGACCTAACCACACTTGTTTCTCTGTCGCTGTCAAGAGACCTATGAGCGACATTAATTGTCTGACGGTGCAACTGTCCTTGCTCTTGATAAAGAGCAGTTTTGCCCTCAATGTCTCCCAACGCTCCAAGGTGGGTAACACTCGTCCGGTTAGGAGATCGAACCGGTAACCTACGAAATTGAAAATTTGTTGAGGTACCAGCTCGGATTTCTTCATGTTTACCACCCAGCCCAACTCGCGGCACAGGGCCAAGAGGGTCTGGGTATTTTGTTGGCAAGTTCCCGGGTCCGGGGCTCTGAGCAACCAGTCGTCTAGGTACTGGTGGATTCTTATACCCCTGGCCTGAGCCATCAATTTCACCTCTTTGACCACCTTGGTAAACTCCAGTGGAGCAGTGGCCAGTCCGAAAGGAAGGGCTGTGAACTGATATGCCTTGCCGTTCAAAAAGAACCTGAGGTATTTTCTGGATCTGGGATGGATGGGGATGTGAAAGTAAGCGTCGCTGAAATCCAGAGACGTGACCCATTCCCCTTTTTGCAAGGAGACCCGGATGGTCTCCGGTGTTTCCATCTTGAATGTGTTTGTTTTGAGAAAAAGATTGAGTTGACTGAGATCCAAGATTGGACGCCACTTGTTGTCGGGTTTTGGGACCAGGAACAGGCGGTTGTAAAAGGATAGGGAGGTCCGCACCACTACCTTTTCTACTACCAACTTTTCTATCAAGGCACCTAGAGCCTGTGAGAGAGCTAGACTTCTTGCCAGATTTGCATAACCACTTGTGATGAGAGGAAATCTGGACAGTGGGGGTCTCATCTTGAACGGAAGTGTGTAGCCTTCCCGCAAGATGGAGACCACCCTTGGATTCGCACCCAGTGTTTCCCATTTCGGCCAGAACTTTTGAAGTCTGCCCCCTACACCCAACTCTGTGACAACATTGGGGACATTTGGAACAGATTTGGCAGAAAGACAATGATCTACAAAAGAAACACCTTTGACATACTTTATTTCTGTTTTCTCTACATCGGGTCTTACACCTTTCTTTTGTGGAAGCCCTTGTGAAATTGCATACTGAACAGGATTTACAACATGACAAAATACAGTCTGGTTTGAATGTTTCTGAGTAAGATCTACACTTGGCAACTTGACTATCTTTTGGCAACTTAAACTGTCTTGAACTAGATGTTGCACAGTTTGCTCTGGCTTTTCCTCCACTAACATTTGGTAAAGAGGTGGAGGAGCTATGCGATAATTGTCATTTATAGGACTTAAAACCTTTTGAACGAGAGAAACGAGGATTCATCCCTCTACCCCGTCCACGTCCCCTGCCTCTAGACCTGCTAAACTGACGCCATGGCTGGTGCTCTTGGTCCGGAGCAGTAGACCTGTTATCCTTCCTTTCATAAGGACGATACCTGTTGGCTGTTCTCCAACCGGCCTGCTGTGAAGCACCCGGTCCGGGTCTCAGAGCAGGGCCGGCAGCCTCATGTTTAATGATGTCCTGCTCTGCAGTCGCAATGACTGAGTCCGGGAAGAGGCCGTATCCAAACAGAGGAGCGTTCCTGAGGTGTAACCATGTGTCTTGTTTGATGCCCGGCTTAGCATGCTCAAGATAAGCATCACGGCGAATCAGAATAAGGTTGGACAATTGAACAAATAAGCTGTCCGCTAAATGTTGCAATGCTGTTCCCATAGCCACAGAGACGTTTTGATGAAAGGCCATCAAGTCCTTTAAATCAGTCAGGGCACTGGTAACTTCCTTAGGGGCCTTGCCCTTATTGAAGCGGGAGTATAGCATGGCCACATTCCCAGACATTTTCTCCTGTAGCTCGCTAGTACACCTATTGAAGCCAGCTGCGCTATTGATAATGTAAGAGTTCTCCCTAGCACACTTTTCCCACCTCCTGAGATATTCTTGTGAAATTGGCCTAGAAGGCGGTCCAGCAGCAGGATAGACCGAAGCCTTAGTAATCCTGGGAAATTGTGAGTTTAACTTTGCCTCCGTGTTGTGCCAACTGAAAAGTTTCTTCCCGGGCCGGTGAGGACCATCCTGTTTGATGGTATACATTTGATACCACCTGGCCTGTGACTTCGGTACTTTAAGGAATTGATCCCTTTTTAGTCCTGCGGAATCTTGTGCCCTGGACGGGTATCCTTCAGCAACAACAGTGTTCAGTCTCTCCAATTTTTGGCAAAGCCAGTCGTCTGGAGGCATGTCGACGGAGATACGAGCTGGCCTTTTGGGGTTCTTACCCTTCCATGGGTTATTTGATTTATCAGGCTCATTCAAATCACTCTCAAAATCAGGTATGTGTGTCCAGCCCATGAACGACCGGATGGATCTCACAGTTTCACGATAGTTCATTTCTTCTGTCTGATCAGAGCGTTCTACAGTATCTGAAGATATTTCACCTTCATCATAGTCAGAGTGGTCGGATGAGACATCTGAGCCGGCAAGAGGGTCATCAAAGTCTACTTCATCCGGTTCCGGTGGTAGGGTGAAACTACCGGTGAAGGAATCTGCAATAACTGAAGATGAAGGTTTAGTCACCACAGTATCATCTGGGGGACCGGCTTGAAGATCTTCCGGTGGAACAGAGACGGAAGAGGCCGGTGGCACAACTTTCCTGGGTACCGGAAACTGCCCTACAGCCTCCGGACCGGAGGCGTTCCCAGTAGGGGCCGGTTTATCAACATGAACCGGTTTATCAGACTTGACCGGTTTTTTTCTGCTTCTTGTCTTTGGACTTTTTAACTTTAGTAACAGCTTCCTGCACTGCCGGGGTCTCCACCGGACCGGTGGGCCGGGCAGCCGGAGCGATGAATGGAGAATCTGACACCATCACTTTAGAACTGACAGGATTCACCGCCGCTTTGGGGGTAGAAAAGACATTGCCTCTGCTCAACAAGGCCTCAAAGCGTGCAAAGTGCTCTGTCCACTTATCGTTCATTAATGAGAATTCTTTTGCAGTAACAAAATTAGAAGACTGAGGTGGAGCAGAGAAAGTAGGTTCAGCAGTGGCAGAATCCACTGGAGCAATAACCTCCACGTCTTTAGGGGAAACTAGAATACCTGCTTTCTTTTCCTTTCTGATCCTACAAGAAGGGGTAGAGATCAGTTCTTTCTGTTCATCCGAAAATGAATCACACACACTACACTGTTTGTCTTTAACACAAGAGTCATCCCCAATGCCTTTATCGCGACAGCGCGCGCATTTCTTATGTAGATCAAAGGCGGCCATTACGTGGCCACATGACCCCCACCTTTGTCCTTTCTTTTCTCCTGGTGAATCCATGATATATGAAGATAACTACCACTAAATAAATTCAACTAAATATCCAGTATAACACTAGTAAAATTACAAAAAGTTTCTCTTAAACTTCAAGCGTTTTCAAAATGGACGCGCCAAACAAAAAGAGGAAGAGCGCATGCGCGAGCATGCGCAGTACACCGGCAGGTTGGCTACACAGCCACCTGGCGAATGAACAGGACACTACCAGTCCCGGCCAGAGCCCAGCTCAGGACGTTTTTTTCTAACGTTTGGCGAAACCGGCAAGGCGCCGGACAAATGCATCTGTCCACTAGGTAAGATGTATTAACGCAATAAAAAGTGACTCTTAGTTTTATTAATAATAAAAATGTCACTGTTTTATTAATAGAAACAAGCAGTCACCTCACTGCCTGAACTGAAATATTAATTAATATTTGATCAACAGAAATGTCAAATAATATTACCAGAATATTTTCCAATGACGTGTGCAGCATTACATGTTCATATGCTCAGACAGACAGTGAGTAATAACTTGCCTGAAAAGATCACTGGAAATTTTCAGTTAATGAACTTAGTTTACATATAATTAAAAATACACAAAAACTTGAACTGCCTCTGTGAATTAACTAACAAGAAAATTACATTACCTGATAACTCAGCTTCTTCATCCACAAATTGTTGCAGAAGTTTTCTGTAAAAGGAAAGAATTGCAAAAATGGAGGATCCCAACAATAAACCATGCTTAGTGTCTATGTCTTATCTTATATCGATAATAATACTTAACTTTAGTTAACGTGCATCTTTCAACAAAATTTTTATCAACCATATATTTTGGTCGTCTGTTTATAAGAGGGCAGCATAAAGAATATAAGGATATATTCAAAGGTTGGTCAGTGTCACATGAATTTAATTGATATTTACATAAACCTGTTTTCTTGATTATGTTAGTTTTATAGGGAAAAAAGTTAGTTTCAATGTTGTAGTATTGCTTGTAATAAATGAATAATGTCTAAATGTGCTAAAAAATGTAATAATTAATTTGTCCAACAAATTACTCGTGCCACTGGAATCATATTTTAAGTTAAAATTTAACTGGTACATCAAGATATCCATTATAACCACTTTCAAAGCATATCATTGCAATATTGTTAAAGAAGTTAAGGATGTAACCTGGTTGACAAAAGCTTTTCATAAAAAAAAAGAAGATATGGCTATTTGCAGAAAAAGTTTAAATGATAAGTGCATTAGTCAATTTTTTTCTTGAGTTAAATAGATCTGCATATCTAAATAATTATTTTTCTTACAAATCATACCAAAAGAAAGAAAATTGCAAATTTAATAAGTAAATTAAATTTTTATAAGTTAATACCCTATCCAATGGACAATTGCTTTACCGGTCGAAGCGACCGGTCCCCCCAAACGCCAGAAAAAGACGTCTTGTATAGAATACCGGCAGGACCGGTCAGGAGAGTGCATTCGCCAGGTGGCGCATCGTACTTCCTCTTCCTGTCTAGACATCGTGACGTCATGGCATCTTTTTCGTGTCTAGTCCTAGTAATACCCCTAGTAAGCTGATAGCGGGGCCGGTTGGGTGGGCCTTGCCTGTCCATTGGATAGGGTATTAACTTATAAAAATTTAATTTACTTATTAAATTTGCAATTTTATTGCATTAATACATCCTATCCAATGGACAGTTGCTGAATAACTACCGCTTGGTAGGCGGGTAAGCAGCTAGGGACTTATGTGAACTCATAATAAAACAAAATAGTACAGGCCCATTTGACCTAGGGTCACAGAACCCTGACAGGTCAAGGTCGGCCACCAACTCACCGGTTAACCGGGAGTCTACCGACGTTGCCCCCCCCCCCTTTTTCTTTCCTTCCAGAGTTGGTTTGAGAAGGGAAAGATAGAGAGAGGGGGGCTGAGTTCAGTCCCAGAAGAATAAACTTCCCAAGTGAAGCAAGTCACAGTTTTTTTGTTTTTTTTTAAAAATATGTACAACAAATATTTACATTATGTACATATTTTACATATTTACAAGATGTACATATTTACATATATACAATATCTCCTCACTTCTGGGCCTGGTGGTGCACCTGTTGGGCAGCCACTACAGGTCCCAGGTGGAAAAGCTCTGAATCAGCCCAGGCAACATCCTTCAAATAGAATTGGGTGAAGGTGTTGTGAGACTTCCAGTGACAGGCTGACAAGATCTGATCTAAGGAGATCCCTGATTGGAAAGCCTTAGATCCAGCAAAGGCCCTAACATCATGGGCTTTAACCTGATGTAAGGTGAGGGCCGCCTGGTCAGAGAGCTCATAGCACAGAATCACAGTCTGTTTGATCCATGAGGAGATGGTGGCAGGTGAGATGTCTTTGTCAAAACCCTTCTTGAAGGAGACAAAGACTAACTCCTTATTCTGCCTGAGATCTGCAGTCCTGTCCAAGTAGTAGTGCAGGGCTCTAACTGGACATAAGGACCTGTCACCCTTGAGTGACCTATCCAGAGATGATGCCAGGGCTGGAATGACCACTGGAGCCACACTATCTGGACCTTCCTTAGCCAGCTGGTTCTTGGATAGGAAGCTGGGTGAAGGGTACAAAGACACCTTAGACCAGTCTGACTGGTGTCTGATGTTCTTATGTAACCAAGCATGGATCTCACTCCTGCGTTTACCCGAACCTAAGGCCAACAAGAAAACAGTCTTGAAAGTCAGATGTTTCAAGGAGGCCTCTTTTAGGGGTTCAAAGGGAGCCTTTGTCAGCTGGTGAAGCACCAGAGAAAGGTTCCAGGAGGGTATGCCCCTCCTGCCCTTGGGTCTGTCTCTATGGAAACTATCCAGGAGACGAGTGAGATTTTCATCCTTACTGACATTAATGGCGGAATTGCCCAGTTTGTCAGCAATGGCTGATCTGTAGCCATCAATAGTGCCTGATTGCAACTTCTTGTCCTGAAACAAGTGCAGGAGGAAGTCAGCAATGGCTTTCAAAGGGGGTACCCTGAAGTCCACCTGATTACTGAGGCACCACTTTGTAAAAATGGTCCACTTTGCCTCATAGACAGATCTGGTTGATCTTCTTTGAGGAGCCTCAATTCGTGCTGCCACTGCCTCAGAGAAGCCTTGCTCCTTGATCGCTGAGGCTCTAGGAGCCAGGCATGTAGGTTCAGATTCGACAGGTTCCTGTGAAGGACCTGGTTGAAGGGCTGAGACACTAGGTTTGGTATGCAGGGCAGACACAGTGGGATCTGGCTTGACATTGCCACCAGGTCCCAAAACCAGGACATGTTGGGCCACCCTGGAGCAATCAGAATTATTCTGTTGCAGGGGTAGTCCTGGAGCTTCTCCACCACTTTGCCCAAGATGGCTGCCGGTGGGAAGGCGTATGGGTCCAGGTCCTCCCAAGAGAGGCTGAGTGCATCCACTGCCCAAGCCTGGGGGTCTGGCACCGGTGACACAAACTGTGGCAGTTTGTTGTTGAATCTGGTGGCAAACAGGCCCACTTGTGGCTGGTGCCACCTTGAGCATACAGCCTGGAACACTGCTGGATGAAGTGACCACTCTGTTTGAATGGTCTGGCCAAGTCTGGATAGCTTGTCTGCTATCACGTTCAGCCGGCCGGGGATGTGACGTGCCCTGAGGGTCACCTGTTGTCTGGTGCACCAGGACAGGATTCTCCACAGTAGGGCACACAGTGAGCCCGACTTCATCCCCCCCTCTTTGTTGATATAGGCAACCACTGTTGTGTTGTCTGTAGCTATCAACACTGTCTTGTTGCAGACCAGGGTTCGAAACTCTTTTAGGGCTAGAAATACAGCCTTTAGCTCTAAGTGGTTTATGTGTAACTTGCTCTCTGGAAGGGACCAAGTTCCTCTTGCAGTATGGTTGTCCAAATGAGCGCCCCACCCTTTGTTTGATGCGTCTGTAAAGATCTGCAGAGCATGTTTTAGAGGGTGTAATGGTTGACCTAGTAGCACATTGCTTTCCTCCAGCCACCACCTTAGATGGGGGTGGAGGGACTTGGGAACCGGTATCACCTTTTCCAGTGATTCTGGGACCCTCCAGTTGTTTTTCAAGTGCCACTGTATGGGTCTCATGTGTAGTCGCCCTAAGTGGACTTGTTTTTCTGTTGCTGTGAGTAGCCCTATGAGGGACATAAATTTCCGGACCGGGCATACCGGATCCGACAGTATTGATCTGATCTTGTCTGTCAAGGTCTGCCAACGTTCCTCTGTTGGTCTGACCCTGCCCACTTTCAGGTCGAACTGGTAACCTACGAAGCTGAAGATCTGTTGTGGGACCAGTTCTGATTTGTCCCTGTTCACCAGCCACCCTAGATCATGGCACAGTGTGATCAGGGTTTGAGTATGCTGGAGACAGGTGTCGTGGGTAGAGGCTCTCACCAGCCAGTCGTCTAGGTACTGGTGGATCCTTATACCCTTTTGAAGTGCCATGAGTTTGACCTCTTTGGTGACCACTGTGAACTCCATGGGGGCTGTGGACAGGCCAAAGGGAAGGGCTTTGAACTGGTAGGACCGACCCTGAAGGTGAAAACGCATGTACTTCCTGGACTGACTGTGAATTGGTATGTGGAAGTATGCGTCTTTGAAATCTATGGATGTGACCCACTCCCCTGACTGTAGGGAGGTTCTTCTTGTCTCTGGGGTCTCCATCTTGAACGACTCTGTGTTCAAAAAGGTGTTCAAGGTGCTCAAGTCCAGAATCGGTCTCCACCGGTTGTTGGGTTTGGGTACCAAAAATAGCCGGTTGTAAAACCCCAGTGAGTTTGGGTTTTCCACCGGTTCGACTGCATTTTTGTTTATCAGCTGATGCAGTGCCTCCACAAGGAAGGACTGCTTGGTTGGATTGTGGTAGTTGCTTAATACAGTCGGTGACCTTGTTAAGTGAGGTCTGAACCGGAATGGAAGAGTATAACCCTCCCTCAGTATGGTGACTACTTTTGGACTCGAACCCAAGGCTTCCCATTTCTCCCAACACTGGTTTAACCTCGCCCCTACAGGAGGATCTATAACAGCATGTTGGGCATTGGTGACAAGATTTACAGAACACAAGTGACCTACACAAGAAACATTTTTCACATATTTTATTTCTGTGTACATTTGACAAAAGGTGGGATTTACGCCTTTCCTTTGTGGCAACCCGGTGACAATATGAGCATTTGCAACATGGGAGTCTACATTGAAATTTAAAGTCACTTTGCTGTTCTCTGACACCACTGGTGCTGGGTTCAAGTCTCCCTGACCGGTAATAAGTACAGAGTTCTTCTGACTGGTCACTGGAAATATACAGTGATTGTCATTTATGAGACTTGAACCCCTTGGCAGGTTTCTGTGTGAAAGTTGAGGCCTTGCCACGACCTTTCCTAGCCTGCTGCTTGTCTTTGATCTGTTTCCAAGCAGGGACGTTCTTCTTGTCGGTGTGATGGCTAGTAACCTTGTCACTTGCAGCATATGGGTGAAAGCGACTTGGCTGCCGGTGTGAAGTACCGGAAGAACGCCACTCTTTGCTCTTACAGATTTCTTCCTCAGCTTTTGATATAAGCTGGTCCGGGAATAAGGCATTCAAATGAACTGGTGACGTTCTCAAGGCGTGCAACGTATCCTGCTTAACTCCAGCATGGAGATAGTCCAAGTAACTATCCCGGCGAGCCAGGGTGAAGTTGGCCATGTTAATAAAAGCTGCTTCTGAAAGGTCTTGCGTAGTCCTGGCTATTGCTTGAGATACTGACCGGTTGAAAGTGGTCAAGTACTCCAGTTCACTAACAGCCTGTTTCATCTTTTCAGATGACTTGCCTTTACTGTCCAGACGCAGGGTTTTTAACTGAGAGTTCATCGAGTCCTGAACCCTGGTCAGGCACCTTGACAAACCAGCAGCCTGGTTACACATTATTGTCTGTTCACGAGCTGCCCTCTCCCAGCGTCTGAGGAGATCCTGACTGAAGGCTCGAGAGGGTGGAGCAGAAGGCAAATTTCTTCTGGCAACCCTGCTGAAAGAGTGGTTGAGTTTGGCCGGGTCCGGTGACCAGGTACGAACTGCAGAACTGTCACTGTCTTTCTCAGCATGCATCCCATACCATCTAAACAGTCTAGGGGTTTTGATGAACTGATCTCTGAGGAGGCCAGTGTTGTCAGTGTTTCTGGTTGGGTAGCCTTCCTTGATTGTGAGGTTAAGATTGGACATCTTCCTGCACAACCAGTCATCCATAGGAAGTTTCACACTGACTTTACTGGTTGGCTGGACACGGGTACCGGCAAAGGGGTTGTCATCTGCAGTAGAGGACACAGTTTCAAACTCAGGAACCCTGTGCCAGTTCATGAAACTCCTCACACCCCTCATTGTTTCCCTGTAGTTAGCCTCCTCAGTGGATTCAGTCTCAGGATCATCTCTGGAGTTATCCAGGGAACCAGTTTCGCTGCACTGGTCAGCTTCACTGTCAGAGGCTGCACTTAGATCTACATCACCGGTGGGCTGAACCTCTGGGAATGAACCGGGGGCCTGAACAGGCTGGGTTGCTATCCCTGCACCGGGAGCCCCAAGGGGCTGGGTGGCAGTCTGCATCTCCTCTACAGCACTACCGGTAGCCTGGTCAAGGCAGGGACCGGATTTCTCAGCTGGTAGACTCTTCTCCACAGGAAGACTGCTGGTGGTGGCACCAGGGTCAAAAAAGGGCTTCTGAGAGGGAGTCACATCTGAAGCCGGCTTCACAACCGGTTCAACCGGCACTGTGAAAGCCTTGGCTAGCAGCATAGCTTCAAGTCTGGAAAATCTTTCTCCCCACTTGTCATCCAGATGTTGGAGATCTTCAGAGGTAGGTCTACTGCTTGAAGATCTTTTCTTACTGGTAGACGGCTTGGGAGACTCACTACGTTTCGTCTTCTTGGAAGGTGTCGTCTGCACAGCCTTGACCTTTTCCACTTTACCCAGTACGCTAACGTGTGCTGGGTCCACGAGAGTGGGGGTGGATGCGGTCGTAGCATTGGAGGTCGTCTTCTTATCTTTCCTGTCCCTATAGGTAGGCGTAGCCAGCTGAAGGGACTGCTCAGGGGTAAACCCTTTACAAATCACGCATTCCTTCTTCAGGACGCAGGGGTCGTCGCCTAGCCCTTTGTCCCTACAACGTGCACACTTGGAATGGGTGTCGAACCCAGCCATAGCGTGTCCGCATGAACCTCGTCTTTGTCCTGGTGATGACATGGTTGTAGATAAAACTTCTGAATTACTTCAAATATGAAATAAAACGGATGAGTTCGGTATAAAACCAAAATTTCCTTGTCGTTGAAAACACGTCTTCACTCTCCACGTGCCAAACGAAAAAGATGCCATGACGTCACGATGTCTAGACAGGAAGAGGAAGTACGATGCGCCACCTGGCGAATGCACTCTCCTGACCGGTCCTGCCGGTATTCTATACAAGACGTCTTTTTCTGGCGTTTGGCGGGACCGGTCGCGCCGACCGGTAAAGCAATTGTCCATTGGATAGGATGTATTAACGCAATAAAATAGAAAATTTACCCATCTTTCTTAAAGCCAGTAAATTCATTAGGCTGATCTTCATCACTTGCAAGTTCCTGGTGAAAGAAAAGAAAGACTAATCAACAAATATTGTCAAATAACCACAAAAATACACGCATTATAAATAGTATTAACATAGTATTTAACCACTTTTAAGAAATGCCAAAGTTTTATAAAGAAAACATTTTTAAGCGTAGCTCTAGAGAGGCTCCCACTTCTAGATCATTTTTTTCTCTCCGGACTTTCATGAATTGTGGCTTAGTGTGATGAGTGCCTGCCTCCAAACTGAAGTTAAGCGGCAATGGGCTAGTTAGTACTGGGATGGGTGACCGCTTCAGTGCACTACTTGTTTCTCTGATGACTTTGTGGCTCACGCTAGTAGACCGAAACCCCTTTCGGCCTTGTTGCATCAACATAATTGCTGATCTTTACATGTTCGTGTTTAAAAACATTCTGATAGCTCAACCCATGATCATGTCTATTATACCCACGTTCCATAGTCACAAGTATTCCTCCAGACTGTCCTGATAATGTAATCTTAGTTGTATAATCTTATCAGTCAAACAACTTATGCTTTCAGTCTTGAAGGTTTGGAGACAAAAAAAAATCACAGCAATTGTGAATACTTTCTCAGTTTTCTAAAATGTTTGTGAATGAGCTTTTCTGTCCCGCATACTCAAGAACAATATTTTTTTGGTCATAAGGCATTCACAACTAGAAAAGCACTTGGAAAGCACACACCTCTGCCAAGCAGCTTGTTTGCATCCCAATGTTTTCATACACTGGATCACGATATCTAGAGAATTTTTCTAGGATAAAGATCAAAATTGTACTGAAAAGAGCCCAAACTTTCAATGATAAAAGATCCTTAAAATAATTTTTGGATCTAGATGGTGATCCAGATCACTAACAAAGCTCATTTGTTCTCTTTGCATTGTTAACATTTATTGAAAATTTCATTGAAATTTGTCCAAAAATTTATTTTTGCAGAGACAGATAGACAAACAGAAAACCAATGACACCAAAAACATGTCCTTCTTTAAGATGCTATGCCCAATCTTGTTGCTGCTATATTTTATCTTATACATGTATACCCGTCTGTTAAAAATGGGCAGCATCTTTTCCCAAGAGAAGTTTCGTTGCAGGACTACTACAATTACTCCTCAAAAATTACTTGGGTTTAGTATTATGAGGTTTTTAGTTACAAACGATCTTTATGAATTATAGCAGTAGGGGCAGGTCGTAATGACAACCTTTTTTTAATCATATGACCAATCGTTTTTACTCAGACCAATCAAATGGTTTGTTGGTTTTCCAACACTAGTTTAAAATGGGCTCAGTCTTACAATTAGTCATAACAGTAGAACAGAAGTACAAAACTAAAATCTTACATCTACTTCTTCATTGTCACTTCCTTGATTAGACTGCACCTCAAAGTCATCAGAATCCTCTGCATTGGCATCATTCACATGTTCCCCTCCATCACTGTCATCGTCGCTGCCAACCATGATCCGCTTTCTCTTCTTCTTTCGTGATTTTGACTTTTTCTGTGACCTGTTGTGAATTACATAATTATTATATTTACTGCAATCTATTATTAGTAATATAGGGGGCCACGGTGGCAGAGTGGTAACACTCTCGCCTCCCACCTCTGAGGCCGGGGTTCGATCCCTGTGATGGCCTTAAGTGGGAAAGCTGGTAGTTGCTTGCCGTTGGTCGGCAGTTTACAGTACAAAACCCCAGCGAACTCTATGTACTGGTTTCCTCTGCCCTTCCAACTACCCGTCGTGATATGACCTGTACAGTGTTGAAAGCGACGTAAAACCCCAAATAAATAAATAAAACTATTATTAGTAATAATTTCTTTTATTATTTATGATTTGATACTCTCCTTTCACCTATTTCCAATTTTTTCTCACTATTCTGTAAAATGTTTACTTTTGCCATGAATTATGTAACTATGGTTACATTGGGCCAGGATGTTGCACACCTACAAACCCCAACCAATGTGTCTACCAAGTAGTGCGGGGTCGGTAACACTGGTATCTCGGTATCGATACCAATTCACTCAAATACTGTGACAGCACTTTACAACCGGTATTTCAAATGTCAGTACATAATATTGAGAGAAAACGTAAAATATTAGAAACAAAACTCAAATCTGAAGAAATTATTAACTTTTACCTCATATTTTTGTATATTTTATCACTTTTATGGCGATTTCTTTCGGAAGAACTGCAATGTTTTGTTTTCGCAAATTTTACTTACTGTAATGGACTATTTTTTTCAGAATCCCGGAATTGGTATGGTTTCACACTGGCGGGATACCGAAATGAAAAAACTGCTACCGACCCGGCCCTACTACCAAGTATCACCTTACATTTTCCGAGATATAGCCCAGAGAAGACTTTGAAGGTCACAATCAAAGGTTAAATTAAGGTCACACCATGACATTGCACACCTACATCCTCAAACCAATGTCCCTACCAAGTATCAACAGCCCACACCTCACAATTTCTGAGATATAATACCTACACAGCCATTAAAGGCTGCGGGGTAAAAATGGTATTCTATTCTGACTTTTACAAATGTCTTGTTAAGCGCACACTGTTTTATCTCCCCCTTGTCTCCGGACTTTCATGAATTGTGGCTTAGCGTGATGGATACCTGTCTCTTCACTGAAGTTAAGCGCCAATGGGCTATGTTAGTACTGGGATGGGTGACCGCTTCAGTGCACTACTCCTGTCTCCGATGGCTTTGTGACTCACGCTTGTAGACCAAAACTCCTTTTGGGCTTGTTATTTAAAATTTCTACAAGTTAAAAATGGCCTATTCAGTGGAAGACAGATTCCACAAACACAGTTTTGGCAACACTTACACATTATTATCGGTTCCTTCTTCCTCCCCTCTTGTCTTTTGACTTTGAGTTTCACTCGAATCTTTCACAGTATCCTTATTCCCAGTAAAAGTACCAGAGCACAAATGCAGTAACTCATTAATGTGCTGTGTTTGAGTGCCGGGCATAAAGCGCTCGGTGCTGTCACTTCTTAATAAAATGCTCGAAGATTCGGTGGCTGCACTGCTGGACCTACTGAGAGGGGCGGTGGGTTTGATCCCACTGAACTGGCCAGAGCAAAGACCCATTAGCTCATTCATACTCTGAGAGCTGTCCATCTGGCTGTCACCAGAAAACAGACTCTTCTTACTGCTGTGCTCCTTGTTTTCTAAAAAAAGACACAACATATGTATTTCAGCTACAAATAATCTATAGATAAGCTATACCTATTTATCAGGGTTTAGTTTACCTCACAGATTACAACACAGGATACTGTGGCACTGTTATTTCAGCACACAGTCCCCAACGGTTTACTACCTTGAAATGAGTTGATAAAATCTGGGCTGTTTCTTATGGGGAGGACAGGGCATTAACCCCTTCTGGACCTTGTCTGTCAGCTAACAGTTGACAGCAAAGTGGATTCATTAGCGCCACTATCTGTTGACTAGCAGTTGACATTTTTTACTTTCCTTCAACACTGTATAATTAAAACTCTTCGTATGTTGGAATGCACTATTGAAAATATTATGTACAAGGTCGTTATGGATGGTAAAGGACACACATGGTTTGTGGTTTAGTGTCTTAAACTATCTACATACCCTTCAACCCGATGTAATATCCTCACATATATCAGTTCTGTTAACAGTGGATTTCCCATTAGCATACCTGGTTAAATAGCCAAACTCATGTCTATTTCTGGCTGTAATCGAGTCATAGTACAGACACTCAATAATTTATCCATAGTACACTCTGAATTTTCTTTGGTATAGTTCAGTGCTGCTCTATTAGCGAGAGGTTAATTTGGGACAGATACCTATTTGGAAAATGTAAAATAGTATATTATAATCCAGTGCTCTACACTAGGTAGTTATTTGAACCAGAAGTAGCTCCCTTTGATGCTATGTGAAAATACTTATAAATCTTGGTCATAGCAGTATTTAAACTGCTTACCTGTAAACCTTCCTGAGCAGAGCCCTAACAATTCCATCTCATCATCTTGGTCAGTTGATTCTTTTTCATCCATTATCAGCTGTCTTCTGGAGGATTTTTTGGTAGATTCTAACTTTAACAATCTGCAGTGAAAAACAATAAAACATTCACTGCTTGTCAAACGACTTGACTCACAGCTTTTCTAGATAAACTGCAGTACAAAGCATATAAACGGACAAATGGAAGGTTTTTTTTCTGTTTTCGGGTAGGATTTTTTATCCATTTTACCATACGAGAGCAATACCAAGGCGTTAAAACACATAACTAGACTGCACACTATTTGTACACAGTATAAAATGCATTTTATCAAACTTCCAGTTATTATGGACAAGTTACCTAATCAATGTCCCTTCCAAGAAACAACTTCCTACACCTTACAGTTTCCGAGAAATGCCACAGCCCGGACAAGATTTTATGGTCAAGGTCACTACGGCAAGGTCAAATCAAGGTCACACCATGACATTACACACCTACACACCCTAACCAATGTCCATACCAAGTAACAACTTCCTACACTTCAAGGTTTCCAAGATATAGCCCGGACAAGATTTTACAGGTCAAGGTCACTATGGCAAGGTCAAATGAAGGTTACACCATGATATTGCACACCTACAACACCCTATTGAATGTACCTACCAAGTACCAACTTCCTACACTTCACGGTTTCCGAGATATAGCCCGGACAAGATTTTAAAGGTCAAGGTTCCTACGGCAAAGTCAAAGGTCAAATCAAGGTCATACCATGACACTGCATACCTACAACCCCTAACCAATGTCCCTACCAAGTATCAACTTCCTACACCTTATGGTTTCCGAGATATAGCCCCGACAAGATTTTATAGGTCAAGGTCACTATGGCAAGGTCAAAGGTCAAGTCAAGGTCACACCATGATGCTGCACACCTACACCCCTTAACCAATGTCCCTACCAAGTATCAACTTCCTACAAATATTGGTTTCTGAGATACAGCCCGGTCAAACTTTTCCCGCTGCCAGCCAGCCCATCCGGACACCATGGGTGAAAAGAATACCCCGACAGCCCTTAAGGACTGTGGGGTAAACATGGATACCCAGCCCCATTTTTCACTCCTCTCAGGCCATTACTTGTAGCCAGTGTACAAAGTTTGCCAGAAACTTTTCAGGTCCACCAGACCATCAACTCAAAGTTTCAAGTCCACAGCAGAAGTCGCCAGTCTCTGTTTTAATGTAGGTAAAATAAATATTGAGTTTCAAAATCTACAGAGTCGTTAGTGCTAAAGAATGAATGGTTTAATAATGGCGATTAAAAAAAATATACAAGAATAGCTTTCTTAAGTCACAGGGCATCCAGACCTGTTACGCTTGAAAAAATTAGGTTTATGAGAACAGTTACCAGTCTTGGACAGGGGGATAGGTTCCTACCCTACTTGTGACAACTCTATTTTTTTGTTCCCAACAACTCCACTGAACTGGGTTTTGATAAAGCAATATACTTACCCATCATCATCCAGCAGACGAGACTGGGATTCGTCCATGTGAAAATGCAGGTCCTTGGACTGGGTGGCCTGCTGGGGATATTCTGTAGGACTCGTCTCACTGAACGTAAACAAGTCCTGAGTGTTCTCTACTGGAAGGCTTAACACGGAGTATCTCTGTAATATAAATGATTTCAATATAATTCTACATTTAACAGAAAGTTTCAGTTCTGAGATGCAAAACTAAATGATTTGCTCGAGAAATCAACAAGCTGTTAAATACCAGTCCAACTATAAACAAAGATCTCATAAAAGATTGAGATAGAATGTTGACTAGTGAAAAATGTCAATTCCCTGAAAATTGTACGGTAATTATTGGTGGCTGTTTCTTAAATTTAAGTGAACTTTTTTGAGTCAATTGCAAATTTTTTTTGTACATTTTTATCACCATTTTAAGATTTGAGATTTTTGCAGCTTTTATACAGTTTTGCTTTACATCTATTATTATTGTTTTTAAAACATCAAATGCATTAAATATGCAAAACTGTTCACAAATACACCATAATAGGGTATCAGATGATTCAAAGATTTATTTAAAATTGATAACAGCATTTCGATCCCTAATATAACTGCTGATTACTATTGTTACCTTTGCCTAAGCTACTGCAAATATTGAAAGTGAAACCTCTACATTTATCCAAGAGCTCTGCTGATAAATCTGACCAGTATTACACAATACAAAACTAGAAATAGGCCGCCCTGTTGATAGTAGATGCGAATAGAAACAGGATAGCATAGAAGAACACACATTATCATGTGTAATGTCCACCCATGAACCTTTTGCCCAAATTGTACAGTAGTCTTACAAGACCCTGTTTCATTTGTAAAATATATCAATGATGCTTAAATATTTGATAGTGTAGATGTAATTTATTTCAGCTTCATGCCTTTTTGCATTGGTTGGGTTGAAAATTTTGACGAAATCACTCTATCTTGCACGGTTAAGAAGATAGAAGCCAATTCCTGTTTTTCTATTTTTGGCAAAAATTTGAAAATTCAAAATGGCCGCCATTATTGGGAAAAGGAAATTTTTTTGAAAATTGCCAAGAGTACATTTCTTAGATACCCTATGGGTCGAAAATTTCAACAAAATAACTCTATTTTGCACGGTTAAGGCCAGTTTGTGTTTTTCCATTTTGGGCAAAAATTCGAAAATTCAAAATGGCTGCCATTTTTGGGGAGGGGAAAATTTTTTGAAAATTGCAAAGATTACATTTCTTAGATACCCTGTGGGTTGAAAATTTCGACGAAATCGCTCTATCTCGCATGGTTAAGGAGATAGAAGCAAATTTGTGTTTTGCCATTTTTGGCAAAAATTTGAAAATTCAAAATGGCCGCCATTTTAGGGGAGGGGAAAATTTTTTAGAAATTACCAAGAGTACAATGCTCAGATACCCTGTGGGTCGAAAATTTTGACGAAATCACTCTATCTGGCACGGTTAAGGAGATAGAAGCAAATTTGTGTTTTGCCATTTTTGGCAAAAATTCGAAAATTCAAAATGGCCGCCATTTTTGGGGAGGGGAAAATTTTTGGAAAATTGCAAAGATTGCATTCCTTAGATACCCTGTGGGTCGAAAATTTCGACGAAATCGCTCTATCTCGCACGGTTAAGGAGATAGAAGCAAATTTGTGTTTTGCCATTTTTGGCAAAAATTCGAAAATTCAAAATGGCCGCCATTTTTGGGGAGGGGAAAATTTTTTGAAAATTGCAAATATTACATTCCTTAGATACCCTGTGGGTCGAAAATTTCGATGAAATCGCTCTATCTCGCACGGTTAAGGAGATAGAAGCAAATTTGTGTTTTGCCATTTTTGGCAAAAATTCGAAAATTCAAAATGGCCGCCATTTTTGGGGAGGAAAAAATTTTTGGAAAATTGCAAAGATTGCATTCCTTAGATACCCTGTGGGTCGAAAATTTCGACGAAATCGCTCTATCTCGCACGGTTAAGGAGATAGAAGCAAATTTGTGTTTTGCAATTTTTGGCAAAAATTCGAAAATTCAAAATGGCCGCCATTTTTGGGGAGGGGAAAATTTTTTGAAAATTGCAAAGATTGCATTCCTTAGATACCCTGTGGGTCGAAAATTTCGACGAAATCGCTCTATCTCGCACGGTTAAGGAGATAGAAGCAAATTTGTGTTTTGCCATTTTTGGCAAAAATTCGAAAATTCAAAATGGCCGCCATTTTTGGGGAGGGAAAAATATTTTGAAAATTGCAAAGATTGCATTGCTTAGATACCCTGTGGGTCGAAAATTTTGCCGAAATCGCTCTATCTCGCACGGTTAAGGAGATAGAAGCAAATTTGTGTTTTGCCATTTTTGGCAAAAATTCGAAAATTCAAAATGGCCGCCATTTTTGGGGAGGGGAAAATTTTTGGAAAATTGCAAAGATTGCATTCCTTAGATACCCTGTGGGTCGAAAATTTCGACGAAATCGCTCTATCTCGCACGGTTAAGGAGATAGAAGCAAATTTGTGTTTTGCCATTTTTGGCAAAAATTCGAAAATTCAAAATGGCCGCCATTTTTGGGGAGGGGAAAATTTTTTGAAAATTGCAAATATTACATTCCTTAGATACCCTGTGGGTCGAAAATTTCGACGAAATCGCTCTATCTCGCACGGTTAAGGAGATAGAAGCAAATTTGTGTTTTGCCATTTTTGGCAAAAATTCAAAAATTCAAAATGGCCGCCATTTTTGGGGAGGGGAAAATATTTTGAAAATTGCAAAGATTGCATTGGTTAGATACCCTGTGTGTCGAAAATTTTGCCGAAATCGCTCTATCTCGCACGGTTAAGGAGATAGAAGCAAATTTGTGTTTTGCCATTTTTGGCAAAAATTCGAAAATTCAAAATGGCCGCCATTTTTGGGGAGGGGAAATTTTTTTGAAAATTGCAAATATTACATTCCTTAGATACCCTGTGGGTCGAAAATTTCGATGAAATCGCTCTATCTCGCACGGTTAAGGAGATAGAAGCAAATTTGTGTTTTGCCATTTTTGGCAAAAATTCGAAAATTCAAAATGGCCGCCATTTTTGGGGAGGGGAAAATTTTTGGAAAATTGCAAAGATTGCATTCCTTAGATACCCTGTGGGTCGAAAATTTCGACGAAATCGCTCTATCTCGCACGGTTAAGGAGATAGAAGCAAATTTGTGTTTTGCCATTTTTGGCAAAAATTCGAAAATTCAAAATGGCCGCCATTTTTGGGGAGGGGAAAATTTTTTGAAAATTGCAAAGATTGCATTCCTTAGATACCCTGTGGGTCGAAAATTTCGACGAAATCGCTCTATCTCGCACGGTTAAGGAGATAGAAGCAAATTTGTGTTTTGCCATTTTTGGCAAAAATTCGAAAATTCAAAATGGCCGCCATTTTTGGGGAGGGGAAAATATTTTGAAAATTGCAAAGATTGCATTGCTTAGATACCCTGTGCGTCTAAAATTTTGCCGAAATCGCTCTATCTCGCACGGTTAAGGAGATAGAAGCAAATTAGTGTTTTGCCATTTTGGGCAAAAATTCGAAAATTCAAAATGGCCGCCATTTTTGGGGAGGGGAAAATTTTTGGAAAATTGCAAAGATTGCATTCCTTAGATCCCCTGTGGGTCGAAAATTTTGCCGAAATCACTCTATCTCGCACGGTTAAGGAGATAGAAGCAAATTTGTGTTTTGCCATTTTTGGCAAAAATTCGAAAATTCAAAATGGCCGCCATTTTTGGGGAGGGGAAATTTTTTTGAAAATTGCAAATATTACATTCCTTAGATACCCTGTGGGTCGAAAATTTCGACGAAATCGCTCTATCTCGCACGGTTAAGGAGATAGAAGCAAATTTGTGTTTTGCCATTTTTGGCAAAAATTCGAAAATTCAAAATGGCCGCCATTTTTGGGGAGGGGAAAATTTTTGGAAAATTGCAAAGATTGCATTCCTTAGATACCCTGTGGGTCGAAAATTTCGACGAAATCGCTCTATCTCGCACGGTTAAGGAGATAGAAGCAAATTTGTGTTTTGCCATTTTTGGCAAAAATTCGAAAATTCAAAATGGCCGCCATTTTTGGGGAGGGGAAAATTTTTTGAAAATTGCAAATATTACATTCCTTAGATACCCTGTGGGTCAAAAATTTCGACGAAATCGCTCTATCTCGCACGGTTAAGGAGATAGAAGCAAATTTGTGTTTTGCCATTTTTGGCAAAAATTCAAAATGGCCGCCATTTTTGGGGAGGGGAAAATATTTTGAAAATTGCAAAGATTGCATTGCTTAGATACCCTGTGTGTCGAAAATTTTGCCGAAATCGCTCTATCTCGCACGGTTAAGGAGATAGAAGCAAATTAGTGTTTTGCCATTTTTGGCAAAAATTCGAAAATTCAAAATGGCCGCCATTTTTGGGGAGGGGAAAATTTTTGGAAAATTGCAAAGATTGCATTCCTTAGATCCCCTGTGGGTCGAAAATTTTGCCGAAATCACTCTATCTCGCACGGTTAAGGAGATAGAAGCAAATTTGTGTTTTGCCATTTTTGGCAAAAATTCGAAAATTCAAAATGGCCGCCATTTTTGGGGAGGGGAAATTTTTTTGAAAATTGCAAATATTACATTCCTTAGATACCCTGTGGGTCGAAAATTTCGACGAAATCGCTCTATCTCGCACGGTTAAGGAGATAGAAGCAAATTTGTGTTTTGCCATTTTTGGCAAAAATTCGAAAATTCAAAATGGCCGCCATTTTTGGGGAGGGGAAAATTTTTGGAAAATTGCAAAGATTGCATTCCTTAGATACCCTGTGGGTCGAAAATTTCGACGAAATCGCTCTATCTCGCACGGTTAAGGAGATAGAAGCAAATTTGTGTTTTGCCATTTTTGGCAAAAATTCGAAAATTCAAAATGGCCGCCATTTTTGGGGAGGGGAAAATTTTTTGAAAATTGCAAATATTACATTCCTTAGATACCCTGTGGGTCAAAAATTTCGACGAAATCGCTCTATCTCGCACGGTTAAGGAGATAGAAGCAAATTTGTGTTTTGCCATTTTTGGCAAAAATTCAAAATGGCCGCCATTTTTGGGGAGGGGAAAATATTTTGAAAGTTGCAAAGATTGCATTGCTTAGATACCCTGTGTGTCGAAAATTTTGCCGAAATCGCTCTATCTCGCACGGTTAAGGAGATAGAAGCAAATTAGTGTTTTGCCATTTTTGGCAAAAATTCGAAAATTCAAAATGGCCGCCATTTTTGGGGAGGGGAAAATTTTTGGAAAATTGCAAAGATTGCATTCCTTAGATCCCCTGTGGGTCGAAAATTTTGCCGAAAATCGCTCTATCTCGCACGGTTAAGGAGATAGAAGCAAATTTGTGTTTTGCCATTTTTGGCAAAAATTCGAAAATTCAAAATGGCCGCCATTTTTGGGGAGGGGAAATTTTTTTGAAAATTGCAAATATTACATCCCTTAGATACCCTGTGGGTCGAAAATTTCGACGAAATCGCTCTATCTCGCACGGTTAAGGAGATAGAAGCAAATTTGTGTTTTGCCATTTTTGGCAAAAATTCGAAAATTCAAAATGGCCGCCATTTTTGGGGAGGGGAAAATTTTTTGAAAATTGCAAATATTACATTCCTTAGATACCCTGTGGGTCGAAAATTTCGACGAAATCGCTCTATCTCGCACGGTTAAGGAGATAGAAGCAAATTTGTGTTTTGCCATTTTTGGCAAAAATTCGAAAATTCAAAATGGCCGCCATTTTTGGGGAGGGGAAAATTTTTTGAAAATTGCAAATATTACATTCCTTAGATACCCTGTGGGTCGAAAATTTCGACGAAATCGCTCTATCTCGCACGGTTAAGGAGATAGAAGCAAATTTGTGTTTTGCCATTTTTGGCAAAAATTCGAAAATTCAAAATGGCCGCCATTTTTGGGGAGGGGAAAATTTTTTGAAATTTGCAAAGAGTACACTCCTCAGATACCCTGCGGGTCGAAAATTTTGCCGAAATCGCTCTATCTCGCACGGTTAAGGAGATAGAAGCAAATTACTCAAAAGTAGTACTGAAAATACACAATGAAGTACCTAAATGGCTATTACTCATGTACTGACAAAGCTATCAGTCCCAAATGCAATACCAAGCGAGCTATGGACATAACAATCTTGTATTCAAAATTGTAGTAAAATATCTTTAATTATTTTGGCTTAAATGCACGGAAACCAATGGGTACTGAAAATAGCTGTACTTAAGTATTACTCAGTAAGCAAAAGAGGTACAACAGCCAAAAGCAATCCCAAGCAAGCTACTGACCCAATAAGCCTGCATACCAAATTTGGTGACAATAGCTCTAATACTTTTCCTTTAAATGAGCGGAAACCATGCGTGACGCCGGACATCGGACGCCGGACGCCGGACATCGGACATCGGACGGCGAAAAAAGCAAAAATAATATATCCACCCCCCAGGGGGGTGGACATAACTAATAGTGAAAGTGAAACCAATGTGTTTACCCGTGAGCTTTGTGCTGAAGATTTACTACATGGAGAGTCTCCTTCCTGGCGATGTTTCTTCCCAGTACCCTGGCCAGCAGGGATCATGGAACCCATCAAATCAAAACTTGTGTCCATACTCATGTTAAAGCTGGTGTCTCTGAACAACGACACCGAGTTTGTGTTATTGCATTCTGAAGTGAAAGTAAAATACAAACAAACCTTCAATATCCGATCAGAAATCAGTGATATATCTCAGACAATCAGAAATCAGTGATATATCTCAGAAACTTGCAAATTTAATAAGTAAATTAAATTTTTATAAGTTAATACCCTATCCAATGGACAATTGCTAATCCGGTCGGCGCAGACCGGCCCGCCAAACGCCAGAAAAAGACGTCCTGTGTTGCCACCGGCTGGCCGGTCCGTAGTACTGTGCACTCCCCAGATGGCGCCTCGTACTTCCTTCCTGTCTAGACAACCTGACGTCATAGCATCTTTTTCGTTGTCTAAACCTCTTAGACCCCTAGTAAGCTGATAGCGGGGTTGGTGGGAGGGTCTTGTGTGTCCATTGGATAGGGTATTAACTTATAAAAATTTAATTTACTTATTAAATTTGCAATTTTATTGCGTTAATACATCCTATCCAATGGACAATTGCTGAATAACTACCGCTTGGTCGGCGGGTAAGTTACTAGGGACTTATGTGAACTCACAAGTAATAGCAAATTTTAACCTACGGTCTAGGCTGACTTTGTCAGGAGACCTATAGGTCCAGGCCTGGGTTGACTTTAAGGTCAGGAAACCCTGCAAGGCCATGGTCGGTTGCCAGCAGCCGGTTACCCGGGGCTATACCGCCGTTGCCCCCCCCCCCTTTTTTGCAGACCTGCTCTGAGGTAGGGGAAGAGAGGGATGAGTTCAGTCCCAGAATGCAAATAAACCTCCCGAAGGAAGCACGCCACACTTAATTCTTATGTACATGAAGAACTGTTATGCACATATACAAATCTCCTCAATCAAAGGGCCACTTGTGGATCTGCTGAGCAGCCACTACCTAGTCCAATGGTAAAGCTCTGAATCAGCCCAAGCCCCGCCCTTCAATTAGAACTGTGTGAAGGTATTGTGACTTCAGTGGCGGGCTGACAAGATTGGATCTAAGGAGACTCCCGACTGGAAGACCTTAGAAGCAGCAAAGGCCCTGACATCATGGGCTTTAACCTGATGTTAAAAGTGGGCCTCCTGGTCAGAGAGCTCATAACATAGGATCACAGTCTGCTTGATCCAAGAGGAGATAGTGGCAGGTGAGCTGTCTTTGTTGAAACCGTTCTTAAAGGAGACAAAAACCAGCTCCTTATTCTGCCGGATGTCTGAGGTCCTGTCCAAATAGTAGCACAATGCTCTGACCGGACAGAGGGACCTGTCAGACTTGAGGGATCTATCCAGAGTTTGGGCCAGGGCTGTTATAACCCCAGGGGCCACACTGGACACTCTATGGCCAGCTGATTCTAGGATAGAAAGCTGGGTGATGGATACAGAGACACCTTTGACCAATCGGATTGGTGTCCAATATATCAGTTTTGCTAGGCAGGAATCTCACTTTTGCACTTGCCCGACCCAAGGGCCAAGAGGAATACCGTCTTGAAGGTCAAATGCTTCAAGGGGGCCTCCTTAATTGGATCAAATGGAGTCTTAGCTGGTGCACGGCCAGTAAGAAGTTCCAGGAGGGTATGCCACTCCTGCCTTTGGGTCTGTCTCTGAGGAATCTATCCAGGAGACGAGCGAGATATCCGTCCTTACTGATGTTGAAGGGTGAATTTCCCAGTTTATCAACAATGGGTGACCTATAACCATCAATGGTGCTGGGCTGTTTGCCAAGCATGTATCTCACTTCTACGCTTGCCCGACCCCAAGGCCAAGAGGAAAACTGCCTTGAAGGTCAAATGCTTCAAGAAGGCCTATAATTGGTTCAAAATGAACCTTGTCAGCTGGTGCAAAAACCAGGGAGAGGTTCCAGGAGGGGGTTCCCCTCCGGCCTTTGGGTCTGTCTCAGTGGAAGCTATCCAGGGGACGAGTGAGATTTTCATCCTTACTAACATTGATGGGCAAATTTTCCAGACTATCAGCAATGGCTGACCTGTAACCATCAATGGTACTGGGCTGCAACTTCCTGTCCTGAAGCAGGTACCTAAGGAAGTCAGCAACTGACTTTACAGGTGGTGCCCGAAATCCACCTGATGAATGATACATCACTTGGTAAAAAATGACCCATTTGCCTCATAGACCGATCTGATTGACCCCCCTTTGAGGAGCCTCAATTCTTGCTGCCACTGCCTCAGACAAGTCCTGCTCCTCGATTGCTCAGGCTCTAGGAGCCCTTGCATGGAGATTAAGATTTGTCAGATTTCTGTGAGGGATCTGATCGAATGGCTGTGAACAGGCTGGGCAGATTGGGCAGGCTCAGCGGGATGTGGCTGGACATGGCCACTAGATCCCAAAACCAAGGCATGTTGGGCCACCCCGGAGCAATCAGAATGATTCTCTTACATGGGGAGTCTTGCAACTTCTCCACCACTTTGCCCAATATGGCTGATGGTGAGAAGGTGTATCCTTTTAGATCCTACCATGGCCGACTGAGCACATCCACTGCTGTGGCCAGGGGATCCGGTACCGGTGACACAAAACAGGTGACTTGTTGTTGAACCTCGTGGCAAATAAGTCTATTTTGGGCCGGTACCACCTACTGCATAGAGTGGAAGACCTCTGGAAGGAGAAACCACTGTTTGGATGGTCTGGCCTAGCCTGGACAGCCTGTCTGCTACCACATTAGGCCGGCCTGGAATGTGTCGTGCTTTAGAGTCACTTGTTTCCTGGTACACCAGGTCAAGATTCTCCATAGTAGGGCACAAAGTGGGCCCAACCATATTCCTCCTTCCTTTATGTATGACACTACTGTGGTGTTGTCAGTTGCTACAAGTACTATCTTGTTTGAGCAAAAGTCTTAGAACTCTTAAAGTCAGAAAAACTGCTTAAAGTTCTAGATAGTTTATATACAACTTGCTTCCCGGAGGGGACCAGGTTGCTCTTGCAAAGTGCTCATCTAAGTGAGCGCCCCACCCTTCTATTGATGCGTCTGTAAATATTTGCAGAGCATGTTTTATTGGGTGTAATGGTTGGCCTGTAAGTGCATCGTCTTCCTTCAGCCGCCATTGTAAATGGGGGTGCAGGGACCTGGGGACTTGGATCACCTTTTCCAGTGATTCTGGTACCCTCCAGTTGTTTTTGAGATGCCACTGTATGGGTCTCATATGAAGTCTGCCTAGATTAACATGCTTTTCTGTAGATGTTAGTAACCTATCAAGGACATGAATTCCCGGACCGGGCAAGCCGGTAGGGATAGAAGTTTTAACAGTCTCTTGAAGGCTCTGTCACCAGTCCAGAGTCGGTCGGAACCGATCAGACCCGAAGACAAACCGGTAGCCTACAAAATCGAAGTCTTGTTTGGGCTCCAGCTCTGATTTCTCTAAGTTCATCAGCCAACCAAGTTGCTGACACATTATTTACTAGTTCCTGTATATGTTGGAGACAAGCCTGGTGGGATCTGGCTCTCACCAACCAGTCGTCTAGGTACTGGTGGCTTCTTAAATCCTTGTGTATGGCCATCAATTTCACCTGCTGTGGACAAACCGAATGGCAGGGCCTTGAACTGGTATGCCCGACCTTGGATGTGAAATCTCAGTCATTTCCTGGATTGTTCTTGTATAGGTATATGGACATAGGTATCCCTCCTTCAACAGTTGTACTACCTAGGGTCCAGCCCCAAGGCTTCCTACGTTCCCAAAAAGGGCTTAGTCTGGATCCTATAGGCAGATAGTGTGCCACCTTTGGGACATTTGGTATTCTGACAAACATTTTCTGTCCCTCCGGACACTGGTCCGGTCTGGTGACAATGATCCCGGTTAACATTCTCCCTGCTCTTATTGCGGTCCGGTGGGGCTGACACAACTTTTCACATTAATAGACTCTTCGCCCCGGGCTAGCAGCCTGCAAGGTGTAGCATTTACAGAGCAATTGTCATTTGTGAGATGTCTGACCCCTGGCCGGACATGATGACAAAATTTATTATCTCTCCAGTCAAGTCCAGCACCGATAACAGGTTGTTGAGAGGTGTGATAAGGGAAGGTTGCCTGGCAGTAGCTTGGGACACTGTCATATCCCTGTCATATCACCAAGACCACTGACCGGTCTAAGAATTCTCTGTAATTCTCCCTTCCTGGTCGGTGAAAACATGTGACCTGCTTCGTGATTGTTCGGAAGGACACGCGATTGGCTGACTGGGGATGACGTCAGTATTCGCGTTCTTTGTGTGATGCTTTACCGGCAACTTTACAGTCCACAAAACCCCACTACCTACAACCAGGCCGGGTCTGCAAAGCAGGGACTGTAGTCACAGTAGACGTGAGCTCTGAAGAACGCACTTCCGACCTTCCTGGTCGGTGAAAACACGTGACCTGCTTCGTGATTGGTCGGAAGGACACACGATTGGCTGACTGGATATGACGTCAGAGGTCGCGTTCTTTTGAGCTGGCCGGTCGGCTGATGCTTTAAAAGCAGAGAAGCCTGGACCAGTGCGCTCTGTAGATGAAATTCCTGGCCGGTCTGAAGTCGGTTCTTCATCTCAGCCGGCTGTACACTCAAACCAGTTTCCTGGCCATCCACTGCCCTTATTACCGACACAAAGGCCGGGTCCACAAGGGTGGGACTGAGAGTGAAAATTCCTTCTATGTAGAGGTCGGTTGAAGAAATCTGAAGAATTCACCTCCTGCTTCTGATGAAAAATACTCGAGCTAGGCTGGTGTGACTGATGCTTTACAGCAGAGAAGTCTGTACCAGTGCGCTCTGATGAAGAATGAACCTTCCATAAGGGAATCCCCTCTATATACAGTGTTCAAAACTACGTAGATTGAAGTTTTCCGTGATTTGCATTTGTAGTACTAGAAAAGACGTTTCTATGGTGACTGTAGCTGGAAGGTTACAGAAGGTACATTAAAAAAGACACGGATAAAAATACCTTGTAAGTAGTATATCCATTATTTCCTTTAATATTGTCGATCTGCCCTTAACAACACAATGGTTAAATGGAGGAAACTAGCAAAATGGTTGCCTTCATAATTCATATTTGTCGTCGCTTACTGCCCTATCATCAATACTAAATTGAGTCAGCTAGGGAGCGTTTCCAGCAGATTTCTTGAATTATATCCGTGCTTGATATGTAGGTAACACTTTAACAATAAATTATTTGAAAATAAGGTAGAAAATCCGTCATAATGCACACTTTTCCTTAAACTATCTGGAGATCGTAGAAAACACGTCTACACAGTACACGCGCCAAACGAAAAAGATGCTATGACGTCAGGTTGTCTAGACAGGAAGGAAGTACGAGGCGCCATCTGGGGAGTGCACAGTACTACGGACCGGCCAGCCGGTGGCAACACAGGACGTCTTTTTCTGGCGTTTGGCGGGCCGGTCTGCGCCGACCGGATTAGCAATTGTCCATTGGATAGGATGTATTAACGCAATAAAAGTTATATTCAAGAAATGGGATTTAAGGGATGGGTCTGTAGCACAATTTTCATATTACTTTTCCAAAAGTTGATTTTATTTTTCATAATGAAGTTTGTAAGTAATAACAACCACAGAATTGTATCCAACGAAAGACTTAAATTAAACTGATTATGTCAAAAAAACAAAGGTCAATGAAGACATAAGATTAGAATAAAGAAAATCATAAACAATTAAATACTCTAAAATGGTAGGCTGCGCAGTGACCTTGGACACGTCTTTTGCGCAATTCAGAAATTGCGAATATAGAACGGCAAATAAAGTAACGTGGCTTTAATGTAGCCGATCGATAGTTTAAAACCATCATAAAGCACTCGAATATGTCTTTTATTCCTATAACACATACTTCAAACAAATATTCAAATACAGTTAAACAATGAATTGAACCATGTGTTCTTACCTGTGGGTGGCGCTGAAGTTTTGTGAGTTGTGTCATCTGACACCAGTTGAGTCCCTTGGCTGAGCTGTTCAAAGGGACGGTCGCTAATATCTACACAAATAGAGGTTATAGAAATAATTATAAACAACATTGTTTCAGGTAGTGTATATCTATTACACTGATCAGTGTCACTTACAATATATTAGTGTTGTGGTTGAATGTGAATTTTAGAACAGGTTACTGAAAGCGGAAATTCAGTAAAAAAACATGGATGCGTTTGATTAAGTAAAGGCCAAGACATAAGTTTTCAAATGCGTACATGATCTATAACTCTCATATAAATACGAACCATGATGGGCTTTTTGAAGACTTTTGAGGACAAAACGTCCTAGAGATTTATAGAAGATTATAAAATAAACGTGAAATATTTGCTGTTGTTGAAATATTGGTGAACTTATGTTAAAGTAATGAATAATTGAGGAAGCCAGTTTTGATTAGAACAAAATGGAATGTAAACAATCAGTGTCTTTCAGTCAGCAAATAGGTTTCCAGTTTATCGTCTTCAACACTAGAAAGTAGGCAGATTTCAGATGAAAGAAGTTTTACTATACCACCATACTAGCTTACCTATGTTACTGTCTGCACTTGATTGTTGGGACATTGTTGGCGAGTCTGTGTTTGCTTCTTCATCAAACAAATCCATGGACTTGGTTTTACTCAGTGCAGACTTTAAGTAGTCCTTCCTGGGGACCTCTGATTTACCTGTAGAATCATCGCAACCTAGTCAGTAAATCAAACAAGAAAGTTATTAGTAGTGGTGTCATCGTTTGGGTATATGAGGTCTCGATACCGGGAATACTACCGTGAGCAACATAGCGGTGCCATCATTTCACAAATTAAACCTACATTTGCTCTTTAAATAAATGTACATTGATAACTTTTACTGAAATGAATTAGATTACATCATTTGCACCGACAGTTGTGAAAATGTTGAATATTTGAAGCAATAAAAAGTATACGAAACTTACGTTCTTTACTGTAGGAAGTTAAAGTACTCATCACCATAGTTACATCAAAAACCAAAATAAAACCACATAAAAGTGAAAATTATATGAATATTTCATCAAATTTTATTAATTCCCTTCCCCCAAAAAACTGAAGTTAATGGTTAATATGTTCATAAGATGCATCGTGGATCATCATTAATCCCCAATTATGGTCCATTAATTCGATCACCGGTGAATTTATGATATCGCCGCTCGTAATGGTACCACTAGTTATTAGATATATACACAATGACCAAAGGTTTTATCTTAAAGTACCAGATGATTTTGAACGAAGTATTCCTACACATAAAAAATGTAAACAATGTAGAAAGTGGCAAAGCCCCAAGTGACAGATACTCAATGAAACAAACTTTTACAAGTTCCAAAAGAGCAAGCAGAAACCCCAGCCCACAGGTACGGCGAAATGGGCAACATTGACAATTAGAACAATCGAAGGAACAACTTCAAATGCAAGAAGTATACGGAACACATGAGATGCTGTCAGATACAACAATTTTCACCAGTTTGAAAAGCAGGAAAACAGATTTTATCCGTTCATGATGTGAGGATTTATTTTAACAACAGGAAGGCATCTGGTACTTTAGATGGAAGCCAATTATGAAGTAACAGTTTCTCTAGCATTGACACACATTTTACAATACAACTCTAGTAACATGAGTTTAATAGTATCCCCTTTTTAAATTAAGATGTATAAGACTGAAAAGTCTTACAAGCCCTGCTATGGCAACAGCCATTGCCATATACTCCCAAAACCTGGAGATACTCTTGGGTTGAACATATCCTAAAAAATCTGGTGAAAATCTCTCCATAGGTTTATGGTGTAGAACACCCATAGGCTTTATGCCTGACACCAATACCGAGATGGTGCAGGGGACGACTACAACCCCAACCTTTATGGTCTGGATTTTAAAACTGTAAAGTTTTATGGTTTGTATCAATTTATAAAATAATAACTACAGGTGCTGTCCCATGGATCTGAATCCAGTTACCAGTTTTACCCACACTGCCCTAATTAAAGGCCTACCTTTTGAGTCAATTGAATCTAGCTGCAAGTGGAGACCAGACTCCTCAATGTCATCTTCCTCCTCCCCCTCGCTCTCAGCCTCATCATCCACAAAGGGATTGTTCTGAAGAAAAAATAACAGAACTTAAACTGCAATAAGTGGACCACAAACTATTCTATACATGTTACTAGAAAAAGGACCATATATCAATATTCCAATAACAATCCTCAATCTAGCTTCCTACATTTCAATATCGATACCAAAGGCATTTACTTCTATATTATTCCTGATAACTTATGAGGCACTATTTTCCAAATGTTTTAGTATTTCTTAACTATTTATTAACTAGGGCTGCAAACGAGTACTCGAGCCTCGGTAGACGAGTCGATCTTGGCTAGTACTCGAGTCCATTTTAAGTACTCGGTTGCTCGCGAGGTATTGTATTATCGCCCACGTAATGAAACGTTTGTGTAAAATATGCTGCATTTCAGCATTTCCATCACATAACATCAATTAAAGTTGTTGTTTTCACTTGAAAACCTATAATTTACTCCATAATCTATAATATCTGGTTAAATAGGAGACGTTTTTCTTCAAAAGTTTCGTTCCGGAATCCACTATTTGTTTACAGAAGACTTCAAATGGTGGGAACTAAATCTCGCGGTTACTCAAATTCGAGTCGGTTGTCAGAGGGTGAGTACTCGATGCAGTTTTTTTGTACCCGTCCCATAGCCCTATAATATTAACTAGAGAATATGGATAGTTAAAATGAATTCCTAGTGAAAGCTTAAATCTGTACTAGCCATTAGTGAAAATTAATTCTAGTGATTTTCTTAAAAATGAAGAATTAGTAGTGCTGGGAATGGGGTCCAATTTCCATGGTCGATTAATCGCCCATTTTGTCCAGCCGAAAATCAACCAGATTCGACTTTTCACTCCACTGTTGGTCATTATATCCTGAAGTACTTTTTGGGATGAAGTATAGATAAATCCAGGAAGAATAATGGTGTTCCGACATTTAGAATCTATGAAAATACCCACTTCCTGTAAATATGTTGGTAGACAAAAACAAACTCAAAATTCATGACATTTTTAAAGTAAAAATGCCTGAAATATTTTAAAAATATGTGGATATTGAGATAAATTTGGAAAGGTAAGATTTAAGCTGAATAATTGATCTTTACAAACATCAGTGACTGACCATGATCGTACACTGTCACCGACAAGTTCTAATCGATTAATAGGTTATCAAAGCATTAGTTGACACCAATATTGCTAAACTAGTTCGCTGTTTTCTTATACATCACCTAATGTGAGATTTTATCATTTTTATGTGATCATTCAAACTATGAATAGAGTTAAGATCTCTAAAAAGGTCTCAAATTAAAGCACTTTATCTGTATTTCACGTTTACGATATCAGATATTATATAATTAACTAATTACATAACAATCCTGTGTAATTTTTCGCTTTTCTAATATCTCGCAACCCACCATATTGCTTGTTTACATCCTAAACACATGGCACATTTTCAGTACTTGCTCAAACATGCTAAACTTCGGAAACAGTTAATCAGTTAGTCGACGGTGAATGCAAGTGACTACCCAGCTAGCGAATTTTGATAATCGTTTCAGCCTTATTATTTAAACTGAATGGGCATTTCCAGTACATTTTTTTATAACTTGGTACATCAACTAGTGGTGGGAACGGTAAACCGGTATGCGGTTTTTCATTCGTTTCTGGCATAAATAACGAAATTCGCAAAGAATATTTGGGAACCGGTTATTGAAAACATCATCATTTTAGGCCACCTAATGGCTGATACCTCATCAAAACGACAAAAATATATGTTACAGGCAATCTGTGTAACCAGGCATTACGCGTAATGACTGAACATTTCAGTCATTTCGCGAAATGCCTAAACAGTTCAGGCATTTCGCGAAATGCCTAGGCATTTCACGTAATGGCTGAAAATGAGCTCTAGGCATTACGCGTAATGCCTGAACATAGTTTTATATCATGTTTGATGATTATTCCTGAATTATTTTGATGTTATATAGTTTTATCCTTGCTTGTAGTGTACATAGAGATAATGTTTTATATCCATTCATGAACAATGGTAATAAAAATTGCATTATGATTAAAAGTACCTATTTTCAAGTTACTGAAACTGTTTATCACTATCCATACAAAGTATTCAGAAAACATACTAATACATACAAATACAAAATGATGTTAACAGTAATGTTTTGAAAAAGTGGCATAATTAACTAACACTTATTTTAGGTCCTCCATCATTATAGTGTCCTGTTTTTTGGCATGAGAACTTTCTTTTCAGCCTAATATTTCTAGAATAGCTTAGTTTTAAATTTTTAATTTTCTCTTAAAAAGCTTCACTGAATAATGTATTTTTATTTATTTATTTTAATGAACACTAGTAATCTGTCTTGTCAAGAAATGATATCAGTTATTTAAAGCTAAAATACTGCTCCCAAGTGAGATGTAACTCATTGAACTCCTGCTCCAAGTTCTTGCACTTTTGATGTTTTGACTTGAACTATCTCATTGTCATGTATCAAAAGGGGGGGGGGGGGGCATTAGTGCAGAATACTTACTTAAGTCAATCAAGCTCAGGCTGAGTGTTTGGATGCTAAAAGGGTGGGGAACCCTAATTGCAGTTAAGCTTGTTTCATCTAAGAGGGTTAACATAAAAGTTTTCAGTATTTGTCTCATATATTTAAAGAAGCCCCACATAACAAGATCAGAAAACATACTCTTTTGAAAAAGTAACAACAATTAGATGCCCTTCTTACAACTAAATGAAAGAGGTATGAAAAATATGACTGTTATAGTGATAACATTGCAATACAACTCATTCATTTATTCAATTATGTAAAAAAAAGTATAAGAGATCTCAAAATGTAACTTAATTGATAGTTATACAGTTAAAACTACAACCTGTGAATTGCTTCTGTCTGCAAGAAATAATGCAATCAATAAAACTTTAAAAAACATGATGAGACAGACTGCTTGAAATCTCAAATCAAAGTTTAAGTATTTGATATACTTAAAGAAGCCACACCCCATATAACAACATAAGAGGATGTACCAAGAACTAAAAAAATGGAAAATGAGAATGAGTATGAAATGTATTATTATTGATGATTATGTAGTAAAACTGTTTATGTACTCACTTATGCAAAAATCCATGAGATATGTCAATATTATAAGTTTCATTAATTGTAATATAGTTAAAACTACATCTTGAATTGCTCATAGCAAGAAGTAATCATAGTCTATCAAAAAGATACTTTTAAAAAATCATTACACAGATTGCCTGAAATCTCAAATACTTCTTTAGGCAATCTGTGTAACACTGAACCTTATATTTCAGCCATTACGTGAAATGCCTAGGCATTTCACGAAATGGCTAAACTGTTTAGGCATTTCGCGAAATGACTGAAATGTTCAGTCATTACGCGTAATGCCTGGTTACACAGATTGCCTGTAACATATACATATTTTGTGAAATATGTCACATTTTTACTTAATATTGAGCAAAAATCATGTTTACTTACTTAATAATTTCTCGCGAAAGCCATTTCCAGTTACAAGTTCTGCCTCATGTATGCCGTGCGCTTGTTTTACTGCACACTAGCAAGCATACGAAATACTGGATTTCGTTTGTTTCAAAGCCACGGTAACCGATTCTGATTTCTATAAACGGTCCCACCACTAACATCAACATACTTTTTCAGTATACTTTCCCCACAGCTACTTGAATATAATCCACTTGCCTCTCTGTTAGTTTTCTCTCTGTCTGTATATTCCTCCATATCCATCTCCTCCTCCTCTTCTTCTACCTCCTCCTCGTCCTCATCCTCCTCCGCCACTTCTTCATCTGTGTCTGTTTGATCCGTCAATTCTCCCTCTTCTGTACAGTAGAACACAAAGCAGACTATATACTTAAAGTAATGACGTCATTATCAAAACAAAATTTTTATCTCGAATAATCTACATCATTATGGATGTCCTGCATGAATTGTAATTGTTGAAATTGACATAGTATTGTGTAGTGCTGGGACGAGGTTTGCAAACTTCAGTATTATCACTCGCTGACTCACTGTCTCGAGTTGGATCAGTAAAATTCATAACCCGATGTTTGAAAGGGGACTGACCCATTGATAAAATTTTTCACAATGATAGTGTTTAAATACACTTTTTCTTTTTCAAATCCCAAGATTTTTCAAAACTTTTTTCACACTATGAGAGCAGTACTAGCCTTCAAATCCATTCTCATCATTGTCAAAATCCATCAGCTGACTTCGAAGCTGCCTTGCCTTCTCCCTGTCCGCTGTCATTTTCTCCTTCAGTTTTTCCTTAAGTTTCAACAGTTTTGCCCCTGTAGCGAGAATATACAGAGGTCAATAACGCTAAAAAGTAAATATCAGATATTTATTCACTAGTGGTACTAATCGAATCAATTGCTAATAAATATTTGTTAAGTTTTAATTACCAGTAAAATTGATACATACATGGTAGAGTAAGAAATCTAAAATCCGTCACATATCTGAAATTTGCCACATGTGAAAATACTAATAAAATTGCAAATTTAATAAGTAAATTAAATTTTTATAAGTTAATACCCTATCCAATGGACAATTGCTTTACCGGTCGGCGCGACCGGTCCCGCCAAACGCCAGAAAAAGACGTCCTGTATATACTACTGGCAGGACCGGTCAGTAGTGTGCATTCGCTAGGTGGCGCATCATACTTGCTTCCTGTCCAGACAGAGTGACGTCAGTTCATCTTTTTCGTTGTCTAAAACGATTTAGACCCCTAGTAAGCTGGTAGCGGGGTCGGTTGGGAGGGCCTTGCCTGTCCATTGGATAGGGTATTAACTTATAAAAATTTAATTTACTTATTAAATTTGCAATTTTATTGCGTTAATACATCCTATCCAATGGACAATTGCTGAATAACTACCGCTTGGTAGGCGGGTAAGCAGCTAGGGACTTCTGTGAACTCATAACAAAAACAAAATTGTACAGGCCCATTTGACCTAGGGTCAGAGAACCCTGACAGGTCAAGGTCGGCCACTAACTCACCGGTTAACCGGGAGTCTACCGACGTTGCCCCCCCCTTTTTCTTTCCTTCCAGAGTCGGTTTGAGAAGGGAAAGATAGAGAGAGAGGGGCTGAGTTCAGTCCCAGAAGAAATAAACTTCCCAAGGGAAGCAAGTCACAGTTTTTTTTTTTTTTTTTTTACAATATGTACATATCTACATATATACAACATCCCCTCATTTCTGGGCCTGGTGGTGCACCTGCTGGGCAGCCACTACAGGTCCCAGGTGGAAAAGCTCCGAGTCAGCCCAGGCAACATCCTTCAAATAGAATTGGGTGAAGGTGTTGTGAGATTTCCAGTGGCAGGCTGACAAGATCTGATCTAAGGAAATCCCTGATTGGAAAGCCTTAGAGGCAGCAAAGGCCCTAACATCATGGGCTTTAACCTGATGTGAGGTGAGTGCCTCCTGGTCAGAGAGCTCATAGCACAGAACCACAGTCTGTTTGATCCATGAGGAGATGGTGGCAGGTGAGATGTCTTTATCAAAACCCTTCTTGAAGGAGACAAAGACTAACTCCTTATTCTGCCTGAGGTCTGCAGTCCTGTCCAAGTAGTAGCGCAGGGCTCTAACTGGACATAGGGACCTGTCACCCTTGAGTGACCTATCCAGATATGGTGCCAGGGCTGGGATGACCACTGGTGCCACACTATCTGGACCTTCCTTAGCCAGCTGGTTCTTGGATAGGAAACTGGGTGAGGGGTACAAAAACACCTTAGACCAGTCCGACTGGTGTCTGATGTTCTTATGTAACCAAGCATGGATCTCACTCCTGCGTTTACCTGAACCCAAAGCCAGCAAGAAAACAGTCTTGAAAGTTAGATGTTTCAAGGAGGCCTCTTTCAGGGAATCAAAGGGAGCCTTTGTGAGCTGATGTAAAACCAGTGAAAGGTTCCAGGAGGGGATGCCCCTCCTGCCCTTAGGTCTGTCTCTATGGAAACTATCCAGGAGACGAGAGAGATTCTCATCTTTGCTGACATTAATGGTGGAATTGCCCAGTTTGTCAGCAATGGCGGATCTGTAGCCATCAATAGTGCTTGGTTGTAACTTCTTCTCCTGAAATAAGTGCAGGAGGAAGTCAGCAATGGCTTTCAGAGGTGGTGCCCTGAAGTCCACCTGATTACTGAGACACCACTTTGTAAAAATGGTCCACTTTGGCTCATAGACAGATCTGGTTGACCTTCTTTGAGGAGCCTCAATTCGTGCTGCCACTGCCTCAGAGAAGCCTTGCTCCTTGATTGCTGAGGCTCTAGGAGCCAGGCATGTAGGTTCAGATTCGACAGGTTCCTGTGAAGGACCTGGTTGAATGGCTGAGACACTAGGTTGGGTATGCTGGGCAGACACAGTGGGATCTGGCTTGACATTGCTACCAGGTCCCAAAAACAGGGCATGTTGGGCCACCCTGGAGCAATCAGAATTATTCTGTTGCAGGGGTAGTCCTGGAGCTTCTCCACCACTTTGCCCAAGATGGCTGCTGGTGGGAAGGCGTATGGGTCCAGGTCCTCCCAGGACAGGCCGAGTGCATCCACTGCCCAAGCCTGGGGGTCTGGTACCGGTGATACAAACTGTGGTAGTTTGTTGTTGAACCTGGTGGCAAACAGGTCCACTTGTGGCTGATGCCACCTTGAACATACAGCTTGGAACACTGCTGGATGAAGTGACCACTCTGTTTGAATGGTCTGGCCAAGCCTGGATAGCTTGTCTGCTATCACGTTCAGCCGGCCGGGGATGTGACGTGCCCTGAGGGTTACTTGCTGCCTGGTGCACCAGGACAGAATTCTCCACAGTAGGGCACACAGAGAGCCTGATTTCATCCCCCCTTCTTTGTTGATATAGGCAACCACTGTTGTGTTGTCTGTAGCTACCAACACTGTCTTGTTGAAGACTAGGGTTTGAAACTCTTTAGAGCTAGAAATACTGCTTTCAGCTCCAAGTGGTTTATGTGTAACTTGCTCTCGGGTAGGGACCACTGTCCCCTTGCAGTGTGCTCGTCTAAGTGAGCGCCCCACCCTTCTTTTGATGCGTCTGTAAAGATTTGCAGAGCATGTTTTAGAGGGTGTAATGGTTGACCTAGAAGCACATTGCTTTCCTCCAGCCACCACCTTAGATGGGAGTGGAGGGATTTGGGGACCGAGATCACCTTTTCCAGTGACTCTGGGACCCTCCAGTTGTTTTTCAAGTGCCACTGTATGGGTCTCATGTTAGTCGCCCTAAGTGGACTTGCTTTTCTGTTGCTGTGAGTAGACCTATGAGGGACATGAATTGTCGGACCGGGCAAAGCGGATCCGACAATATTGATCTGATCTTGTGTGTCAAGGCCTGCCAACGTTCTTCTGTTGGTCTGACCTTGCCCTCTTTCAGGTCGAACTGGTAACCTACGAAGTTGAAGACCTGTTTGGGAACCAGCTCTGACTTTTCCTTGTTCACCAGCCACCCTAATTCCTGAGAAAGTGTGACTAGGGTTTGAGTATGCTGGAGACAGGTGTGGTGGGTAGAGGCTCTCACCAGCCAGTCGTCTAGGTACTGGTGGATCCTTATACCCTTCTGAAAAGCCACGAGTTTGACCTCTTTGGCCACCACTGTGAACTCCATGGGAGCTGTGGACAGGCCAAAGGGAAGGGCTTGAATTGGTAGGACCGACCCTGGAGGTGAAAGCGCATGTACTTCCTGGACTGACTGTGAATTGGTATGTGGAAGTATGCTTCTTTGAAATCTATGGATGTGACCCACTCCCCTGCTTGGAGGGAGGTTCTTATTGTCTCTGGGGTTTCCATCTTGAACGTCCCTGTGTTCAAAAAGGTGTTCAAGGTGCTCAGGTCTAGGATCGGTCTCCACCGGTTGTTGGGTTTGGGTACCAAAAAGCCGGTTGTAAAACCCCAGTGAGTTTTGATTTTCCACCGGTTCGACTGCATTCTTGTTTATCAGCTGATACAGTGCCTCTAAAAGGAAGGACTGTTTGGTTGGATTGTGGTAGTTGCTTATTACAGTCGGTGACCTCGTCAAGTGGGGTCTGAACCGGAAGGAGAGAGTGTAACCCTCCCTCAATCTCTAGCCACTGTCTGACCAGCTGGGACCCGAAAGGGTAGGCTGGTTGACTGGTCAGGTAGCTTGACAGGCATTTCACCGGGACCAGTGACTGATCAAAAAATTCCTCCTGTAACCAGTTCCTTAGGCTGCCACTGGTTGGTCTAAACAGCTGTTTTGGCCTTTAAGGAACTTCTGCCGGTCTGTCAGTCAGTCCTGGAGACCTGCCCAGTACCAGGCCTTAAACGGTTATACGTGAGGCAATGCTCTGTAACCGGTTCCTGGTGGCTCCACAGTTCTGCATAAACTCACCGGAGTTGGCAGAACTGGGTGAACTACTTCTTAGCAAGGATAGGCTCATATGAAGTTGCCTTCTTCCTGTCCACAGTGGTGGTTCAGCAGCTTTTCTCTGCAATCAAACAGGCTCTGTAACCGGTCAAACCGGTAGGCTCTGAGAGAAGGCTAACTGTTGAACCTGTTCTCAGCACTGAATTTGAAGCTGGTTCCTTGCCAGTAAGGATGGGAACAGCAGATTTCTTGTAACCAGCAGCACTACCGTTCCGGAACCAGCAACACTCCGGAACCGGCAATTCTCTGTAACCGGCAAACCTGTTGTCAGCACTGGATTTGGAGCTGGTTTCTTGCCCTTAAGGATGGGTACAGATGCCTCTGTAACCGGCAAGGCTCCGGAACCGGCAAGACTCCGGAACCGGCAACACTCAGGAGCCGGTAATTCTCTGAACCAGTAGCCCTGCTGTATGTCACCAGCAACTCTGTGTAACCGGTAATCCTGTTTAACCGGTAGCCCTTGCTGGATTTCTGTGACCACAACCGGCAGTCTGAACAGAACTGGTGCCGGTATCCCTCATCACTGGCTGGCTAGTGACCCTACCGGTAGCCTGAACAGGACCGGTACCGGTCCAAAATTCTGCACAGGGCAGATAAGGGTCTCAATGGTCACCGCGACTTCTGGTAGGTGAACCCTCTGAGCAGCCGCACCGGTGGTCTGAACAAGACTGGAACCGGTACCCCCAACAGTCACACCAGTGGAAAGGCCTCTGGTGGAGGTTCCAGTATCAAAACAGGGCTGATCACTGGTAACCACTGAAGGGGGGTTCCTTGACAGCTTCACAGGAACATGACTGGAACCGGTACCCCAACAGTCCCACCAGTGGGGAGGCCTCTGGTGGAGGTTCCAGGATCAAAAAGGGGTGATCACTGGCAACCACTGAAGGGGTTTCTTCACAGGAACAGCACCCACCGGTAGTCTGTACAGACCGGAACCGGTACCCCCAACAGTCCCACCAGTGGAAAGGCCTCTGGTGAAGGTTCCAGTATCAACACAGGGCTGATCACTGGACCACTGAAGGGGGGTTTCTTGACAGCTTCACAGGAACATGACCACCGGTAGTCTGTACAGACCGGAACCGGTACCCCCAACAGTCCCACCAGTGGAAAGGCCTCTGGTGAAGGTTCCAGTATCAACACAGGGCTGATCACTGGAACCACTGAAGGGGGGTTTCTTGACAGCTTCACAGGAACATGACCCACCGGTAGTCCACCGGTAGTACAGACTGGAACCGGTAAAAACTCATCACTAGTGCTCCCCACCGGTAGTCTGACTAGAACTGGTACCGGTAAAACTCATCACTTCTTGTCAGCTGAACCAGTCACGCTTGGGGATTTGCTTGCCGGTAGTTGTGTTGAGATGTGTGAAGTCACATGACCGGCACCGGCAAAATTTGCAGAGTTCAAAGACTATTTGACATCCAACTTCTTCAGGTCAACAGACGAGTTGCTGGATTTCTTCTAGCCAGTTAAAAAGTGGGTGTAGAGCAATAAATACTCGTCTTTCCTTCTAAAACTTCTGTTGAAAACACGATTCCTCCATGTAAATGCGTATCACGTGACCTCCATTGTTGAATGCGTATCACGTGACCAGGTCCGTGTCACGTGACAAGCATAAGCTGGAAGTGATGACGTCAGACGATGCATTCTTCTTCCTTCTAATTTCTTCTCGTCGACATACACGCAGTGTTACTCGACAATGTAGAATTAAATGGAGGGTGAATCGTGGTTATACACGCTTCTGATTAGAAGAAGGAATGCTGCAGGGACGACACACGACCTCTCACCCACGATTCCTCTCGACGACAAGTACACAGAAATTCTTCAAAACTGGCTATAAAACGCTGGATAATGCCTCGTTTAAGTCCTGGAGAGGCCATAAAATGTATGTAACACAATAAATATATTTTCAGATGAAAATAAGCTTTAAATTCGTAGAATAAACCGCGTTTTCTTCAAACTTGGAGATAAATTCAAAACGCGTCTGCACACTACACGCGCCAAACGAAAAAGATGAACTGACGTCACTCTGTCTGGACAGGAAGCAAGTATGATGCGCCACCTAGCGAATGCACACTACTGACCGGTCCTGCCAGTAGTATATACAGGACGTCTTTTTCTGGCGTTTGGCGGGACCGGTCGCGCCGACCGGTAAAGCAATTGTCCATTGGATAGGATGTATTAACGCAATAAAATAAATGAATTCTGGTGAGATTTGTTGACTGTACAGTAAATTAAGACTTTTTGAACTGAAAAATACTAATTTTTAGACAAAAACATCATTTTCTTCATAAAATTAACTAAGGTTTTAGAGGTGGCGAATTTTAGATTCCTGGCGAATTTTAGATTTCTTACTCTACCTATTATCAATTTTTAAATATAAAATTGAAAAACACTGTATTTTTAATAATTTCTGAAGTCTACTGTCCCTACTTTTAATTTTTGGCCAAACAAATTAAATGGAGGTAAAACTGAAGCTGAGCTTTTATTCATACAGATATTAAAATGTACATCTAGTTTTCTTCTTCTCGATTGATTTTTTGATTGACATTCACACAGAAAGAAACTATTTTAACAATTTTTAAACAAACAATAACAGTGAAATAAACAGAATTGAAACAGCATTATTCCATTAATAATGCTAATATCTATGTATATTTACAACTAACAATGACATAGCTCTTTCTAATACAGGGTCCTGTGGTCTGACTTATACCACAGTGTGTCAGGTGACCACTTAAAAGTCAAAGTCAAAGTTGGGGTTGGGTGGTCCTCTGTCATTGTGTCCTATCCTCAGAAGCAGGTTAAAGAACCTCAGGAACGTTAATAAATGGTCATCCCTAAGATTCCGTCTTTCGATATGAGTCCCTGGAGAGCTTGGACTGTACTTGTACAGTTGTATGGATCAAACAGTGCTTTAAGGCCTGTAGTACAAGGGGATACTGCACTGAGTGTAACTATATAGGGCAACACAACTTCCCATGTATATTACCTGGTACATGTAAAGCAGGGTCCTCTTCTTCTTCTGCATCCACATGGTAGGTAAACTTGTCAAGCTTTAACTCCTCCTTCTCACAGCCTTGTTCTTTCACTACCATGCTACAAATACATCAGACTCTTTTGATAAATAAATTTTGCTATTGCCACTCACATCATAAAGGTAAAACTACAACATCTACCGATATAGCGCTCTGTATCACCCATGCTTTTATAAACACGCCTCCACAATCTTACATCATCATTAATAAATTGCTAATATGTCATTTCAAGGTAAACTTTCTCTATTAAAACCCAATAATAGGTGTAATTTGATTATTTTATATCTACTTTCAACAAAAGTTTCCTTATTTTAGCAGTTACTTTAACATTTGATTGTGGATAGTGTTTACTTCAACCTCATTTTTACTTCAACTTGTGTGCTACATTTTTCATTAACAAATGCTGCTAAATACCCTGTAATTTGTATCATACTGAACAAAGGTTTACCTGATCTCTACATCTTTGGCTTTTCGATGTGGTCTTTTTGCTGAGTGCTTCATCAGTCTTTCCATCAGTGTTTTCAAACCAGCTTTCGACTTGTCCAAAGCTTCTGCACCATCATTATCATCATCTAAAACAATGAAAGAGTCTGGATTCCCGCTTAACCGTGGTGCTGGTAAAGCGGTACTCGATAATACTGGTGTTTTTCTTTGCTTGGGTTTTACACAGCCTTCACTATTTGATCCTGGAGTGGTCATTCCACTATTATAATTTGTCTTTTCATCTGCAACCTCTTTCACCGTCTCAATATCCTCGTTTGCTATTTTCAATTCTTCACTGCCTTTAATTTTATTAATATGAACTGTGGCATCATTACTGTTATCTTTAGATATCATATTAACCTCTGAATCACCCATATTAGTACTTGGTAAACAAGATCCTGTTTTATCCTGAGAGTCTCCACTTTCACTATGTGAGCCAGTGCTTTCTTCCTCAGAAGAATTCAATGGTGTGGTAAGGTAGCCGGAGTCCTGCTCTGGTACTTTGTCACTGGCTTTCAAACTTTGCACTCCAGATTCTTGGTTTATGTCACCAAGGTTCATATCATTACAATCATTTGGGGCATTATCACTGGCAATTTCACGTACTTCATCTGTCATTTTATTATCCATTGGTAAATCTTTTTGACTAAGTGCATCTAATCGAGGTGCTTTGACTGTTTTACCCGATGATGCTACTAACATGACTGGATCTTCTACACATGCAGATGATTTTTCAATTACAAGATCTGGTAAGTCGTCCAGATCTAACTGTTTTTTCACCTGCTCTACTTCAGTATTTGCTGCAGTTTTGCTGCATGTTACTTGGGTGTCTGTGGTATTATCAAGGCTCTTCTCTGTGTTAGCTTCGATATTCTTGTTATTTTTTGTAAGATTCTGTTCATCAAGCTTTGATGTCAACAGTAATGCCGAGTCTGGTTGTTTCCATCTCCTATAATGAAACATGGGAAAATCTTATTTTTCAATTGTGTGAGTTTATGTTACTTATGAACGTTCAGAGATATAGTTCTAGTCATATTCTGGTTGACAAATTAGTGAAGGAGAAAACCAGCTTAGTACAGATGGTCAAGCTTTCTACATTTTAAACCACAATTTAATGTCTAAGAATGTCAGGGTTGGCAGGTGTTTGATGGGCATGTTTTCAAACATCATGTCAAAAAGCATTTTATGACACCCAAATGTCAAAAACCCACAGGGAATATTGTCTTAAACTTGATAACATATGTCCAAAAGTTTTTATCTGAATAATTCAGGTTGTTACAATTACATATTCACTCTCTTAGATTTTGGAATTGAGACTGGTGTATTGGTAATGACTAATGCTAAAAAAATACTGTCGCAACCCTTTATGACAAGTCCCAATAAAACAATTTAGGTACATATTTAAACATACAAATGTTATGTTTTTGTTGTTCGAAAATATTACACATAAAAATTACAGGTACACCGTGCAACACTGAAATGTCTGGAAATTTTAATCTTTCCTGAAATGTTTAAGTGAATCAGTTATTATATAAAATGTCTATAACTATAACTATTTAGCATTTTGCATAATGCCTGGTTTGCACAGCTTTTCTGCCACACATGCTTACCCTGGTGTGATCTTCTTGAGAGCCTCCTGTTTTTGTTGTGTTCTTGCCAGAAAAACTGACAATCCGAGTTTCTTGGGTTGATGGTAAGGCATTTTCACTTCTCTTTCTGAAATAGTTGGTGGAACTATATATTGGGGGATATACCTTAAAAAAATAGCATCAGAGATGCCCATAACACACAGTCTGGGGATATAGTTTTCACAACACGAGATATAGAAGTATTGAAACAGTACAAAGATCTGGATACTTTCAGAGCAGTGTCAGTTATAGAAAGCTACAAATAATGTTTTTAACTAGAGAACATGACTTTTAAGAGAAAGAAAATGTATGTACAGATAAAGTATTGAACCAAGACAATTCAATAGCAAGATAACAGCATTAATCAGTAAACTAAAAATTGTGAAGCTGTAAAATTTATTAATTGGAGAATAGCTGTCAATGGAAATAGCACAATTATGTAAAAGTACATGTAATAAACATTTGCAGCAATCCATGTATCTTTGTCATAGAAAAACATGCCTCAAATATGGCAGGTGAACACACTTTGGTAGAGCCAAGTTAAAGGTCACATCATGATGCACACCTGCAGCCCCTAACCAATGTCCCTACCAAGTGTCAACCTTCTACCATCCATCCAGAAACCATGGGTGAAAACAATAGCCTGACCGCCCTTAAGGGCTGTGGGGTAAAAAGCAATAGCTCTACTTTCTGCAATGAATAACTGGATTAAAGCATAAAACGGTCATATCTCAGGAATTTTAGAAAACTTGTAACTTACACAAAATCCTAATATTATCCATTTACATAGTTTAATGTAAATGTGAAACAAACTTTACAGAAAGCTTTTTTAAGCGATAATTTAAAGTACAATGGAAAACAAAATCAATATTCACCAAAAACAAAAAAAAACATTCCACCTTACCTCTCATGATTCGTTGAGATTCACTGTGAATTTGTTGAATATCTTCCTTTTTCATCCTGTGTGGTTTGTTGCCTCGACTCCGAGAAGCTTTGGGTTTCTTGGCTGCACCCTGACAACAATCAGGCAGATTACAATTCAATTTTAATGAATGTAAATTTTTAGTTCATTTATTGTAAGTAGCAGATTTTTCATTTCGGTTTCCTGCCAGTGTGAAACCTTAACGACTAGTATACCAATCGAATAGGCCCACTAACAATAAGTAAAATCCTTGAAATGAAAACATTGACAGTTATTCCGAAAGAAATCGCTGTAAAGGTACTAAAATTCACAAAAATATGATTTAAAAGTTTATAATTTTTTTTTCAAATTTGGGGTTTGTTTCTAATATTTCTCGTTTTTTTATGTACCGACATTCGAAATGCCAGTTGTAAAGTGTCGTAACGATATTCAAGTGAACTGGTCTCGATACCGATGTTACCGACCCTGCCCTAATTGTAAGCAATTTCACACAAGTTTTGACCCCTAGGTCACACCTATCCATCCTGAGGTCAGAAGGTACAACCAAATAGGCTCATCTACTTTTGGGTGTGGATCATTGTGTTTTCCTCTGACTTAGTAGGACGCATTTGGTAAGATCCAGTGGGATTCGCATTTGGTTTGGATGTGTTCGGCATAGCTAGGATAGCAATTTGCATTTGGGAGCAATTTTTAGTACGAGGGTTGTTATTAGTGCTGGGACGAGTTGACGGAAACTCGAGTTACAACTCGATGGGCGATAATTGGGGGTCACATCGATCGGCGCAAGTGAAACTCGAGTTTTTTGTAAACGTACATATTTTAACCATCTAAGCTGATACTTCACCATAACAATAGAAATATCTGAAATTTTCAGAAATATATTGTATTTTTACTTTATTCTGACTTAAATCAATGAAGATTTAACTTAAATTATATCGCGAAAGCCCATTTCCAGTTTAAAGTTTTGCCTCATGTACGGTTATGTAAAATATTTTCGCTAACAAACGAAATACTCTATCCCGAAAATTACTCGAGTTTGACTCGAGTTCAACTCGCTTCTAACAAGCGATGCTCGATCTGTCATTTAAGCTTGCGATCCCACCACTAGTTGTTATAAAAAATTTGTAGATTTGGAGACTGCCAAAGCAAAACCGTTTTGATTCTGGATTCCGCATTTGAGTACACCCCCAATCAAACAAGCCACTGACAGGAAGCTCATGAAACCAAAACATGGAAATTTCCTCTCCATTAAATCGCAAGCAAAGTCCCCAAATGCACAAAACTACGGAGTAAAAATATGCAGTTTCTTTAGATATAGGGTTTGCTTCCAATATTTTAAGTTTTCTTCCATTATATGTGTTTGACAAGTGATATGGCGGTTGTAAAGTTTGATCATGGTATTTCTCTAAAATGGTCTCGAAACTGAGGTACTGCTGCTAGAGACCAATCCCTTCACGATACTAGATCTAAGTATGGGCATCATATGTCAGTATTTAAATGCTGCTTGATAATGATGGTCCTGCAATTCAATAAGACCTTTCATTAGTGGTGCTAACATATGTGCGCACAAAAATCGGTTTCTGGGTCATCAAACGAAACAATATCCAGTGTTCGCTCTCGAGCACGATTTCGCGAGTTTGTACACACTCTGGGGCAAGTTGTCGCAAAACCAACTCACCAGCGCGTCTGTGCTGTCGCTACCAGGCGAAACACTCAAAACTAACTGAAGAAATTTGTCTATTATCGGAAGCGACGATATATCCAGCTAACAGTAATTCACGTGAGAATTTGGGTATTCTCGCGAGATTTCCGTGCTTTTTGTCGATTTTTAAACTCGTCTTCTTCTGTAGTGTCACAGGCGAAACAGTTGAAGTAACTACTGACCAAAGAAATTCGTCTATTATTGGAAGCGACGACGTACATATTTCCTCATAGAAATGGGTGAGAAAAGCATGAAAAGCAGTTTATTTTATTTTATATATCCAGCTAACAGTAATTCACGTGAGAATTCGGGTATTCTCGCGAGATTTCCGTGCGTTTTTGTCGATTTTTAAACTCGTCTTCATCTGTAGTGTCACAGGCGAAACAGTCGAAAGAACTACTGACCAAAGAAATTCGTCTATTATCGGAAGCGACGACATACATATTTCCTCATAGAAATGGGTGAGAAAGACATGAAAGTGAGTTTATTTTATTTGATGCATCCAGCTAACAGTAATTCACGCGAGAAATCAGGTATTCTCACAAGATTTCCGTGCTTTATGTCTAATTTTTAACTCATCTTCTGCATATTGTGTCACAGGCGAAACAACTACTGACCAAAGAAATTCGTCTTTTATCGGAAGAGACAAAATATATATTTCTTCAAAGAAAAGAGAAGAAATGCAATTTATTTATTTGACGAATCCAGATAACAGTAAAATAATAATATAAAAAATAAATAAAAAACCAGTAGCACCCAGCCATTAAGCCATTAAGATGTGGTTTAGAAGTGAAATTTAAAAAAAAATAAAAGACCAATAAAAACAGCATTAAATGGTTTATTTATTTGAACTTTTAGTTGAGCATCTATTTCTTATTATTTAAATAAAGAAGATTCTATGCAATCCCAAATTGGAACTAAATATTTCAAAATATCTTGACGCAAAACATGTCTCACATTTTTTCACAGTTGTCTCGCCTTTTCAAGTGAAGGGAGACAGTCTGTCTCACATTCATTTTTGACGAGAGCGAACACTGAATATCTGGTATTTTGCTTGGTTTAGTATTCACCTGGGTGAAAAATGTAGACTTCTGTACATGAGACATAACTATAAATGGAAAAAGAGGACGTGAAATATTTTAAGGCTAAAAGACATCATATTTAACCATCATGGAGGTATTTTATTAAATATTTAATAATATTACCAACATTTCTTATACTGTCAAGCAATGGGAGCTATTCATTGTGGATAATTTTTTAGATACCAGTTCTCATCACTTGATAGTGGTTGTCATTAGGGCTGGGATGGGTGCTGAAAAACGGCCGAGTACTAGGGCTGCAACGATTCTTCGGTTACTCGGAAACGAAACGATTCAGTTCAATACTCGAGGCAAGAAAAGTGAACCGGGTCTTCAAAAACAACTAAACATAGATATAAAATCTACTGCAAAATTAATTTTATTTTTTAAATATATGCTTATTATTTATATATTTTACTAATATAACGCATTTCCGTTTCAGTATTTTATATTTTAAGTATTTGCAAACTTTAATTCTTTGTGTAACAATGTTTTATAAGACGGCATTTTATTATAACGTATTTCGAAGACGCCTCTAATCTCGCAATATAAAGATGGTTAAACTTTCCTATATTTTCCATTGTAAATGCATCTTTTTTCCCAAAATTCAATAAATTATCACAATTCTTTCCTGTTGTGTGCCTTGTAACCATTTTATAAGGCGTGATATGTCAAAATATGATGCACTTTATATTTCGTGGGCAATAATCAAGCGATTAACTGAGTCTGAGTCGATTCTTCTAAAACGAGGAATCGAGGCGCATTTTCGGGCTCACTGTACTCGCTCACTGACAACCGGCCGAATTCGAGTAACCGCGAGATTTAGTACCTACCATTAGAAATCTTCTGTAAACAAACCGGAAACGAAACTTTTGAAGATAAACGTCTTCTATTTAACCAGATATTATAAATCATGGAAGTAAATTGTAGGTTTTTAAGCGAAAACTACAACTTCAATTGATATTATTTGACAAATATGCAGAAATGAAGCATATTTTACATAAAAGTTTCATTACATGGGCGATAATACAATGCCTTGCGAGTAACCGAGTAGTGAAAATGGACTCGAATAGTAGTAAAAACTGACTCGTCTATCGAAGCTCAAGTAACCGTTCACAGCCCTAGTTGTCACTATTTTAGTCTGGTGCAAAACGAAATGTGGTATACCAGTATTATGTTAACAACACTGCCTTTCATGAATTTGACCCCAGATATTTTATACTGCTGCTTGAATGAGAATTCTACACAGCAAAGTGTGTAATTAAGGGCTTTAAGACTGCAGTGTTAAGCCTCACTCTACCTTTGCAAGTTTCTGCCGTAAAGCTTCACTAATTTGAGGTTCTGCTTCTTCTTCACTCTCCCCATTATCCCCATGGTAACCCTCATCCATGGCGATACCAGTCTTTTCTACAAATATTTGTTTGAAAAATTCAAAGCAAAGCACTGTTACTGCATGAAATACTCAAATTTGTCAGAAAAGAAGTGTCACAAACCTGTAAGATGTAACATTTTAAGATGGTAAAATACTAGCTACTAGAAAATTTCACTAATTTTTCATTTTTTTTAAGAATCAAGAAGCTAACATGTTTTTGTTTCACGAGTTTCATTTCCACTCAGTGGCCTATTTGATTGGGGGTGTTCCAAAATACATCTTTTTTTATTAGAATCTAGGAATCAGAATGTTTCTTCATTGGCAGTCACATGATTTCTGATACTGACCCACCCTACTTTGGCTACTTGTAATATTTTTTTTTGATAATATCACATGTATAAATCTGTGACCCTCTAAGAGGAAAAAAAATATCTTTTGTACTGATTAAACATTTGTTAAAAATCCAATTAAAATATATAAATGCTAGTCATTAATTTGTTGACAACATTTTCTTCTTATGATGTCATGTTAAATAATAAGATCATACTGTAATGCCATTTTTGGGACCGCTTGACAGTACATAGGACAACAGAATATTTACCTTGTGAATTATCTTCATCATCACTGTTATTTTCACCTTCGTCACTTTCTTCAGCATCAAACAATTCATCCAATAGTTCTGTATTCTAAAGTTCACCAGAAAAAAAGGAACAAACTATGGTTTTCATATACTTATCAGCAAGAACCTTACAATTTAGTTTTGGTATCAAATAAAAATATCTATATCGATATCAAACCATATTTTTACCTTCTCTATCGATCGATATTGAAATATCGGGGCATGAGATGCTTTCCTGGGTGAGACCTTCCAAACTCTTTCGCAAGTTTTAGTAGTATCCCAAAACGTAAATAAAAATGGCAGTTCCTTTTTCGCGGTAAGTAAAAGTTACAAAAAATGACATGAAAAGGCATAAAATCTTTGAGTTTTGTTCTTTATTTTAATGGAAGACAACACAAGTGGATCTATTAAGTAGTATGTTTCGATATTGATATTGTACCTTACATTACCGATATCGTTATATTCAGCATGAATTGATAAATATTTCAATATCGATAAACAATACCAACACTAACACAATTTACTAAAATATGTAAAATTGTCTTCACAGAATTCAAAGACCTCACATTTTCTAATTTGCATATCTTATTTTAAAATATTGCTATGTAATCCTATGGAATTCTGGGCCATATTCACAAAACGGATCAAGCACAGGCTGAGCCAAAAATCAGTTAAGTTTAGTGTGAACAGTTAAGGCTTGAGTTGATTTTTGCGTTTGAGTTTGATGCCTTTTGTGAATTCCAACCATGTGACCTCACATTTTCTAATTTGCTATCTTATTTTAACATATATTGTTAGGAAATCTAAGGGAATTCCTGGACCTCTCATTTTCCAACTTGCATATATTTAACAATGATATTCTTGAAGCAATATTTTTTTTTTTATTTTGTTGGATGATGGAATGAATATGTTTAGTTATGCTTATGTAATAACTTTTGTGATTTCTAATGTCTGTTGATTAAATCGTATGATTAATCGATGTCTCCACAAATGGCCAAGTGGTATTATTATTACAAATACTTTAATGCAAAGAAACCACTACTGAGTTTACAGAGAGAGAAAATATGCATACTAAGCCAAGTGAATATCAAATTGTGAGATGACTTTTTGTAGCTCGGCTCACAGATAGATTTTTGCCACAGCCTTATTTTCAAACTAAACATCCGCTTTTACTGAGAAAATGTATATCCATGTACAGGTGGCCAAACACTGCTTCATGCAGAATACATTCAAATACCACAAACCTTTAATATTCTAGGCTTATTGGAAGGAACAGTCTCTTCTGTAGATTCGCTGTTCTCAGTTTCCAACCCAGTTTTTTCTGAAATATTAAGTCTTAAATACTAAGGTTGTAATTTCCTATCAAAATGGTCATCAACAAGTCAAACATTTTCACTGCTGAAACCTGATGACTTGCATATGACACAGCTGCAAAGTGATTTAACATGTCCTGTTAATACGGTGGTTGACATAAAAAACACATAGAACTAAATAATGTGCAATAACAAATATATTTTACTTTTCAATATAACAAAACTGATGGATTACATGAGAAAAATATTAAGGCAAGGTATCTGTGCGATGGTAATGATAACTTGATAATGAACTGTTAAATTTTTACTGATGGTGAATGTATTTTGGTTCCCCTTGCCGATGCTTGCTTTCACGAATCAACCACTCACTAGTTCCTAGTTTTATACTTCAAGGTTAAATTCCAGAGTATTCCTTCTAGAAAAATAAATAGAAAACAGTTTGCAATACAACACCAAAAGTGTCACCTTGAGCTTCAGTGTCTTCTTCTTCCTCAGATTCACTGCTGTCAAGCACAGCAATTCGCTTCCTTATGCCTGTTTTACCCTCAGTATTTACTTCTTCTTGTACTTCATCCTCCACTGCTTCCTGCTCAACAGGTTTATCCTCTGACATGGTTTGCTGACCATCTGATTCCTCATCAGAATCAGCTAGGACGCTTTGGTTCACTTTCTTCTGCAAATGAAAATAATGTAATTGAATCTAGTATTACAAAATACATCCACAAACTGCACAAAATATTGCACTTTTATGGTATAATAATGAGACATAAACTAAGGAATATACATTGTACACAATAAACTTTCTAGTAGTGCTTCAAGTTTTTATGTTAATCAAAGTCAGTTACTGCTTTCTTTTCAAGGTTTTAAAACAAATAAAATCCAGGTATTTAGTATGCTTGTCAGTGAAAGTGAAATTCAGTACATGTGCATATGAGCCAAAGTTTATAAATTGATATGTATTCATGGAAATATTTATAGTCAATAAACTCTACTTTATCCCTGAGTAAAAATGAGAGTTTCATATGATCAAACCAATTGTTACATGCTTTCTACTATTTTTTATGAAATTTCAGTCACCAGAAAGCCTAAAATATGGACATTTCTGACACAGTTTAACACACCTAGCATGTTTCCATTATTTCAACAACAAAATAGCTTACCTTTTTTTGAATGACTATTGGTTCTTCTTCCTCAGAATCACTCTCCATAGTTTCTAACAAAAAACATTAAGGATTAAGGGTACAGCAATCCAGAAACCTTTGCAATAAGAGAAATATATCTCAAATGTGGCAGATGAACAAACTTTGGCTGAGACAAGGTTAAAGGTCATACCATGACTTAGCATACCTACACTCCTCAACCAATGATCCATCCAAGAATTAACTTTCTACACCTTACAGTTCTAAGATTTGGCCGACAAGATCTTAAAGGTCAATTCAAGGTCGCATCATGATGTTGCACACCTACATCTCCAGCCAGTGCCAACTTCCTACGCCTTACAGTTTCCGAGATAAAGCCTGGAACAGATTTCAAAGGTCAAGGTCACTACAGCAAAGTCAAAGGTCAAATCAAGGTGACACCATGATGTTGCACACCTACACCCCCAACCAATGTCCCTAACCAGTATTAACTTCCTACACCTTACAGTTTCCAAGCCAGAGCCCACACAATTTTAAAGGTCAAGGTCACTATGGTATGGTCAAATCAAGGTCATACCATGACGTTGCACACCTACACTACCTAACAAATGCCATACCAAGTATCAATTTCCTGTCCCTTATGATTTCTGAGATATAGGCCGGACAAGATTTTCAAACTCAAGGTCACTACAGCAAGCCTTGGTCATATCAAGGTCACACCATGACATTGCAACTTGCACACCTTCACCCCCAACCAATGTCCCTGCCAAGTATCAACTTCCAACACCCTACAGTTTCTGAGATACAGCCTGGGCAAACATTTTCCTGCCACCCACCTACCCATTAAGACACCATGGGTTAAAAGTATTAAAACACTGCCCACACAGCCCTTAAAGGCTATGGGTAAAAAAAACCTGTTAATATATTTTATTCACATTAAGAAACTGTGTATGTTTAAAGTCAAAGAAATTCATAAATAAAGAACAAAAGTGATTATGACCTGCTGCCTCATAGAGACATTGTCTTACAGACTCTGTCCAGGGCTCTTTACTTGCTGAATTTTAACTTGCCAGAAGTGGCTTATTGTACACAGAGATGTTTATATATCAACTTTTCCTGAAATATAAAATTATAATCTGTAAGATTACAAACATTGCCTCCAAAGATTAACCTGAATACCTATAATCTGAACATACATATCTACCAAAGAAATATGATTCTTTATATTCACATTGTGTGCATAACATAAGATATTACACCTCAACTTCTTAAAGGTTTTGTCACTTGATAAGTGACAACTGACATGTAATACTTGGTTTAAAAGTTTTATACAAGTAAACACATGCTACTAACCTTGGAGAGCAACACCAGGAGATGGAACCGCTTCATTTACCTGCAAGTAAACATTAAGTACTTTTAACTAACTTGAAATTATACCCATCACTGAAATATATGTACAGGATATCCCAAAGCAGTATTTTCACATTCTGTATGAATGTTCAGTGTTAAACGAGCTAGAAGTACACCTGTAATTATATCCTAGACCTTTTGGCATAAAAAAGTCTAAGGTAAAGCCCAGGTAACTGCTTCTAACCTCAATATGGCCCATACTGGTGGTGAGAGTGATAAATGGTCATAGACGGTCTTCAGAAATTATCATATAACAATGGTCAAATGGTTCAATCAACAATACAACACAAACCAAATGTCATGGTAATAATTGTTTAAGCACATATTTACTATTTAGTTTGTGTAATTTTGTTACATTACTTAGATTTGAAAAGCTTTGAGCACCGTTTATCTCAAGGACCATTAGTGTACGTGCCCCTGACTGGGGTAGGTCGTCTCCAAGTGCTCTTGTTTTAGTCAATATTCAATGAGTTGAATGAGTTTTCTTTATGACAACGCAAATGGTCAATTGTGAATATCAAAACGAACACAATAAAAATTATCAGACATATAAAACCAAAATTAAATTCCCAAGGTCTCGGGTTCAAAGTGACTGCACATTCATTCTAAAATATTGTAAAAATGTCCTCCAAAAACGTGGCTAGGAGCTTAATGAACAAAACCGTGAATATATCAAAAACACATACATTGGCTATACATATATAAATATTTAAGTTCATGTCAATCACCATCTACCAGGCAAACTGCCAGTTGTTTGACTTTATTGAAACTAAATTAAATGTGCCATAATTTGTGTCCATCCATTTGAATTCAAATATGTAATGTATAATTCTACAATAAATTTCAACTGTGAGCAAGCTTTATCCTTCATGAACCAGAATTCGGTCCATCCTACATTCTGGTCTAAACGGTTTTAATGTTGGATGTATGCATGTTTTTGTACAAAAATATTAAAAAAAATTGTATATTCTCAAACGGCGAGGCTCTCAAACCGTAATAATTGGTTCACCAGACCTACAGAGTACAGACTATTGATCCGTTTGTTTTGTAGATGTACTGCCTCTAATACAGTGTGCATTATGACAAAAAACAGTTGTCAACTAGGTTCCCACAGACATTTGACAACTGGATTCAAGGTCTTTTCAAGGATTTTCAAGGTCAACAACAATAATTCTCAAGTATATATATGTTAAGGCACGGCCTCCTTTACCTCCCATTCTAGCCATCTGTTCCTCCCACAAAATTCTTTATTGTCACATGATTTTAATATTTTATAGACTCATAACAATGCTAGTTAACACATCTAATAAATTAAGTAATAATATTTTATTAACATAAACTTTGTTCAGACTAGATCATACTTACTTTGCTGAGTCTGCCATAGCCATAAAACTATCTATGCAAAAGTTGGACAATAACAAATTCAAGGGCTTTTCAAGGATTTTATTCAATTTCGGCCAAATTCAAGGACTTTCAAGGCCTTGAAAATAAAGCAATTTGAAGCAATTTTTTTTCAAGGATTTTCAAGGATGTGGGAACCCTGGTCAAGCATTCAAGTGTGAGCTTTCTGTGGGTGTATGTGCAGATGGTGTAGTACTTTATGTGTGAGTGAGGGGGGTCTTGCCAGTATACTTTACTTAAAACTTAAAGCCTATGTGTTGATTGTGTCATATGCTACCATTTTTTTCATGGTTTCTTCAATGTTGGGAGAGTTCATTACAGATTAAAAAAATTCCAGTTAAAATATTGTACAAGCCACGGTTTAATTATAGCATTACAGGTTCAATGTAAAACTGTACAAATCATGGTTTAATTAGCTTTATTGAACCGTGAAACGGATCACGGGTCAATATCCTCTAATGTAGGAACTTCACCTGTCCTTTTTCCATCACCTGTACCCTAGATCTTTTAGTATAAAACAGTATCCGTGTCCGTGATGAGGAAGGAAAAAATTTGTTATTCACGGACACAGGCAGCTAGTACACTGTTTTAAGTAGAAACTACAGGTCCTTTTTTCTTCACCCATATCCATGTCCGTTATTACCCGTATCCATGATACCCTAGATCTTTTGGTATAAAACAGTGTACTAGTCTGTGTCCGTGAAGAACAATTTTTTTCCTTCCTAATCACGGACACGGATGAGTTCACTGTTTCATACCAAATGAGGTAGGGTATCACGGATACGGGCAATAACGGACACGGGTTAAGAGAAAAGGACGGATGAAGTTCCTACCTTATACAAAAATATCCATGGTATCACGGGTAGAGGCAATAACGGGCACGGATACAGGAGATGAAAACAGGACAGGTGAAGTTCCCGCTTAAGTGTGGCGAACCTCTAATAACAGTTCAGCAGCCACTTCGATTCTTAAAATAGAAGTGTTGATTGTTACGTATACACACGATTTTGTTAAGGCAGAGGATATTTACACCACCGCTGTGTACGCAATGCCGAAAAGTCGTCTTATGTACACCACCGCTGTGTACATAAGCTACATATGGTTCCTTATGTACACCACCGTTGTGTATATTAGCCAGATAATGTCTCTTATGTACACCACCGTTGTGTATATTAGCCAGATAATGTCTCTTATGTACACCACCGTTGTGTATATTAGCCAGATAATGTCCCTTATGTACACCACCGCTGTTTATGTAAGCTAGATTGAATATCTTGTGTACATATGCAAGGTATTTGGGATATTTCGTGTACCACTAAAATGTAGGTAAGCTAATGTACATGGTCTTCTACACCACCTTATTGTGCATGCTATGTCAGTCCCCATAGAAATGGGATTAGTCTTCCCCACTATTGTACTGTGGAAACTAAATTAAATTTCTTATACACACCTTGTTGTGTACCCAGCCAGGTAAAATTTGTTACATAATTAGCCTTTTGATCCCCACAGGTCGAATAGTTGTGGCTTAACTTGGGTTGGATGACACTTAGATGACAAAGACAGTGAAGATGTGATTTTTTATTGTTTCATTATTTATTCATTATACACATGGAACAAGAATCATACAAGTAACATACATTACAAATGTACCAGGTTCTAATGGCATGAAAGCCTCTACACACAGCCATCTACACACCTTACAAAAAGTGATATATAGCAAAAATAAAAAAATAAAACATTCTTTTTAAGATTCGATATTTCTCACTAAATACATATCCATGGAGAGTAAACAGGACAATGTCAACTTGTTTTTGGCCTTTCTGTTTCAACTTTATAAGCATTAATCAAATATATTCTTGTAAAAGAGAGAAATTGCATTTATTTTCGACCTTTATTTTCAAACTAACACTGATAAAACAGCTTTTGTTTTACTTTATATTATTGCAGTGTATTATTGCATTACTCGACAGCCGTGGTGTACATAAAGAACTGAAATACCCTTATGTACACAGCCGTGGTATAAATATTAACCAGTTCGTTTTGGTTAAACAAGAAAAATACACTAAAATGTTTCAAAATTGATGGCTAAATGATACTGTCCACTTTTTGCAATAGACTGGAAATAGGTAGAACAATCATACATTGTCGTAGAATGCAAAGCAGTACACGGCTGATGATTAATATGACCATGGCTGTTGAATGGGACCTAAAACACCACCTTGACTTTTAACAGACTCTGCAGTCTGATACCTGTATGATGCAAAATTACCTTCTCTCTCGAATCTGAGTCATCGGAATCCATTATACAAATGAACAATATTACTTCAAAATGAAAAGCACAAAATATGTCCTTGAAAATAACTTTATATTATATTTTTCTATATTTCCACATAGGTAAACAAAACATAAACAGTTTATTTTTCGCGGGAAACCCTTTGCAGACAAAATAGGTTTATAGATTTCCGTTGTTTAAGATAAATATCTAAATTCAGTTTCAAGTATATTTTATTAGTAAAATTTAAGACTATTCTAATATAATATAAGAAAAAAATTTTCTTCAAGAGGTATGAAATAATTATTTTGTTATATAACTTGAAAGGCTAAATTATCATATGACACCAGGAAGCTGGTCCATATCATGTGATTTCATGTAGGCAGGGGGTTTCTCCACTTGTGGCTGTGTAAACAATGAGATGGCACTAGTGCAGTACCATTTGATTACTTTATATGTCATCGAAATATAAGTATTGTGAGCTTACATCATTTGTTTTTTGTGCTGATTGGCGCCGATTTTATGTTAAATTTTATTATCGCCCATTTACCCCCCCCCCCCCCCCAACTTCTGTGTACGAAAGATTTATACAGTTTGGTGATCCATGGGGGTTTCATGCTATTAAAATGTCCACTGGCAGTAAACACTACAGCAAATAAACTTTCAATCTGACTTTTTTTTCAGTGAATGGAAATTTGTATATATAAGTCAAGTATCCTTGATTCGAGGGTCTTAATGTTTTTGGTGTACGTGCAACTCGCTGACACAGGAAGTCGCTGACACTAACTCACTGACACAACTCGCTGACAATATGCAAATTTTATATGGCAGGTTATACAGACGGTTACCCAGATAGCATGCCGCCGTCGGACCGACGTTGGCTGTTGGTCGCAAGGTCGGCAGATTTTGCCGACGTTGGGCCGACGGCTGCCTGCCAACCCCAACTCTGGTTATATGTCTATACATTTTGCTGACGTTGGGCCAACGGTGGATTTTTATTCAAGATGGCGGTGGGCAATAATAGGGGATTTTGTGAAACTTAGTAAAAAATTATTTATAATGGTATATCTAAAAATCATATTTCAGTGAGCCCACAAATTTTAGCCAACTATTTCATAATTTTAGAAATAAAAATAACATTCTCATTATAAATTCACACTGAAAAAGTTATTTGTGGACAATTTGATTGGTTGATGCTATACAATGAGTAATTTTTTTCGGTGGCTTGCCGACGTTGGGCCAACGTTGGGCCGCCGGTCAAAAAGCCGTTGGGCCGACGTCGGCAGCCATCGTCGGGCCGACGGATGTGCCGACGTTGGCCCGACGTCAGCATGCTATCTGGGTAAACTCGAGAACTCACAGCCATAGAACCCAGGTCATTAATATTCATGAGAAGGTATGAGGTCACGGATTTCCCCTGTAGTTTCCTAACAATATTTTATAAAATGGAAGCATAGACGAAGACTTTAAACTACAGAACTCACGGCCTTAGCACCCAAGTCATTATTATTCATGAGAAGATATGAGGTCACGGATTTCACCTGGATTTCCTAACAATATTTTATAAAATGGATGTCTCGACGAAGATTAAATACTTTAAACTAGTACAGAACTCATGGCCATATGCAAATAATATAACGTATATATACGCACGTACATATTTCTTGTCAGCGAGTTGTGTCACCGAGTTTCCGTTAGCGACTTCCTATGACAGCGAGTTGCACGTAAATCTTGTTGATTCGAGTATTGCCGTTTTTCTTGGATATACGAGCATCTATTTTCACTTTTTATAACATGAAATGGTGCTTTGATGTTTATAGTTTTATAAAATACTAGTACATCCAAATTGCTGCAAAATAAAATATTTAGACGTGAAATAAGCTCGTAACTAAAACGCTAAAACTCGCGAATCACCAAGACGTAAGGCTAATTGTATCCAACACAACATAATTTTTTTTCTTAAATTGTAATTCATATTTTGAAGCCCAAAAGATTTTTTTTTTAAATTCTCATCCAAATATAAATTTAAGTACATTAATATATGTATCACAGAGCCATGATGTCATGGAATAACAACGAAAACATAATTTTCTTTGCTAAGTTTAAGCATACATTTATAACATGAAAATCAATGTGCCAAGTACCAATCACCTGTAAACTTGATTTTCAGTAATATATTCACTAAGACTTCAATCATAAATAAAAAGAAATATAAGTCACAGCAAAAATTTAGACTATTACAGTATAATTTATGTAGAAACCCATAGAAAACACAATGCACGAAAACTCCAATGACACGAAAACGCCACAGACGACCATACTGTATCACTGCTAGAGTACACAATGGCTGTGCATCCATGATTTATTTCACTGCTAGTGTACCCAATGGCTATATGTGTATGTATGCTACTGGCATACACCAATATCCAGTTAAGGCTAGTGGTGTAACGATTAGACGTATTGTCGATTAATCGTCAGTGACAGTATAGAATCGCGGTCGGTCACTGACGTTTTCTAATGATCGATTATTAAGCTTATACCTTACCTTTCCTGATTTATATCAATATCCACATATTTTAAAAATATTTTAGGTATTTTTACTTAATAAACTGACAGTTTTGTCTCGAATTTCATTGTTTATGTGTACCGCCATATTTACAGGAAGTGGGTTCTTTCGGTAGATTCTAAATGTCGAAACACCGTTATTCTTACCGGATTGATCTTTACTTTATCCCGGAAAGTGTTTTTAAAATAATAAACAATAATGGAGTAAAATAATCGATTATGGGTCGATCATTGCTCGGAAAAATGGACTACTAATCGACCATGAAAATTGGAGGCGATTCCCAGCACTAGTTAAGGCACTAATCTCTATTTTCCCAATGGTAATTTTGTCCACCCAAGCAAGATTTATATCATTGTCAGTCTACCCAATTAACAGCTATATAAGTCAGAATGAAATCACTCCAAGCACATCCAATGACTGTGTACACAAATGACATCACTGTGTGATTTATATCCCTGCTAGTATACCCAGCGGCTGTGTACAGCACTGGCATACCCAACTACCCTGTACCCAAGGCAGTGAACTCTGTGTTCCCAATGGTTGTGCACCCAAGATCAATAATGTTGCAAAGATAACCAGTGACTGTGTACACAAAATCTGTATCACTGCTAGCATACCCAACAACTCCAAATTTTTTACAGTGTACCCAATTTCTTGGCACCTAAGGCAGTAAACAGTATGTACTCAATGGTTGTGCATTCGATATGAGTATCTTTCACAGTGTCCTCAACAGCTCCATACCCCAAGGCATTGTGAAGTAATTAGTTTTTAAGGAAATTTTTCGAGTAGTCAGAATTGTACCAGGTTTTCACTGTGAAACAGCTCTGTTTGTGGGCAGAATAACTCGGTTGTTACATTTTGACAAAATTTAAAGGATATGAGAGAATTGAGCAGAGGAAGAAGTGATGGAAATTTGGGTAAGCCTGCAGTGATACAGATTTTGTGTACATAGCATACACAGCTGTTGGGTACACTATACTAGTGTACACAACCTTGGGGTAAATAACCATTCTGTAAATGGTACATATTTTTAAGTTGAAAGTGAGCCAAAATAAAGTTAATTTTATGACATTGTATAAAATGCAATTAAATGAGTACGGCCAGAAACACTGACATTTCATCAATTAGTACCAAGAATCAACAACTAATATGGTTTTGTAGTATATTGCAGAATTACCACCCCTTTCAACTACATCTAGAGAACCATGTTAAACTGTCACTTAATTAATTCACTCTAGTTGACAATAATTAACCCTGCAAAAAGTATTACCTAGCAACCATTTATCACTGGGTATGTCAGTTGAAGGACAGGGGTGTTTTGCACAATGCCTAAAACCACAGTATATACTGCCTGTAGTTTAAAAGGGGTATTACCAATCAAATTAATTATCTAGTTAAATCATGCTTTCGGTATATGGAATATAATGGGACCCATTTGTTAGGAATGCCTTCTATTGACCGGGTCCCAGTTCATTAGTCATTTCTTTTGAAAGAGAATTATGTGTTTCTTTAAAGGTTATAGCATATGTCATCATACATTTTCATGTAACAGTTTGTCAATTGAAATCTGACAGAAACTAATGAAGTGATTTTCAAAAATGCCAGTACAGTGTTCAGAACATAATAATGTTTATACAAAACTAATAAAGTAATTTTAGTCCTCGTTGGAAAAATGGTACTGGAAACTTGATGAAACTTGTGCCAATTCATGGCACCTTATTTTTGTATAAAATAGAATTATCCAGATTAAGTTTTTTTTTTGTTTTTTTTTTTTTTGGTTAATCTGCTTAGAGTTGTTTACATCAGCATAAGGCATGTGTTTATGCTTTAATATTTATTGTATTTTAATAAGGGTGTTATGCAATTGAAACATATGTGTTCTAAATTAAAGCTTAAACACGGTCTGACATCTGTTATACAGCCATACAGAGAGGAGAAAGATGCTGTTCAGATAATAGAAGACTCGTAAAGTGGAAGAGGCACTTCAGTGTAGAAATTACAGAACACTATTGTATTGGGAAAAGGTAAATAAGTTCATATAATTAAATATTTTGATTATTGAACTTTGGATAATTGGGGTTCTTCATTTCTTGTACACCAGATATTAAGATAGACCCTGAGTTTTCTTTTAATCAATTCCATGTTCCTTTATTCACCATATTATCTGAATCATACACTTTTTAATTTTGTATGTCATGCATATTTATATTTCACTAGGTACGTGAACCAACACCATGGAGATAAATGAAATGGAAACCACACCAATACTTCAGGATAAAACTGTACCCCATAAGCATAAAAGTACTGTCAAAAGGTGCATTACTGTAGAACCTGCTGCAATATTGTCTATAATTTACATGGCTGGTGTCCTGCCGTGGACACAACAGTATGTTTACCACCGACTTGGAGAAGATGAAAACTTAATTTCCATTGATAATCATACCCTTTGTCTTGAAGGATTGGAGTTCAATGACTCCACTTTTTTAACAGGACAAGATGTTCAAAGGAAAACAATTATGAAGTTAGCTTCATATAATGCTGTGTCTTTGCTTCCACTGTTATGTTCATCCATTATACTTGGAAGTCTCAGTGACCTAATAGGACGTAAACTTGTCCTCTTGATCCCAGTTATTGGTGCCTGTGCTCGTGTAGGAGTTACTAGCTTTGTTGTACTGTATAAACTCTCATTGAATTACCTTTATCTAGCAGTTATTTTGGAAAGTCTACTTGGTGGTCCCGTGGTCTTTTTAGGTGTAGTTTATGCATACATAAGTGACATTACCACTGAAGGTGAGAGAGCATTTAGAATCATTGTAATTGAACTTTGTGTTGCCATAGGTGTGATTGTTTCAATGATTGGCATTGGCATCCTTATAACATTTCAAGGGTTCTTCATTCCCATTGCTGTTCTCATTGGATGTTGTCTGTTAAATATCTTTTATATCTGTTTTGGAATTCAAGAATCACGGCAAACAAAAAATAATCAGAAAATACACACATGGTCTTTGACCATTCATCGGAACATATTCCTACTCTACAAAAAAGATAATGGAAGAGGAAGAAGATGGCGTCTCTTTGTGGCTTTGTTTTTATTTTTACTTGTGGCTGTCGGAGAACTTGGAAAAGTGGATGTGACAGTCTTGTATGTGCTGGCCTACCCATTCTGTTTTACACCAATTGCAATAGGTATGGTGCTATAATTAAAAAAAATTTTACACTTCTCACTGAGTAATTAACCAGTCTTTTAAAATTGAAGTGGCCATTGTATGTTTCTGCTTCAAATATACAAAGATATTTTGCACATATCTCACTTACAAAGTCAGTTCAGCTCCCTCATGACCGGCTTTGAACTGCTGACCCTTTCTATACCATATGTTGCATGCAAGAAATTGGTAATATTATATCAGTTTTCACTTTAAAGGCAAAATATAGTGCATAATTAATCACCACATGATATCATACAAAGCATACAACATATTTTGTTCAGTAGTATAATATGTGTTCGTATACAGCATTAAACTAAGTGGAGACATTTTGAGCATTGTATTTTTCAAACTTACCAACACAGACATTATTATTTATTTTCCATAAATATAATATTATGTAAGCTGTATGTTTGTTATCTACCAATATGAGTCAGTGACATCAAGTACAGTATTATACTTGTGTTATCACCCTTAAAAAGCCCCCTAAAGGTTGGTTGATCTTTTTGCCAAGTTTTTGGTCAGAAGTTTTTATAAAAGCCATTTATATTTAATTTGCACAAAACAAGTGGAAATAAACAATTTGTGGTCCAGTTGTGCCATTTTATGGCTGGGAGCAGTAATGAGTTATTTGCAAACCCATTGAAAATTCCTAGATGAGGCATAGAAAATCCCCAACATACAAGTACCCAATACAATACCATTTACAAATGCAATGTTATATTCTGTTATTTTTTATTGGTTCTCTTTTTAACAGGTATATATGCTGCTCTAGCTTTTCTGTCATCTGGTATTGGGGCCGTGGTTATTACTAAACTACTACAGAAGAGGTTGCATGAAATGGTATTTTACATCATTGGGTCCATATCAAGTTTAACCAGCTGTATCCTTCTTGGACTTGCTAGATCTACACTTTTAATATTCATTGGTATGTATCTTAGATGCTTTCTGAGAAAAAACATGTATTGCATAAATAAGATATACTGATATTGTACTCAGACTATGCTCAGAACTACAGCCTTTTTAATGTACTATAGTATAAGTATGGGTACTATATCTTTATGAAAGTTTTTATATGGGTAGGACCTGGCCAAAGGAAGTAGTAATTAAATTTTTGAAAGATCTGGATCATATTCTGGATACAGAAAAATCCCAACTTTTCAAAGGTATAATTTTCAATGTATTTTCAAATACTTTGGCTTTCTGGTTAATATTACTCTAAAGGTAATGAGCAGATCTGTATGAAATTTATGATGTGGGTAAACGAAAAATTGATTAAATTTTTGTAAAAATCCTGATCATAATCTGGATACAACAAATTCCAGATTTTTCAGAAATGTCGCTAGCATAGGTCTGCACTAAATGAGTGCTTTTTAGTTATGAATTGTCATTGATTTTTTTTTACAGATTTTTGACAAAATTTTAGAATCTCTCAATGTTGTAGACTCTGGAGAGGTAGAATCGGTTAAAACTTAAAACCATATTAAAGGTTAAAGAGGAATCGGTTTGGATCTCCAATGCTGTATTTTTGTCAGTATAAGTTAAAGTTGGTGGCATGTAGAATAAAATAGAATAGAAACATTAATATAGCGCAAAATTGATGCAACATCCTGTAATGCGCTTGAGGCAAGAAGGGAAAGTCGAGGGACATGCTGGGTCAAAATCCAAATTTAGCGCCGCAAGGGGAGATGTATGTAGAACCATATTCTGTAAATGTGGAGGTTTTAGTTACACAGACCCAGTTTTGCTTGCAAAACAACTCAAAAAGTTATGGTTATATTTTGATAAAATTTTGAAGAAATATTAACCATGGCAGAAGGAACAGATGAGTAAAATTTTGGTGGTTATCTGGATCACTTGATCCAAATTTTTCACTAATGTCTTGTAAACTTTGTAACCTACAAATATGTATTACACATAATTAGAAAAGAATTTTTAACTCGAATTTGCTCATGTTTATTGCATAAAAATCCATGCAGAAATGATATTGCAATGTTAAAGAATCAAGTTTTTATATTCACTGTTGCTCATGCCTTTTGACAGCCGTTTTCACATTCTCTCATAAAATATTAATTTTATTTAGCCCATAAATTATACGTAATGGTGGATAATAAACTTTTAAGGTAAAAAAAATCCCTCATTAGACATATACAGAAAAAACATCCTTCCATTTTCAGCATGTCTAGCAAATGTGTTTGGAAGACTTCAGATGGGAATGCTTCGGTCATATCTCTCTAAGATAGTGGAGGAGAAGGAACTTGGTATGTCTGATATTTTGTGGTTAGGAACAAAGTTTGTAAATAGAAAACTAGTTATTTTCTGGCTGAAGCCCTGTTTTGAAATAAGAACCAACAACCGGGTTATAAAATTTTTGGACTAGTTGTTCCTTTTTGACCTTAAATATAAATATTTTGTGTAGTCTTTTCTTTCAAACTCTAAATTTCAAAACCAGACATTAACCAGTTATTGCCTGTTTTTGAAAACCAACAATCAGTTTTGGGAAATTGATACCAATTGCAAATTTATCAGAAACCATTTGTTACAATTTATCGTAAATTTCCAAAATAACGCCCAGGTTCAAATAAACACTTGGTTCAAATTAACGTCTGGTACCATGCAAGCACACTGTTTACAATTTATAACACTGTTTTTTTGTATTTCAAAAGAACGCCTGGTTCAATTTAACGCCTGGTCTGATGCCATTTGAAAATAATTAACGCCCGGGCCATATTTTGAAAAAATACGGTAATTAAATAACCATGTCAAAGTGGGGAATTAAGTTCTTTTTTACAGGTAACGACAAAATGTTAGTTAACGCCACTTCTTACCATGACCTGAAATTGACCTGATGACCACAGACCAGACATGGGGTAATGTGTAATTCACTGTAATGCATTACATTTTACCAAGTAATGTGGTAGCGGTTAGATTGCCCGCCTTCAACCTCTGAGGTCATCAGTTTGAATTTCGGCCCGGGCGCTTCATGTTGGAAAGTTGGTAGTTACTTGCTGATGCCCGGTGGTTTACAGTGCATAATCTTGACCAACTAGTATGACCTGGTTCTGCCACCCGTAAACTACCCGTCGCAATATGACCCTGGCTGTTGAACGCATCGTAAACCAAAAAATAATGTGTGTAATGCAATGTTTTTAATTTAATGTAATGGATAATGTAATCCATTACATCTGAAAAGTAATGCATTTTTCAGTTACATTTGCATTACTTTGGCATTACGTTAATTATATGTACACACTTTTAAGTATAAATAAAGACCTTATTTATTAAATGATGGGGGTAAAATTGCACAGAAACATAGATTTGGTTCCTCGATATGTCTACTCATATCTAAATATTTTTCTAAAAAGAAAGCAGGATAAAAATATGGTTGTTCATCTTACATTAACCCCTGGAGTCTTAACACACCTACACAATATATTTGACCGTGTCAATTACACTTGCAAATTCTTTGAACATCAGGTCACATCAGTGAAGTTTTTTTTTTGAAGAATTTCAAACATCCCTCCTAATAATCTACCCATCCTCACAATAGAATTCCTCAATGTGCCTGAGCAAAGAGTAAATCATTTATGTTAAAGCAATGTCAGAAATTATGAATACACAATAAAGTGTGTCACCTTTTCAGGTGTCACTCGTATTTTCTTCATTTTAGGAAGGATAGATTTCCTGACATGTCATGTAAGAGACTTATGTAGGCTAGATGCAACAAAACTGTGTTTAATCATTAGGTGATAATCTAATAAGGACAGAGTAATAGCATATTGCTTACTTTTGTGCCTCATTTGTTTGCATGTACAAAAGCACTCATACTACATTATAAATTCTATTCTCCCTATAGTTCATGACTGTACTCTATGAGAAATACTCCTGGGGTTGTATTTACCAAATTTCAGGCTTAATTTGGCTATATATATTCAAAAGATAAGCTTCAGACTTGGCTAAGACCTTTGGTAAATGTGGCCTCAGTACCTCTGTTAGCAGCCCCATGTGACAGAGCACTCAAGCAAAATGAATTCTGCAATCAAGACTTAGGCTGCGACAACAGATATTCTTGGCATATAGAAAATAACAACAAACAATTTATTTCTTTGCACTTGCTGCTTAGTCAGTTTTGAAATTCGGTATTGATTTAACCTGCATTGAAATACAGACTGGCAACTTTTGCTATGGACCTGCAGTATTTTTGAGTTGCGGCTCCAGTTGACGTGGATAGTTTTCTGGTGAACTTTTTACTTTGCACTTAAGTGTAAAATTACCGATCTTCACGCTTTACTTTGTCATATAAAATGTATTTTTACCATTCTTCACACATTAGTATGTCATGCAAAATCTGTTTTTCAGGTATATTGTTCACCAGCATGGCATGGTTAGATCAGGCTGCTATTGTTGTGGGTTCTGTGGTCTTCAATATCATCTATGCAGGAACTCTGTCTCTTCACAGTGGTTTCGTGTTTTTCTTCATAGCTGGGCTTTTCTTTGTTGGGATCGTTATTGCAGGGTATGTCAGTTTTTTATGCTTTGAGCTTTTAACAACCTCGGTCCATGACACATTTTTGGAGTGTTCTTTTGCCTGGCTCTCCAGCTACTGGTGATTTTCTTATTTGCAACCAGACGGGAGATAATAAAATACAGCATCAATGTGCATGCATGTGTTTGGTGTGTATGTTATATTGGAATCTGATTTGTACTTGGCCCAAAGATAGATGTCCAACTCATGGCAAAATTATTATTTAATTGCGTAAAATACCATTACTTTATCCTCACTATTGCTGTGTTGCCACACGACCAACTCAAATATTTTTAAAAGAAATATCATATATCATCACCCTTGCCCTTATCTCTGCAAGAGGGACAATAATTATGTGAATCCCAATCTGACATAAAATGTCTACATCCAGGAGCTTCTTTGCTAGATTTCTTCACATGAACTTCCGCCATTTTGAAAGTGACACACAAAGAAATGGTACACTCATTGGTGATGTAAACTTTCCGATGACCAAAATAAATATGAACTTTATCAGGGAACTAGGTACGCAGAGCATGCGGTCCACTTATGTGCGGCAAGTAAATACCAATAAGAATATTTCTTTAAAAATTATTCAAGTTGGTTGTGTGGATGTTTGCTCTCGCCAACACATAGCAATAGTGAGGATAAGGTAAGTATTTAACTTACAAAAAGTTAAATTACAATAAAATTTTTACAGTTTGTTCTGTAGACAAGTACAGTTTAGCACTGATATTTATTTAAACATTTTCCCTTCAGAAATTCCCACCTTGGCCTGTAGCCTAATCAAATTATCTCAACTCCTTTTCTGTAGCTGGATGGGAGATATTTAGTCCAGTTTTTGTGGTATGCGAGTATGTTATATAGCGTTCAATAGTAATGCTGTCCCCCTGGTCAATGGCCAGTAAAATTTTCTAAGGACTTTCATAGTTTAAAAGTCACTGGCCCCTTTTGCCAGTAGATTTTATTTAACACTTTCACTCGAGATATTGAATAAAATACTGTGCTCTTATTTCTCATAATTAATGACCACCACAAAATATATAGGTCCAGTAGATATAAGTGTTACTAGCCCAGTGGTCCAGTGTACATTTCCCTGTTAGTGTTGAACACTGATGTTATATTAAATATAGGGTTGAATTTTTCTCCTGCCCCTAAATCAATAAGATATCAACATTATGATCACTGTGAAGTTTGAAAGAAAACTTAATTAAAGCACCTTTAAGGTTATTTGTATATAATATCCACATAAGTAAATAATTTGAAAAAAAAAACAGCCTGTAAAAATATAAAAAGCAAGTGTTTTTCAAGTTTTCTCAAAAGTTGGGCCGAAAATACCCTAAAGATGTTTTGAACTCCCAACTTTTTGATTGGCACCAAAGAGTTGTTCTAACAGATATAATCCTGCACCATGCTCACTTGGAATCTGTCACACCATATTGCACAATACGTTACTCAAACTTAGTTTGTGATGAGCTTCTCGGACAAAAATGGACATATCCCAACCCTCACATGGTAACAATTGACAATGTAAGGTCTCAGCTACATCATTATTTCAGTCACACTTTGGTGACAAAGTTATACTGAAACCCCAAAATATCCTTAGTTATGCCCATGTGTTCCTGGTAATCTACGGTATTAGATAGACATGCAATACCAGCACATCAACAGTACTTTATATGTATGGTAAAACAGTATAATTTACGCTTCACTGAGTGGCAGGCCGTTAATGAGAGTGCTGAACTATTAACGGCTCACCTCCAACGTCATCAAGTATTTGATTACAAATATTTTACTCTCACTTCAAATTTGAGATCTACGATATCTCCCTGATTTCTGCATGGATTTTGGTCAAACAAAGACGAAAAGAAGCAGTGTATAAATATCTTTATAATGATATGTGCAATATATTAGTAGGTTAAACAGTTCTGAAAATATTCACCAGAAAAAAAACGGAAATTATTTACAGAAAATGAGCAGACACATACACCCTTTGTAACTGTCATTGTAATGTTAATAATAATATCATTTATGAGATTTTAGATGAATAATAATGACAAATGCTGATCTAATAATAATTATGGTAATAATATGATTTTGCAGGGGCATTATGGGGCTGTAATGATTCATGGTGTACTGTTTTGGTACTGTGATTTGAGCTCGTCTCTAGTTGTTTGAAACAGCTACCCACAAGGCAACATGGGTCAACGAGTAACAACGATAATTTACCTTTTTATGTTTTAATTGATTTAGTGACATTGTAGGTATGCATTATATGATAGGAGATAGAGATGATTAACTTTTATGGACATAGTATAAGTACTGCAATCAAGAATACTTTGAAGAATTTTGTTGCATTGTAAGAAGAGTTTTTGTTGGACCTTGGAAAAGATTTCAACTCTGGAAAATAATCTTCTAGTCCTTTACATTCACAAGTTATGAACCTTTTACATTTACAAAATTATGTATATTCATGATGTTCAGTGCAAACTTACTGTTTCACTTTTACTTAACTACTTATTTATGTATGTTTATATATATAATCTCTTCAACTGTTCTTTGTATTTACAGCATAGTTGCCATTATTGAAGCCAAAGTAGAAGATTAACACATGATGACGAAAGCTTCCATGCTTAACCAAACAAACGCAAGTTTTATAAAGAATAAATTATAGGAATAATCTCAAAACCATGGCATATGCAGAATTTTACCATGGTTTGAGGTTGATACTCTTGAAGGTGAAGCCTAACATGACAAACTATGTAACCTGATTAATTGTTACAAATTTTACAGTAAGCCTATACTTTATCCATTATTCTTTGCAGAGGATTATTGTTGTAACAACCAAATGCCTGAGTTGTACTATTGGGCTATTTGTTGTAAAATCTCTGATAATCCCAAGATTGGAGTCGGCAATTTTTATGCTAACATGGCAGTATTTTGTAACGTTATAAATACTATAACACATTTTAACTACAAAAAAAACCAGTCTGTTTCATATAATTTCACTTTACAGGGATTGAGCGATAATTCTAACCGTAGAAGTTACATGGATTTTACTCCTGAAATACTGTATTTCCTCGATTAGCCAATCAGATTCACTGACACAGCCTTATCATGGTAGAATATAATATATAATATATTTCTTTTTTTCTAAGTATATTATAGGAATAATCCCTGACAAAACCATGCTATTCACAGAATTTTACCATGGTTTGAGGTTATAAGTCCCGGAGGCGAAGCCTGACATTATTTTGTGAGGGATTTTTTTTACAAATTTGCCTCACTTATTTTGCCTCACTCTGTCTCATATCACCCATGGTCACATTATCGCCCGTCCCCAACTTTGTCAGTCATCTGAGCACAGGGCCCATGGCAGGCAAATTTGAGTTTAAGCTGGAATTAAGCTTTGGACTGTTAATTTTAGGGATTAAATTTGACTTTGAAATTGTGTTTGAGATCGTTTGTGAATACCAACCCAGAAATTACAGATGACTAGGTGATTTTATTGCATTAATACATCCTATCCAATATACAATATGCTAAACCAGTCGGCGCAGACCGGCCCGCCAAACGTCAGAAAAAGACGTCCTGTGTTTCCACCGGCTGGCCGGTCCGTAGTACTGTGCACTCCCCAGATGGTGCCTCGTACTTCCTTCCTGTCTAGACAACCTGACGTCATAGCATCTTTTTCGTTTGGCGCGTTGTACTGTGCGGACGTGTTTTTTTCATCATCTCCAGAGTTTGGAGGAAAGTGTGCATTATGACGGATTTTCAACCTTATTTGCAAATATTTTATAGTAGAAGGGATATCTACATATCAAGCACGGATATACATTAAGAAATCTGCTGGAAACGCTCCCTAGTTGACTCAATTTAGTGTTGATGATAGGGCAGTAATCTACGAGAAATATGAAGGCAGCCATTTTCTAGTTTCCTCCCATTCAACATTCGTGTTGTTAGGGGCAGATCGACAATATTTAGAAATATAAGGGATATACTACCTATAAGGTATTTTTATCCGTGGTTTTTGTTTGAATGTACCTGCTGTAACCTTCCAGCTACAATCACCATAGTAACGTCTTTTCTATTACTACAATAGAAATCACGGGAAACTTCAGTCTACGTAGTTTTGAACACTGTAAAGAAGGAAGATGAGAAAGAGATGCATTCTTCATCTTCAGAGCGCACTGGTACCAACTTCTCTGCTGTATAGCATCAGTCACACCAGCCTAGCTCGAGTATTTAGTGTTTTTTCATCAGAAGCAAGAGATGAATTCTTCAGTTTTCCTCAGAGTTAAGTCACTCTCAGTCCCACCCTTGTGGACCCGGCACCTGTGTCGGTAGTAAGGGCAGTGGATGGCCAGGACACTGGTTTGAGTGCACAGCCGGCTGAGCAACCGACTTCAGACCGGCATCGACCAGGACTTTCATCTTCAGTGGGCACTGGTCCAGGCTTCTCTGCTTTTAAGCATCAGCTGACCGGCCAGCTCAAAAGAACGCGACCTCTGACGTCATATCCAGTCAGCCAATCGCGTTTCCTTCCAGCTAATCACGAAGCAGGTCACGTGTTTTCAACGACCAGGAAGATCGGAAGTGCGTTCTTTCAGATCTCACGTCTACTGTGATTCCAGTCCCTGCTTTGCAGACCCGACCTTGTTGTCGGTAGTGGGGTTTTGTGGACTGTAAAGTTGCCGGTAAGGCATCACACAAAGAACGCGAATACTGATGTCATATCCAGTTAGCCAATCGCGTGTCCTTCCGAACAATCACGAAGCAGGTCACATGTTTTCACCGACCAGGAAGGTCGGAAGTGCGTTCTTCAGAACTCACGTCTACTGTGATTCCAGTCCCTGCCTTGCAGACCCGGCTTTGTTGTCGGTAGTGGGGTTTGTGGATGAGCAAAATACTGCGCATTTGCATGTTTAAGTATCACAAAGAACGCCACAACTGACGAGCTCCAATCAGCCAATCGTGTGTCTTTCCGACCAGCAAGCTGGTCACGTGACACACCGAACACCAAGTGTTTCTAAAAATAGTTCACAAGGGCTTTCCCAGCAACTGTCAAATCTACATATAAGACGTGCGATTAAAGAAGTACTTTAATTAATGGAGGAAACCTACAGCAAGCTGAATTCAACACACAAGATAGTTGTAAAATTGATTTAGCAGCTGTTTTTTTTTATTACTGGCTACAACTAGTTTACAGAGTGTACCGGCTGGTACTGGCTACACAGCCTTGTACACTTGCTTCAACAACTCGTTACAGAGTGTACTGGCTGGTACTGGCTACACAGCCTTGTACACTTGCTTCAACGTATGGGTTACAAGTCTACAAACAGAGTGCCGGCTACACAGTCCTTACTGTACAGGGCTTCACCCCAACTGGTTACATAGAAAAAGCTGGCTAAATATAGACCAGTAGCTGTCTAAATTCATTGGTGACCCCAGCCTGCCAGTTTTTTGTGCCAGTTACAGAGACTTAACTGTTTACTGTGAATTACTGGTTATGGAGTCTTGGTACCAGACAGAATTGCCTAAGGTAGATTTGGTTACAGAAAACTCTTCGACCAATCAGTGGCCTTAGTGATATGACAGTGTCCCCAACTACTGTCAGGCAACCTTCCCTTATCACACCTCTCAACAGCCTGTTATTGGTGCTGGACTTGACTGGAGAGATAATAGTTTTCACCTTGACAAACACAGACCTGAATAACCAGCATGAAAGGAAATAGGCCTGAATCATAAAAAAAAAAAAAAAAAAAAAAGTGGTCGATAGTCAGACAAGTTCTTCATCATGTCCGCCCAAGGGTCAGCTATCTCAATTTCTTGTAAATGCTGCACCTTGCAGGATGCTGGCCTGGGGCAAGAGTCTTTTAAATGTGAAAAGTTGTGTCAGCCCCACCGGACCGGACCACAGCAAGAACAGAGAGACTGTTTTCTCGGATCATTGTCACCAGATCGGACCAGTGTCCGGAGGCCGGAGGGACAGAAATGTTTGTCAGACTAGCAAATGTCCCGAATGCGGCACACATCTGCCTGTAGGGCCCAGACTAACCCCGTTTCGGGACTTAGGAAGCCTTGGGGGGCTGGACCCTAGGTAGTACAAATGTTGAAGGAGGGCTACACTCTCCCTTTCCAGTCAAAACCAAGCTTGGCAAGGTCACCCAAATTATCAAATGCTATGCACATCTTCACAGGAACCTATATTGGTTAGAAGCATTACATCAGCTTATGGACAAGGAATATTGCAGTCGAGCCAGTTCAAAATCTCTGGGCTTCTTCAACCTTGCTTGGTTCCACCTTGCTTGGTTCCAAAACCACACAACCATTGGAGACCTATTCTAGGTCTGAGCAAACCAAACCTTTCGGAGACCATCAGGACCACCCTCCAACAATGGGAGTGGGTTACCTCAATAGATTTCAAGGATGCCTACTTCCATATATAGGAACAGTCCAGGACATATCAAATGTCATGTCTAGGGTCGGACATACCAGTTCAAAGCACTGTCTTTCGGTCTGTCCACTGCACCCATGGAGCTCACTGTAGTAGCAAAGGAGTTGAAACTGATGGCCATACACAAGGGTATAATAATCCACCAGTACTTAGACCACTGGTTGGTGAAAGCCACATCCCACCGGGGTTGTCTCCGGCATACACTAGATCTAGTGAAAATATGCCAAAGTTTAGGTTACCAGTTCGACCTCATGGCCGGTCGGGTCCGTCCAATACCGGACCATTGGCAGAACCTTCAGGACAAATACTATAAATACTGTCACTACCGGTTTGCCCGGTCCTGCAGTTCATGTCTGATAGGTTTACTAACAGCCACAGGAATGCAATTTCACCTAGGCCGACTTCATAGGAGACCCATACAGTGGCATCTCAAAAACAACTGGAGGGTACCAGAGTCACTAGAAAAGGTGATTCCAATACCAAGGTGTTGCACCTACATTTACAAGGGTGGTTGCAAGAGGACAATGTCCTTACAGGCCAACCATTACACCCAAATAAAACATGATCAGCAAATTTTACAGATTCATCAAAAGCAGGGTGGGGTGCTCACTTAAACGAACACACTGCAGGAGGCACCTAGTCCCTCCTGGAAAGCAAGTTGCATATCAATTACCTAGAACTCCAGGCAGTCTTTCCAGCCTTACAAGAGTTCCAAGACCTCTGTATGCACAAGATAGTACTTGTAGAGACAGACAACACCACAGTGGTGTCATACATAAACAGGGAAGGAGGCATGAGGTCGGCCCACTTTGTGCTTTACTATGGAGAATCTTGACCTGGTGCGCCAGAAATCAAGTAACTCTAAAAGCCCGACACAGGCTGGCTGAGTATGGTCGCAGACAAGCTATCCAGGCTAGACCAGACCACCCAAACAGAGTGGTCTCTCCTTCAGGAGGTCTTCCAAGCAATATGCAACAGGTGGCACCGGCCTCAACTGGATCTATTTGCCACAAGGTTCAACAACAAGTTGCCCTTGTTTGTGTCACCGGTACCGGATCCCCTGGTTACAGCAGTGAATGCGCTCAGTTTGCCATGGTAGGATCAGGAAGCATACACCTTCCCACTGTCGGCCATATTGGGCAAGCGGTGATGTTGCAGGACTCCCCATACAAGAGAATCATTCTGATTGCTCCGGGGTGGCCCACCATGCCTTGGTTTTGGGATCCAGTGGCCATGTCCAGCCAAATCCCACTGAGCCTGCCCAGTCTGCCCAACCTGTTGACACAACCATTCAATCAGATCCCTCACAGAAATCTGACAAATCTTAATCTCGATGCTCGGCTCCTAGAACCTCAGCATTTGAGGAGCAGGGCTTCGCTGAGGCTCCTCAAAAGGGACCAATCAGATCAGTCTATGAGGCAAAGTAGACCATTGTTACAAGTGGTGTGTCACTAATCAGGTGGACCTCAGGGTACCCCTGTAAAGTCAGTTGCTGACTTCCTTATGTACCTTATAAGGACAGGAAGATACAGCCCAGCACCATTGATGGTTACAGTTCAGCCATTACTGATAAACTGGGAAATTCACCAAGGACAAAAATCTCGCTCGTCTCCTGGATAGTTTCCACAGAGACAGACCCAAAGGCAGGAGGGGCATACCCTCCTGGAACTTCTCACTGGTTTTGCACCAACTGAATAAGGCTCCGTTTGAACCAATCAAGGAGGCCTCCTTGAAGCATTTGACCTTCAAGACGGTATTCTTCTTGGCCCTTGGGTCGGGCAAACATAGAAGTGAGATTCATGCTTGGCAAAACAAAAATATTAGACACCAATCCATGAATCCAATTGGTCAACGGTGTCCCTGTATCCATTACCCAGCTTTCTATCCAAGAATCAGTTGGTCAGGAGGGTCCAGACAGTGTGGCCCCAGTAGTTATAACAACCCTGGCCCCCGTCTCTGGATAGATCCCTCAAGTCTGACTGGTCCCCTTTTTTCCGGTTAGAGCGTTGCGCTACTATTTGGACAGGACCTCAGACCTCAAGTAGAATAAGGAGGTGGTTGTTTTGTCTCCTTTAAGAAAGGTTCCGACAAGACATCTGCCTCTATCTCCTCTTAGATCAAGCAGACTGTGATCCTATGTTATGAGCTCTCTGACCAGGAGGCCCACTCTTTACATCAGGTTAAAACCCATGATGTCAGGGCCTTTGCTGCTCCTAAGGTCTTCCAGTCGGGAGTCTCCTTAGATCCAATCTTGTCAGCCTGCCACTGAAGTCACATAATACCCTCACACAGTTCTATCTGAAGGGTGTGGCTTGGGCTGACTCGGCGCTTTACCGATTGGGCTCGGTAGTGGCTGCTCAGCAGATCCACAGGTGGCCCTTAGATTGAGGAGATTTGTATATATGTACATAGTATAAACATTTTATATATGTACATAGTAAACATATAAACATATATGTACATAGTAAAAATGTGATGTGCTTCCTTTGGGAGGTTTATTGACATTCTGGGACTGAACTCATCCCTCTCTTCCCCCTACCTCAGAGCAGGTCTGTTAAAAATGGGGGGGGGGGGCGACGTTGGTATAGCCCCGGGTAACCGGCTGTTGGTAACCGACCAAGGCCTTATAGGGTTTCCTGACCTTAAGGTCAATCCAGGCCTGGGCCTATAGGTCTCCTGACGAAGTCAGCCTAGACCATAGGTTAAAATTTATTATCATTTGTGAGTTCACATAAGTCCCTAGTAAGTTACCCACCGACCAAGCGGTAGTTATTCACCATATTGTCCATTGGATAGGATGTATTAACGCAATAAAATTGCAAATTTAATAAGTAAATTAAATTTTTATAAGTTAATACCCTATCCAATGGACACACAAGACCCTCCCACCAACCCCGCTATCAGCTTACTAGGGGTCTAAGAGGTTTAGACAATGAAAAAGATGCTATGACGTCAGGTTGTCTAGACAGGAAGGAAGTACGAGGCGCCATCTGGGGAGTGCACAGTACTACGGACCGGCCAGCCGGTGGAAACACAGGACGTCTTTTTCTGACGTTTGGCAGGCCGGTCTGCGCCGACCGGTTTAGCTTATTGTCCATTGGATAGGGTATTAACTTATAAAAATTTAATTTACTTATTAAATTTGCAATTTCAATGTAAAGAGATTCCGTTATCTATCTCGGTGACAAGCCCTTGAGCCCAATTCTACTAACGATTAGAATAAGAAATCTAAAATTCGCCAGGAATCTAAAATTCGCCACCTCTAAAACCTTAGTTAATTTTATGAAGAAAATGATGTTTTTGTCTAAAAATTGGTATTTTCAGTTCAAAAAGCCTTAATTTACTATACAGTCAACAAATCTCACCACAATTCATTTATTTTATTAGTATTTTCACATGTGGCGAATTTCAGATATGTGGCGAATTTTAGATTTCTTACTCTAGTTTAATCTAGCAACTTTATGATAATTGCAGCAACATAATAAAGTTACTTGTCAGTTTTTCTTTCAATGAGCAAGGGTTAGTTTGTTAAAATAAAGGATAAAAGATTAAAAAATTGCCGTGATTAAAAATGATTATTAGGTCGTGGGTGGACTAGTAGTTTGGCGTCCCTTAATAGGCAATGCTGAGGGCCTTCCCCAGTATGATCCTGGCTGTTTAATGGGACATAAAACTCTACACATTGAATATTGGACAGTAATTTAGCACAAAGACTAGTATGAAGACCTGCCCAAATTCTCTGTAAAAAATTCCAGTGTTTTTTTGTTTTTTTTTTGTTTTTTTTGGGGGGGGGGGGGGGGGGGGGGGTTTTTTTTTTTTTGTGATTCATAAACCTCTGTAATTTTCTGACTTTTCACTTCAGTGAAACCTGTACTTGCAGGATAAATGACAGAAATTTCATGCTCATTAACTTGGAGTCTGACAGGGTGGTCCCAAAGTTTTAGTCCTGTCTGACCCCTTGTGTTAACCGAGATTTTACACTCAGCAATGCAACTTTTTTACACGAGAGAAATGTTATATTTGTATAATTGGCAAATCTGACCTGGCAAATCTGATTAAACAAAAAGAAGGTACAAATCTCAGCACCATGTGTTTTTGTGAGATGACCATAATCTGTCATTTTATCTTTCTCGTGTATAAAGCAATATATAATTTATTAACTTTTGTTGAGTTGATTTAAATCAACATTTTCTCAGATATATTGTATTTTGGTAAATATCTACTTGAACATATTATACAACAGTTAAACCAACATGTAGATCTGATGTATATAGCTACATTCTTTAAATATTCCTTGTGTTTGTTGAAGTTGGATTTAGTTCTATTTGTACTTTCTATATTCTATGTTTAACTGCTTGTGTTCATCTTTCTGTGAGTGTATGTGTTGGGGTGTGCATTCATGTGTATGTGCACAAGAGTGAGTACAGGAGGACATTTGCCTTAAATCATATGTTAGGGGTGCACCTACAGGTTATAGTACAAGTGGACAAATTCTTAAGTAGAATTCTTGACAACTGACTTGAGTACAGTATTTTTCACTAAAATTTGATGCATATTATTAAACTTGCCTGGATAACATAAAAGTCGGCCATCAATAACATTTTGTAGAATTAAGCAAGCATATCCTTCTCATTATAAAATTATTGCGACTGTTGGCGATAATGTGTGTGTTTTTTAGCCAAGCAGATAAGAATTTCGAAGAATATTGATAAAGCATAATGTTAAGCCATCCCATAATTAGACACACAGCAGACTTCATAAAATTAAAAAAAAAAAATAAATGCAACATTTTAAAAATTTGTAAAAAATAATTTTTCTGTGGCTTCAAATATAATTTTTTTAGCAAGCACTTATTTGGTGTGATGTCAACGCATTAATACCCATGTTCGATTGCAGCGGATGTAAATGATGTCAGTGATTGGACGTGATCTTTTCTATTCAATTGCAACCTTTTTGCAACTAAAATCATTACACCAAGTGATCCTGCGGGGAAGCGTGATCACTTACATCATGATTTAAGTGATCAAAGTGATTTTACATTTTCAGGTTAAACTATCATCAGTGAACAAATGAAAATGGACCTTTTTTGTTATAATAACACCTTTCATAGTAATAATGCCAAAAATCCCATGCTCCTGCAGATTTAGTTTTTAATCGAGCAAGACCGGTTGTTAACATCAAGCATTAGACTGAGAAATGTTAAATTTGGCAGTGAGAACAACCATTTCTACGTCCTTGACTTTGGAGAAATTTCTTATACGTTTGTGACCTTGGTGACTACATTTGTCCTCTGGTCTCCTCTGATGCAAAATTAGCAGAAATTTAAATTATTTTGTCTTACCTTTAAAGGGTATTTCCCAGTAGTGACTTTCTCATGCTGTCGTGAATTCCACACTTTTTGTCCTACCCTGTTCAAAGTATGGTGTAACCCTGTCAATTAGAATCTTGGAATCTTAAGAGTAATAATCTCAGCGCTGCTGGTTTTTCTTTTCAAAAAGCTTTTTCTACTTTTATACTATAATGCATCTAACCTTTTTTAGGGACACTTTGTTTTTGTAAGCAAAAACATTTTTCTAGTTTGAATCTTGGAATCTCAAGAGTAATTCTACTAAAACCGGGATTCTAGGTAAAAAGATAAAACTTCTCATAAAAAGACCTCTCTGAGTAACTTATAATTACTTCTTTTTCAAATTAAATTATGCTTAAATGTTCTGGTGTTTGTTAGACATAAGGATATCTGTACCTGATATATATGCTCATGGACAGATGATATGGTCGGATGCTAACATGGACATGGACTTTCTTTTGGAAATTGGACTATCCCCTTTTTGGACATCAGCGCCTTAGTTTATGTCTTCATTAATTTGGTGCTTTATAAATACTTTATATGATTATTGCTACTACTGCTGTTGTTGCTGCTGCTATTGCTACTACTACCGTTTCATTGTACATATCAAGTTTGTTGAATATTTGATATTTGTGTTGTGTTTTCTTTTGAGCTGTTACATTGTTTATAGTTACATTGCCTTTGTGTACGTGTGAAACATGTGAAAATGCATTTTGCTCAATTGCATGTGATATATTTTAACAATTTTTTATATTGAATTTTGTTGGTTTTATGTATTTGCTATTGTTACTTAGTACTTAAAGGAATCTCAAATTCCATGGGAGGTTCATCTTGAATTATAACATTATACATTAATTTTTCTACTTTGTGCCCTAGAATACTTTGGACAAATATATGGTTTAGTTTTTACTTGCACTTGTATAGTTGTATAGATTTCTTTGTAAACCTTGCTGTTTGATATTTCATCTCGGTTAAAATAGAATTCTTAAATTGAAATTAATATCTGATTTACTTGCATTGAATTGACTGATGATTGACTTGGATTTATGCTCCTTTCAACACAATGTGTGGTCCAGAAATTGAAGAACAAAAACACATTTTGAATTGATAGATTTGCCAAAAAGAACCTTATTTTCGTAATCCATCTTTTCCATGTGTTTGGGGCATGTCTGTAAGTAAATTTATTACTATTCTTCTATTATTCACCACTGAACCCTTTGATGTGCCTAATAATTCATGTACCCGGACCCGGCTTATGTCTCCAAAGCAGGTCAGATATACCAGGTTCTACTCTATTTGTGGTATCCATTCTACTGTATATTGAGTTTATAGGCTGTATAAAACAGTGTTATTCTACTTGAATCTAGATTTTTACTGCTTTCTCATGCTTATGTGCTTTGGAAATTATTCTTTAAAAATCCAATTTCATCTTCGGAGCTTTAGAATCTAATGTTTAACTGTGATAAGCTAGTAATGCAATAAATCTTGTTCACTACATAATGGTTGTTTTGAATAGATTGAATTATATTTGCTATATAATGTTCATTTTTAAAAAGTAATCAACATTTTTGTTTGAAATATTTTGTTACTATAATATTGTTTGCTTATATTAGTTTTCTTTTAAAATAATTTGCATATTTAGAAAAAGTTTATGGTTTAATAAAGATTTAATAAAAGTGAAATAATGTGCAACATTTTTGCTTTAACTTTAGTCCTGAACTTTACTGTTTCCTTTAGATTTGCCGAGACTATGACCTCATCATTAATCCGCAAATGATCAAGTAAATATCCCTTATTTGAAACCATAATATATAAAAGACCATACACTGACTGGTAAAACAATTGGGCCAAGATCAGTGAATCTTTTGAGCATTTCAACTTTGATTTTTTTGCACTCCACCATTTACTTATTTTAATGGCACATTCAACACTTTGTAAGGGTTACCATATGGGAAGTTTGTTTGAATTTGTTACGATTCTGCTGTATGTATAGCCCATTGGCCCTGGGCATTTGTCATTAGCTGCCAGGCTTTCCAGTAAGAGTGAAAAATAGCATCGGAGAGGCCCGTACCCCACATTCTGGGGAAAGAGTTATAGAAGTAGTGGAAAAGTACTACACAAGATCAGGATACTTTCAGAGCAGTGTCACTTACATGAAGGTCCAAATAACGTTTAAGTAGAGAAAATAACCTCTGAAAGAAAGAAAATGTAACTATGTAACATAAAAGTATTGAAACTTGCAAAATTAATAAGTAAATTTATTTTTTATAAGTTAATACTCTATCCAATGGACAATTGCTGAAGAACTGCTGCTTGGTTGGCAGGCAAGTTACTAGAGACTTAAGTGAACTCATAAACAAAACGAACAAGTTTTCTAGGCCTGGGTTGACTTAAAGTCAGAAAACCCTATAGGCCTATGGTCGGTTACCAGCACCCAGTTACCGGGGAAACACTGATACCCCCCCCCCCCCTTTTTACCCCACAGTTAGCTGACACAAAAAGTTTAAATTCATTCAAGATCTCCTTTTGCTCAGTTAACACTGTACCATCTGATTTTTAAAGTTTTTTTCAATGTCTTGTTAATATACAATTTTGTGTTGTCACTCTGTGGCGTTGGCGTACACGTCCGTGTGAACAACTTCTCCTAAACTACAAGACCCAGAGACATGCTGTTTTTTTTAGGCGGGTTGCGTGTAACCAACCCGCCTATTAGATTGATGTGTCCGTCTGTCCATCCACATTTTCGTTTCTGGACTCTAACTCGAAAATGGTTTGTCCAATCGAATTCAACCTTGACAGGGAGATAGATCACCATCATAGCTAGGTTCCTTTCAAAATTGGTGTAATTCCGTCTGTTTGTTTTTTCCGTTTTTTGTCCATTTGTCTGACCGTCAACATTTCCGTTTCCGGACTCTAACTCGAAATCCATCAAAATTTCGGTTTCCAGACTCTAACTCGAAAATGGTTTGTCCAATCGAATTCAAACTTGACAGGGAGATAGATCACTATCATAGCTAGGTTCCTTTTGAAACTGGTGTAATTTCGTCCATTCATTTGTTATCTAGGCAATACCTTTCTGTGCTTGGGTCACAAGCTACAAACAAATGGGTTTTATGTACCTTTGATCCACCTCATTTGTGTAGGAGCCATTTGGTGAGATTAGCATTTTGGTAGGATGCATTCAGTGCACTCAGAATGTGATTTGCATTTGACACTGGATTTTTGATAATGTTTAAAATAGCTGCTACATCCTCTCGCTAGCTGTATGAAAAGATAAACACTGGAGGGGTGAAGGGTCGGGTGTGTGGGATGAACTCACAAGCACCTAGTTCTTGCCAGATACAAGGTCCCTGTTTGGAGGCATGAGGTCGTCAAGTGGAAAGCAAATTCACATACAACTGCACAGAAAGGTGTGACCTAGGTATACAGTAAGAAATCTAAAATTTGCCACCTCTAAAGCCTCTGTTAATTCTATGCAGAAAATGATGCTTTGTCCTAAACATGGTATATTTCCATTCAAAAAGCCTTGATTTACCATACACTCAACAAATCTGACCTCAATACATTATTTTTATTAGTAATTCCACATGTGGTGAATTCAGATATGAGGCAAATTTTAGATATCTTACTCTAGAAAGTTAATTGGTTGATAAAACAAGACTGCTATTTGTGTTTTATAAGGAGTGTGAGTCAAAGCACTCTGTTAACAGCTGTCTCCAAGTTAGAGTTCTTATCAGACAACCTGAAGATTAAGATTGCTTACCCAAAGAGTGTCAGATCTATCCAAAAAAGCACCAGATTAGGAAATATGCATACTTAGCTCTACCTCACACAACTAAGTGAAGTAGGGTGCAATATTTCATATTACTAAAATACAGTAGTGCATCTCCCCAAACATACTTAACACAAAATAATTAAGTAATATCATTTACTTATCAATAAGCACAGCTGATAAATATGGAAAAAAAATTAATGTGAAAGACTAGTAGAGCATTCAGGAATAAAATCTAGGAACATAGACTCTCTGTTTCAAAACAAAGGAACATAGTCATGCTAGTATCTGAACAGGTTACATTTAAGGCTGCAAAGATTCTTTGGTTACTCGGAAACGAAACGATTCAGTTCAATACTCGAGTCAAGAAAAGTGAACCGGCTATTCGAAAACAACTAAAAATAGATGTAAAATCTACTACAAAATTAAATTTTTTCTTTAAAAATATATCAATATATTTATATATTTTACTAATATAAGGTGTTTCCGTTTCAGTTTTTTATATTTTAAGCATTTGCAAACTTTAATTGTATGTGTAACAATGTTTTTAATAGACGTCAATTTTATATAACGTATTTCAAAGACGCCTCAAATCTCGCAATATAAAAATGGTTAATATTTTCCTATATTTGGCATTACAAATGCGTATTTTTTCCAAAATTCAATAAATTATCAAAATTCTTTTATGTTGTGTACCTTTTAACCATTTTATAAGGCGTGGTATATCAAAATATGATGCAGTTTATTTTGTGAGCGATAATCAAGCGATTAACCGAGTTCGAGTCGGTTCTTCTAAAATGAGTAATCGAGGCGCATTTTCGGACTCGTTTGCAGCCCTAGTTACATTCAAGAGGTCACTGAGATCATGCAATTCTCTATTATTTCCTGATTTTCTCTAAAACTCAACACAACAAAATCTGAGCAATTAAAACATGTGAGAGAAATGGTGGATGCGGAATATTAGGGGAATACATCCAATAGTCATTAATTGATTTGTTTACGGAGGTTCCTTTTTCACATTCATTCACGCCCATAATGTACAGGGGGAGACGGCCGTACGGACAAAATATTTAAAATATACGTTAGCAACGGTAGACAAACGTAATTTATAAACTTTATATACGGTTTACTTTGGAGAAGAATTCTTCAGTTGTTAATATATATAATATAAATATTTGTTACTTCTATTCCAATGCTTATAAAAGTACTGAATATATACAAAGAAATGAACAGTACCTTTCTGCTGCAGGGACAGTCCAACGGACATAAACAAAGTCACATGATTATTCTCTAAATATAGAGAGTAGAGCATGAATTATTTCAAGTTAATAAAGTAGACACCAACTTTCCCTGCTGTATGTGATTCAGATGCAGGAAAACACATCATCAAATAAATGAATACATTTGAAGGTTACTATATGTATTTATTGAAGGATATTAAATAATCTTCACAATAATTGATAATGAAATACAGTTAGCATGAATTCAATTCAGATATTTTTTTTTGCAAATATATAATCAGTGCAATGGAGTAGCAGCAAAAAAAGTATTTATGCAGACCTATAAAAAGTTAATATCTACATGTTTAATATGAAGACAGATTCAGTCAATCCCAAATTTTAGTGAAGCTGTCACCCATAAATCATATAACACACAGGATATACACCACCTGTACCAATAAGTGTTTTTGTGAACATATATACAGAGTAAAATGTTTGTTATCAATATTAAATATTTAATACATCCATGTAACAGAGATCAATGAAAGGTAGGTTTACATGAAGTATGAAGTTTAGGTAAACTCCAGATTACATCCGTTGACATCAGACTTAACTAATACAGGGAAATATGACAGAAAAAGTGATGTCAGCTAAAATTAAATTCTTTCAATTTTCAATTTCACACCTCGAACAAAACCAGGGTTGGTTTTTAATTTGGCATAGTTTAAAATTTTTGAAATTTTGGCTGGGTAAGCAATCTGTATGGTAAAACTTGAAACAGTTCTCACATTGGCAGTAACCATGTTCACCTTCAATCATACATGTTTCACAGATTTTTAGCTTGGGGCAGGTGGGACAACGAAACAGATTACTTTTATCAAAGCAAGATAAGTCAGCATCAGTTTGTTGCTCTGAAGAAAGACAATGGCGATGCCACCATCTGGTACAGATGTCACATCCGTACCAGATGATGCCATTGTCATTGTCATCTGCTTCTTCTCCCACATTGCATCCTGGGCAAACAATGGTGATGGAATGAGGTTCTTCCCCACTATGCATACTTGCATAATTTACTTTGAAGAAATCTGTTCTTGATGATCGGCGAACTGAAACAAAAGTTAAATATAACTGAGTATGTACTGACATGCTTCATTGTTATTTTATTCTTTTTTTTCTTGGTTTTGTTTATTTATACACGGTATGTTGTTGGTAGGGTATCATACAAATAATCTGAAACATATGAGCAGAAAAAGATGATGGCTGATCAGTAGAATTAGCTAGAGGTGTTGGCAAAGAACAAAGCTGTCATTATGTGAAGCTCAAGTCAGCTGATTCCTTGATATATCTGAAATACTCATTGTACGACAAAGTATTTTATGAACTTTGAGTAATGGACATGCTTTACCCTGATCAGTTGTTGACTTCTTGCACTTTCCTTTCCCTTTACTCTTTCTTTTGTGTGATTGATGAGGACAACGTTTTTTTGGAACTGGAAGGAGTGGGAGGCACAAATCATCAGGGACTGAAAAGATTGTTTTTTGTTAATAAATTGCAACAGGTTACCTGTGACATATTATCTTACATGTTTCAAACACCAAAAATAACAGATCATAATGCATGGATCATTGCACATAAAAAGGCAAAAATTAAGTGATGTGCATATTTATTTATTTGGGTTTTAACATAGCTTTCAACACTGTATAGGTCATATCAGACTTGGAAGTTTTATGTGCGGTGGAAACCAGTACATATATTTGGTCAAGTTGCTGTACTGTAAACTGCTGAAATTCAGTAAAAAACTGCCATCTTACACACATAGGGTTCACGTTTGTGACACAAAAATCATTATCAATATAAACTAAGATAATGAAGGGACATTGTGAAGATGTATAATTCACCATGGCACTAGTTTTTTCATACTTCTGAAATTTAAAGGTAAAAGCAAACATTAAAAACCATCAGAGATCCTTATTTTAATTTGCATTATGCTACACACCTTCTTTGACAGTAGCATTATCTATACAAACAATGTTGACAGAACTTTGTGCATCAGTGGCCTCGTCATGTTGCAAATTAGCAGTAGGGGCCTGGTTACAACTGGTACTCTTGTTTCTGTTGCCATTAGGGACCTGTTTCCTTCTTTTATCTAAGAAGGTTTCATCTGTTGATCAAACATTGAAATCTATGTTATATTTGGCATCGACAATATTACCTCGGGACGAGAGGATTATTTCTTTATCTTATGCTGTTTCTTTTGTTTACATTATTAAAAAAATAGATGTGCCACAAAAATTACAATTGTTGCTGATTAAGATAACTTATGTATTTCATAGTACCGTCTGATTTTGATATAAAATACTTGTATTAAAATTTTTTTATTAAATGTACCAATTTGTTAAGAATACTTTTTATGCAATATCTTTACTATCTGTATGGCTGAATACCATTATCATTTATAGTACCTGTGGTACATTGGCTTGTGGACCAAACAGATTCTTTTCGCAAGCTGCATGTATTTTCTGATGATGTACTGGGCATACATATTTTGTATAAAATTGGGTCTACCAGACCCATCTTCACCAGGACATTTTCAGATGCCGCAAATGTTTTAAAGCAAATGTCACAAGGATCAGACCGTCCACATTTTGGACACCTATAGGTGGGGTCTGTCGGTTTGTCTAAGATATCAAAAGCAACTTCAGGAGCAGCATGTTGGGAAGATTTGGTGCAGAAAGAATTCCAGTCTACCCTCTCAGAATCCAGTGGGTAAATACCTAAATAAGACATTACTTTGTAACTAATGGGTTTGATAAACAAGGATAAAAGTAACATGTTTTAAGTTGAACTATTCAGCTATAGTCACATCAGGAAAAGCCATCAGTTAATACCACATAGTTTCATGTCCAGGATTTAAACCCCACAATCACAGATGAAAAGCCTTGTAAATAAAAATAAACTTGTTAATCATTCAGTCACTGGTTAATCACTCAGTCATTGGTTAAAATTAATTACTTTTTTTGCCCTTAAATTACTGTATAAGTCAAATTTATAGATACAATAAAGAGCACTGTCACCAGAAACTGGTAATATAACATTTATAACCTGCATTTCACAGTCTTGCAAAGAATCACTAAAGTATTACAAATATCCTGTGATTATGTTTTTATAAAATTTTATGAAAAGAAAGCAACTTTTGTGAAGAGCATGCACATAACTATGAGAAGTAGTTGCAGTGAAGGGATGTCATGTATTTCAAACATGGTCTATAACAAATTTTTGAACAATGACAAGAGCTAAATTAACATACAACCAGTAGCGTAAAAATTAACATAAGAGAAAAACAAACAAATCGTCCAAGGAAACTCAAAAAAATCTAAGAAGTAAACCCTTTGAGTGTCAAATCTTAATTTGCAAGCAAACATAAAAGAAATATAAGGAAAACGCTTGTCCCCTTATGTCACTTGTAATACCTGTTCTCAGAAATGATGTCTTTATGACATGAACAGACCATGCTTTATCCATTGCATACTTCAGAATATGTGGAAATTTGCTTGTGTTTGTTAGAATATTACCATTTACATATTTTAATGTAAGAGCGGTTTGGGCAAAAGTCTCTTTTAGAGGACCAAAAATTTGATCTAGAGGCTGCAGAATGTGGGATGATTTGGAAGGCAAGGTGACTACTTCAACATTATGTTGTACTGCTAATTCAAAGAAGGGGAGAGAAACATGTGTGCTATGTGCATCCATTATCAAGAGAGACTTTTCATCTTTGGGCTTTTCTTTCAAAAATATAAGGTTAAACCAGTCAATAAATATCTCAGAATTTATAAATCCTGAATTTGTGCTTTGATACAGCCAACCCCTTGGTTCCTCACCCTGGAGGGATCTAGGTACTCTCTTACTGAAAATGATCAATGGGGACATATTTTGCCCTGCTGCAGAAATACAATGCACAGATGTGACATGATCATTTGTGAATATATCTCTGGTCATTGGCTTAGAGCCAGAGGGGGCAATGACTGGAGCTTGGATATCTGTTTGTTTTGAAAATCCTGTTTCATCTATGTTGTATATAACAGAGGGGCTGTAGGTACCAATTTTGGTTGACAAAACTTGGAAAAATGACAGGATTTGCTCCTTAGAAATCAGCCTGCCACTGGAAATTTGCCTTGGTTTTTTTGATTTAAGATTGTACTTTCTCATGAACCGTTGACACCACTTTTTGGATGGCACAACTTGGAGATTCCATATGGTTGATTTTTTGGCCAATATGTCCTTCACTATACATTTGAGAACTTTTCTGGTGACTGGCAAAGCCTGATTGGCCATCCACTTCAAATAATTAGCAACTGACACCTCCTCAGTGTCGGAGAGAAGTCGGTTGTGATTTAGCTTTGTATGCTTATATTTTTGATTTTTGTAATCACATATGGTGCTTTTGGGAATGCCAAATTTTTGGGATGCCTTTCGCAGTGACATCTTCTTGGTCTGGATGGCTGCTAATGCCCTCTCCAGGAGCTGCTTATCTGGGTTTTTTCTCTGGATATTTTAAGTAACATTCAGTTATTTTTACAGTTGGAATTTTAATTCATACCTGACATTTTTCTTAAATTTTAACATGATTTGTTTACTCTTTATGTCTTGTGTTACATGTTACAGTAAACATTTTTGGAAATAAACATGAACACATGTATTTATCTTTAGTGAAGGAAAACATTCCAGAGTCCATAGCTGAATAAATACTTTAATCTAAATTGAAAGTATGAAATGTGTAAGTTTATAAATTTCTTCTAAATATTTCTGAAAGTTTCTACTTGTTCTCATATTCATAAAATATTTCATCTTAATATTTAAATGTAACAAGTCTAAGGATAGTTTCATAGAAGTAAAATAAAATATATACAACTTGTATTCTAAAGAACAACATGAATTAGAATATTATTACTGAATCCAAAAAAATAATATCTATGTAAAAAATCAATCTTTGTAACTTTTGATATCTTAAAACATGTTTGCATAGGATTAATCTATGCATTATATCTTATTTGCTACAATATGCATAATATATAAGATTTTCCATTTCTGTCACGAAAATTCCATCACTCTCTATGGTTTACAAACCCCTAATTTTGATTTGTTCCAGAAATTATTCTTATGAAATAATAAGCCACTCCCTGAATTTCGTCATTTATAGGTATTTATAAACAACAGCAGACGATAGAACTGTCACTTTTAAGAATACAAAATACCAAATTTCTGGTTACAATTTAAATATTACTTTTGAATAGAATTAATCTATGTATTGCATCTTACCTTCGCTGCATTATTCATCTTTATTTGAGTTTGCATAAAGTCATAAAATCCAATAGTAACTACACACAAAAGTTTTGACAAATAATCAATAAGTTATGATGATGACGTCATCACCAGATCATGTGACCAAAAAGGACTTCCCCTGGGAAAACCCAAACCAGCATTCCAAAAAAAAGACAATTGTGTAGTACAGTAAAGATATGCATTTTTATTGAATATAATTGCTGAAATGAAACTAAAAACACACGGGATGAACATATAACCTAACAGGTATGTGCTTACATATATTTATCAATACTTTCAGCAGGGTTTTATTACTATATTCTTCAGATTTACGTTTGTGTCCGTTACGACTGTCCTGTCCGTACGACCGCCCCCCCCTGTATCCCGTTTTATGTTAAAAGTTAATTTCTCAGTATTTTTTATGTGGAATACACTTGCAACTTGTGCCAATTAGTCTTTGGCTGTTGTAAGTAGATTTCGTACCAGTGTTATTATCTTGCTCATACAGGTTTGCCACACCTAGTCAATATAGAATAGAATAGAATAGAAACATTTATATAGCGCAAAATTGATGCAACATCCTCTAATGCGCTTGAAATCAAAAAGGGAAAGTCGAGGGACGTTCGAGGTCATGATCCAAGGTTAGCGCCCGCCAGGGAGATGTACTATGGTGGAGGATATGCTAATCTAAACAAGTAGGTCTTTAGCTGGCTACGGAAACCTGTTATTGTTTGTTGTGATCGTACTGATTGTGGGAGTCTGTTCCATTCTATGGGGGAAGCCACTACAAAACCTCTCCTACCGATGGCCTTTTTGTGAGAGGCTGAGGAAAGAGAAAGACGATTTCCACGTGTTAGACAACTGGTTTTGATCAAGGATGATAGGTATATGGGTTGAGAGAAATTTATAGCCTTGAAAGTAATTAGATTGTACTTAAACAATATACGGTAAGTGATAGGAAGCCAGTGTAGTTTTTGAAGAAAAGGAGTGACATGGCTAGTTCTATCAAGTCTAAAAACAATTCTACAAAGGGCATTTTGTATCTTTTGGAGTTTAGCAACATTGTACTTACTGATGCCATAAAGTAGGGAATTGCAGTAGTCAAGTCGACTACTGATCATTGAGTTTGCAAGCAAGGCTGCAGTTTCCACACTGAGGAATTTACGAATACGTCTTAGGTCCTTAAGGTGGTAGTAGCAGGCTCGACACATATTAGTTATGTGGTTGGAAAAGGTGTTTCCAGAGTCAAAAATTACACCCAGGTTCTTGACTGTATCAGTAGGGGAAATAGAATTTCCGAGAAGTTGAGTAGGGAATTTATTAATGAGGGACTCTCTGGCTTGTCTATCACCTATTATAATAAATTCAGTTTTCTCGGGATTGAGTTTCAATTTCACGCCAGCCATCCAGTTTTGGATACATGCGAGACACTCTGTAAGCTCAGCGAAACTGGAATCAAAATTCCTATTGTCCAATGCTAGATATATTTGGGTGTCATCAGCATATAGATGGTGGGTGACATTGAAATTGGAAATGATATTACTGAGAGGGGTTGTGTAAAGTGTAAAAAGGAGGGGGCCCAGGACAGAACCCTGAGGCACACCATACGGAAGTGAGAACACATCTGAAAAGCTATTTCCTAATTTAACCTTCTGTTTCCGGTTTGAGAGATAGGATCTGATCCACCTCAACACAGTGCCATCAACCCCAAACCAATCTCTTAGGGAATTAAAAAGAATGTCATGGTCGATAGTGTCGAATGCCGCTGAGAGGTCTAGCAGTGTGAGTGCAACAGCCTTACCAGAGTCCAACGAAGCAGCAATGTCATTCTGGATTTTCAACAGCGCTGTTTCTGTGGAATGGAGTCTCCTGTAAGCGGATTGGTTGACATTGGAGAGCCCCTCGCTATCGATATAATTATTTAACTGTTTGGCAACTACTTTTTCGATCAGTTTGGATAAGAAACTAAGGTTGGATACCGGTCTATGACAAATATTGCCAGTGTATTTCATTTTCGAGTTAATGCATTCTATGGGAATTAAATTGCATCAAATTTTATATCTACAAGTATACATTAATAACAAAATGTAGAAAGGGTCACTTTTACACAATTGTTAAGAAACCTTGCTGTTATCGGAAAATCAAAAGCCCGTAACAGGCCATTCAATATTTTTACTGTTTTAACATGTAAACTTTTATATATGGAGCTTACTTCTTGGGCATAAAGAATACAACATGACCATAGTTTGTTAGTCTGTGGATAGGTGTGAGCCATCAACATTTAGCATTCTATACCAGGAGACTATTATGTATCCTCAGTCTTTAAGTCAGTCAAACATTTTGGCCATAGTTTTGCCTTTGATGTTCCGAAGATCTGGAATGAACTCTCTCATGATGTGCGTAGTGTAACATCAGTTGCCTTCGTCAGTGATGGAGATTAAGCACTATAAAAGTCCACATTAGATTAGATGGGGGAATTGGAGAAAACAGCTGGGGAAATCATAAATCTATCCTAAAGTGATCTTTCCGATCATGAACCCGATATACCATTTACCCATTTGATCAACCGTATAGGCAATCAGGATGCTTATAAAGCAAATGTATACTGATTGTATAGATCGGGAATGAAATAGCATCAAATTACAAACTTGATCAGAGAAGAGACCGTATCATTCTTTTACCATCCCATTCCCTCATTAAGCAGTCTGGGGGGATTCGGGCAGCAACTGTATTTCTTTTCTTGCCCCCCCCCCCCCCTCCCTAAATTGGGAACTACACCCACAATCCATGATTTTTCTCAATCGGGGAAGGTTTCCAATCAGATTGCCATAACGGTCAAAGTCCTGTAAGGCATAAAGAACACAGTATGACCATTGCTTCTAAGTCTGTGGACTGATATGAGTCACAAGCGTGTAATTCCATACCAGATTAGACCAAAAATTATACTTTGAAATTCTTTAAAAGAAAATAATTTTCTTTTTGTCTTTTATTTATTTGAATTTTTCTATAATACACGATAACACACAATAATAATTAAAGAAGAAAACTATACACTAGTATTTAAAATGAATGCCTTTTACACAAGAAAAAAAGATACAAAAAATAATCATATAACATTTAATTATTATTAAAATGTTTATTGATTACTTATATCGACTAGAAAACAAATTAACTTAAATATTCAATTTATCTTGTTAATCAAATATATCAAGAATTCAAAATAACACCCACAGCTTTTCAGTTTCAGTATAATCTTAACTAAGCACTGAACATAATTTCAATAAGGACAATATTTATGTTATTTGGTTTAAGTACATACCAAATCCTGCATCAGTTAAAGAAGCATATTTATAAAACACAAATGAGACTAAACTTGCTTTTAAAATAATTGAACACAGTAGAAAACGAATAGGACCGAAATTCAATGAAATTCAGACTTGTTCCAAAATTGTACAACCCCCAACAGTAAAGTGCATCATATGTGTACATGGAACATAACGATACAAGAAAAATTATTGCAGTTTATATTTTAAAGGTAACCTCATTGAGAAAATACACCAATACGTAGATAAGACGCAACAGGCATACTAGGTTTATCATATCTCCACAGAATATTCTGATGTCTTTTATTGTTTATTTGGGGTTAGTTTTTGTAGGCAGGGGAAACCAGTACACACAGTTGGTCAAGGTTCTGTACTGTAAACTGCCGACCATCAGTAAGCAGCTACCAACTTTTCCTACTACATGAGGTCCGGGGTTTGAACCGCCAACCTCGGAGGTGGGACGGGAGTGTTTTACCACTGCACCAATGTGGCACCTGATGTCTTTTGTAAGGGTGGTATTCATTTCAATTTTTGTAACTGGTTTTCAGTATAAAAAACAGAAAGAATATACATAAATTTCTGATTTTGGTCTGTACTCAGTGAGATATATTAAATTATTTGTACCTTCTTTGTCACAATAAAACATTGACTATAATTTGATACATTCATCAATTAAAATCAAACAAGTATCAATTTTAACAGAAAAACCTTAGGTATTTTTCCTACCATTATCAAGTCGATCACAAATCAGCCAAATAAAAATCAGCAGAGGTAATGTACAGCACTGAGTGAGGGAGAAGTTTGTAAAAAAAAATTTAGGTTAATATGTTTTTGTTATATTTGTGTAGATTTATGTCTATTTTCCTTGTTTTATTATTGTGCAAGTGAATAATTTCTGTGAAAACATACTTGTCCCTAATAAGCTGTTCTCAGGTAGACCAATATGCTGATATATACTGACATTACTTTTCTTCAAAAATAAGGATTGATCCATGTTTCATACAAAGCCATGAAATAATACATCAAATAATGTACTCAATGAAAAACTCAATAAAAACAAAGACAATTTTTAACTTTTTGTGGCAAATATTTTGAATAGTGTTTTATTACTTGTCTCCATTCAACAATACATGCTTTCTGTGGAGTGTTTTAAACGAGTCACAATTACCCTAAACATACCTCCCCACAGGTGATCTGGCTAGTAACAGTAGGGAACACTAGTAAACCATACACAAAGGTATATTCCATCTTTAACACTGAGACAGGTACACTGCCATTAATATTAAATGTAATACTACTGTTAAATGAGCAAACTTCATATTACTGAACTTTCTTCCTCTTAGATACTTTGGATCCCAGTTTCTTCTTTCGCTGTTCCGACATCCTTGTCATTAGGACATACATGCCTACAAATTATATACAAGCAGTCAGTGACCCAAAGAATCGGTGACCTATCTAAAGCTGGCACAAACCTTGTTGATTGATGAAACAAGTCACACAACTAATGGGACTTTACTGTTTTTGACAAATGAGCAGATGACTTTGCACATACCCTCCAAAGCCAAAATTTGACCCAAATAGCTCTACCACTGTTCCCAAGAAAAACACATTTCTGAATATTATGCAGAAATTCAAGATGGACACTAAAAAAGAGGTGAGAATGATTTTTGGAAGAAAGGCCTTTAAATTATATAAAACAAGCATTCTGACGCATGCATTTATCTCCCGCCGTATAAATTAGATGTCCTAAAGATAGTGGAATATAAATTTTCCTGCGAGATGGAGGCACATGTAGAAGTGACAAGTTTAATGTTTGATTGCAATACTTTTAAAGACAAAAGGCATTTACTCATTTTAGTAGCTATTACTTTGCCATCCAAAGAGCTACAGTTCTGCCACTTCATTATGCAGATCAAGTCAAAGTAGGAAAGCACGTCTTTAGAAGAAATAGCCTATCTGTACTACTTTTAGAGATACAAGACATTTACTTATTTTAGTGGCTATTACTCTGCCATCTAAAGAGCTACAGTTCTGCAACTTCACTATGTGGTAGATCACCCAAAAGTAGGTGAATGACTTATTTAGAAGAAATTGCCCACCTGTAGTACTTTTAGAGACTAGACCAAGGATGCATCTGTGGCCAGATGCAAAATGTATCCACCGGCAAAGGCAAAAGTAGCTATTACTCAGCTATGGCACGAGCTAGAGGTCTGAAATTTTAGTATGTTATAGCTGACCCAAAAGTAGGTGAATAACATATTTGCACAAAATTCTCTAAATGCAATAGTTTTCAAGTTACAAGTGATTTTACTCATGATGGAAGTTAGTGAAAAGCCCAAAAGTAGCTATTACTGACTTAGCTATTCAGATAGACACCCAAGTTACTCACCATGTTGTTGCTATGGAAAAAGTAGGTGAATGACATATTTTAACAAAATGCTCTAAATGTAATACTTTTCAAGTTATAAATGATTTAGTGTTGATAAGAACTTCAAAGTAGCTATTACTCCGCTATGCAATGAGCCACAGGTCTGGAATTTTACTATGTTATAGCTGCCTCAAAATAGGTGAATAACATACCGAAACTAAATAATGTAAATGCAAAAGTTTTCAAGTTATAAGTGATTTACCCAAGAGTGATAACCTAAAAGTAGTTATTATTCAGCTATGCCATGAGCTACAGGTCTGAAATTTTACTATGTTATAGCTGACCCAAAAGTAGCTGCATAACATATTTGCACAAAGTGCTCTAAATGCAGTACTTTTCAAGTTATAATTGATTTAGTGCATGATTTAATTAATTTTAATGTATTAAAATTTATTTAAAAAATTCATAAAAAAACTTAAGCATGTGAAACTTCTCCAAAATGTAGGTGAATGAGTTATTTGAGAAATACTGGCTATCCGCAATACTTTTAGTGATAATAGGCATTTACTTATTTTGAGTAGGTGAGTAATTAGCTACAGGTCTGAAACTTCACCAAGTGAAAGCTGTCCCAAAAGTAGGTGAATGACTTATTTGAGAAAAATTGGCTATCTGCAATACTTTTAGAGATAATTAGCATTTACTCATTTAGAGTAGGTGAGTAATTACCTACGGGTCTGAAACTTCACCATGTGAAGGCTATCCGCAATACTTCTAGGGATAATTAGCATTTACTCATTTTGAGTAGGTGAATAATTAGCTACGGGTCTGAAACTTCACCAAGTGATGGCTCTCCCAATAGTAGATGAATGAGTTATTTGAGAAAAATTGGCTATGTGCAATACTTTTAGAGATAATTAGCATTTACTCATTTTGAGCAGGTGAGTAATTAGCTATGGGGCTGAAACTTCACCATGTGAAAGCTCTCCTAAAAGTAGGTGAATGAGTTATTTGACAAAAAATGGCTATCTGCAATCCTTTTAGAGATAATTAGCATTTACTCATTTTGAGTAGGTGAGTAATTAGCTACAGGTCTGAAACTTCACCAAGTGAAAGCTCTCCCAAAAGTAGGTGAATGAGTTATATGAGAAAAATTGGCTATCCGCAATACTTTTAGAGATAATTAGCATTTACTCATTTTGAGTAGGTGAACAATTAGCTACGGGTCTGAAACTTCACCAAGTGAAAGCTCTCCCAATAGTAGGTGAATGAGTTATTTGAGAAAAATTGGCTATCTGCAATACTTTTAGAGATAATTAGCATTTACTCATTTTGAGTAGGTGAGTAATTAGCTATGGGTCTGAAATTTCACCATGTGAAAGCTCTCCCAAAAGTAGGTGAATGAGTTATCTGAGAAAATTGGCTATCTGCAATACTTTTAGAGATAATTCGTATTTACTCATTTTGAGTAGGTGAGTAATTAGCTACGGATCTGAAACTTGACCATGTGAAAGCTCTTCCAAAAGTATGTGAAGGAGTTATTTGAGAAAAATTGGCTACCTGCAATACTTTTAGAGATAATTAGCATTTACTGATTTTCAGCAGGTGAATAATTAGCTACAGGTCTGAAACTTTACCAAGTGAAAGCTCTCCCAAAAGTAGATGAACGAGTTATTTGAGAAAAGTTGTCTATCTGCAATAATTTTAGAGATAATTCGCATTTACTCATTTTGAGTAGGTGAGTAATTAGCTACGGATCTGAAACTTCACCATGTGAAAGCTCTTCCAAAAGTACCTGAAGGAGTTATTTGAGAAAAATTGGCTACCTGCAATACTTTTAGAGATAATTAGCATTTACTCATTTTCAGCAGGTGAATAATTAGCTACGGGTCTGAAACTTCACGAAGTGAAAGCTCTCTCAAAAGTAGGTGAATGAGTTATTTGAGAAAAATTGGCTATCTGCAATACTTTTAGAGATAATTAGCATTTACTCATTTTGAGTAGGTGAATAATTAGCTACAGGTCTGAAACTTCACCAAGTGAAAGCTCTCTCAAAAGTAGGTGAATGAGTTATTTGAGGAAAATTGGCTATCTGCAATACTTTTAGAGATGATTCGCATTTACTCATTTTGAGCAGGTGAGTAATTAGCTACGGGTCTGAAACTTCACCAAGTGAAAGCTCTTCCAAAAGTAGGTGAATGAGTTATTTGAGAAAAATTGGCTATCTGCAATACTTTTACAGATAATTTGCATTTACTCATTTTGAGTAGGTGAATAATTAGCTACAGGTCTGAAACTTCACCAAGTGAAAGCTCTCTCAAAAGTAGGTGAATGAGTTATTTGAGAGAAATTGGCTATCTGCAATACTTTTAGAGATAATTCGCATTTACTCATTTTGAGTAGGTGAGTAATTAGCTACGGGTCTGAAACTTGACCAAGTGAAAGCTCTCCCAAAAGTAGGTGAATGAGTTATTTGAGAAAAATTGGCTATCTGCAATACTTTTAGAGATAATTAGCATTTACTCATTTTGAGTAATTAGCTACGGGTCTGAAACTTGACCATGTGAAAGCTCTTCCAAAAGTAGGTGAATGAGTTGAGAAAAATTGGCTATCTGCAATACTTTTAGAGATAATTCGCATTTACTCATTTTGAGTAGGTGAGTAATTAGCTAAGGGTCTGAAACTTCACCAAGTGAAAGCTCTCAATTAGCTACAAATGAGGAAATAGCTATTACTCACTTATGGCATGCAATAGAACCCCAAACTATGTACCATCTTATAAGCTAAGGACAAAGTAGCTGAAGAACATAATTTAGGCAAACACTCTAACTGCAATAGTTTTGGAGTTACAATGGCTTTACTCAACAATCAGAATTTCAAAGTAGCTATTACTCAGCTATCAAAGATTCAACAGGTCTGAAACTTTACTATGTGATAGCTTACCAAAAAGTAGATGGACAACATATTTGAAAAGATTTCCCTAACTTTAATACTTTTGAAGATATTTGACATTTACTTCTTTCGTTATTTAGCTACAAATGAGAAAATAGCTATTACTCACTTATGGCATGCAATAGAACCCCAAACTATGTACCATCTTATAGCTAAGAACAAAGTAGCTGAACAACATATTTTAGGAAAACACTGTAACTGCAATAGTTTTGGAGATACAATGGCTTTACTCAACAGTCGGAATTTGAAAGTAGCTATGACTCAGCTATCAAAGGTTCAACAGGTCTGAAACTTTACTATGTAATAGCTTACCAAAAAGTAGATGGACAACATATTTGAAAAGATTTCCCTAACTTTAATACTTTTGAAGATATTTGACATTTACTTCTTTTGTTATTTAGCTACAAATGAGAAAATAGCTATTACTCACTTATGGCATGCAATAGAACCCCAAACTATGTACCATCTTATAGCTAAGGACAAAGTAGCTGAACAACATATTTTAGGAAAACACTCTAACTGCAATAGTTTTGGAGTTACAATGGCTTTACTCAACCGTCGGAATTTGAAAGTAGCTATTACTCAGCTATCAAAGGTTCAACAGGTCTGAAACTTTACTATGTGATAGCTTACCAAAAAGTAGATGGACAACATATTTGAAAAGATTTCACTAACTTTAATACTTTTGAAGATATTTGACATTTACTTCTTTTGTTATTTAGCTACAAATGAGAAAATAGCTATTACTCACTTATGGCATGCAATAGAACCCCAAACTATGTACCATCTTATAGCTAAGGACAAAGTAGCTGAACAACATATTTTAGGAAAACACTGTAACTGCAATAGTTTTGGAGATACAATGGCTTTACTCAACAGTCGGAATTTGAAAGTAGCTATTACTCAGCTATCCATGGTGCAACAGGTCTGAAACTTAACTATGTGATAGCTTACCCAAAAGTAGATGAATAACATATTTGAAAAGATTTCTGTAACTCTAATACTTTTGAAGATATTTGGCATTTACTTCTTTTGTTATTTAGCTACAAATGAGGAAATAGCTATTACTCACTTATGGCATGCAATAGAACCCCAAACTATGTACCATCTTATAGCTAAGGACAAAGTAGCTGAACAACATATTTTAGGAAAACACTCTAACTGCAATAGTTTTGGAGATACAATGGCTTTACTCAACAGTCGGAATTTGAAAGTAGCTATTACTCAGCTATCCACGGTGCAACAGGTCTGAAACTTTATTATGTGATAGCTTACCCAAAAGTAGATGAATAACATATTTGAAAAGATTTCTGTAACTGTAATACTTTTGAAGATACTTGGCATTTACTTCTTTTGTTATTTAGCTACAAATGAGAAAATAGCTATTACTCACTTATGGTATGCAATAGAACCCCAAACTATGTACCATCTTATAGCTAAGGACAAAGTAGCTGAACAACATATTTTAGGAAAACACTCTAACTGCAATAGTTTTGGAGTTACAATGGCTTTACTCAACAGTCAGAATTTCAAAGTAGCTATTACTCAGCTATCCAAGGTGCAACAGGTCTGAAACTTTACTATGTGATAGCTTACCAAAAAGTAGATGAACAACATATTTCAAAAGATTTCTGTAACTCTAATACTTTTGAAGATATTTGACATTTACTCCTTTTGTTATTTAGCTACAAATGAGAAAATAGCTATTACTCACTTATGGCATGCAATGGGACCCCAAACTATGTACCATCTTATAGCTAAGGACAAAGTAGCTGAACAACATATTTGAAGAAAAAGTTGTAACTGCAATAGTTTTTGAGTTATGAGCCCTTTACTCCAAGTAGCTAAGATAGCTATTACTCAGTTATCTTTAGGCCTAAGTCCATAAAACCAAAAAAATTTTCGAGGGCGTGAAAATTCATTGGGACAATTAATTTACAAAAAATCTGTAGCTGTAGTAGTTTTGGAGGAATCTGCGTGACTAACTAACGCACGCACACACGCACGCACGCACACACAGGCATCATTTCATAATCTCCCTCCCGGGCTAAAGCCCGGCGGGAGATAATAAAGGTAAGAATTGTTACTCGAGCTTCGATAGACAAGAAAGCTAATGGGTTTGATCGAGCGCACACTTCAGCCTCGAGTATCTGTTTTAAAAGATACTGACGTACAAATGGAGTCATGAAAGCATTGCCCAAATGTAGTTTCGGAATTACAACTTTCATTTTAGTTTAGTCCTTAAAATGAACTAGATTGTTTTAAACATGAAAAATACTGTGCGAACCAATTGTAGTTTTATTAAAGGTAAATATATCATGATATAGATCTTTTGCCACATTTTTCGCTATTCAGAAATGGCCATTTATTTCAATATACTGACAATGTTCATAGGGGTTCCTGTCTTTTGCAATATATACTAACATATTAACAACTAGAATAAAAAACAAATTAATTAAAATAAATGGTATTTATATCCAAAGAAACAATATGACATTAATTTTCATTGAATGGCTTGATTTTACAACATTTTCTTTTAAAGAACGGATACTCAACAGGAGATAGATGTTGTTCTTATTTCTGTCTTAGTCCTCCTGCAACTGAATACACCCAAAAATATAACCGGGTAATGATGTATGGATAACAATATATATACAAACCAGCAAGAAAGGCCAACATGTAACACTTCAGGAATGTAGTAAAATGGAAGCTAATGTTGAACTTATTTGGTAAAGAGTAACTCCACTTCTGTGTTTCTTCAAAATATGGCAGAGCAGTAAGCATGACACACCCTTAATGAGAAAAGAAAAATCACTTATTTATCACACACTGCTGAGAAATTCGCTTATAAAATAATACAGCAAAGTAGAGTTGGTTAGAGCATCTTCAAAAATTTTAACCAATTTCCATGGCTTTGAACTGAACAAAAATGGAATATTTTTGTTTGATGTAATATCCATGGTGATAACTTATGTCATACATGAACCACAAATGAAAGTAAGAAATGGCTTTTGCTTGACAATTACATGGCTAATCATCATTATTTATCCCATATGCAATGAAAACTAGTGACGGGTCAGTACCAAAAAATGTGTATATCGGGAGCTCGCCACTGCCAAAACTGTACTGATTCCAGAATTCCCTGTTTTAGTACACCCCAACCAAACATGGACATTTCTCTTAACGACATCGCAATAAAAGTCCATAAATACACACAATATGAGATAAAAGTGCAGAATTTCTTCAGATTTCTTGTTTGTTTCCAATATTTTAAGTTTACCTTCAATTATATGACCCGACAAACGAGATTGAGGTTATAGAGTGTTGTAACCAAAATATAACAGTACTGCTCAACATAATCGCTATGTAGTGTAAAGTTTGCAAATCCATGAAAATTGGTGATAAAAGCTTATAATTTCTTCAAATGTTGGGCATGTTTGTAATATTGTAACGCTTCCTTCCATTATATGTGCTGACAAGTGAAGTGGCAGTTGTAAAATTTCATCTCGACATTTCATTAAAATGCTCTCAATACCGAGATACCAGGCCTAATGACCCATCCCTAATGGAAACACAAGATAATGCAAGTAAATAGAGTAAGAAATCTAAAATTCGCCGCATATCTGAAATTCGCCACATGTGGAAATACTAATAAAATAAATGAATTGAGGTGAGATTTGTTGAATGTATGGTAAATTAAGGCTTTTTGGACTGAAAAATGCCAATTTTCAGACAAAATATCATTTTCTTCATAAAATTAACTAAGGTTTTAGAGATGCCGAATTTTAGATTCCTGGCGAATTTTAGATTTCTTACTCTATACAGATTTTACTTACATTTTTCAAGAGACATTAGAGGCTGAAATTTGAAAAATTTTGTTGTAATTTTAATTTTTATTAGATAAATACTTACCATTTCCTGACCATTGCTATATGTTGGTGCCATCCAACTCACTGGCCAACGTTGAGAAACGTTTTAAGAAACCTTAAGAGGCCAGTGAGTGAGTGTGAACTAGCATGTCCCCCTAGTGGTCATGTGACCACGCTAGTAAACAACCTTCATTATTTTTGTTGCAGAAAATACTCCCCTAGTACTGAATCTGCGGGGAGGTAGGGGGGGACTATCCTGGTCAGGAAATGGTAAGTATTTATCTAATAAAAATTAAAATTACAACAAAATTTTTCAATTTTATTGCGAAAAATACACTTACCATTTCCTGACCATTGCTGAATGCAGCCTTCATGGAAGGAGGGCAGTACTAGAATATAAAGACCCAGTACACCACTCTGCACAGCTATCATACACAGCACAATCCTATAGGCATTCAGATCCAAACTGACCTCTGTATCTAGACAAACATCCAACAGCCACACAGGTGACACAAATATTGGAAGTGTCATCAGCATATTGTGTAATTCCAAGTCTGTATGAAGTCAACAAATCTGCATAATATAAAAACAGATAGTATGACAGACATACAGCTGCAAATGCATACTAAAGTATCAATATAAGTATCAGGCATATACTTATAAGATAACAAACTGTAGGATACAAAATCAAAGTCTGACCACAAGCAAACCAAGCAGGTGAGACTGAAAAATGGTAAAAAAGTTATGGTTTCAGTAACATGCATCTAAAAATTCATATACAGAAACACTATCCTAAAACCTGAAGATTCTTGCTTTGACTCGCTGCTGTTGAGTCAGAATTTGAAATCTCCTCAGTCAAAATGATAGTCTGCCTACAGCAAGATAAGATAGTTGACCTGAAAATATCTGCTGTAAAGCCTTCCTAACTAGGCACAGACAAGACATAATAATTCCTCATTGAATCTTTTGTCCCAAGTAAAAGTATTTCAAAACCTCACAAGACAAAGAGATATATCTTGAGTAAAACTGCTGTCCCAGTGATTGAGAGCTGGCATATCGACCGGCTTAACTGAAGTAGGCCCATCCGAAGCCAACTGATTCTTGGCTAATAAATGGCCAGAGGCACTTGTGAGCAATACTCATTTAAAGTAAGGGAAGACAATGCTAACGAGAATTACCCTTCTTCCTTTGCCTAATGCCAAAGTCAAAAGAAAGACCGTCTGGAAAGTTAATAACCTCCAAGAAATCTTCCCCAAAGGCTCAAAAGACTGTCTGGTGAGACCAAACAAGACCAGAGACAAAAGGTAAAGAAGGCTTAACCTATTGGCTACTGGATTGTCTCTATAGAAATATGTCAACAATCTATACAGCTGAAGAGTTCTAGAGACTTATTCCCCTTCAAGGAAAGCAATCTACCATTGTTATTCTGTAACCAGCAATAGTAGATGGCTTAAGATTCTTTTCCTTAAAGAAATAATTAAGGAAATTTGCTACATCTACAAAAGTAGTATCTGAGAAGTTCACCACAAAGAAGCCTCAGATGGAGGTTTGTGCATAGATCTACCAGGTCCCACAACCAAGAACATCCACCATGACCATCATGATTCAATCATGATGAATCTGCACCTGCAGGTGGGCATCTTCTAAATTACCTGAAGAATCCTTGGCTATCCTGGTGCAACCATGATGATTCTGCACCTGTAGGTGATCATCTTGAATCACCTGAGGAATGAGAGCCACTGGAACAAACACAAAACTGTCCAGATCCTCCCAAGAAATGAGTAATGCACCTGTTCCCCAAGCCCCACAGTCTAAGAAAGGAAACACATACACTGGAAGCTTAAGATTCAGGTTGTTGGATACCAATGGCAGAATGATTAAACTCACCTGCAAGGGAAGCCCTAAAAGGAACCTTTGTGGAACAGATCCACCAGATCCCAAAAATAAGACATCCCTAGCCACTCTGATGCAATCAAGATGATTCTGCACCAATATCTTGAAGTAGTACCTCTTAATAGCTACAAAAAGAATTCTTGCCTTTCCTGAGATCCTTTGTCTTATCAAGATAACCTCTCAAGGTTCTCACTGGACAAAGAAACCTATCTTGCCCCAAAGCATGATCTAAATAAGGTTCCAAAGCAGGAATGACTACAGGTTGAAAACCAAAGGAGCCTAAGAAGCCAAATGATTCACCTGCATCACCTGAAGAATCAAGGTCACAGGACCAAACAAACTGTCCAGTCCATCCCAAGAAAATTTGAAAAAGACAAGCTTGTGGTTCAAACTAGCTGCAAAACAAATCCATCATTGGTGATTGTAATCAAAGACAGATTTGATTGAACACCTGAATCAGAATAGAAGATTCAAAAGTCATCCAAAAACACATTCAATTTGAATCATCTTGACTCTCATGAACAATGAAATTGTTGGAATATTTGTACACCCTGGGAAGTGATATGCCTGAATCTGAACCCATGGCATTCGTCCAAGGAATGATTCTTCAGATAAGGAAACACATTCCTGAAAGTGGGTACCTCCCTACCTGTTCAGATAGGAAACCACTGAAGAAATATCTGGGGAAAACAACAGATTCAGAATCCGAATCAGACCTCCAAATGATTCTAAAGGTAGAAGCCCTGTTAATGTGGAGTCTTGACCCCTCATGATACAACAGACCACTGGCTGTTTGATGCCATAATTATGCATCCCAACCCTTAAAGAAAGCATCTAATAACGCAAGGAGATTGTGCTCCTTCTGATGAAGTAGTGGGACCTCCTTCAAACTTGAAAAGTTGGTCCACCACTGAAGATGATCCCTGAGAATCTGAGAACAGAAACTGGGATATCACAAGACTGAAGATATCCTTTGTACCTTATCAGAAAGCCTTGTGGTCACCTGATAAACTGTCTTCTCCTATGAAGCCATGCTGCCAACCCAAGACATGGCTTCCTTAGAAACCATTAAGTCAAGAATTGCTTTGCTTTGCATGAAAGACCTATGGTCGAATCTGCAATCCAAATTAAAAACCCTGGAGGTGGAACTTAATCTGATGTAATAAATCATTTTTTTTTTTTTTTTTTTTTAATTCCTATGTACCAAATAGTGACACCCAATGCCTTCTACTGCAGCCATCAGGTTCACTATCCGTTGATATAATAGTAAGTCGCAAATAAACCATTTCCAAGAGCAAGGCAATGAAATGGTCTATATAGTGGTAAATCAAGATGCGTTCTTATAGATCCCACAAACTCACCATGTACTAACAGCAAACAGGCAGTGAACTGGTGTGAACTGTCAACAACACGGAAATGAAGATAAAATTGCGTGAATCCGGCTACGAAAAAGAATGCAACTGTAAGGAAACGAGTTGACACACCCATTCACTTACTAGTAACAATTGCGAAAATCCCAACTATGCGAAATTAAGGTACATGTAAAGGATTATTACCTGACCTCAACTATTAGTGGTAGCCATCTCTTCCCAGCTTATCACAACCAATAAAGTGTAAAATTGTAGCGATATCACCATCTCACTGGTGTTATCGCCCTTTTGTCGATCATTCCATACACAGCTTTATGCAAACTGATGTCTCCCGCATTTTATTCATTTATTCTTAACACCCATGTCCACAAACTGCTTTAGGAACATGAATAAGCAATCCCTCATGGTACTGTTGCCTCTGTGAAAGGTAAAGAATGGTTGAAGATTATCCTCTTACTATGTTGAGATGTAAGGTGTAGTAAATCTGCACTAGTGGACAAACACTACTCCTAAAGATTACTCCTAACCCCTCTAAATCTTCAGAGGAGAGTTTTGTAACAGAGTTGGAGGATAAAGTATCATAATGGGCAGAAAAGTGCCCTGGGCACTAATCCCCTTTCTAGCCATGTGTAGGAGTTTGCTCCTTCCCAAACAGAAGAAACACTATACACCTGAGATCACAAAATGAAATTTTCCTGGACATCTGACCAAAAGTTCAGCAGGAGAAAACCTCATTAAGAGTGAAAAATGCACTTTTAATTCTACCAAACTCATCTAAGAGATAAGATAGAGAAAAGTACGACTTGTAACACTCCTGTTGAATAACAAGTTGGAGAACTGATCCCAGCACTGCCCAACAAAAAATTCCTGATCACTGAGGACTGTAATTGCAAAAAACTCTGCACACAGCCCAAGGCAAAAAAGAAACTCTGTGAGCTCCTGTTAATCCTTAGCCCTTGAAGACGTCCTGCCAGAGGTCCTGCTAGACCACTTCAAAAATTATCCAGGCCTTAACATGCTCTCTGTAGCAGAAACCAGAGAACCTGTACTCCTGAATAATAAATTGACAATGGTTACAAGTTCATATGTACCGGTGACGGTTTCAGACCAGCTGAAAAACCGGTAAAAAATCACAGAAACAAAAGCCAACTACTGAGATGAATCACAGCTCCGGTAAACTGACAAACCGATTTCTGACCTTTTGGGAGGTATGGAAACTCGATTGTCTTCGGATGATGTCATGCAGGTATTTTCCTCCGTGAAAAGTTCCGACTGAACCTCACCGGAGGAAATGAACGGTGAAAAAGATCAAATCTGCATCCGGAACTTGCCCACGATGTAGTATCCAAGAAAAACAATGATGTCTGCCACCACGGGGAATTCCAACCGGTGACCTATTCGGTAGAGCATGATGTGGTGAGATCTTTGCTACCAAACGCCTGGCTATACGAACCCGACGTGTGATAAGCTTTGTGACAATCAAATTGTCTCCATCGTTTCCTTTGTCGCCTAGCAACATGTAAACTGTCCCTGCCGGAGCTAGTATGACTGCCGACAGTTTCAGTGTTAATAAAAGAAGTAAATCTTCAAAAATTGCATAAAAAAAGAACTCCCATATGATGTAATACGAGAGTTATGAAGAAAAAACAGGCATTCTGAGCAGCAGAAGATCTTCATCCAGCGACAAACTTCCCTGTCGCCATTTTACAAAAAGTGGTAAACAATCCATGAAGAAATGTCTACAAAAGCACTTTTCCTCTGTGCTTTTCCTCTTAATTTGTCCTGAGAAGACATTGTCAATACAGACGTCTTATAACAGAACTCAAAAAGTCCAAATACTAAATAAAAATCCGAAAAGAAAATAAACATCCACACTCTAGGATGGCCAACAAAAATAATGAAGGTTGTTTACTAGCGTGGTCACATGACCACTAGGGGGACATGCTAGTTCACACTCACTCACTGGCCTCTTAAGGTTTCTTAAAACGTTTCTCAACGTTGGCCAGTGAGTTGGATGGCACCAACATATAGCAATGGTCAGGAAATGGTAAGTGTATTTTTCGCAATAAAAATAGACATTTCAATAACTGGATTTAAATTTTCATTGTAGTTTTCACAACACTGACTTGCTATACTATAGAGTAAGAAATCTAAAATTCGCCAGGAATCTAAAATTCGCCACCTCTAAAACCTTAGTTAATTTTATGAAGAAAATGATGTTTTTGTCTAAAAATTGGTATTTTTCAGTTCAAAAAGCCTTAATTTACTATACAGTCAACAAATCTCACCACAATTCATATATTTTATTAGTATTTTCACATGTGGCGAATTTCAGATACGTGGCGAATTTTAGATTTCTTACTCTATATTGCTATAAGATAACAAGACAGGACATACCTTCCAAAAAAAAGCCTAAGGGATATAATGGAATCCATATGGTATAACGTAACCAAGTCACTATGCCAACATCTCTCTGAACAGTTTGAAGAATGTAATATGGATATCTGAAAAAGAAATAATTTCGTGAACAGAAGAGAAATATGTACAGCATCAGCTGAGACTTTACTGTTTAGTTAAATAACACCCTGTTAAAGTAAGAAATGTGAAATCCACCACAGTGTGGGTGTGTGTAAAATTCTTTAGTGAGGAACCCCCACCCCAACTCCATACACCCCCCACCCCCCCTTCCTTGTATTTGTTTACTTGTGGGAAATTCTTGGAACATTTTGTGATTTTTGTTACTAACTATATTGGGTCATCTGCACTGGTGCCAAATTGGCACAAATTTTTATAGTGGCTAAAGTGGCATATTATGGCAAATTTCACAGTTCATGCCCTACAATTTACATATGTCCAATAAATGCAATAAATGTTACTATCATGGACATATATCATTATTGAACTAATGATTGAAGATGGCTCTAGGTTTTAATATTGATAAGAATTTCTCAATTTCAATATCATGATTCACGAAATTAGTGAGCAATTCTCATAACAATGGTCTTTTTTACTAGGAAATAAAATATCCTCAATTTATACCCACAATGATTTGTTTTGTGATATAATTTGCTGTTCCAAGGTTTTACTGTATTGTTTTAAGAAAATTCAGATGATTTAATTCATTTTACACATCATAACAGGGCAAATTTATGAATTAAATTTTGCAAGAAAAGTGATTTTAATATTAATCAATATGAAAAGCAAAAATGAATTTTGACATAATTTATTATGTATGTATAAATTTCTAATTCAATATCATACATGAAATATAACCTAATTCAATACAAACGTTATATCACTTATATCACCAAGGCTTAACAGTCCACACAATTGAAAACATTGCAACTGCTATGTGTAATATCTGCACTCCTTCCAAAGTATACACTGTAAATAAGTAGAAATTTTCACTTGGCATAACTTTTGGCGATATTAATAAATTACCCTGGACATAGAAAATGAAATCCCAATGAAATTTAAAGTCCCATTTATCTCTTAAGCAAAAAAAAGATCACTGGTGAAAATTAACTACAAACAATTTCTTAAAATCTAAAATTAGTAAAATTTTCTTCAAGTTGCAATTTCCTATTATATACAGTACTTTAGTCACATTTTTACATAAAGACATCTTAATTACTTCCACCAAGGAGCTTGTACAATTGGCAGCATATATTTGTTGGCAAAATAACTGAGAAAGTTATGGACAGATTTTGATGAAACTTTCAACAAATGTCAACAATTGCACAAGAAAAAGATTAGATTTTGGTGGAGATCCGAATCCCTGTCTGAATTCAGGAATTTTTTAACTATTTTTTATCGCTGCATTCCAAAGCAATATTTGGGGTGTTGGGCCCTTTCAGAGGCATGCACTAACCAAGTGCTATTATTTTATTTATGTTATCAACAAATTCTTCCTTCTAAAACATATTTAGACAAGTATTCTGACGCATGTATTTATCTCCTGCCGTATAAATTAGATGTACTAAAGTTAGTCGAATATAAATTTTCTTGTGAGATGGAGGCACATGTAGAAGTGACAACAAGTTTAATGTTAGATTGCAATACTTTTAAAAGACAAAAGGCATTTACTCACTTTAGTAGCTATTACTCTGCCATCCAAAGAGCTACAGTTCTGCAACTTTATTATGCAGTAGATCAACCCAAAGTAGGTAAGGACGTATTTAGAAGAAATTGCCTATCTGTAACACTTTTAGAGATAAAAGATATTTACTTATTTTAGTGGCTATTACTCTGCCATCCAAAGAGCTACAGTTCTGCAACTTCACTATGTGGTAGATCACCCAAAAGTAGGTGAATGACTTATTTAGAAGAAATTGCCTACCTGTAATACTTTTAGAGATAAAAGACATTTACTCATTTTAGTAGCTATTATTCAGCTATCCAAAGAGGTGAATGATTTATTTAGAAGAAATTGCCTACCTGTAATATTTTTAGAGATAAAAGACAATTACTCATTTTTGTAGCTATTACTCAGCTATCCAAAGAGCTACAGTTCTGCAACTTCACTATGTGGTAGATCACCCAAAAGTAGGTGAATGACTTATTTAGAAGAAATTGCCTACCTGTAATACTTTTAGAGATACAAGACATTTACTCATTTTAGTAGCTATTACTCACCTATCCAAAGAGCTACAGTTCAGCAACTTCACTATGTGGTAGATCACACAAAAGTAGGTGAATGATTTATTTAGAAGAAATTGCCTATGTGTAATATTTTTAGAGATAAAAGACAATTACTCATTTTGGTAGCTATTACTCACCTATCCAAAGAGCTACAGTTCTGCAACTTCACTATGTGGTAGATCACACAAAAGTAGGTGAATGACTTATTTAGAAGAAATTGCCTATGTGTAATATTTTTAGAGATAAAAGACAATTACTCATTTTTGTAGCTATTACTCACCTATCCAAAGAGCTACAGTTCTGCAACTTCACTATGTGGTAGATCACCCAAAAGTATGTGAATGACTTATTTAGAAGAAATTGCCTACCTGTAATACTTTTAGAGATAAAAGACATTTACTCATTTTAATAGCTATTACTCAGCTATCCAAAGAGCTACAGTTCTGCAACTTCACTATGTGGTAGATCATACAAAAGTATGTGAATGACTTATTTAGAAGAAGTTGCCTACCTGTAATACTTTCAGATAAAAGACATTTACTCATTTTAGTAGCTATTACTCAGCTATCCAAAGAGCTACAGTTCTGTAACTTCACTATGTGGTAGATCATACAAAAGTAGGTGAATGACTTATTTAGAAGAAATTGCCTATGTGTAATATTTTTAGAGATAAAAGACAATTACTCATTTTGGTAGCTATTACTCACCTATCCAAAGAGCTACAGTTCTGCAACTTTACTATGTGATAGATCACCCAAAAGTATGTGAATGACTTATTTAGAAGAAATTGCCTACCTGTAATACTTTTAGAGATAAAAGACATTTACTCATTTTAGTAGCTATTACTCAGCTATCCAAAGAGCTACAGTTCTGCAACCTCACTATGTGGTAGATCACCCAAAAGTACGTGAATGACTTATTTAGAAGAAATTGCCTACCTGTAATACTTTTAGAGATAAAAGACATTTACTCATTTTAGTAGCTATTACTCAGCTATCCAAAGAGCTAGAGTTCTGCAACTTCACTATGTGGTAGATCACCCAAAAGTACGTGAATGACTTATTTAGAAGAAATTGCCTACCTATAATACTTTCAGAGATAAAAGACATTTACTCATTCCAGTAGCTCTTGCTCAGCTATCTACTCACTTAGCTATTGACCTACATCTGCAAAAGCAACAAAAATATAAAGGACACAGGAAAGTAAGCTTTTGAAAAACTAGATGAATAACAAATGAAAAGATTTGCCTAACTTTGGTACTTGTGAAGGTATTTGACATTTATTTCCATCATAATTTTGCTACAAATAAGAAAATAGCTATGGCTCACTTATGACATGCATTGGAACCCCAAACGATATGCCATCTTATAGTTAAGGAAAAAGTAGCTGAACAAATTATTTTAGGAAAATCCTGTAACTGCAGTAGTTTTTGAATTTCAAAGTAGCTATTACTCAGCTGTCCAGTGTGCAACAGGTTTTCAGCTTTACTATCTGATAGCTCATCAAAAACTAGATGAATAACATATTTGAAAAGAATTCCCTAATTTTAATACTTTTGAAGATATTTGAAATTTACTCATGTCGTTATTTTGCTTCAAATAAGGAAATAGCTATTACTCACTTATGGTATGCAATAGAACCCCAAACTATATGGCATCTTATAATTAAGGACAAAGTAGCTGAACAACATATTTTAGGAAAATACTCTAACTGCACTAGTTTTGGAGTTACAATGGATTTACTCAACTGTAGAATTTCAAAGTAGCTATTACTCAGCTATCCAGTGTGCAACAGATCTGAAACTTTACTATGTGGTAGCTTATCAAAAAGTAGATGAACAACATATTTGAAAAGAATTCCCTAACTTTAATACTTTTGAACATATCTGACATTTACTTATGTCATTATTTGGCTACAAATAAGAAAATAGCTATTACTCACTTATGGCATGCAATGGGACCCCAAACTATGTACCATCTTATAGCTAAGGACAAAGTAGCTGAACAACATATTTGAAGAAAAAGTTGTAACTGCAATAGTTTTTGAGTTATGAGCCCTTTACTCCAAGTAGCTAAGATTGCTATTACTCACTTATCTTTAGGCCTAAGTCCATAAAACCAAACAAAATTTTTGAGTGCGTGAAAATTCATTGGGACAATTAATTTACCAAAAATCTGTAGCTGTAGTAGTTTTGGAGAAATCTGCGTGACTAACTAATGCACGCACGCACACACGCACGCACGCACGCACACACAGGCATCATTTCATAATCTCCCTCCCAGGCTAAAGCCCGGCGGGAGATAATAAAACAGAAGATCCAGTTTAAATTTTTTTTACCTGACTAACTCAATAGTGCTCCACATTATGAACAGGTACCAGACCACCTCTTTATTTGCTACTCTAGGTTCTGCAGCTATTATCATGAAAAGGATCATGTTTCTACCACCAACCTGTGGAAAAAACCAAGTTGCATCAGATTTAGGGCCATAATTTGAAAGGAAAAATTACATAGATCCATCTTTGTTTGCCTTCATGTTTCTACTTTCAAATTATTTTTGAAATAAAAGATTCTTTGATCCTGTTTGCCTTTGAAACACACCAAGTGATTAACCTAGGTGGAATAATTTGATATTCCCTGGACGGGACAAGCAAATTGCAACAAAAGTCTAGGAGTGACAAGAAGGGCCATATACAGTTTTGTTTATTTATTTTCATGTTACATTTAATAACTTCATCATTAGTGTTATTGATGTGAATTTGGTGCTACTCAAGGGTTTACTGTTAATTGAAGTTTTCATTCACTGTAAGTTTATCCTGTTTGCACTTTGTTGTTTTCAAGGATTCGATATGCCATCTTTCATAATACTACTTATACTGTCGACTCTTTACTGGGATTGTGTGATCACACTAGGAGAAGACAATCATAGACTTTCCATGGAGTATTTGGTTACTGACCGTAACAAACGGTAAATATTTTTGAAGCAAGGGTGACAAAAATCAACAAATCAATCACTTGTCAGTGGCACATAAAAGGGACATGCTAAAACCAACAATAATACCCAGTAACTTTAAAAATATTATCATACATATATACTATTTCTTCATTCATACTGCTTTAATAAATAAAAATAGCATCAGAGATGCCCGTACCCCACAGCCTGGGAAAATAGTTTTCAACACCATAAGATATAGAAGTAATGAAACAGTACAAAGACCGGAACACTTTAAGAGCAGTGCCAGTTATATTAAGGACAAAATGATGTTTAGAGAAAATAACATCTAAGAGAAGGAAAATGTATGTAAAGATAAAGTATCAAAACAAGACAATTCAATAGCAAGATGACAGCATTAATCAGTAGACTAAAAATTATGATGCATACCTACAACCCCTAACCAATGCCCCTACCAACTATCAACTTCCTACACTTTACAGTTTCAGAGATACCGTCTGGACAAAATTTAAAAGGTCCGGGTCACTATGGCAAGGTGAAAAGTCAAATCAAGGTCACACCATGACGTTGCACACCTACAACCCCCAACCAATGTCCCTGCCAGGTATCAACTTCCAACACCTTACGATTTCCGACATATAGCCCAAACAAGATTTTATAGGTCAAGGTCACTACAGCAAGGTCAAAGGTCAAATCAAGGTCAGACCATGATGTTGCACACCTACACCCCCTAACCAATGTCTCTACCAAGTATCAACTTCCTATACCTTACGGTTTCTGAGATATACCCCGGACAAGATTTTATAGGTCAAGGTCACTATGGCAAGGTCAAAGGTCAAATCAAGGTCAGATCACGACGTTGCACACCTACACCCCCTAACCAATGTCCCTAGCAAGTATCAACGTCCTACACCTTACAGTTTCCGAGACAGAGCCCAGACAAGATTTTATAGGTCAAGGTCACTACAGCAAGGTCAAAGGTCACATCAAGGTCAGACCATGACGCTGCACACCTACACCCCCTAACCAATGTCCCCACCAAGTATCAACTTCCTACACCGTACGGTTTCTGAGATACAGCCCGGACAAGATTTTATAGGTCAAGGTCACTATGGCAAAGTCAAATCAAGGTCAGAGCATGACGTTGCACACCTACACTCCCTAAACAATGTCCCTACCAAGTATCAACTTCCTACACCTTACAGTTTCCGAGATATAGCCCGGACAAGATTTTCAAACTCAAGGTCACTACGGCAAGGTCAAAGGCCAAATCAAGGTCAGACCATGACGTTGCACACCTACACCCCCTAACCAATGTCCCTACCAAGTATCAACTTCCTACACCTTACGGTTTCTGAGATACAGCCCGGACAAGATTTTATAGGTCAAGGTCACTATGGCAAGGTCAAATCAAGGTCACACCATGATGTTGCACACCTACACTCCCTAAACAATGTCCCTACCAAGTATCAACTTCCTACACCTTACAATTTCCGAGATATAGCCCAGACAAGATTTTCAAACTCAAGGTCACTATGGCAAGGTCAAAGGCCAAATCAAGGTCAGACCATGACGTTGCACACCTACACATCCTAACCAATGTCCCTACCAAGTATCAACTTCCTACACCGTACGGTTTCTGAGATACAGCCCGGACAAACTTTTTCCCGCCACCCGCCCGCCCATCCGGACACCATGGGTGAAAATAATACTCCGACAGTCCTTAAGGGCTGTGGGCTAAAAATTTGGAAGAAGAATTAAACTGGAGAAATACCTGCATTATTGGCATCATGGCCCCAGTCTTTACCCATCCAATCAGAGGATGAATTATTTCTAATACTGAGCAGACTTGCACCGTTGTCAACTGATCACCAACCAGTTCAAAGGCTCGAGTTTTTGAGTCTATAAAAAAGATGAATATTCCCACTTTTTCTTATTTTAAACATGTGGTGGTGTATGTATACACTATACTGTTTATAACATTGTGTGTATTCACTTATTTTAAAACGTCATGCAATTACACTTAAAGTTTAAGGTTAACAGACAATATGCATGACAAAAATTTCAACTTCTAAGCTTGTCTTACAAAAGCAAATCAAATCTAATAAAGACTTTTATAATGCTTACTCTTAATCACCTGACAGTCTCTAAGGCACAACTATACATAAAAAGTTGGTCCATCAACAAATTCAGGTCATACTGGAGAATACACTTGGAGGTTGGGTGACTAGGGCGAATAGGCTTTGCAAACAGGTAAATTTTGAGCTTTTTACTGAAGGAGACAATAGAGGCTGCCATGTACATATTGTCATGTAGGTTATTCCAATTCTTAGGGAGCTCTGAATGCAAAACTATGATTGAAATATTTGACCAATATGATAATTGGAAGGATGGAATGGTGGGACTGCTATGTCCTCCCTGTCAGGATGAACCTGCCTAGTGTTTTGAGTTCAACTGTGTTGTGAATTTAATTAACACTGTTAACTTTAAACCATGACAAAATAATACTATAGAATGACTGTTTATTTTATTGGCTTGTACAAAGAAAATTACAAGATAAAATCAAATCTTCTGAAATGTGCAAGATTTAAATTTAAAGTATGCCACAACATAAAGTCATGGGGTGAATTAGAAAACAATATTCCAGAATACAACAGTGTAAACCTTATATCTGTTATCTGTTTATTTTGTAAAAAAAATACAAACACAATCCAGCTAAAGATGTAAACAACCGGTATCAAAAAACAATAAAACGTATAAAATATTGAAGACAAATGGTGGAAACTCGAGTTATATGTTTTTTTTTCTCAAGATTCACTGATATACTATTCTAGTCTGTACTTTTATAGCGCTTAATCTCTGCTAGGCAGACTCTAAGGCGAAACACCTAAATCAAATTTTAAAAAATCATCTTTCCTTAGCCATATACAGTGACTAATTTACCAAAATGTTAATTTTTACTAACAAAAAACTGCATATTTGGTGGTATCATGTAAAACCATGAAACATTTTAAACCCAGACTAATATCAAATTGGACATACCGAATTTTATTAAATGTCTTTTTTTATGGCAACCAATTTTGAAACTTCTATTTGAAAAAAATAGAATACAACAGTTTAAACAAAAAATACTGTTACCATTGCCATCTTTCCAGAGTCTGTATAAAAGGATGAACTCTATCATAAAAAATCCCACAAACTGGAAGAGGTTATACATGACCATATAGATCAACTTGACATCCAGGTAAGCTGAAATGACATAAATACACTTTTTTCAGAAAACTTTCTTGACATTTTTTTGCTATCTGAAAAATCAAAGAGACTACTGTTCAAAAATTAATTTTTGCGCTTGACAAATCAGCCAGATTCACTTTGTATCCTTTCTTACTCATTGGAGTAAGTTTTGTCGGTTATTTCCCACATGCCAATCATATGTATCCTTACCTCAATTTTTTTTTTTTTTTTTTTTTTTTTTGGGGGGGGGGGGGGGGGTTAAGTATACTTTTCTCCAACATTGCATTATTACCAAGAAAATTCACCCAGATAGCAAGACTCTGTAGGACCACCACTGGCCCACCGGCGGCATAGCTGTCGGTCCGACGTTGGCTGTAGGTGGTGGCCAGCCATTGGCGTGACCACTGTCAGCAGCCAATGATAAGCTTTTCTATTGGTCCACCAGTGGCCCACCTTCAGTAGCCGACAAGGTTGACAGGTGGTCCACCAGTGGCCCACTGTTGGGTGCCATCAACTTTTTATGGTGGTTCTCTGGTGGTGAGACCAGCTGATAGACAGTGGTCCACTGTTGGCAGCCAACACTAAGGTATACTGGCGGTCCATCAGTGGCCCACTGGCTTTTTGGCCGGTGGATGCTGTGTCGGTCTGACATTGGCAAGCCACTGGTAAAATTTTACTACCACTATAATATAGCATCAGCCAATCAGATTGCAGCATGAAGTTATGTGGCCATTGTTTAACAGAAAGCAAATAATTGACAAATAGTGGGTGGATTTTAGTTAAGGGAATCCCTGATAAGTCACATGACCAAACATGAACAATGGTGGAACAGTATCTTAGGATGATATGTTCCATAGTCAAATAATAAAATTATAATGTTCAGAAACAACTTTTCTCACTGTGAATTTATAATGAGAATGTTATTTTTATGTCTAAAATTGTTATATAGTTAGTTAAAAATTGTGGGCTCACTGAAATATGATTTTTAGACACACCATAATAAATAATTTTTTACAAAGTGTCTCAAAATCCCCTATTATTGCTCGCCGCCATCTTGAATAAAAAGCCACCATTGGCCCACCGTTGGCCCAACCTCAACAGCCTGAGTTTTGGTTGGCAAGCCTTCATTGGGCCAACATTGGCATGAGTTAAATCGGTCACTGATTGGAATATATTTCAAGGGTAATTCAGCCACCTACACCTCAACCCCAATTAATAGGGTTTTAATTTAATATCATATTTTTCTCCTGTACATGTTTTATGGTTTGTTTACAGGGGAAACTTTCACTTCTGTTAACTTTTCTGTGTAATTCTCAGATGATTTTATTGATTCGATCTAAAACCCGGGTGAAAATTAGCAAACTCCCATCAGTGGGCCATCGATCATAGCTTATATACCACTGATATAGTTGGTGGGCTGCCAGTGGTAAGCCTTGGAAGAAATTTGTGGCACAAGAGTGGGAAAAAAGAAATATATATTAATGCAGAGATGTGACATCTGTTATTTAAAAATGTAGGTGTCTCAGTGATATACACACACATACATAAAGTATCCAATTACTTTGCCATCTGTGGGCCACCGGTGGACCAACAGTATGCTTACCATTCAGGCAGAAGGTGGACCACTGATGGACCACCAGTGACAAATCTTACGATTTTTTGTGTAATAAAATGCAGAACAACTACTTTTGGAAAGTAATTCACTTAAAACAAATGAATTTAAGCCAAGACAGTCTCTCTTCAAGATCTGTCAAAACAAATGCCATTCAGCAGAGCTTGAGGTGTAGCCACCAGAGGACCACCATTGGTCCACCAACTAAGTATAGCTCTTACAGATCATAGTTGCATGCATCAGACAAAAAAAATTCTGCGATGGTTTTAGGTTTCATCAAAAAAGAAAATTATATCAAAAGGAAAAAATGAAAATATCTTTCTTTAACCTTCACTAAAAAAATATATTTGCCACCAGTGGCCCACTGGGTGCCCATCATGGGTCATGTACTACTTATGTAGTGGGTGGACCATTGATGGACCACCTGTGGCAAATATATAAGCAAGTAATATATAAAGTAATAAAGTGGAGAAAAGACTGACTGAGCAAAATGAAGGAATACAGAATAAGTTTGTTAAAAAATGACATGTTAAGTGAAAGAAAGTGCTCATTTTATCTAATTTTCCCATGATTTTACACCAGTGGGCATAGGTTGGTCCCTGAGCTACAGCCACTGACTCTGGCAGTTGGTGGGCCAACAGTGGGCCACACAATATATTTATATTTTGAAATAATATGTTTTTAACATTGAATATTGTTAAATAATATGACAGAAAACAATAGTTGAGGTTGCTTATGAAGTTATTTATAATGCTTTAAAAATTTTGAAAAAATGCAGTCAGTGGGCCAGCAGTGGCTCAGTGGTGGCCCACTAGCTATATTTTGCCACCCATAGCCGACGGTGGCCTACTAGCATCTTGCTATCTGGGCAGATGCAAAAAAAAAAAATCAAAAAAAAATTCAGTAAACGGGAAATTACAGATAACAGGTTTAATTTATATTGGAAACAAACAATCAGTGACCGAATGAATCAGTCACATATAGAGTTGTTACAGAACTTTATGACTAACAAGATAAGTCATGCAAGGGGAAAAAAGCCCATCAAACCTTGAATTTTTACTTACTTTTCAATGAGAATTCTCGTTAAAATAACAGAGTTTCAAATATTCTTTATCAGGGGGATTGCTAAAAACATTACTCACGAGATTCATTCTTATCTAGTTCCATCTCCTTCAGTAAAGCATCCATGTCTCCCTTTCCCTTTATTGAGAAATGCAGAAGAAATTTTACAGAACAATAATACTACTGCATGTTTAACAAGTGACAAAACGAGATGAATACTAATTTTGACCAAATGTAAAAGGTTAACATAGTAAATACTCTAACAATAATACACAGGGCACATGGAAATTCACATCTTAAGAGGTAGATAAAATGTGGTACATTTACAAAAATGTTTTTTTATTTTATTTTTTTTTTTAAAGAAGTATATTAAAAAAACAGACCACACCATTCAAAACTGGTATTTTGTTTTGTACATGTTTTGGCACATATATCTTGTTCATCTATTAGAAATTTATAACTTTTTGCTAGGCTTCATTTGAATCTTTTTCTATTCTGTTAGGCTTCATTTTAATCTTTCTCTATTCAATTTCAATTTGAAATTTTCAAATAAATTATTCTAACTTTGCTATCTTTTGTCAAATATAATATGGTTTGAGTTTAATTTATAACAAGCTTTAAAATTAGAAGATATACACATTCAATTTTAATTCTTCTTGGATTATTAAAATATGTATCTTCTTACCAAGAGAGAGACAAAATTTAGAGCCCATGATCTATTGTCTTAACACTGTAACCTTAAGTCTATTGCTTTGGTAATGTTTTATTCACATATACATACTAAATTCATAAAAACACAAAAAGACACTGTCTATACAATAAAAATAGGAGATCCCCTTACCCCACAGCCTGGGAAATATTTTTACACTGTGAGAAACAGAAGAAATGAAAGAGAAAAATATCAGAAGACTTTCAGAGCATATAGTGTCAATTATCTAAAGATCAAAACAATGTTTAAGTAGAGAAAATAACATCTTAGAGAGAAAAAAAATGTATGTAAAGATAAAGTATCAATGCCTCTATCAAGTATCAACTTCCTACAGTCATTGCCAATATTACTATTCTATTATACTCACATTTAAAAGATTTGCTTCATCATCCGAGGACTCCTCATCATCTTCAAAAGCAAAGTGGTCAAAGTCAATCTTCAACCAGGCTGGTTTTGCTGTATCATAGGTCAGTCGTGGCCAGTTCTCATTGCTATACTTGGTAATCTGAAACTCCACAAATCTGTCTGTGACCCTGTATTTACTTTTCTGAAATATATAAAATACACACATTTAGCACTTGTTACTACTGAGACAATGTTTGTGTAAGTTTGATAGTTCACTCTTTGACTGGCCTGAAAACAAATTTCGGTTCAAAGGTCTGAAATTGGGACTCTGCAAAACATTTAGAAATCACCAACATCACAAAGGATGTTATTTTCACCCATTTATAAAACTTCAATTTACTGAGAACAGGGTGAAATTTTCCCAAAATATCTGTGGATTTTATGTTTTTACCATATTTTTAGCACAGTAATAAGATTTTATAGTAGATTTCTCTACTTTTAAAGGTTTTGAAAATGTTGATCTCATGATCAAACTAGATCGAAGTTCACAAGCATGCAGAGATACCAAAGATAAATCCTGAAATTCGAAACAATTTCACAGCACTAATAGTTATGCAAGTCTGTCACTCCTATTGAATAATATGTAAGAGCTGTTCCTTAACAATGCACATGATTGCTGTGACAACCATTCTGTCAGCCAGTAACATGATCACCAACAGCCTAGCAGGTGGTCATGTCTGGCTGTACTTTGTTCAAATGGCTTTTACAATGTAACCTTTCCCTTGGTCATGCATTTTGTGTATGTGTTGGATTTTTATTTAGTCAACAAAAAGAATCTTTTTTTCAAGATTCATTGTGTAAAAACAAAATTTTTAAACGCCAACAATGAACAACTTGAAACAAAAGCCAAAACACAATGCAGGAGCACATAAGCAAGCACTATCAAGAAAAATAGCAGACCTCTGTAACTCAACAAGAGTCCTAACTCAATGTCATATAAAGCACCAGGTAATTTTAATAGCAAAAATGATACAAAGGTAAAAACATACCATGATTTGGTCTTCGCATGGCTCTCAAAAAGAAATTTTACTTGAATAACTGCTGAAACCTTATTAGTCTAATGTCAGCTCTAGAACTTACTGTTATATGCAAATAAAAATTTGGTGAAAATGCAAAGAAGGCATTTGCCTGTAACATATACATACATTATGCCTGCAAGCATCACCAAGGACTAGACCACACAGGAAATGCCTACAAAACTTCAAATATGATACGAGTTTCTCATTAGTATTACTCCAAAGAAAGAGATATCTTACCGAAGAGTCAATTTCATGATAAAAGGCCAATGAAAAGGCATAATTCTTCTTTCCATTCCTCCCTTGAGCAGAGGCCTTGAATTCAAGCTTTTCATCATCTAAGTTAACTTTGGGATCCTAAAACATCACAAAATATCTGATAGTTAGTTATTATTAATATGCATTCTCAAAAAGCATCATAATAAAAATATGCTAAAATATGTCACTGAAAAATGTATGGCCTAGAAAGACTTCTTATAAAGAACACTATATAGAATCAGGGTTGGGAATACATTTTTGCATTTAAATACACTTAAAAGCATGTATATTTATTTATATTTATACTTTAAAAAGTCTGTATCTTTGTATTTTATCATTTTATTTTCTTGTATTTCAAAAAATATGAATGAAATACTCAAATAGAGATTTTTTTTCTGTTTGTTCTGACAGATCTTAAATTTTACAAATTAGCTAACCTTTCCTAGAAAGGCAAGTGAGAAGTGCATGGCTGTTCTCAGTCATTCAGAAATAGCTTTGTTTATTTGTTTGTACATTGACAAATTAGACGGGAAATACTGTATAAGTGTTTTTTTTCGCGAGCACTTAAGTTCGCGAATCACCACAGAGTGCTAGTTTCGCAAGAATTAATTTTCGCGGTGAAAGATACTGTATTATCGTGAATAACAACAAATCATAAACCCACACTGACTGTTGAACATTTTAAAGTAAACAAAAATATAAATACCCACTTAATACCCACTAAATGTTTCTATCACATGAAAGAATTCCAGTGCAAGGGCAAAGTGCAATTTATGTGTGGGTAAAGTGATAATAAAAACTCCCGTTTATTTTGTTAATCTTTCTCAGTCGTACAATTGATGTTGATGTAGTAGGCAAACTTCTTTATTCTAGCTGATTTGGTTCAATCTACACTAGTTTTCAAAGAAAAATAAAGCCTGTTTTTATCCAACCAAAGCTTCTCAGATGTTAAAATTCTTACCTGAGTACAATATACATAAGTCAATTTGTTTTATTTAACCCCCCCAAAAATGGTATATAAGCCCCTATGGAAAGGTCCCATGTCTTTGATGTGTACAGTAATAGAGACCTAAAAGGATACCTCAAGCAACTCTTTTCAGAGAAGCATGGATCTGAAATGAACCCACCAGTACACAACCACTTCACACATATAAGTATACACCTCTGTATTTGTCTTCTTCAGTATTAGGCCTGCTTTTCAGAGCCAATCTTTATTTGTGTGGGCCTTGTCACTCAGTGTGTGCCAGGCCTGTAAAACCCAGATCTTCACTGCCCCCTGTATATATATACTAGTATCTCATCAGTTTCCCCCCTCCTGGTTCCCCTTCTTTTTTTCTGTACAAGTGTTTTATACTTCTGGCTAAATGTCGTAATAAATGTTTTTTGGAATAAAATGTGCATTTCCTCTGTCAATATTTGTGAATATAATGGATATATAAAAGTGTATCTTTAAAATTTGCACACTTGTAAGTATGCATCATTATTCTTAAGCATATATATATAAATATGTTCACAGTACGTGTATTTTTGGTGACCTTATGTGTACTAAATATTGGCGAGAATTTAATTTCGTGTTTAGCAGTCACTTGCAAATATAGCGAAAATTAACTCCCCGCGAAAAAAAACACTTATACAGTATAGAGAGAAGCCAAACCCCAAAAATTCAATGCCTGTAACTCATTGTAAAATGCTTAAATTTTCTAAGTGTCTTCCACAAAGTTTACAATATGGCACCCACAAACACAGGGAAATTACACCAAAAAATATTTAACACATGTAAATGTGTAAAGGTTAGGATCTACCACATACAATAAAAAAAACACACTTTGAGCATTATTGAGAAATGTTCTAAACCCTATTTACTGATTCATACTTAGATTTAGCCTCTGAAATATTAAAGATATTTTAACCTTTTATTGTTTGTACTATAATCTCAATCATAATTATTCACTTTGAGGAATTAAGATAAGAAGTTATATATGGATATCACTGGTGCTGGGAGATTGCCATGGAAGTACTTCTCGATTTCTATATGCAAAAAAAAATTAAATAAACATCAATCATTGCCGATCATAGAGTCAGAAGCCTTTTTGTCACTATACAACAAAAACTACAATTCTATTTTACAAAAATTTTGTATATTCACGGACTAAAAATGGAGAACTAGCCATAATGCAAAAACACAAAGTAAAAAAAAAAAACACCTTTGGGTTTTTCTAGTGAGTGGATTCACCTCAAGCTTTCATGATCAATTATTCGTCCATTTTTCTGACCGATAATCGACTTTTTCACTGCACTGTCATGAAACACTTTCCGTCATGAAGTGTATTTCAATCCAGTAAGAATAACAGTGTTTCCAACTTATAGAAGCTACCAAAAGCACCCACTTCCACTAAATATGACGGTAGCTGTAAACAAACCCAAAATTAGTGACCCGCGCTCGAACCATGCTCGTCCATTATCCACCGGAAGTACCCTCCCTTTACAGAAGTCATAAAGTATTCTAACATACCATGGATAATTGGATATGTGTCCTCAATTCTGATTGGCTAAATGACGAAATACTTCAAGGGTAAAATGCAGCATTACTCGCAAAATACACCTGTCCTTATTTACGTTTCCGTATCCGCATCCGTAATTGTCCGCATCCGTGATACCCTGGATGTTTTGGTATAATACAGTGAACTTAATTCCGTCCGCACCCGCAAAAAAAGAAACTTGACCTTTTTTTTGAGGATGCGAACGGAAGTTCACTGTTTTATACCAAAATATCTAGCGTCTTGCAAGTGCGGACACGGACGCCGATACGGGTAGTGGTGGTGGACCAGTTCATGCCCGCATACCTATTCACGCCCACCCTCAATTTTCTTAAAGATTTGTACTTTTTTATAGAAAAGATGTTCATCACATCATAGATAATAATGAAATTGATCATGTACATCGGTAGTTTATCATGTAACTGTGATTGTTTTGGATAAATTTAGGGGTGGGCGTGAATAGGTACACGGGCGAGAATTGGTCCACCACCAATCCACCATTACAGATGAGATTAAGGACACGTGTATTTCCAGCCTAACCCTGTGGCTCCCTATTATCGTTCATTATGGCTCTCGTAACATTAAACCATAAAATTGGCAATAAATATTCATCTCAAAATAATTTGTCATGTTAGAATAGGAATAACCCCCTCCAAAACCATGGTATACGCAGAATTTTACCATGGTTTGAGGCAATAAACCCTGAAGGCGAACCATGGTTTGGTCGGGGTTATTCCTATACTCACCCTCGGACTTTATTTCTACAATAAAACATTTTAATTATCGTAAAAAGAATCGGGGGGTGGGGGTCGCTTTCAGGGACTGATACCCTATTATCGCCCATAAAAAGCGACGGTTTGTCTTAATTAAGCAATGTTGGAAAGCTGTTTTGAAAAAGCACACTAGGAGAGAGTATGTTTTTACCTGTACATCGCTTAACTCTACTTTTATGTACAAGTTAATGCCCTTTTGACCCCAATACACAAATGGACTGAAACACTCAGCCATGTTGTTTACATTAATTGAGTGTGCGTTTTCGCACACAAGACTACTAATGACAAACCTCCATAATTTTATGGAATGCATGTGCTTAATTAAGTGTAATAAATATACTGAAGGAAATTTCTATTAGATAACAATGAAAATATTTGATGCAGAAATAATTTAATAACACTTTATGCAGCAAATCTAGACAAGCTTGACTTTTACAAAAACTACACCAAATAGCATTATTCAAAGTAATGCTGACCATGATTGGAGATGTTAATTTAGTTTAAGGTCCTGAAAAATATTCTTTTAATTACAGAAACATAGATAATCCTATGTAAGGACTAACTGTACTGGAGACTATAAACAATTGTGACTTACTGGATATAGTATATATATTACGCCTTCCAAAACGTAGTGTGTATGCATACAGAAGAAAAATCCTGCTAAACAAGCAAGACTTGATTATTTCTGTTCTTGAGCTCTATGGTTGACTTAATCAATAGCTGTATCATAAACCCAGGATATAGGACTGATAATTCCATTATTCAGGTAAATATACCTTTTCCAATATTATAAATGGGAAGAGATGCATGGAAATTTAATTATAGTTTGTTATCAACTCCAGATTATCTATTCCTGACAAATGAATTAACAACAGAAGAAAATATTAAATCTGCAGTTCCCAATGATAATTTGGAATATTTTGAAAATGACAGCAACAAATGGAGTTAATTATTGACAATGATATGTTTTTAGAAGTTTTACATTTTAGATTATAAAACTTGATTTGGAACCAGATTTTTTTTCTTGGGTTGCACCTCTCACCCCACCTTGTTATTGGACCTCTATATGAGGTCATAAATTTCTGTAGGGGTTTGTAATAATATTTTATACATAGTAAGACTGTTTGAAGATCAAATACTGTAAACGGAATGCTATAGCACCAAAATCTTTAATATTCATTAGGAAATCTAAGCCCACAGAGTTTCATTGGTTTTTTTATCAATATTTTATGTTTATACAGTATGGCTGCTTGAAGATCAAATAGTTTATAAACTCATTAGTTCATGAGGAAGCAAGAGTTCACAGATGTCTGTGTGTGTGGGGGGGTGGGGGGGTTGTTGTAATATCCTTAAAACAGGAAGGCTGTTTAATGTAACCTATATTGACTTTGCAATAAAATCTGCCTTCTCATCTGTCCCATATATACTTCACACATTTATAGCATCCCTCAAATCTAAGATTTGTTCGTGTGCATGATGAAACCCTTTTATAGCACCACTGCAAATCAGAGATTCATATGAGTGCAGGATGACACACTTTTATAACACCTCAGCATTTCCGAGAACTAGAAAAAGTTTTTTCAAAACAAAAACACAGCTTCCCCATAAGCTGAAAAAATCAAAATAGCAAAGTTCAAAGGAAAGGAAACAGAAATAATATGTTGTTGAAAATTTCCTCATACAGATATAATCATCATAGAAGCACATTTGTCCCTCAGTATTGGTGATGTTTTTTTCTCTTTTTTTTTCACTAGACCCTCCCATATACCAGACAAAATAGAATCTCTTTTCTTTACGAACATGGTGGTGTCAATTGGGCTTCATGGCTGCTCACTGTTGCTTGCCTGTGTTTACCACTCTCAGTATCATGTTCCTGCAACTTTCAGGATGGATTCATGCCTTTTTCTTGGTTTCCTGTCATCCATTCACTCTTTGTATTATATCTGTGGTGACTTCAACATTCATGTTGATGTACCAGTTGGTGATGATTATAAATTTATGACCTGTCTTTGATTGTTGAGATCTTAAACAGTCAGTCAGTCAGTCAACCTACCCATCTGCATGGTCACATGCTGGACCTCATTCTATCCCCCATGGCCAGTGATCACGATACTATTGTTGATGAAAAAATCTGTGATTTTATATCTGATTATGCATTAATGTTCAATTTCCTTTCCTTGTCAAGTGGCTCATATTCTAAATAAAGTGCAATATAGGAGGTACCACCGTATCAACATGTCTGACCTCCAATCTGATCTTAAAAAGACTTCCTTTGTCAAGTCTCAAGCAAGCTAATGCTGTAGTTGACTGCTATGAACAATATGTACATGATTTGGGTGATGTTCTTGACAGGCACATACCACTGGTTTCTAGATTGAAAAAGAAAGACTTTGCGGATTAGTTGTCTGATTTTTATTGACATGCAAAGTCCCTTAGGCACCAATTTGAAAGAACTTTGCAAAGGGCCAAGAATCCATTGAACAAAAATCGGCTTCATCACCAAATTGCTCAGTGCAATGCACTTGCCAACAAGGATAATTCAGACTGTAGAAATAGTCATGACTCTATGTTATGTGCTGCGCAAAACTCTGAATAGGGTTTCTGAAGTGACACTTCCATCTCACAAGTCTGACAAGTCATTGGCTGACCAGTTTGCATACAATTTTTTGAATAAAATTACGAAAATTAGAGATACTTTTGCCACCTCTGGCACTAAAAATGATGTTCATCGTCCTTTTGATCCTCCAATAATTACTGCCTTTACTCATGTTTCTGAATATGTTGTTGATAAAATATCTGCCACTGTGGCCTAGCGGGTAACACACTGGTCTAGGAACTCAGAGGACGTGGGTTCAATCCCAGGTACAGGCAGATACATAGTGGCTCGGATGACCACTTAAAATGGCGGTCCTCTGTCATTGGGTCCTATCCCCAGTGGCAGGTTAAAGAACCTCAAGGACGTTGATAAATGGTCATCCTTGAGCCTCTATCTTCCAGTTAGGGGAATGTCAGTTACTTGTGAGTTGGGGCTGTACCTGTACAGTCGGATTGGTTAAATAGCGCTTTGAGTCCTGTAGTATATGGAGATATTGCGCTGAGTATAAATACATAATAATAATAATAATAATAAATTAGAAACTCACCTACAAAATCCTGCCTGTTGGATCCATGGCCAACATTTCTCATCAAGGAATACTACTACCATCAATTACAAAGTTGGTTAACTGCTCACTCATGGAGGGTTGTGTCCCTGATGGTTTCAAAAACTACTGTAGTTACTCCTCTTACCATAAAGGCTACTTTTCCAGCGGATGACCTGAAGAACTATCTTCCTTTATCTGGCTTTAGTTTTATATCAATATTGGTTGAATGAGTGATTGCTAAGCAACTCTAAGAACATATCTATCCATAATTTAGAGAACCCGTACCAATCTGCATATAAAACAGGTCTATCAACTGAGACAGCTCTTCTATCTATTAAAAAATGAAGTTCACTTATCCTTGTCGAGAGCAAACCTACTGCCTTGATATTGCTGGATCTCTCAGCTGCATTTAACACCATTGATCATTCCATTCTTCTCAGTTGTCTTCAGACTTGGTTTGTAGTTGGGGGTTCTGTTCTGAAGTGATTCACTTCCTACTTAACTGAGCATTATCATGCAGTTAATAAAAATTAGTTCTACTTTCTGTCTGATCTTTGTAAACTCCTACTTGGTGTGCCCCATGGTTATGTCTTGGGTACTTTGCTGTTTTCATTGTACACTACTCCCCTCAGTTTGGTTATTGGAAACATAAAAGAATAATGTTTCATTTTTATGCAGATGAAACATAAGTTTATGGCCACTTACCCAGAATAAATCCTCTGCTGCCTTTAAACAGTTAAACAGGTGCCTAGATGATGTAAAAGAGTGGATGCCAACTAGTAAACTCAAATTGAATCCAGACAAGACTGAGTTTATTGCATTTAGTTCAAAAAGATAGAGGGATAAGATGAAAGCATGCTACCCATTTGACATCTTGTGTAGTCCTCTCTGTCCTGCTGAGTCAGTCAAGAATTTGGATGTGTGGTTCAATTCTGATTTTCCTTGTCCAAACATATTCAGAAAGTCTGCAAAAGTTGTTGTGTGCAACTCTGCGACTTTAGACATGTCAGACAGTTTCTTACTCATGATGCTTCTGTACCTGTGGAGGTCCTCTGTGGTCTCTTGGTCAGCAAGTTTGGTATCTAATCACAGGCAGGCACCTATGTGTGGGTTTGACCCCCACAAGTGGCAATGCTGATTACCTGTCCCAATATGACCCTGGCTTTTAAATGGTATGTAAACCCCAATCGCTGTATTTGTGGCTAATGCTCTTGTTAGTAGTTAGTCAGATTACTGTAACTCACTTTCAGGAGTCTCTGTAAGTTCAATCTATGTAAATTACAGTGCATCCAAAATAGTGCTAGAATTTTATCAGTTACCAGTAGATATACTAGTATAACTCTTGTGATTGAGAAATTGCATTGGCTTCCTGTTGAACATCGATCAGTTTTTAAAACAGTCACACTTGTTTACAAGTTTCTTCACACTGGTTTCCCCAAGTATTTTGCGCCATACATCTCTTCCTACAGCAGTTGTTACAGTGCAAGGTACAGTGTGGTGGTAATTTTCTTGTCATTCCAAATTTCCAACCCTCTATTCATAAATTAGTCAAACAGGTTGGTTATAGTATAACTTTTGATGCCCCCACTGTTTGGAATGCCTTTACTTGTGAGATCCGTGCGTCCCATCCCTGGCCTCTTTCAGAAAGCAGCTTAAAACCTACTTGTACACCAAGGCATAACCACCTTAGTCTTAATCACCCCCTGGTGTTCTGTGTGGTGCTTGATCTCTTTTCTGTCCCTGGATACTAAAATTTGTGGACTGTTTTGGTTCTGTTACACCTTCAAGTCCCCTGTAAATAGGGGAGATTGATATAAAAGTCCAATTATAATAGAATAGAATTTGCAAAGTTATATTCAATAATAAATACTGTAAAACAGCAATTACAAAATTGTGTGTTTTAATTTTCCCCGAGATATTTATTTATAACTAATAATAATAACAATACTGGGTTCCTATATAGTGCTTTTTCTATTATTAGCTCAAAGTACTTCACACAGTATTACCCCAGCAAGGAAGCTAGCCTTGGTAACCTTACCTATTGCTGTCATGCAAGGTGCAGAAGCCAGTATCCCTTAAAGCTGGGTACCCATATTTCCCCTGGGTGGAGGGAGACACAGACCAGGTTAACATCTTGCCCAAGAATGTTATCCCACATGAAACAGTTGGCATCATTGGGGATTGCCAATGCAATTTCTCAATCACAGGAGTTATTCTAGTGTATCTATTGGTAACTGATAAAATTCTAGCACTAGTTTGGATGCACTGTAATTTACATAGATTGAACTTACAGAGACTGCTGAAAGCGGCATAACAAGTTTTCACTTTCCATCATGTAAATATACACATATATACTGGGTTTTACATCAGCATGAGGCTGACAGATGTGATGAGCTCTATGAGTAGCATATAGGATAGCACTACAAATAGATAATACATGTCCACATGTTTGAAAAAAAATTGAGCCTTAAGCAAGGCTATGGAATAAAATCATAGCCATTTTAGTAATAAACTATTTGCAAACAAAGAGACAGTGAACAGATCTGTCAAGAGATAATCATTGCATACCAACACAATGGAGCTTTGTCTCCCCCCAGCCATTGTGTGTGTATAATTAGCAGCTATCACACCCTTTTAGATACAATGGAAATCAAAGTGCTGTTTGTTACTTAATTGTGGCTTTACTGACTTGCAATGGACTGTGTACACTTTATTGACTTTAATGTACTCTGTACTTTGTTTCTCTTTCTGTTCACAAAAAATATTCAATTTGATTGTTTGATCACCTAACGATGTACTGGGTCACCCACTATGCCAGGGTGTGTGTACCCCCAGTGTTTTTCTCTTTTTTTTGTTCCTGCTTTTTGTTAGTGGCATAACTATATCAAATTGGATAATAAAAATTTAAAAAAGACTTTAATGTACCTTAAAACATAGGAAATTGGGCAGAGATATATAATAGTGTCTCCCAAAAATAGATTACAACCACATCTAAGTTTAAAAAGCCATTTCTGCTCATTTTCTTTCTCGATGAGCTGCATAGTTTGGGAGATACATGGCTTTAAGCGGCAAAATGTGCATAAAATGACTTTAAGATTACCTTAAAATACTGGTTACAGAGCTCAAAACTTCCACTTTAAGGTCACTTAAAAATAGGTTCCTCTCCTGGCCTGAATACATATGTGTGCTAACTCCTATGACAGCATTTTTATCATGTGGATTACTCAGAATCAGTGTTGGTAGCGCAACATGCCCGAATACAGTATATCCCAATATTTTGTCTGGAGATAAAACAGGCAATCAGTGCCCGTGAACGAGCACTGTGTCACCCGACTGTGTGTTTTAAGTTTCAAAGTAGAAAGTGAAAGAAGAAAAGGAGACAAGCAATATTCTCTAAATGCAATAGTTTTCAAGTTAAACGTCGTTTACTCAACAGTGAAAACCTGAAAGTAGCTATTGCTCAGCTAGCTACAGGCCTGCAATTTCACTTTGTTATAGGTGACCCATAAGTAGGTGAATAACATATTCAAACAAAATTCTCTAAATGCAATAGTTTTCAAGTTACAACTGCTTTACTCAACAGTGTGAACCTAAAAGTATCTAGGGCTCAATTATGCCATGAGCTACAGGTCTTCAATTTCACTATGATATAGCTGACCCTAAAGTAGTTGAATGACATATTTAAACAATATTTTCTAAATGCAAGAGTTTTCAAGTTACAACTCATTTACTGAACAGTGAGAAGCTGAAAGTAGCTATTGCTCAGCTATACAATGAGCTACAGGCCTGCAATTTCACTAAGTTATAGGTGACCCATTAGTGGGTGAATAACATTTAAACAAAATTCTCTAAATGCAATAGTTTTTAAGTTACAACTGATTTACTCAACAGTGAGAACCTGAAAGTAGCTATTGCTCAACTATGCCATGAGCTACAGGTCTACAATGTCACTATCTTACAGCTGACCCATAAGCAGGTGAATAACATATCCAAACATAATTCTCTAAAAGCAATAGTTTTCAAGTTACAACTGATTTACTCAACAGTAAGAACCTGAAAGTAGCTATTGCTCAGTTATGCGATGAGCTATAGGTCTACAATTTTACTACGTTATAGCTGATTCAAAAGTACATGAATAACACATTGAAACAAATTCTCTAAATGCAACAGTTTTCAAGATACAACTGATTTACTCAATAGTGAAAACCTCAAAGTAGCTTGGCCATACAATAAGCTACAAACAATTTTACTATGTTATAGCTGATCAAAGACTAGGTGAATAACATGTGTAAATAAAATACTCGAAATGCAAAAATTTTCAATTTAAACTGATTTACGCAACAGCAATACTCTGAAAGTAGATATAGCAGAGCTATGCAATGAGGTCTGCAATTTAACTATGTTATATCTGACCCAAAATAGGTGAACAACATATTAAACAATATTTTCTAAATGCAATAGTTTTCAAGTTACAACTGATTTACTCAATAGAAACTGAAAACAGCTATTGCTCAGCTATGCCATGAGTTACATGTCTGCAATTTTACTATATTATAGCTGATTCAAAAGTACATGAATAACCAATTTAAAGAAAATTCTTTAAATGCAATAGTTTTCAAGCTACAACTCATTAACTCAACAGTGAGAACCTCAAAGTAGCTATTGCTCTGTTATATAACGAGCTACAGGTCTGCAATTTTTCTATGTTCCAACCGACCAACGAGAGGGTCAGAAATGCCCCAAAAGGTGGGTTGCGCAGGCAGCAATAACATTAGCGACACCCAGTTAAGGTCAATGTGTTAGACATGCCAAGAAATGTAAAACTTGTAATCTAGGTTATGTAATTGTATCAATGCTTTAAACGGACAAACGAAAGGACGGAATTACACCAATTACCAAAGCAACTTAGCTATGATGGTGATGTATCTCCCTGTCAAGTTTGAATTCAATTGGACAAAGCGTTTTCGAGTTAGAGTCCGGAAACGGAAATGTTGATGGACAAACAAACGGACGGAATTACACCAATTTCGAAAGGAACCTAGCTATGATGGTGATCTATCTCCCTGTCAAGTTTGAATTTGATTGGACAAACCGTTTTCGAGTTAGAGTATGGAAACAGAAAGTTTGACGGACAAACAGGCAAAAAACAGACACAAAAAACAGATGGAATTACACCAATTTCGAAAGGAACCTAGCTAAGATGTTGATCTATCTCCCTATTAAGTTTGAATTTGATTGGACAAAGCGTTTTCGAGTTTTTCACCCAGTTGAGGTGAATGTATTAGACGTGCTAAGAAATGTAAAACTTGTAATCTAGGTTACATAATTGTATCTATGCTATAAACGGACAAACGAAAGGACGTAATTACACCAATTTTGAAAGCAACTTAGCTATGATGGTGATGTATCTCCCTGTCAAGTTTGAATCTGATTGGACAAAGCGTTTTCGAGTTAGAGTCTGGAAACGGAAATGTTGACGGACAAACAAACGGACAAAAATGGACAAAAAGAACAGATGGAATTACACCAATTTTGAAAGGAACCTATAGCTTATGATGGTAATCTATCTCCCTGTCAAGTTTAAATTCGATTGGACAAAGCATTTTTGGGTTAGAGTCCGGAAACGAAAATGTTGACGGACAAACGGACAAAAAACGGGCAAACGAAAAGACGGAATTACACCAATTTCGAAAGGAACCTAGCTAAGATGTAGACGGGAACCAGCCACCTTTAACAATAAAGGGACTGGTATCGGCCAGGATGGCCTTGAATACATCATTGCCAGCTGTCATTATCGGGATATCTCAATCATTATTTTAATTACTTATATGATTTTTGTATGTATTTAAAACATTTTAAACATTTATTATTGAAATTATAACATCAAATATTGTGAATTAAACTTAAAAATATTTTGGAATGACAATAATCTTTAGAAGCAAAACATGTTTTGGGTGATAATAGAAGATCGACAGTACTTAAAGTGCAGTACCCAAGATGGTGGACGATACCCGACCCTATGTTGCAGAGTAGGGTCGGCGGAAACCAGACTAGCTAAGATGCTGTCTATCTCTCTATTAAGTTTGAATTTGATTGGACAAAGCGTTTTCGAGTTAGAGTCCGGAAACGAAAATGTTGACAGACAAACGGACAACAAGAGGGTCTAAGATGCCCCAAAAGGCGGGTTGCGCAGGCAGCAATAAGATTAGCGACTGCGGTAATTACATTTAGAAACAAGGAAAGAAATGTTAGGTCACCCAGTTGAGGTGAATGTATTAGACGTGCTAAGAAATGTAAAACTTGTAATCTAGGTTACACAATTGTATCTATGCTATAAATGGACAAACGAAAGGACGGAATTACACCAATTTAGAAAGTAACCTAGCTATGATGGTGATGTATCTCCCTGTCAATTAAGTTTGAATCTGATTGGACAAAGCGTTTTCGAGTTAGAGTCCGGAAACAGAAATTTTGACGGACAGACAAACAGACAAAAAACGGACACAAAAAACAGATGGAATTACACCAATTTCGAAAGGAACCTAGCTAAGATGTTGATCTATCTCACTATTAAGTTTGAATTTGATTGGACAAAGCGTTTTCGAGTTTTTCACCCAGTTGAGGTGAATGTATTAGACGTGCTAAGAAATGTAAAACTTGTAATCTAGGTTACATAATTGTATCTATGCTATAAACGGACAAACGAAAGGACGTAATTACACCAATTTTGAAAGCAACTTAGCTATGATGGTGATGTATCTCCCTGTCAAGTTTGAATCCGATTGGACAAAGCATTTTCGAGTTAGAGTCCGGAAACGGAAATGTTGACGGACAGACAATCGGACAAAAAAACGGACAAAGGAATGGACGGAATTACACCAATTTCGAAAGGAACCTAGTTGTGATGGTGATCTATGTCTCTGTCAAGTTTGAATTCGATTGGACAAAGCGTTTTTGAGTTAGAGTCCGGAAACGAAAATGTGGACGGGACAGGCAGACGGACGTCGGACACATCAATCTAATAGGTGGGTTGGTAACATGCAACCCACCTAAAAACGGACAAACAAAAGGACGGAATTACACCAATTTCGAAAGGAACCTAGCTATGATGGTGATCTATCTCCTTGTCAAGTTTGAATTCGATTGGACAAAGCGTTTTCAAGTAAGAGTCCGGAAACGGAAATGTTGACAGACAAACAGACAAAAAATGGACAAACGAATGAAATGAATTACACCAATTTTGAAAGGAACCTAGCTATGATGGAGATCTATCTCCTTGTTAAGTTTGAATTCGATTAGACAAAGCGTTTTCGAGTTAGAGTCCGGAAACGAAAATGTGGACGGACGTCGGACGCTTAAAATTAGAAGAATAACATATTTAAACAAAAGACTCTAAATGTCATAGGTTTCAAGTTACAACTGATTTAATCAACAGCTATATTTTGAAAGTAGCTATTGCTCAGCTCTGCAATGAGCTACAAGTCTGCAAGTTCACTATGTTATAGCTGTCAGAAAAGTAGGTGAATAACATATTCCAACAAAATACTGGAAATGCAATAGTTTTTAAATTACAACTGTTTTACTCAACAGTGAGAACCTGAAAATAGATATTGCTCATCTATGCCATGAGCTACAGGTCTGCAATTTCATGAACATGAGTACATGAATAACATATTTTAACAAAACACTCTAAATGCAACTGTTTTCAAGTTACAAGCAATTTACTCAACAGTGAGAATCTCAAACCCAGATAGCATGCCGCCGTCGGACCGACGTTGGCTGTTGGTCGCAAGGTCGGCAGATTTTGCCGACGTTGGGCCGACGGCTGCCTGCCAACCCCAACTCTGGTTATATGTCTATATATTTTGCCGACGTTGGGCCGACGTTGGGCCAATGGTGGATTTTTATTCAAGATGGCGGTGGGCAATAATAGGGGATTTTGTGAAACTTAGTAAAAAATTATTTATAATGGTATATCTAAAAATCATATTTCAGTGAGCCCACAAATTTTAGCCAACTATTTCATAATTTTAGAAATAAAAATAACATTCTCATTATAAATTCACACTGAAAAAGTTATTTGTGGACAATTTGATTGGTTGATGCTATACAATGAGTAATTTTTTTCGGTGGCTTGCCGACGTTGGGCCAACGTTGGGCCGCCGGTCAAAAAGCCGTTGGGCCGACGTCGGCAGCCATCGTCGGGCCGACGGATGTGCCGACGTTGGCCCGACGTTGGCCCGACGTCAGCATGCTATCTGGGAAGTAGCTATTACTCGGCTATGCAATGAGCTACAGGTCTGCAATTATAGCTGACTAAAAAGTTGCTGAATAACATATTTATACAAATTTCTGTAAATGCAAAAGTTTTTAAGTTATAACTAATTTATTCAACAGTGATAACCTCAAAATAGCTATTGCTCAGCTATGATATAAGCTACAGGTCTGCAAATTTACTATGTTATAGCTGATCCAAAAGTAAGTGAATAATATATTTAAAGAAAATACTCTAAATGTAATAATTTCAAGTTCTAACTGATTTACTCAACAGTGATAACCTCAAAGTAGCTATTACTCAGCTATGCAATGAGCTACAGGTCTGAAATTTTACTATGTTATAGCTGACTCAAAAGTAGCTGAATAACATTTATACAAAATTCTCTAAATGCAATAGTTTTCAAGTTACAAGTTTTTACTTATTATGGAAGTTACTGAAAAGTCAAAAAGTACCTATCACTCGCTTAGTTATTGGGATAGACTCCCCACTCCCCAAGTTACTCGCCATGTTGTAGCTACGGAAAATGTAGCTGAATAACATATTTTAACAAAATGCACTAAATGCAATACTTTTCAAGTTATAAATGATTTAGTGCATGATTTCATGAATTTTAATGCAATAAAAATTATTTAAAAAATTCATAAAAAAATTAAGAAAGATCCAGGCCTGATATTCACACAAAGGAAATTTACTACCTGAGGCCTAGTACATATGTGCAAGGTATGAGAGAAATCCCTGCAATAGTCAATGAGAAAATTGCTAAATTTTCACACTTAGGGTGGGGGGTACCTCACTTGTAATGGCTCTAGCAAACAGACGAACAAACAGATCTGCATGCCTTGAACAATTTTTCATGCTCAATAGATAAGGTATCTTTTAAAAAAACAGCATGTCTTGGGCCTTCTAGTTTTGGAGAAGTCGCTCACATGGACACATACGTGCCCATGCCGCAGAGTGACGACATAATGTCAGCTGACATAATAAAAAGCAATCAGTGTCTGTAAACGGGCTCTGTGAAGGCTGACTTCATGTTTTGAGCGTCAGAGTAGAAGTGAAAATACAAAAAAAAAGATGTGGGCAGTAAATGGTTTTAAGAAGTAAACTACAAATTTAATTGTGGTACAGATACATGAAGAACCGAGATTTGTTTCACAGATGGAGTGGAGAAATCCACCGAATTTTCGCTGAGCCTGTTAAGGTCTTGGTACAGATACATGAAGAAATCTGAGGTTTGTTTCACAGATGGAGTGGAGAAATCCACCGAATTTTCTCTGCACCATTTTTCAAATAGGGCCCACTTGATTGGTAGATGGTCCTTGTTGATGACCGCTGAGGTGCAGCAATTCTCTCTGTCACCTCCACAGAGAAGCCTTGTTCTTGGAGTTGTCCACTCCTAGACACCAGGCGTGGAGGTTGAGGTGGTGCGGGTTGCTGTTGAACACATAGTTGTGGGACTGCTTGAGGAGTGTTGTCAACACAGGGAGCTGCAGTGGGATCTCTGTTGAGAGCTGCACTAGGTCCCAAAACCAGGGCATCCCTGGCCAGCCTGGGGCTATTACTATGATTAGGCAATGGCATTGCCTGATTTTGGGATCACCTTGTGAAGGAGAGCCGTTGGAGGGGAAGCATAGGCAGTGAGACCCGTCCAGTTTATGTTTAGAGCATCTATGTCCCAGGCCTTGGGGTCTGGGATAGGAGACATGTACAGTGGAAGCTTGTGGTTCAGATGAGTGGTAAACAGGTACACGTGGGGAGTGAACCACCATTGGCATATCTGTTTGAACACCTGTGGATGTAGTGACTATTCCGTCGACTGGACCTGATTCGACCTGGACAGCAGGTCGGCCATCAGCTGCCTGGCTTTCAGTGTTATGTGAAAGTGATGGCACCAGGTCATGATTCTCCACAGGAGTGCACACATCTCCGCTGAGTGTGTTCCTCCTTGTTTGTTTATGTAAGCTACCACAGTTGAGTTGCCGTCGCAACTAGCACTGTTTGGTCCTGACAATGGTCTTTGAAGTGTCTCAGGGTCAGAAAGACAGCTTTCAATTCTAGGACATTTATGTGTAGCCCTTTTTCCTGGGGTGACCACAGACCTTGAGTAGAATTTTGTTCTAAATGAGCACCCCAACCTTCGTTTGAGGCGTCTGTAAAGAGTTGGATACTGTGGTCTTTGGGATGAAGGTCTGAGCCTTTCATCACGTTTGCAGGATTCTGCCACCAATCCAGGTGTGCAGAGATGGCTTCTGTCCAAGGAAGGAGGCTGTCCAGTGGTTGAGGAAATTTCCAGTGCTCCTTGATGTCAAACTGAAAGGGCCTCATGTGAAGTCGTCCCTATGGGACCATTTTCTCCGTTGAGGCTAGCAACCCAATTAGAGACATCAAACATCTTGCAGTCAAAACATGTTTTGACTTGAGGTGTAGGATAAAATCCTGGTTTGAGCCATCTCTCTTGAGTGGGTTGTACAAGGGCTGAATCCCGGTGGTATTCGTAACCCACGAACGAAAAACACCTGAGTGGGATTCAGTTTTGATTTTTCCTGATTGATGATCCATCCCAAGGGCTGGGTTAGATCTACCACTGCCTGAGTGTTCACTAGGGCTTCCTCCCGCGACTGAGACCTAATCAGCCAGTTGTCCAGGTATTGGTGGAGTCTGAGACTTCTGGAGAGGGCCGTGAGCTTCACCTCCTTTACGATCATGGTAAAGACCTGGGGGGCTGTGGACAGTCCAAAAGGTAGGGAGGAGAACTGGAACACCTGAGACCTGTGGCAAAATCTAAGGTATTTCCGTGAGTGGGGATGGATGGGGATGTGAAGGTAGTCGTCCGAAAGACTTATCGATGATACCCATTCCCCTGGAATCAGGGAGGTCCTGATGGACTCTGGAGTTTTCATCTTGAGCTTTTCTACATGTAGAAAAGTGTTGAGCCTGCTTAAGTTTATAACTGGCCTCCACCTTGGTGAGGCATGGGTACTAGAAACAGGCGATTGTAAAACCCGAGAGATTTTACATTTTCCACCCTTTCGATAACGTTCTTTGACAGTAGAGACTGGATGCAATGGGCCAAGGCTTGGTCCTTTGGGAGGGCCTTGTATTCTGATATTATCAGAGAAAATCTGACCAAGTTGGGCTTTGAGAGGAATGGCAGTACGTAGCCATTGGTGATAAGGTTTAATACGTTGGATGAACAATTGTTTGTTTGCCAGTCTCTGCTGAAAGAACGGAGGCGACCTCCTACTGGTGGACTGCTTGGGGCTTTAAAGGAGTCATTGGGAAGAGGGATCCACGCCCTCTTCCCCTGTTGTGGGGTCGAAAAAACGACCCTTGGAGCCTCTGAAGTTCTGTTTTCCCGTTGGAAGAAAATGACTGGTTACTGCTTTGTGAGGAATTGCCCCCATAGGGGCGTTTCCTGTAGGAGCCTCTTTTCTTGTGGGGAGCACGAAAGGGCTTATTCTGGTAGGGTCCGAAACCCTGAGAATGTTTGCGGTGCCTTTTTTAGGAAGGAAGACCTTGCCTTCCTTCACCAACTATGATTTAAACAAGGAAGACGGTCAGAAGGACGCCTTCCGGAGTTCTTAAAGGGCATATTCTGGTAGGGTCCGAAACCCTGAGAACCTTTTCAGGTGCCTTTTTTAAGAAGGAAGTCCTCATCTTCCTTCCGCATTCCTGACTTCTTGGCACCTGGTTTCTCCTAAGTGTGGTTGTAATAGGGTCATTTCGGCTTCGAGCCTAAGCAAGCCAGTATTGCCCATTGAGTATAATTTTCTCTGGAGAATATGGGACAAGGACTACTAAGGCAAGTCAAGGCCCTGTGTTGGATCAGGATGGTCTTATTCCACAGATCCAGAGACTCACAGGCTTCCTCATATCCACGTTTCGCTACTTATCGGGGTCGGCACCTTTCCTGATCTGAGACTTGACCTGTTTGAAAAAGTGTTTCAGGCTATATTGACACTTCTCCAAAGTGAAAGAGAAGTGACAGAAAGAGACAGAAAGAGGAAGTCTTGGCAAAGGTAGTAGCGAAACTGAGAGTGGGAAAATTCTGTCTTGCCTGATGTTCCAATTCTCTAAGAATTGGAAGAGGAACCTTGACCTTAGGAGCCCAGATGACTTAGGAGAAATACAAATCTTGGCAAAGTCTGTATTCAGCTCTTGTATTTTGTCCTCATAACAAGACTGGCTTAGCTGGTACCACTTGACAGTGGAAGGTGGTTGGATGTACTTACCCTCAGGTAAATTTGCTGTTTGGAAGTCCTGATCAACTTTATCAAAGGCATTCTTAATGATTGAATTGAGAGGCAACATGGGGGAAGGAGCTCTTGGTCTAAGTTTTTGCCTGCCTTTCTCATCATCAAGGCACATGACCGCAGTTGAAGATCTAGGTAAGGATTCCCTAGGTTCAGGCAACTTGAGGATGCGCCGAAACGTATCCACCTCCTCAGCATATTGGAAAGGGATGTCAGACAATGATACTTCCCTATAATAAGGAGGGTAGGGGTCATGTTGGGGTTTCCTTCACCAACTGTGAATTAGTGGTCCTGATCAGGGTATGACTTCCTGGAGGGTTTAGGGAACCTATGCAAATGTTCAGGGGACATCCTCCTCTGAAGATGAGGGTAGGAATCTGGACCTCGACTTGTGTTTGGCTTATCAGAGTGCTTTGGGCCTACTAAGGGCTGATTGAGGGTCATTAAAATAGTCCAAGTAGTGGTCCGAGGGAGCTCGGATCTACAGCATATTGTCTAGAAGAGTGTGATTATTGTTTTGGACTGGTTGAGGCAACCTTCGAGGGATCCTCGGCCGAACTACGACCTTGACCCGAGTCGTCTACGAGGCGACAAGAATACGAGTCGAGGCGAGGCAAGAAATTTGGGGTGAACTCCACCTCCAGTGACTCGATAACACTACTGGATTCGAGGGTTTTTCCAGATCTTTGGAGGGTGCTTTCGTTTTTGTGAGCAGGAGAAGAGGTCTGATCCACCTTCCTTTCTTTTGTAAAGATTTCTGAAAATCTTCACGAAAATTATTGAACGCCTCTAATATATGCAAGTCGACGCGAGAAGACAAAGATTTCTCGAGATTAGCTGTGACACACGGATCGTCGACCTTACCTGCCTCTCTGCAGGTAGGAAAGAAATAAATACATTTGCTGTAGGTATTTTTACTAGTTTGGAGAAGACATGCTTTAACGCAATAAAACAAACGCGAGCAGACCTCAAGTCAAAACTCGCAGAAGAAAAGCCAGTCGAGGCGAGTTCACAAAAATTAAAATAAGGACAATTTACAAAGCGGAAGTGCTGAAAATTGGCCAGAATGGGCTTTATACAATAATAAATGAACTACATTAATGGGAATGTTTAACAATAACACTGCACTGAGATATAGAAAGAAAAAGGCAGTAAATACTTCCAAAGATTGTAAGATGGCGGCGACCAACGAGAAAAGTTGTAACATAAGGGGCAGATCACGTGACGACAACCTGAGGCTACGGCCAAGAATAAATGTATTTTTTCTTAGACGTTGGTTGTGATGCCTTGCGGCAACCAGTAAAGCATTCAGTCCCACATGGTAAGCTATTGTAGCACAATAAAATTGTGTTTTGCCATTTTTGGCCAAAATTTGAAAATTCAAAATGGCCGCAATTTTTGGGGAGGGGAAAATATTTTGAAAATTGCCAAGAGTACATTTCTCAGATACCCTGTGGGTCGAAAATTTTGACGAAATCGCTCTATCTCGCACGGTTAAGGAGATAGAAGGAAATTTGCGCTTTGCCATTTTTGGCAAAATTCGAAAATACAAGCTGGCCGCCATTTTTGGGGAGGGGAAATTTTTTTGAAAATTGGCAAGAGTACATTTCTCACATACCCTGTGGGTCGAAAATTTCGACGAAATCGCTCTATCTCGCACGGTTAAGGAGATAGAAGGAAATTTGTGCTTTGCCATTTTTGGCAAAAATTCGAAAATACAAAGTGGCCGCCATTTTTGGGGAGGGGAAATTTTTTTGAAAATTGGTAAGAGTGCATTTCTCACATACCCTGTGGGTCGAAAATTTCAACGAAATCGCTCTATCTCGCACAGTTAAGGAGATAGAAGCAAATTTGTGTTTTGCCATTTTTGACAAAAATATGAAAATTCAAAATGGCCACCATATGTGGAAAGAGGAAAATTTTTTGGAAAATTGCCAAGAGGAGGTTTCTTAGATACCCTTTGCCATTATACAAGGTGGCCGCCATTTTTGGGGAGGGGAAATTTTTTTGAAAATTGGCAAGAGTACATTTCTCAGATACCCTGTGGGTCGAAAATTTCGACGAAATCGCTCTATCTCACACGGTTAAGGAGATAGAAGCAAATTTGTGTTTTGCCATTTTTGGCAAAAATTTGAAAATTCAAAATGGCCGCCATTTTTGGGAAGAGGAAAATTTTTTGAAAATTGCCAAGGGTACATTTCTCACATACCCTGTGGGTCGAAAATTTCGACGAAATCACTCTATCTCGCACGGTTAAGGAGATAGCCAATTTGTGTTTTGCCATTTTTGGCAAAAATTCGAAAATTCAAAATGGCCGTCATTTTTGGGGAGGGGAAAATGTTTTGAAAATTGCCAAGAGGACGTTTCTCAGATACCCTGGGGGACGAAAATTTCGACGAAATCGCTCTATCTCACACGGTTAAGGAGATAGTAGCCAATTTGTGTTTTGCCATTTTTGGCAAAAATTTGAAAATTCAAAATGGCCGCCATTTTTGGGGAGGGGAAAATTTTTGAAAATTGCCAAGAGTACATTGCTCAGATACCCTGTGGGTCGAAAATTTCGACGAAATCGCTCTATCTCGCACGGTTAAGGAAATAGAAGGAAATTTGTGTTTTGCCATTTTTGGCAAAAATTCGAAAATTCAAAATGGCCGCCATTTTTGGGAAGAGGAAAATTTTTTGAAAATTGCTAAGGGTACATTTCTCACATACCCTGTGGGTCGAAAATTTCGACGAAATCGCTCTACCTTGCACGGTTAAGGAGATAGAAGCAAATTTGTTTTTTTCCCATTTTTGACAAAAATACGAAAATTCAAAATGGCCGCCATATGTGGGAAGAGGAAAATTTTTTGGAAAATTGCCAAGAGTACATTTCTCAGATACCCTGTGGGTCGAAAATCTTGACGAAGTCGCTCTATCTCGCACGGTTAAGGAGATAGTAGACAATTTGTGTTTTGCCATTTTTGGCAAAAATTCGAAAATTCAAAATGGCCGCCATATTTGGGGAGGGTAAAATGTTTTGAAAATTGCCAAGAGGACATTTCTCAGATACCCTAGGGGTCGAAAATTTCGACGAAATCGCTCTATCTCACACGGTTAAGGAGATAGAAGCAAATTTGTGTTTTGCCATTTTTGACAAAAATTTGAAAATTCAAAATGGCCGCCATTTTTGGGGAGGGGAAAATTTTTGAAAATTGCCCAGAGTACATTGCTCAGATACCCTGTGGGTCGAAAATTTCGACGAAATTGCTCTATCTCCTACGGTTAAGGAGATGGAAGCAAATTTGTGTTTTGCCATTTTTGTGAAAAATTCGAAAATTCAAAATGGCCGCCATTTTTGGGGAGGGGAAATTTTTTTGAAAATTACTAAGAGTATATTTCTTGCATACCCTGTGGGTCGAAAATTTCAACGAAATCGCTCTATCTCGCACAGTTAAGGAGATAGAAGCAAATTTGTGTTTTGCCATTTTTGGCAAAAATTCGAAAATTCAAAATGGCCGCCATTTTTGGGAAGAGGAAAATTATTTGAAAATTGCCAAGGGTACATTTCTCACATACCCTGTGGGCGAAAATTTCGACGAAATCGCTCTACCTCGCACGGTTAAGGAGATAGAAGCAAATTTGTTTTTTTCCCATTTTTGACAAAAATACGAAAATTCCAAATGGCCGCCATATATGGGAAGAGGAAAATTTTTTGGAAAATTGCCAAGAGTACATTTCTCAGATACCCTGTGGGTCGAAAATCTTGACGAAGTCGCTCTATCTCGCACGGTTAAGGAGATAGTAGCCAATTTGTGTTTTGCCATTTTTGGCAAAAATTCGAAAATTCAAAATGGCCGTCATATTTGGGAAGGGTAAAATGTTTTGAAAATTGCCAAGAGGACGTTTGTCAGATACCCTAGGGGTCGAAAATTTCGACGAAATCGCTCTATCTCACACGGTTAAGGAGATAGAAGCAAATTTGTGTTTTGCCATTTTTGACAAAAATTTGAAAAATTCAAAATGGCCGCCATTTTTGGGGAGGGGAAAATGTTTTGAAAATTGCCTAGAAGACGTTTCTCAGAAACCCATGGGACGAAAATTTCGACGAAATCGCTCTATCTCACACGGTTAAGGAGATAGTAGCCAATTTGTGTTTTGCCATTTTTGGCAAAAATTTGAAAATTCAAAATGGCCGCCATTTTTGGGGAGGGGAAAATTTTTGAAAATTGCCAAGAGTACATTGCTCAGATACCCTGTGGGTCGAAAATTTCGACGAAATCGCTCTATCTCGCACGGTTAAGGAAATAGAAGGAAATTTGTGTTTTGCCATTTTTGGCAAAAATTCGAAAATTCAAAATGGCCGCCATTTTTGGGAAGAGGAAAATGTTTTGAAAATTGCTAAGGGTACATTTCTCACATACCCTGTGGGTCGAAAATTTCGACGAAATCGCTCTACCTTGCACGGTTAAGGAGATAGAAGCAAATTTGTTTTTTTCCCATTTTTGACAAAAATACGAAAATTCAAAATGGCCGCCATATGTGGGAAGAGGAAAATTTTTTGGAAAATTGCCAAGAGTACATTTCTCAGATACCCTGTGGGTCGAAAATCTTGACGAAGTCGCTCTATCTCGCACGGTTAAGGAGATAGTAGCCAATTTGTGTTTTGCCATTTTTGGCAAAAATTCGAAAATTCAAAATGGCCGTCATATTTGGGAAGGGTAAAATGTTTTGAAAATTGCCAAGAGGACGTTTCTCAGATACCCTAGGGGTCGAAAATTTCGACGAAATCGCTCTATCTCACACGGTTAAGGAGATAGAAGCAAATTTGTGTTTTGCCATTTTTGACAAAAATTTGAAAAATTCAAAATGGCCGCCATTTTTGGGGAGGGGAAAATGTTTTGAAAATTGCCAAGAGGACGTTTCTCAGATACCCTAGGGGACGAAAATTTCGACGAAATCGGTCTATCTCACACGGTTAAGGAGATAGTAGCCAATTTGTGTTTTGCCATTTTTGGCAAAAATTTGAAAATTCAAAATGGCCGCCATTTTTGGGGAGGGAAAAATTTTTGAAAATTGCCAAGAGTACATTGCTCAGATACCCTGTGGGTCGAAAATTTCGACGAAATCGCTCTATCTCGCACGGTTAAGGAAATAGAAGGAAATTTGTGTTTTGCCATTTTTGGCAAAAATTCGAAAATTCAAAATGGCCGCCATTTTTGGGAAGAGGAAAATTTTTTGAAAATTGCTAAGGGTACATTTCTCACATACCCTGTGGGTCGAAAATTTCGACGAAATCGCTCTACCTTGCACGGTTAAGGAGATAGAAGCAAATTTGTTTTTTTCCCATTTTTGACAAAAATACGAAAATTCAAAATGGCCGCCATATGTGGGAAGAGGAAAATTTTTTGGAAAATTGCCAAGAGTACATTTCTCAGATACCCTGTGGGTCGAAAATCTTGACGAAGTCGCTCTATCTCGCACGGTTAAGGAGATAGTAGACAATTTGTGTTTTGCCATTTTTGGCAAAAATTCGAAAATTCAAAATGGCCGCCATATTTGGGGAGGGTAAAATGTTTTGAAAATTGCCAAGAGGACGTTTCTCAGATACCCTAGGGGTCGAAAATTTCGACGAAACCGCTCTATCTCACACGGTTAAGGAGATAGAAGCAAATTTGTGTTTTGCCATTTTTGACAAAAATTTGAAAATTCAAAATGGCCGCCATTTTTGGGGAGGGGAAAATTTTTGAAAATTGCCCAGAGTACATTGCTCAGATACCCTGTGGGTCGAAAATTTCGACGAAATTGCTCTATCTCCTACGGTTAAGGAGATGGAAGCAAATTTGTGTTTTGCCATTTTTGTGAAAAATTCGAAAATTCAAAATGGCCGCCATTTTTGGGGAGGGGAAATTTTTTTGAAAATTACTAAGAGTATATTTCTTGCATACCCTGTGGGTCAAAAATTTCAACGAAATCGCTCTATCTCGCACAGTTAAGGAGATAGAAGCAAATTTGTGTTTTGCCATTTTTGGCAAAAATTCGAAAATTCAAAATGGCCGCCATTTTTGGGAAGAGGAAAATTATTTGAAAATTGCCAAGGGTACATTTCTCACATACCCTGTGGGCGAAAATTTCGACGAAATCGCTCTACCTCGCACGGTTAAGGAGATAGAAGCAAATTTGTTTTTTTCCCATTTTTGACAAAAATACGAAAATTCCAAATGGCCGCCATATATGGGAAGAGGAAAATTTTTTGGAAAATTGCCAAGAGTACATTTCTCAGATACCCTGTGGGTCGAAAATCTTGACGAAGTCGCTCTATCTCGCACGGTTAAGGAGATAGTAGCCAATTTGTGTTTTGCCATTTTTGGCAAAAATTCGAAAATTCAAAATGGCCGTCATATTTGGGAAGGGTAAAATGTTTTGAAAATTGCCAAGAGGACGTTTGTCAGATACCCTAGGGGTCGAAAATTTCGACGAAATCGCTCTATCTCACACGGTTAAGGAGATAGAAGCAAATTTGTGTTTTGCCATTTTTGACAAAAATTTGAAAAATTCAAAATGGCCGCCATTTTTGGGGAGGGGAAAATGTTTTGAAAATTGCCAAGAGGACGTTTCTCAGATACCCTAGGGGACGAAAATTTCGACGAAATCGCTCTATCTCACACGGTTAAGGAGATAGTAGCCAATTTGTGTTTTGCCATTTTTGGCAAAAATTTGAAAATTCAAAATGGCCGCCATTTTTGGGGAGGGGAAAATTTTTGAAAATTGCCAAGAGTACATTGCTCAGATACCCTGTGGGTCGAAAATTTCGACGAAATCGCTCTATCTCGCACGGTTAAGGAAATAGAAGGAAATTTGTGTTTTGCCATTTTTGGCAAAAATTCGAAAATTCAAAATGGCCGCCATTTTTGGGAAGAGGAAAATGTTTTGAAAATTGCTAAGGGTACATTTCTCACATACCCTGTGGGTCGAAAATTTCGACGAAATCGCTCTACCTTGCACGGTTAAGGAGATAGAAGCAAATTTGTTTTTTTCCCATTTTTGACAAAAATACGAAAATTCAAAATGGCCGCCATATGTGGGAAGAGGAAAATTTTTTGGAAAATTGCCAAGAGTACATTTCTCAGATACCCTGTGGGTCGAAAATCTTGACGAAGTCGCTCTATCTCGCACGGTTAAGGAGATAGTAGCCAATTTGTGTTTTGCCATTTTTGGCAAAAATTCGAAAATTCAAAATGGCCGTCATATTTGGGAAGGGTAAAATGTTTTGAAAATTGCCAAGAGGACGTTTCTCAGATACCCTAGGGGTCGAAAATTTCGACGAAATCGCTCTATCTCACACGGTTAAGGAGATAGAAGCAAATTTGTGTTTTGCCATTTTTGACAAAAATTTGAAAAATTCAAAATGGCCGCCATTTTTGGGGAGGGGAAAATGTTTTGAAAATTGCCAAGAGGACGTTTCTCAGATACCCTAGGGGACGAAAATTTCGACGAAATCGGTCTATCTCACACGGTTAAGGAGATAGTAGCCAATTTGTGTTTTGCCATTTTTGGCAAAAATTTGAAAATTCAAAATGGCCGCCATTTTTGGGGAGGGAAAAATTTTTGAAAATTGCCAAGAGTACATTGCTCAGATACCCTGTGGGTCGAAAATTTCGACGAAATCGCTCTATCTCGCACGGTTAAGGAAATAGAAGGAAATTTGTGTTTTGCCATTTTTGGCAAAAATTCGAAAATTCAAAATGGCCGCCATTTTTGGGAAGAGGAAAATTTTTTGAAAATTGCTAAGGGTACATTTCTCACATACCCTGTGGGTCGAAAATTTCGACGAAATCGCTCTACCTTGCACGGTTAAGGAGATAGAAGCAAATTTGTTTTTTTCCCATTTTTGACAAAAATACGAAAATTCAAAATGGCCGCCATATGTGGGAAGAGGAAAATTTTTTGGAAAATTGCCGAGAGTACATTTCTCAGATACCCTGTGGGTCGAAAATTTCGACGAAATCGCTCTATCTCACACGGTTAAGGAGATAGAAGCAAATTTGTGTTTTGCCATTTTTGACAAAAATTTGAAAATTCAAAATGGCCGCCATTTTTGGGGAGGGGAAAATTTTTGAAAATTGCCCAGAGTACATTGCTCAGAAACCCTGTGGGTCGAAAATTTCGACGAAATTGCTCTATCTCCTACGGTTAAGGAGATGGAAGCAAATTTGTGTTTTGCCATTTTTGTGAAAAATTCGAAAATTCAAAATGGCCGCCATTTTTGGGGAGGGGAAATTTTTTTGAAAATTACTAAGAGTATATTTCTTGCATACCCTGTGGGTCGAAAATTTCAACGAAATCGCTCTACCTTGCACGGTTAAGGAGATAGAAGCAAATTTGTTTTTTTCCCATTTTTGACAAAAATACGAAAATTCAAAATGGCCGCCATATGTGGGAAGAGGAAAATTTTTTTGAAAATTGCCAAGAGTACATTTCTCAGATACCCTGTGGGTCGAAAATCTTGACGAAGTCGCTCTATCTCGCACGGTTAAGGAGATAGTAGCCAATTTGTGTTTTGCCATTTTTGGCAAAAATTCGAAAATTCAAAATGGCCGTCATATTTGGGAAGGGTAAAATGTTTTGAAAATTGCCAAGAGGACGTTTCTCAGATACCCTAGGGGTCGAAAATTTCGACGAAATCGCTCTATCTCACACGGTTAAGGAGATAGAAGCAAATTTGTGTTTTGCCATTTTTGACAAAAATTTGAAAAATTCAAAATGGCCGCCATTTTTGGGGAGGGGAAAATGTTTTGAAAATTGCCAAGAGGACGTTTCTCAGATACCCTAGGGGACGAAAATTTCGACGAAATCGGTCTATCTCACACGGTTAAGGAGATAGTAGCCAATTTGTGTTTTGCCATTTTTGGCAAAAATTTGAAAATTCAAAATGGCCGCCATTTTTGGGGAGGGAAAAATTTTTGAAAATTGCCAAGAGTACATTGCTCAGATACCCTGTGGGTCGAAAATTTCGACGAAATCGCTCTATCTCGCACGGTTAAGGAAATAGAAGGAAATTTGTGTTTTGCCATTTTTGGCAAAAATTCGAAAATTCAAAATGGCCGCCATTTTTGGGAAGAGGAAAATTTTTTGAAAATTGCTAAGGGTACATTTCTCACATACCCTGTGGGTCGAAAATTTCGACGAAATCGCTCTACCTTGCACGGTTAAGGAGATAGAAGCAAATTTGTTTTTTTCCCATTTTTGACAAAAATACGAAAATTCAAAATGGCCGCCATATGTGGGAAGAGGAAAATTTTTTGGAAAATTGCCGAGAGTACATTTCTCAGATACCCTGTGGGTCGAAAATCTTGACGAAGTCGCTCTATCTCGCACGGTTAAGGAGATAGTAGACAATTTGTGTTTTGCCATTTTTGGCAAAAATTCGAAAATTCAAAATGGCCGTCATATTTGGGAAGGGTAAAATGTTTTGAAAATTGCCAAGAGGACGTTTCTCAGATACCCTAGGGGTCGAAAATTTCGACGAAATCACTCTATCTCACACGGTTAAGGAGATAGAAGCAAATTTGTGTTTTGCCATTTTTGACAAAAATTTGAAAAATTCAAAATGGCCGCCATATTTGGGGAGGGTAAAATGTTTTGAAAATTGCCAAGAGGACGTTTCTCAGATACCCTAGGGGTCGAAAATTTCGACGAAATCGCTCTATCTCACACGGTTAAGGAGATAGAAGCAAATTTGTGTTTTGCCATTTTTGACAAAAATTTGAAAATTCAAAATGGCCGCCATTTTTGGGGAGGGGTTAGGGTTAGCCGAGAGTACATTTCTCAGATACCCTGTGGGTCGAAAATCTTGACGAAGTCGCTCTATCTCGCACGGTTAAGGAGATAGTAGACAATTTGTGTTTTGCCATTTTTGGCAAAAATTCGAAAATTCAAAATGGCCGCCATATTTGGGGAGGGTAAAATGTTTTGAAAATTGCCAAGAGGACGTTTCTCAGATACCCTAGGGGTCGAAAATTTCGACGAAATCGCTCTATCTCACACGGTTAAGGAGATAGAAGCAAATTTGTGTTTTGCCATTTTTGACAAAAATTTGAAAATTCAAAATGGCCGCCATTTTTGGGGAGGGGAAAATTTTTGAAAATTGCCCAGAGTACATTGCTCAGAAACCCTGTGGGTCGAAAATTTCGACGAAATTGCTCTATCTCCTACGGTTAAGGAGATGGAAGCAAATTTGTGTTTTGCCATTTTTGTGAAAAATTCGAAAATTCAAAATGGCCGCCATTTTTGGGGAGGGGAAATTTTTTTGAAAATTACTAAGAGTATATTTCTTGCATACCCTGTGGGTCGAAAATTTCAACGAAATCGCTCTACCTTGCACGGTTAAGGAGATAGAAGCAAATTTGTTTTTTTCCCATTTTTGACAAAAATACGAAAATTCAAAATGGCCGCCATATGTGGGAAGAGGAAATTTTTTTTGAAAATTGCCAAGAGTACATTTCTCAGATACCCTGTGGGTCGAAAATCTTGACGAAGTCGCTCTATCTCGCACGGTTAAGGAGATAGTAGCCAATTTGTGTTTTGCCATTTTTGGCAAAAATTCGAAAATTCAAAATGGCCGTCATATTTGGGAAGGGTAAAATGTTTTGAAAATTGCCAAGAGGACGTTTCTCAGATACCCTAGGGGTCGAAAATTTCGACGAAATCGCTCTATCTCACACGGTTAAGGAGATAGAAGCAAATTTGTGTTTTGCCATTTTTGACAAAAATTTGAAAAATTCAAAATGGCCACCATTTTTGGGGAGGGGAAAATGTTTTGAAAATTGCCAAGAGGACGTTTCTCAGATACCCTAGGGGACGAAAATTTCGACGAAATCGGTCTATCTCACACGGTTAAGGAGATAGTAGCCAATTTGTGTTTTGCCATTTTTGGCAAAAATTTGAAAATTCAAAATGGCCGCCATTTTTGGGGAGGGAAAAATTTTTGAAAATTGCCAAGAGTACATTGCTCAGATACCCTGTGGGTCGAAAATTTCGACGAAATCGCTCTATCTCGCACGGTTAAGGAAATAGAAGGAAATTTGTGTTTTGCCATTTTTGGCAAAAATTCGAAAATTCAAAATGGCCGCCATTTTTGGGAAGAGGAAAATTTTTTGAAAATTGCTAAGGGTACATTTCTCACATACCCTGTGGGTCGAAAATTTCGACGAAATCGCTCTACCTTGCACGGTTAAGGAGATAGAAGCAAATTTGTTTTTTTCCCATTTTTGACAAAAATACGAAAATTCAAAATGGCCGCCATATTTGGGGAGGGTAAAATGTTTTGAAAATTGCCAAGAGGACGTTTCTCAGATACCCTAGGGGTCGAAAATTTCGACGAAATCGCTCTATCTCACACGGTTAAGGAGATAGAAGCAAATTTGTGTTTTGCCATTTTTGACAAAAATTTGAAAATTCAAAATGGCCGCCATTTTTGGGGAGGGGAAAATTTTTGAAAATTGCCCAGAGTACATTGCTCAGAAACCCTGTGGGTCGAAAATTTCGACGAAATTGCTCTATCTCCTACGGTTAAGGAGATGGAAGCAAATTTGTGTTTTGCCATTTTTGTGAAAAATTCGAAAATTCAAAATGGCCGCCATTTTTGGGGAGGGGAAATTTTTTTGAAAATTACTAAGAGTATATTTCTTGCATACCCTGTGGGTCGAAAATTTCAACGAAATCGCTCTACCTTGCACGGTTAAGGAGATAGAAGCAAATTTGTTTTTTTCCCATTTTTGACAAAAATACGAAAATTCAAAATGGCCGCCATATGTGGGAAGAGGAAATTTTTTTTGAAAATTGCCAAGAGTACATTTCTCAGATACCCTGTGGGTCGAAAATCTTGACGAAGTCGCTCTATCTCGCACGGTTAAGGAGATAGTAGCCAATTTGTGTTTTGCCATTTTTGGCAAAAATTCGAAAATTCAAAATGGCCGTCATATTTGGGAAGGGTAAAATGTTTTGAAAATTGCCAAGAGGACGTTTCTCAGATACCCTAGGGGTCGAAAATTTCGACGAAATCGCTCTATCTCACACGGTTAAGGAGATAGAAGCAAATTTGTGTTTTGCCATTTTTGACAAAAATTTGAAAAATTCAAAATGGCCGCCATTTTTGGGGAGGGGAAAATGTTTTGAAAATTGCCAAGAGGACGTTTCTCAGATACCCTAGGGGACGAAAATTTCGACGAAATCGGTCTATCTCACACGGTTAAGGAGATAGTAGCCAATTTGTGTTTTGCCATTTTTGGCAAAAATTTGAAAATTCAAAATGGCCGCCATTTTTGGGGAGGGAAAAATTTTTGAAAATTGCCAAGAGTACATTGCTCAAATACCCTGTGGGTCGAAAATTTCGACGAAATCGCTCTATCTCGCACGGTTAAGGAAATAGAAGGAAATTTGTGTTTTGCCATTTTTGGCAAAAATTCGAAAATTCAAAATGGCCGCCATTTTTGGGAAGAGGAAAATTTTTTGAAAATTGCTAAGGGTACATTTCTCACATACCCTGTGGGTCGAAAATTTCGACGAAATCGCTCTACCTTGCACGGTTAAGGAGATAGAAGCAAATTTGTTTTTTTCCCATTTTTGACAAAAATACGAAAATTCAAAATGGCCGCCATATGTGGGAAGAGGAAAATTTTTTGGAAAATTGCCGAGAGTACATTTCTCAGATACCCTGTGGGTCGAAAATTTCGACGAAATCGCTCTATCTCACACGGTTAAGGAGATAGAAGCAAATTTGTGTTTTGCCATTTTTGACAAAAATTTGAAAATTCAAAATGGCCGCCATTTTTGGGGAGGGGAAAATTTTTGAAAATTGCCCAGAGTACATTGCTCAGAAACCCTGTGGGTCGAAAATTTCGACGAAATTGCTCTATCTCCTACGGTTAAGGAGATGGAAGCAAATTTGTGTTTTGCCATTTTTGTGAAAAATTCGAAAATTCAAAATGGCCGCCATTTTTGGGGAGGGGAAATTTTTTTGAAAATTACTAAGAGTATATTTCTTGCATACCCTGTGGGTCGAAAATTTCAACGAAATCGCTCTACCTTGCACGGTTAAGGAGATAGAAGCAAATTTGTTTTTTTCCCATTTTTGACAAAAATACGAAAATTCAAAATGGCCGCCATATGTGGGAAGAGGAAAATTTTTTTGAAAATTGCCAAGAGTACATTTCTCAGATACCCTGTGGGTCGAAAATCTTGACGAAGTCGCTCTATCTCGCACGGTTAAGGAGATAGTAGCCAATTTGTGTTTTGCCATTTTTGGCAAAAATTCGAAAATTCAAAATGGCCGTCATATTTGGGAAGGGTAAAATGTTTTGAAAATTGCCAAGAGGACGTTTCTCAGATACCCTAGGGGTCGAAAATTTCGACGAAATCGCTCTATCTCACACGGTTAAGGAGATAGAAGCAAATTTGTGTTTTGCCATTTTTGACAAAAATTTGAAAAATTCAAAATGGCCGCCATTTTTGGGGAGGGGAAAATGTTTTGAAAATTGCCAAGAGGACGTTTCTCAGATACCCTAGGGGACGAAAATTTCGACGAAATCGGTCTATCTCACACGGTTAAGGAGATAGTAGCCAATTTGTGTTTTGCCATTTTTGGCAAAAATTTGAAAATTCAAAATGGCCGCCATTTTTGGGGAGGGAAAAATTTTTGAAAATTGCCAAGAGTACATTGCTCAGATACCCTGTGGGTCGAAAATTTCGACGAAATCGCTCTATCTCGCACGGTTAAGGAAATAGAAGGAAATTTGTGTTTTGCCATTTTTGGCAAAAATTCGAAAATTCAAAATGGCCGCCATTTTTGGGAAGAGGAAAATTTTTTGAAAATTGCTAAGGGTACATTTCTCACATACCCTGTGGGTCGAAAATTTCGACGAAATCGCTCTACCTTGCACGGTTAAGGAGATAGAAGCAAATTTGTTTTTTTCCCATTTTTGACAAAAATACGAAAATTCAAAATGGCCGCCATATGTGGGAAGAGGAAAATTTTTTGGAAAATTGCCGAGAGTACATTTCTCAGATACCCTGTGGGTCGAAAATCTTGACGAAGTCGCTCTATCTCGCACGGTTAAGGAGATAGTAGACAATTTGTGTTTTGCCATTTTTGGCAAAAATTCGAAAATTCAAAATGGCCGTCATATTTGGGAAGGGTAAAATGTTTTGAAAATTGCCAAGAGGACGTTTCTCAGATACCCTAGGGGTCGAAAATTTCGACGAAATCACTCTATCTCACACGGTTAAGGAGATAGAAGCAAATTTGTGTTTTGCCATTTTTGACAAAAATTTGAAAAATTCAAAATGGCCGCCATTTTTGGGGAGGGGAAAATGTTTTGAAAATTGCCAAGAGGACGTTTCTCAGATACCCTAGGGGACGAAAATTTCGACGAAATCGCTCTATCTCACACGGTTAAGGAGATAGTAGCCAATTTGTGTTTTGTCATTTTTGGCAAAAATTTGAAAATTCAAAATGGCCGCCATTTTTGGGGAGGGGAAAATTTTTGAAAATTGCCAAGAGTACATTGCTCAGATACCCTGTGGGTCGAAAATTTCGACGAAATCGCTCTATCTCGCACGGTTAAGGAAATAGAAGGAAATTTGTGTCTTGCCATTTTTGGCAAAAATTCGAAAATTCAAAATGGCCGCCATTTTTGGGAAGAGGAAAATTTTTTGAAAATTGCTAAGGGTACATTTCTCACATACCCTGTGGGTCGAAAATTTCGACGAAATCGCTCTACCTTGCACGGTTAAGGAGATAGAAGCAAATTTGTTTTTTTCCCATTTTTGACAAAAATACGAAAATTCAAAATGGCCGCCATATGTGGGAAGAGGAAAATTTTTTGGAAAATTGCCGAGAGTACATTTCTCAGATACCCTGTGGGTCGAAAATCTTGACGAAGTCGCTCTATCTCGCACGGTTAAGGAGATAGTAGACAATTTGTGTTTTGCCATTTTTGGCAAAAATTCGAAAATTCAAAATGGCCGTCATATTTGGGAAGGGTAAAATGTTTTGAAAATTGCCAAGAGGACGTTTCTCAGATACCCTAGGGGTCGAAAATTTCGACGAAATCGCTCTATCTCACACGGTTAAGGAGATAGAAGCAAATTTGTGTTTTGCCATTTTTGACAAAAATTTGAAAAATTCAAAATGGCCGCCATTTTTGGGGAGGGGAAAATGTTTTGAAAATTGCCAAGAGGACGTTTCTCAGATACCCTAGGGGACGAAAATTTCGACGAAATCGCTCTATCTCACACGGTTAAGGAGATAGTAGCCAATTTGTGTTTTGTCATTTTTGGCAAAAATTTGAAAATTCAAAATGGCCGCCATTTTTGGGGAGGGGAAAATTTTTGAAAATTGCCAAGAGTACATTGCTCAGATACCCTGTGGGTCGAAAATTTCGACGAAATCGCTCTATCTCGCACGGTTAAGGAAATAGAAGGAAATTTGTGTTTTGCCATTTTTGGCAAAAATTCGAAAATTCAAAATGGCCGCCATTTTTGGGAAGAGGAAAATTTTTTGAAAATTGCTAAGGGTACATTTCTCACATACCCTGTGGGTCGAAAATTTCGACGAAATCGCTCTACCTTGCATGGTTAAGGAGATAGAAGCAAATTTGTTTTTTTCCCATTTTTGACAAAAATACGAAAATTCAAAATGGCCGCCATATGTGGGAAGAGGAAAATTTTTTGGAAAATTGCCAAGAGTACATTTCTCAGATACCCTGTGGGTCGAAAATCTTGACGAAGTCGCTCTATCTCGCACGGTTAAGGAGATAGTAGCCAATTTGTGTTTTGCCATTTTTGGCAAAAATTCGAAAATTCAAAATGGCCGTCATATTTGGGAAGGGTAAAATGTTTTGAAAATTGCCAAGAGGACGTTTCTCAGATACCCTAGGGGTCGAAAATTTCGACGAAATCGCTCTATCTCACACGGTTAAGGAGATAGAAGCAAATTTGTGTTTTGCCATTTTTGACAAAAATTTGAAAAATTCAAAATGGCCGCCATTTTTGGGGAGGGGAAAATTTTTGAAAATTGCCAAGAGTACATTGCTCCAATACCCTGTGGGTCGAAAATTTCAACGAAATCGCTCTATCTCCTACGGTTAAGGAGATGGAAGCAAATTTGTGTTTTGCCATTTTTGTGAAAAATTCGAAAATTCAAAATGGCCGCCATTTTTGGGGAGGGGAAAATTTTTTGAAAATTGCCAAGAGGACATTTCTCAGATACCCTGTGGGTTGAAAATTTTGACGAAATCGCTCTATCTCGCACGGTTAAGGAGATACAAGCAAATTTTTGTTTTGCCATTTTTGGCAAAAATTCAAAATGGCCGCCATTTTTGGAAGGGGGAAATTTTTTTGAAAAATGCGAAGAGTACATTGCTTGGATACCCTGTGGGTCGAAAATTTTGATGAAATCGCTCTATCTCGCACGGTTAAGGAGATAGAAGCAAATTTGTGTTTTGCCATTTTGGGCAAAGTAGCTATTACTCAGTCAGTTATACAGCTATTATCACTAAAACCAATCCCAAGCAAGCTATCGACCTAAGTAATGCTCATGCTAAATTTGGTAAAGATATGTCTATTGACACAATTATCCTTTATATAAATTTTGTGAAGCTAGAAAACATTGTTTTCCTTTAAAATGCTTAAAATAAAAAAGCTACTCAAAGTAGCTGAGTAGCTATTACTCAGTCAGTTATATAGCTATTATCACTAAAAGCCTAACTATTGCTCATACCAAATTTGGTAAAGATATGTCAAATATTTTTCCTTAAAATGCCCAGAAACAAAAGAAGTATACAAAAGTAGCTAAGTAGCTATTACTCAGTTAGCTATAGAGCTATCTTCACCAAAAGCAATCCCATGCAAGCTATTATCCCAATAAACACCCATACCAAATTTGGTAAAGATAGGATAAATACTTTTCCTGAACATAGGTGAAATACTTTTCCTTTAAAATAAAAAAGCTACTAAAAGTAGCTAAGTAGCTATTACTGAGTGAGTTATATAGCTATTATCACTAAAAGCAATCCCAAGCAAGCTATTGACCTAACTATTGCTCATACCAAATTTGGTAAAGATATGTCAAATATTTTTCCTTAAAATACCCGGAAACAAAAGAAGTACACAAAAGTAACTAAGTAGCTATTGCTCGGTTAGCTATAGAGCTATCTTCACCAAAAGCAATCCCATGCAAGCTATTAACCCAATAAACACCCATACCAAATTTGGTAAACATAGGATAAATACTTTTCCTTGAAATGACCGGAAACCAAGCATGACGGACGGCGGAAAAAGCAAAAGTAATATGGTTATCCCCCAGTGGGGTGGACATAACTATGGAAAAAGACGCCGAAAAACATATTTTAACAAAATGCTCTAAATGCAATACTTTTCAAGTTATAAGTGACATAGTACAGGATTTCATGAATTTTAATGCATTAAAATTATTTTTAAAAATTTATAAAATTAAGAAAGATCATGACCTGGTACTCACACAAGGGAATCTACTAGTGGCCCAGTACATATATGCAAGATAAAGAGAAAAATCTCTGCAATAGTGAATAAGAAAATTGTAATAAAGTGTTAAAATTTTCCCACAAATTTTACCTCACTTCTAACAGCTCTGGGGCACAGACGAACAAACAGATCTGCATGTCTGGAACAAGTTTTTATCCTCGATAGATAAGGTATCTTTTAAAACAAACAACGTGTCTCTGGGTCTGTTCCCACAGATGCCGCAGAGTGATGCCATAATGTCAGCTGACTGACAAATAAGCCGACATAAAATTGGTCTTGTTCCACAGAAACGACATTTCAAATATATCTCAATCTAAAATCAGTGTGATTTTTGGTTTCCCTGTAGTTGGAATGAAACATGTTGTAAAGAACATTAACTTGCTACTGTTAAATATAAATAAAACTGGGGATAAAATTTTAAAATAAAACAACGGATGTGATAAATGTATACTGTAGTCTTTATTTATGTTGTACAATCTTGACAAATTAACAAGTTATATTAATGTTCATTTATTGAATGTTCACAGGCTGTATGTAAATAAACAACTTCCTCAAAGTGTAGTCTCTCTGGCCTTTTCTTCATAAAATTGGGGGTTCACCTACAACATAATGATTCAGTTGCACATTAACTACAATTAGTCAATTGTTTTCTTATCAACATACTAAACTGATGTACATGTATTTTGTTTATACATGCAATGTTGGAAGTAGATAATCTTGGATGTTTGATGTACAATCTATTTCAAACATGTTGAATAAATCTTTGAATTAAAATTGAATCTCATGTACCTTTATGACAGTTTTCACAACCACATAAAATGACTATCAAGGTTTATCTGTGTAGGTGAACAGTGATCTAACACTGAAAACAAATGAATATTGGCCAATATTTGATAAAAGTTCCTGAATCGAGTATTTGGAAAATAAACATAATAATAATAACAAAAAAAAACAATTTTAATGTTTAAGTCTACTTTAATATGAAATAGCAATGAACTGGAAAGTAGTACAAATGAACAAGTTATCATTACATATAATGAAGGAAATATGTTTTTTTTAAATCTAGGTGTCACTGTAAACCTAAGCAACTGGATCTACAACCCTAATCTACTGATACCAACACATACATTAGTCTATGAGGTTGCCTGTTTTTCTGCTTTCCTTTTTTCAGCTTCCGCTTTGGCCTCCTCAGCTTCGTATCTCTTTATGGCCTCTTCCACCTCCTTTTCTTTCAAAATGCTTATCTTTGTAACATCGTTTTCTCTACTCAACGTTGCAATTTCAACTACAAATGTACAATACACAACATCATGAGCAGTACAAGCTTTTGTCAGAACTTCTTTTATGTAAACACATTAGCTTCTTCTAACATCTGAAAAATTCAAACCTTTCTTGGAAAATACTTACTGTTGTAGCGACATTTTCTCTGCTAAATATGGCCACTGCAACTAAAAATACTAAATCTAATACTCGTGTTGTCACACAAATTAGAACCTTTTAGTGAAAATGAGAAGGCTATTTGCAAATATATATTACAAGTGTGGTGACAAACATCATAGCAAGTATTTGAGTGAAACGCTTAATTTAAAATACTTGAAAACAGTACTGGTAACAATTTGTTATCAAATGTACCACTTGGTGGCAAAAGTCATCAAATCTTATAATATTACTGGATCTAGCCTTTCAGAAAGTGCCGCTTGGTAGACATCTGTGTATCTTTCAATTATAGTTATATAATTTTGATTTCTCATACATATAACAAAATTATTGACCTTAGGCAAGGGTATTTTTAACTGTGTCAGTTTGTCTGTTGTCCACATAACCTGAAAACTACACACTGGATCAAAGTCATTTTTTTTATGTTTGTTTTTAACAATATCTGCTCCATAACTCAAAAATTATTATTAATCGCATTGAGTCTTATTTTCACAAGGTGGAAGCTATCCCTGGCTTGTTCCTCCCATAAGTAACAGTATCCCCACAGTGGTGTTAGTATGTTCTTACCCTTCTCGTGCGTCAGTTTATTGGTATCAAGTGTCTTGCTCAGAACCTTGATAGCCAAATCCAAAGCTGCCTTGAGATCTGTCTCTCCTTCTTTATACTCTTGTTTTAACATGGAAACTGCTGCCTAGAACATTGAGAGATTTCAAACTGTTAATTGCAATTAGGGCTGAACTGGTAGTAGGGGTATGCCAGTATTGAGACAATTATATTGAAATACTGAGACCACTTTCACAACCAGTATCTCAAATGTTAGCTAATATAATTATTGGGAAATGTAAAAATATTAAATACCAAACCTGAATCTGACAAAATTAAAAAAGTGTGTTCCCTCATTATTCACTAGATTTTAATGCCTCTATTGCGATTTCTTTGAGAAAAACTGCAATGTTTTCGATCACTTCCTATTTGTAGGTCTATTCATTTGGGGAAATGCTGAAACTAAAACTTTCTCGGTATCCCGGAATCGGGACGGTTTTGCATTGGCGGAATCCCGGAATAGAAAATGCCAGACCTAAATCTGAAGATATTATACATTATTACCTCATATTTCATAAGATTTTAATGCATTTATAGCAATTTCTTTGAGAAAAGCTATAGCCATGTTTTGGATTACAGAAAATCACTTCCTGTTTGTAGGCCTGTTTGATTGGGGAAATGCTGAAACTCAAGTTTTTTTAGTATCCTGGAATCGGAACGGTTTTGCATTGGCGGAATCCTGAACTAGAAAATCTGGTGCCGTCACATCCCTAATTGCAATGTACATTTGACAAGATTATTTATCCATTATTTTTTATGTACAATTTTGAAATTTTTTATGATACCTCTGTGTAAAATTCATGTGTTTTTATTAATTCTTTTATTAGAAAAATATCCCAGAAAATATCGTAAATGTTATGCCTGACGGTTGCTCTGTAAATTTGTACTTTAATAAAACATCAGAAACTGTAACTTGTAGCAAAATATCAATAAACACATGTACATGCAAAAATATGCCTGTCCAACTTGTATCAGACAGGGCCAATCACTGTGTTTTGTTTGCACTTTAAAAGGAAGCAATTGTCAAATTTCACAAGTGTACATGCTTAAATAATCTACTTACAGAGCTATTATTTCCAATACAAGTTGCTTTCCATCCTCCATAATTTCCACTCGGATCACTCTGATACAACTGGAAACCATAGTGCTTATCCCAACCCATATAAAGCAGAGAAACTCCAAATGGTCGTTTTCCTGTGTAATAAGATGAAATGTCAATTGTGTTTTTCTAGTTTTAACAACAGTTTATTTTAGGCTTAATTTACAAGCTGCAGTTATCTTCTACTGCATATATAGTAAATAGACATATTTAACAGTTTCCACATCAGTTTAGAGCATAGAATGTAAGTACACCTTCATTAATACAAATATTGTGAAATAACGAGGTTTTGATAATAACTTCTGTTAAAAAGAAATTTGGTTGATTCTAGAGAACTAAAAGAGGTTGATTCTAGAGAACTAAAAGAAAATCTCAACTGTACCTCCAAACTGTGTATAAGCCTGCTTGACATCACAAATGGTTGAAATCATATTTTCTAACGGAACTGGCTCTTGATACTGGAGAAGATACCTGTATAAATATATGGCTATATATAAAACTCCTTAGAAAATTAATATTACTAATGAATTATTAGTCAACTAACAGTACTAATGGTATCGTTTCATGTTTGTAATGCGATATTTCTACTCCACAAGTCATGCCTAAACATGGTTATTCAAGAGCATTTACAAAGGTCAAAGGTCAAAGTTGGGGTTTTATGTCCCGTTCAACAGCCAGGGTCATATTGGGACAGGTCCTCAGAATTGCCACTTGTGGGACTCGAACCCACAGAGGTGACAGCCTATGATTAGATGCCAAACTTGCTAACCACTAGGCCACTGAGGACCTAAGAGCATTTACAGGTAAAAAATAAAAGGTAATGGCAGTTTGACCATCACAATATTTACATCACCATAAAACCATTTACATTTATTCAAGAATGGATACTTTGTGCAAGAAAATATTTAAATACAAATATCTGTCATCAGAAAAATTACCTTTGTGCGATTAGTCGAAGTTCGTTTGTAAGTACATTAGCATCAGATGTGATTCCTGCTACACTGCATGCAATATCCCTAAAAAAACAGTCAAGTTAAATATCTGACCCAATTATATCTAATTATAATAATTCTCATGGCTCAATACAGAACAATTACATTTAATATTGCAGCTGAAACTGAAATATTAGAAAGTGTTAAAATGCAAACACAGATACTGGTATCAACAAAGGAGACAATGACATTGATAATTTGATATCCTTTCAACTTTTATCTGAGAAAGTTATCAGCACAGTTAATGTACTCTAGGTGGAATAAAAACTCGACAAAAAGCTATTTTTTTCAGCTCTAAATTGAAGTGAATTAGAAAATTCTTGCAGAATACAACTCAAAAATTCAGGAAACTGGAGACAGACTACAACACTGGCATAAATCCAATTGAACTGGATAACTAGATTGGGCCAACTCGGCGCCAACATATCCCCAGACAGGTCATCACTCATGCCACAGGTTTTGATCAGGAATTTTTTATGTAAGCCATTTGTTGTATGCCATAAATCTTGGGAAAAGTTATATGAACTTCAGCACATCAATCTACTAAGTTTATATCTTCCCAAGGAAGATGGTGTATCCCCAGACGCCGAATACATAACTCAACAGAGCATATTTTCAATCTTCCTGCAATGATAACTCTGAACCTATTTTCAAAGTATTTAAATGATTGATGATTGAATGTCCATTCCAAATTAATAATCCCAAAAGAGCATATCTGTTTCTATATTTGTTGACAAATAAAATATTATTTCTAACTCAACTCATCATACTTTTCAATCTTCCTGCAAAGGGTGACTCTGAACCTATTTTCAAAGTATTTAAATGATTAATAATCCCAAAAGCGCATATCTGTTTCTATATTTGTTCACAAATAAAATATTATTTAAAAATTATATATTATTTATATTATTATTTTATTATATTATTTTTAGAATTTGCATTGTTTTTCAGTTATTCATTTCCTCAATTCCTATATGTGGTCCATATATATGCAACCTAAATAGGTGACACAATCTCAGTTCTGACTCCCCTTTGTCTTATTAGATAATGAAGCAAACCCCATCTCCCAACCCCACCCCACCCCTCTCCCCACCTCTCTCACTGTTACAGAAGATCTGCAACCCCACTGAAAAGTCTGGTTCTTTGTTTCTCATTTGAATATCATTCAATACCTTTGTTTATTTAGTGTCACTCAATAGCTGGAGGTCCCAGAGGTGGATGGGGGGTGGGACTAAATACAGCACAAATGGTAAACAAACAAAAGGGGTAATCAAATACAAAAAGCTCAGTTAATCTTATCACTAAAATAAAATCAAATATATAAATAAGGAATGTCCAACAGGAAAATTATATACCTCCAGAATTAAATATAAACTAGAGGATCGCTCGCAAAAAAAAAAGATAATGTTTTTGCATAGCAAAAACAAAGCGTCCCGAAAAGGATATAAAGGTGAGTGCTAAAGTATTAAGAAAATGCTTCGTTTCTAGCCTTATACTGTTGTGGCAACCAAAGTCAGCGCAGTCTGCTCTATCTAGCACGGTTTTCAAGATATAAGCATTTTTGTGTTTTGCAAAAAATAAAAAAATTTAAAATGTCCGCTATATTTGGCGAGACAAAAATATTTTGAAAATTGGCATGGCTACTCTGCAGAGATACCCAGCAGGTCCAAAATTTTGTTGAGTTCACTCCATATAGCACGGTTTTCGAGATATAAGCATTTTTGTGTTTTGCAAAAACTTTGAAAATTCAAAATGGCCACCATTTTTGGGGAGACAAAATTTTTTGTCAAGACCACTGCCGTGGTATGTATCTCCCGCCGAGCATTAAAGCAGAAGAAATAGCTTTTCCGAGATATTCACAATTTTGCATTTTCGTGTGTGAAAGGTCTTCCAAAAGTAGGTGAATGAGTTATTTGAGAAAAATTGGCTATCTGCAATACTATTAAGAGATAATTCACATTTACTCATTTTGAGTAGGTGAATAATTATCTATGGGTCTGAAACTTCACCAAGTGAAAGCTCTCCCAAAAGTAGGTGAAGTTATTTGAGAAAAATTGGCTATCTGCAATACTTTTAGAGATAATTCGCATTTACTCATTTTGAGTAGGTGAGTAATTAGCTATGGGTCTGAAACTTCACCATGTGAAAGCTCTCCCACAAGTAGATGAATGAGTATTTGAGAAAAATTGGGTATCCGCAATACTTTTACAGATAATTAGCATTTACTCATTTTGAGTAGGTGAATAAATAGCTATGGGTCTGAAACTTCACAGAGTGAAAGCTCTCCCAAAAGTAGGTGAATGAGTTATTTGAGAAAAATTGGCTATCTACAATACTTTTAGAGATAATTCACATTTACTCATTTTGAGTAGGTGAATAATTAGCTATGGGTCTGAAACTTCACCAAGTGAAAGCTCTGCCAAAAGTAGGTGAATGAGTTATTTGAGAAAAATTGGCTATCTGCAATACTTTTAGAGATAATTCGCATTTACTCATTTTGAGTAGGTGAGTAATTTGCTATGGGTCTGAAACTTCACCAAGTGAAAGCTCTCCCAAAAGTAGGTGAATGAGTTATTTGAGAAAAATTGGCTATCTGCAATACTTTTAGAGATAATTCGCATTTACTCATTTTGAGTAAGTGAGTAATTAGCTATGGGTCTGAAACTTCACCAAGTGAAAGCTCTCCCAAAAGTAGGTGAATGAGTTATTTGAGAAAAATTGGCTATCTGCAATACTTTTAGAGATAATTCGCATTTACTCATTTTGAGTAGGTGAGTAATTAGCTATGGGTCTGAAACTTCACCAAGTGAAAGCTCTCCCAAAAGTAGGTGAATGAGTTATTTGAGAAAAATTGGCTATCTGCAATACTTTTAGAGATAATTCACATTTACTCATTTTCAGTAGGTGAGTAATTAGCTACGGGTCTGAAACTTCACCAAGTGAAAGCTCTGCCAAAAGTAGGTGAATGAGTTATTTGAGAAAAATTGGCTATCTGCAATACTTTTAGAGATAATTCGCATTTACTCATTTTGAGTAGGTGAGTAATTAGCTATGGGTCTGAAACTTCACAGAGTGAAAGCTCTCCCAAAAGTAGGTGAATGAGTTATTTGAGAAAAATTGGCTATCTGCAATACTTTTAGAGATAATTCGCATTTACTCATTTTGAGTAGGTGAGTAATTAGCTATGGGTCTGAAACTTCACCATGTGAAAGCTCTCCCAAAAGTAGGTGAATGAGTTATTTGAGAAAAATTGGCTATCTGCAATACTTTTAGAGATAATTCGCATTTACTCATTTTGAGTAGGTGAGTAATTAGCTATGGGTCTGAAACTTCACCAAGTGAAAGCTCTCCCAAAAGTAGGTGAACGATTAATTTGAGAAAAATTGGCTATCTGCAATACTTTTAGAGATAATTCGCATTTACTCATTTTGAGTAGGTGAGTAATTAGCTATGGGTCTGAAACTTCACCAAGTGAAAGCTCTCCCAAAAGTAGGTGAATGAGTTATTTGAGAAAAATTGGCTAACTGCAATACTTTTACAGATAATTCGCATTTACTCATTTTGAGTAGGTGAGTAATAAGCTATGGGTCTGAAACTTCACCAAGTGAAAGCTCTCCCAAAAGTAGGTGAATGATTAATTTGAGAAAAACTGGCTATCTGCAATACTTTTAGAGATAATTCGCATTTACTCATTTTGAGTAGGTGAGTAATTAGCTATGGGTCTGAAACTTCACCAAGTGAAGGCTCTCCCAAAAGTAGGTGAATGAGTTATTTGAGAAAAATTGGCTATCTGCAATACTTTTAGAGATAATTCGCATTTACTCATTTTGAGTAGGTGAGTAATTAGCTATGGGTCTGAAACTTCACCAAGTGAAAGCTCTCCCAAAAGTAGGTGAATGAGTTATTTGAGAAAAATTGGCTATCTGCAATACTTTTAGAGATAATTCACATTTACTCATTTTCAGTAGGTGAGTAATTAGCTATGGGTCTGAAACTTCACCAAGTGAAAGCTCTGCCAAAAGTAGGTGAATGAGTTATTTGAGAAAAATTGGCTATCTGCAATACTTTTAGAGATAATTCGCATTTACTCATTTTGAGTAGGTGAGTAATTAGCTATGGGTCTGAAACTTCACAGAGTGAAAGCTCTCCCAAAAGTAGGTGAATGAGTTATTTGAGAAAAATTGGCTATCTGCAATACTTTTAGAGATAATTCGCATTTACTCATTTTGAGTAAGTGAGTAATTAGCTATGGGTCTGAAACTTCACCAAGTGAAAGCTCTCCCAAAAGTAGGTGAATGAGTTATTTGAGAAAAATTGGCTATCTGCAATACTTTTAGAGATAATTCGCATTTACTCATTTTGAGTAGGTGAGTAATTAGCTATGGGTCTGAAACTTCACCATGTGAAAGCTCTCCCAAAAGTAGGTGAATGAGTTATTTGAGAAAAATTGGCTATCTGCAATACTTTTAGAGATAATTCGCATTTACTCATTTTGAGTAAGTGAGTAATTAGCTATGGGTCTGAAACTTCACCAAGTGAAAGCTCTCCCAAAAGTAGGTGAATGAGTTATTTGAGAAAAATTGGCTATCTGCAATACTTTTAGAGATAATTCGCATTTACTCATTTTGAGTAGGTGAGTAATTAGCTATGGGTCTGAAACTTCACCATGTGAAAGCTCTCCCAAAAGTAGGTGAATGAGTTATTTGAGAAAAATTGGCTATCTGCAATACTTTTAGAGATAATTCGCATTTACTCATTTTGAGTAGGTGAGTAATTGGCTATGGGTCTGAAACTTCACCATGTGAAAGCTCTTCCAAAAGTAGGTGAATGAGTTACTTGAGAAAAATTGGCCATCTGCAATACTTTTAGAGGTAATTCGCATTTACTCTTTTTGAGTAGGTGAGCAATTAGCTATGGGTCTGAAACTTCACCAAGTGAAAGCTCTTTGGGATAGCTGCTCTGCAGAGATGCCCTGAAGATAAAAAATTTCGTCGAAATCGCTCTATGTAGCACGGTTTTCGAAATATTAGCATTTTTGTGTTTTGCAATTTTTGCGCAAAAATTCGAAAATTCAAAATGGCCGCCATTTTTGGCAAGACAAAATTTTTTTGAAAATTGGCATGGCTACTCTCCAGAGATACCCAGTGGGTCAAAAATTTCGTCGAAATCGCTCTATCTAGCACGGTTTTCGAGATATAAGCATTTTGGTGTTTTGCAATTTTGCGAAAAATTCGAAAATTCAAAATGGCCGCCATTTTTTGCGAGAAATTTTTTGTTTGAAAATTGGCATGGCTACTCTGCAGAGATACCCTGTGGGTCAAAAATTTCGTCGAAATCGCTCTATCTAGCAGGGTTTTTGAGATATAAGCATTTTTATGTTTTGCAATTTTTGCGAAAAATTCGAAAATTCAAAATGGCCGCCATTTTTGGCGAGACAAATTTTTTTGAAAATTGGCATGGCTACTCTGCAAATATACCCTGCGGGTCAAAAATTTCGTCGAAATCGCTCTATCTAGCAGGGTTTTCGAGATATAAGCATTTTTATGTTTTGCAATTTTTGCGAAAAATTCGAAAATTCAAAATGGCCGCCATTTTTGGCGAGACAAAATTTTTTTCAAAATTGGGATAACTACTCTGCAGAGATACCCTGCGGGTCAAAAATTTCGTCGAAATTGCTCTATCTAGCACGGTTTTCGAGATATAAGCATTTTTGTGTTTTGCAATTTTTGCGAAAATTTCGAAAATTCAAAATGGCCGCCATTTTTGGCGAGACAAAAATTTTTTGAAAATTGGGAAAAGTACTCCGCAGAGATATCCTGCGGGTCAAAAATTTTGTCGAAATTGCTCTATCTAGCACGGTTTTTGAGATATAAGCATTTTTGTGTTTTGCAATTTTTGCGAAAATTTCGAAAATTCAAAATGGCCGCCATTTTGGGCGAGACAAAAATTTTTTGAAAATTGGGAAAACTACTCCGCAGAGATACCCTGCGGGTCAAAAATTTCGTCGAAATCGCTCTATCTAGCACGGTTTTCGAGATATAAGCATTTTTGTGTTTTCCTTATTTGGAAAATTCGTAATGATTAATTAATCATTAATTACTCGGCCATTTCTTGACCAATCAATGCCAAAATCTAATGATTTCCAGATTTTAATAGAATGAATGTATTTGCCAAGTTTCAGGTGAATTGATAAAATTCCTTTCAAGTTATCATCCGGACAAGCTTCCCCATCGAAAAAAGACATTTTTGGTCATGTGACCTCTCTGATTGGTTGAAATGTCACTGCAGCATATTCAAAAAAATTCCCCAAGGCTACTGCCTAAACCTGCCAAATTTGAAAAGAATCCGCCTAACGGTTACAGAGTTATAAGGAAAACAAAATGCGGAGCCGGCGGAGCCGGCGGAGCCGCCGGAGCCGGCGGAGCCGGCGGAGCTGGAAGCTCTCCCATACACAAACAAGCGTCCCTTGCGGGACGCTTAATTATCAAACCACAAGAACAGATTTATAATAATAAGTCAGAATTGAGAATTTTAAGAATGTGATTATCAACTGAAATGAGTTAGTAACTGTAGGAACTGTGTCAAAATTAACTGAGGCAAACTGAATAAAACTGGGCTAGTTGAGGGTTAAAAATCCCCTATTTTGACTACATAAGGGTATAATTTCATTAATATTGGACTTATAGCTCACCAGAAAATAACAGTGTCCATTTTGCCTACTTGAATATGTTTAACCAGGTGTACGGAACTTTGCCCTTCAGGTACTTTGCCCTTCAGGTACGTTGCCCTTCGGAACTTTGCCCTTCAGGTACTTTGCCCTTCACTAAATATGAGGGGTAGGAACTTTGCCCTTCACTAATTAAAAATGCCCTTCACATGTAAAAACCTTTACTGGGAGTAATAGCACACTTTAGTACTATACAGTACTATACTGGGAATGAATCACCACAGGAAATGTAAAGCCCTTCACATTCAAAAAAGTTTTATTAGGATTACTTGCATACTACATAAAATCCAGAAATAAAATCCAGAAGTTAATTTGTAAAGTTGTCATACCCTTACAATAAGTGCTTTTTATTATTTTTAATATGTGTAATTAAGCTTAAATGGATCTAATTTGTGGATCAACAAACTGATTCTACATACTACATAAGACACAACTATGTACAAGCCCTTCATATTTTTAAGAACATTTGTTGAGATTAATTGTAGATCTTAATTGCATACTATACAGAGGCCCTTCATATTTTAACAAAGTTTAATTAGGATAAATTGCATACTACATAAATTATTGAATTGAATAATACATAAAACTGGATTATTGATTTCTAGAATAATAGCCTTCAATTATGTAATCATATGATAAAGTATCTTCTGTGATCATGGACTGAAACAATAGAACTGCCACAACAGTAAGAAACCAGTTATGGGTTTACCAGTCTCTCATTCATTCACCATCCATTTCCCTTTTCACCTCAATAGCCAATTCAACAAAAGGTCTGTCACCCATAGAAATGTATTGTGGGGATTAACTTGGACAACAGTCTTTTTGTTGGGCTTGACATGCATTATACAGTTATATATTATACATACTTGGCTTCCTCAACAAAATAAACACAGTATCTCATTCATTCACCATCCATTTCCCTTTTCACCTCAATAGTAAATTCAACAAAAGGTCTGTCACCCATAGAAATGTATTGTGGGGATAAACTTGGACAACAGTCTTTTTGTGGGGCTTGAAAACAACTCGTTTACACACATGAATGGACAATATTTATAATTTAAATTTTTTTTCATGTGAAGGGCATTTTTAATTAGTGAAGGGCAAAGTACCTACCCCTCAAATTGAGTGAAGGGCAAAGTACCTGAAGGGCAAAGTTCCGAAGGGCAACGTACCTGAAGGGCAAAGTACCTGAAGGGCAAAGTTCCCGGATTCGTTTAACCAGTTTCATTTTAAAAAGTTAAAAACTCAGCAAGCAGAGAGATAACACACAAAAATAAGTACTTAAAAGCCTAAGATAGCCATAACATTATTAATAAAAATTCAAATAGACAGGCACTTCCTTTGAAAAATTCAAAGATTTCAGCTCTATGACCCACATAGTTCGACAGTTACAGGGCTTTAAAGTGGTATAATATCCATAAACTGGGTCTCTGTGGGCATTTTACAATTGTTAAAGAGACCTTAGCAATTAAACTACACAGCTGAAACTTTTTGGGGGACAAACATAACAAAAAAAAATTATATATAATACAGTTTAAGACCTGTCACACTAAGCATTTCCAAATAACAGGGCAAAATACGGAAAAAAAATGTCAAAAAAGGTCACTTGGGTGAGTGTTTATGGCCCTCATACACAGGTTAAATGTCTACTAAAAGCCTTGATTTTCGGCACATGTAGAAAGGACATAATAATGCATTCCCAGATGGGATTTCAGCTCCATCAATCACATAGTTTAACAGTCACAGGGCTTAAAGGTGGCAAAAAGTCCAAATATTGGGTCTCTGTGGGCCTTTTAGAGATCTCGATGTGGCCTTCAAATTAAAGCTTCAGATTTATAATCTGTCACATACTAAGATTATACATAGAATATATATCTAATAAAGTTTGAAACTTCTCAGACTTACCATTTCCAAGTTACAGAGCAAAATATGTGAAAAATGTCTTAAAAGGGTCACTCGGGTGGGTGTTTATGGTCCTCATACACAGTTTAAATGTCTACTTGAAGCCATGATTTTTGGCACATGTAAAAAGAACATAATAATGTATTCCCAGATGAGATTTCAGCCCTATCAGTCACATAGTTTAACAGTCACAGGGCTTAAAGGTGGCAAAAAGTCCAAATACTGGGTCTTTGGGAGCCCGTCAGAGACCTCAATGTGGCCTTCAAATTAAAGCTTCAGACTTAAAATTTGTCACATACTAAGATTACACATAGAATATGTATCTAATACAGTTTGAAACTTCTCAGACTTACCATTTCCAAGTTACAGAGCAAAATATGTGAAAAATGTCTAAAAAGGGTCACTCGGGTGGGGATTTATGGTCCTCATACATGGGTTAAATGTCTATTAAAGGCCTAAATTTTGGAGTACATACAAGAAAAACATATTGATATATTCTCAGATGATATTTCACTTAGATGAGAGACATTGTTTGAAAGCTACAGTGCTTGAAGGTGGCAAAAAGTCCATAAATGGGGTCTCTGTGGGCAATTTTGAGACCTCAAGTCGGCCTAACAGGTAAACCTACAGCCTTTAAATTTTTCACAGACAAGGATTACATATAAGAGTTACACCTAGAGCAGTTTGAGACTCATCAGAATTACCACTTCCAAATTATAGGGCAAAATATGTTAAAAATCTAGGAAAAAAGTCCTAAGTGGGGTCTTTATGGGCCCCAAACACAATTTTCTCCTCAACTTAAAGTCTTGATTTTCGGCACATGTACTAAGAATATATTAATGTGTTCTCAGGTAAAATTTAAGCCAGATACGCCTCATAGTTTGTGACCTAGAGGGCTCTAAGTGGTCAAAAGTGCAATTTCTGACCTTAAGGTGGCCATAAGTTCTTTATTATTTGGAGTTTAAGGTCATCTTAAAATAGGGATCTTCCTTTGGGCATCCTTAACATGTGTACCAAGTTTGAAAAAAATATTAATTGGTTTTTCAGTTATCGCGTCCACAAGGAAATTTCTACGGCGGCAGCAGCGGCGCGACGGACCTGAATCCAATATATCCCCGACTTTCGTCTGGGGATATAATGATTAATTCTCACTGAAGAGGTTTATTGTAGGGCTGCAAACCAGTACTCGAACTTCAATAGACCGAGTCGATTTTGACTTGTACTCGAGTCCATTTTAAAAACTCGGTTACTCGCGAGGTATTGTATTATCTCTCACGTAATCAAACACTTGTGTAAAATATGCTAAATTTCAGCATTTCCGTCACATAATATCAATTAAAGTTGTTGTTGTTTTCGCCTGAAAACATACAATTTACTCCATATTCTATAATATATGGTCAAATACAAGACGTTTCTCTTTAAAAGTTTTGTTTCCGGAACTGACTGTTTGTTTACAGAAGACTTCTAATGGTAGGTACTAAATCTCGCGGTTATTTGAATTCAGGCCGCTTGTCAGAGGGCGAGTACTCGATGCCGGTTTTCAGCACCCGTCGCAGCCCTAGTTTATTGGTTTCAGAAAATGGTTAGTCTTACTGGTTGAGTTTATAAATCTTTTCTGAATATGCTACTTCATCCAGTAGTTTATTTGTATTTCTTCTTTCAGCTGCCAGCAGCACACCATCCTTGGCTAAAATTCCCAGACAAGTACCAGCATGCCCAATGGCCTCCATGGCATATTCCACCTGGTATAATCTCCCTGGTAATGGAGTATATAAAGGGCAAGTTAGTGGTTGAATTGTCTATTAAGAAATAAAACATTTACATGTACTGTTGGGACATATAACACACTAATACCAGTCAACTGTATAGAAATATTGTTTTGTGAGTCTCTTATATACATATGCAGTACAGCCTGTTTTTGTCTTAATATTTGAAATACAGTAAAACCTCTATTATCTGACCCCCTATTATCCAAATTTTCAGTTATCTGACCAACTCCATTTAAACCTGTTATTTTAGGCTTTCTATTGTCTGATCTTTCTATTACCTGACCTAATTGTTACTCCCCCAAGAGGGTCGGATAATGGAAGATCTACTGCTGTAAGAACTATTATGTTGTTCTCCAAGATTTGTTTATGTGGTGAACCCTGCCATTTTAAGTACCAAATAACTTAATATTTTTACGTCAGGAACTGCATGAAGCTGAAGTCAAAACATTTAAACTCAAAATTGGAATGGGTCAGATATTGGTACATGACCATTAATTCACATTTTTACATAAAATACACCTTTTTTTTTATCAAATCCTGAAAACAATAACAGTCACCTATACAAATAGTTAATTGTGTCCTTTCCTCTCTTTACAAACATAGTTAAAATTAAAGTACAACTAATACTAAAAATCAAAATAGCTTTACCTTCAGGAGAAAATATTGTGGTTCGTGAATCATAACGTCTTGCCTAAAATAACAATGTATATTTTATAAAATTGAGCACCTTAAATAAAATAACAAGCAATCAGTGCCTGTGAGCGGGCTCTGTGTCAGCTGACTGTGTGTTTTGAGTTTCAGAGTAGAAGTGAAAGAAGAAAAGGACACAAAATGTACCCTGCAAATGGTATTCAGAAGTGAAGTACCAAGTTAACTGTTAAGTTGTAAAAAGTAGGTGGAAAATATATTTAAACAAAATACTGTAAATGCAATAATGAGCTACAGGTCTACAATTTTATTATGTTATAGCTGATCCAAAAGTAGATGAATACCGTATTTCCACAAAATTCTCTAAATGCAATAGTTTTCAACTTATAACTGATTTACTCAACAGTGCGAACCTGAAAGTAGCTATTGCTCAAGTATGCAATGAGCTACAGGTCTGCAATTTCACTATGTTATAGCTGACCCCAAAGTAGGTGAATAACATAAATAAATCACTTTAAATGCAATACTTTGTCAGTTACAAGTTATTTACTCATCAGTGAGAACCTGAAAGTAGCTATTGCTCACCTATGCAAAGAGCTACAGGTCAGCAATTTTACTTTGTTATAGCTGACCCACAAAATAGCTGAATACAATATAATATATTGATACAAAATTCTCTAAATGCAATAGTTTTCAAGTTATAAGTGATTTTACTCATTATGGAAGGTACTGAAAGGTCAGAAAGTAGCTATTACTCACTAAGCTAGTGGGATAGACTCCCAAGTTACTCACCATGATGTAGCTACAGAAAAAGTAGCCGAATAACATATTTTAACAAAGATTCATTAAAAATAATTAAGAAAGATCAAGTCCTGATACTCACTAATGCTGAAACGATTAGCAAAATTTGCTAGCCGGGTAGTCGCTTGCATTAACCGTCGACTAACCGATTAACTGTTTCGGACGTTTAGCATGTAGTGGTGGTGGACCAGTTCACACCCGGGTACTAATTCACGCCCACCCCTAAATTTATCCAAAACAATCACAGTTAAACAATAAATTACAAATGTATATGATCAATTTGATGATTACATCTATAATGTGGTAAACATCTTCTCTATGAAAAATCATAAATCTTCAAGAAAATTGAGGGTGGGCGTGAATTGGTACCTGGGCGTGAACTGGTCCACCACCTCTATGAGAAATACCGAAAACATGTGTTTCGGATGTAAACAAACAAAATGGCGGATCGCGAGATGCTGAAAAGCAAAGAATTCACCAGATTATTGGGTAAATTGGCAAATAATGCAATATTTTGATATTTTAAAAATAAAATGCATATAAAATGCTTTAATTTGATACGTTTTAAGGTCTTAACTCGAGATACTCATAGTTCAAATGATATCGCGTAAAATCCGCAATGTGGTGATACACAAGAAAACAATTAACCGATTTCATAATATTGGCGCCGATTAGTGCTTTGATAACCTACTAATCGATTAGTACGAATAATCGTTTCAGCTCTAATACTCACACAAGAGAATCTACTTGTGGCCTGGTACATATATGCAAGATAAGAAGAGAAATCCCTGTGAAATTTAATGAGAAAATTGTGATAAAGATAAGAAGAGAAATCCCTGTGAAATTTAATGAGAAAATTGTGATAAAGTGTTGAAATTTCACACTATGGGATTACCTCATTTATAATGGCTCTGGCAAACAGATAACAAGCAGATCTGCATGTCTTAAAAAATTTTTCATCCTCGATAGATAAGGTATCTTTTAAAAGAAAAAGCATATCTCTAGGCCTCTAACTTTCAGAGGAGAAGTTGTTCACGCGGACGCAGATGCCACAGAGTAATGTCATAATGTCAGCTGACAAGGACAAATGCTTCTATAAGTCTGGTATTTCTGGTTGCCGTAAAATGGCTGATAATTGGCAATAATTGAGATATATTGTTAAACAAGCCACTTGTGAAATTTAAAAGAAATCCAAAAATAAAAATGGCTTTTAGGTTGAGCACAAGAAAATATCTGCGGACATGGAGATTGCCAACTTCCTGCCATCCCCACAATTTTATTTGACTTAAGTCCTGGTAGTATTGTCCCTTGTTTTCGTTCAGTAAATAGTTGCATCTATTTATTTGCATTTGCCCTCAAAGATAGGCCTGGTTTACTGGGGATTTGTTCATATTGCCTTCGCAAACACTTTGTAGTTCTGAACTCATTTGTTATCCAGCTAGGTGCCGGCTTGGTGTTTCTTGTATAAATAACGACATTTACAAGACTATTTGGGAACCGATTACTGAAAGCCTCATCATTTTAGGCTTTAAATGGAGAAAATCTGGGTCATGTGATTTCAGATGTAAAAGGTTGATGCGTTTGTGGCTCTGAAGTTTTTGACTTTCTCAATAAGTATTAAACCTGGCTACTCTTGGAAATTATAAATAAATAACTTTTAAAGTTACATAGATCACTGTGATTCTTTTATTGATGTTGGATATTACATTTACTTGAAGAAAATTAACTTTACTTTTTGAACATGACAGTGGATATTTTTTTCACATGTTAAACCCTGGATAATAGAAACAAACTAATTAATTAACATTTAGCAAGCCCATTGTGAAGTTTGCAGGCTGTGTTACATTCCATTTGCATTCAACCCTGGATAATAGGAAGAAGTTAATTTAGACCTCATTAGCCAATTGTGCCACTTTGAGATTGGGCTACATCACTTAATCAACTTATTACTTTTCACACATCAACATGTTTTTAAAAAATGTAAGTGTTGAACTTGGGTAGGCATCAAACTAGGGTAGCAGAGTAGTACCTATTAAGATAGCCTGTACCTTATTCTGCTATTTTACATTTCAGAGTGTCGGAACCAGCAAGGATGGGTCATAATTCTGTTGATTTCATAACTATCACATCCATATTATAAACTGAGATAAAATATTTTATAACCTATGTACATGATTGATTATTAAAATAAAAGGTTGTTTTGTTTATAATGGGTCTTAAAGCAAATAATTTGTAAACCGTTTACTGATTGTTTACTGATCCGCCAATGAGCTCTGAAGCTATAGTGGTGGTGGACCAGTTCACGCCCGGGTACCAATTCAGACCCACCCTCAATTTTCTTGAAGATTTATAATTTTTCATAGAGAAGATGTTTACCACATCATTTACATTTGTAATTTATTGTTTAACTGTGATTTTTTTTGGATAAATTTAGGGGTGGGCGTGAATTGGTACCCGGGCGTGAATTACGGGCAATTGTCAGCAGAAAAGTCACTGTGTATTTCTTTTCAAGAGGTTTATTCAATATATTTCTTGTCCGATTTCTTTATTTTATACGCAGTGGTTAAATCACGGGACATCCCGATATGTAAATTACTGGCTAAATGTCGGGAAATAATTTCATTGGTTGATTTTTTATCGTTAGTTTTCCGGGAAATCTGTGACCTCATATCTTCTCATGAATATTAATCAATTGATGCTTCTGCCGTGAATTCTCGAGTTTAAGGTATTTGACCTTCATTAAAGCTGCCATTGTATAAAATATTGTTAGAAAAAAACCGGGAAATCTGCGACCTCATATCTTCTCATGAATATTAATGTATTGATGCTACTACCGTGAATTCCCAAGTTTAAGGTATTTGATCTTCATTGAAGCTTCCATTTTATAAAATGTTGTTACAAAGACACGGGAAATCCATGACCTCATATCTTCCCATGAATATTAATGAGTTGGTGCTACTGCCGTGAGTTCAGAGTTTAAAGTATTTGATCTTTTTTAGGCTTTCATTTTGTAAAATATTGCTACAATCCTAAAACAAGGCATCCCGTGATATATAGCACTTCCCAGTTCTCACACCTTAGCACTTCCCGACATATAGCCAATATGTTACATATCGGGACGTCCCGGGACATAACCTTGCCGTATTTTATAAGGTCACCACATACGTCCTTTTATTTCTTATGTAAAGTCAAAAATGACCGAGACTGAAGTGTGCGATAATACAATTCCCCCTGAGCGATAATTAAATCAGTAACCAAAAATTCAAACACACACGGCCCTTGCAAAAGGCTCACCTAGCTACTTTATTAAGAATGTTTAAAGTATGTATTACGTTAATGTGTTAATTCTTTTCGGTTCATATATATGAAACAATTGAAAAATTTACCATTTGAAGCCGAGATGACTTGTTGTTTTTTACCAATAAATAATCTCGATCCGCTTGTTTAGACGTTTACTAAAGTAAAAATACGTACTATGATTACGGTAGTTAAAAACTACTGTCGATAACATGTTGTATTCTTATTCAGAGACACTTTTATAAGTGATTTTTCCTTTTATTACTGCTTCTCAAACAATTTTCCCCAGCACGCCAATTATGGTCACCTCAAATGTTTTCTAAGTTTGTATCTGAATCTAAAACTCTTATCTAAAAATTTAATGCCTGTGTCAAAATTTGTTTCTATTCTTGTGTAAATCGATCTATTACTGCCAAAACAGTAGCTACATTTGGATACTTAAAAGATTTGCTTGGCAAGCAGTAGATTAAACTATATAATTATTCATTGCAAATCTAGTTTCCTGGAAATGTGTGATCTTCATTGAAAAAGACAGCATCTTCTCTATGAAGTGACTGTCCTTGTAGAGTGCCTTGGTTACTAATCACTGTGAATACTATAACTCACTGTTCAAAAGTTTTTCAAGTTTCAACCTACATAAGCTCCAGTATATTTAGATTTATTTTTTGCTTTGTGTCACTTTTAACAGCCAGGGTCATATTGCGATGGGTAGTTTACAGGTGGAGGAACCAGTGGATACTAGTTGGTCAAGATTCTCCACTGTAAACCACCAATTGGCTTAAGCCTCGGTAATTACCTATCATTAACTTTCTAACATGAAGTGCCCAGGCCAAGATTCGAACAGGTGACCTCAGAGGTTGAAGCACTCTAACCACTACACCAATGATCGAGCCCCCTCAATGCATTCAGAATAGACTCGTATTAATAGTCACAAATCATTAAAAGTTCACTCATGCAACACCTCTTCTAAAAACTGAACTTGTTGCCTGTTGAGAACTGTTGTGATCAAAACTTTTAGGCTGGTCTACAAATTTCTTCATAGGGGCTGCTTGAGGTATTTTGGACCCTTCTTCTTTCTGAGCAGTTGCTTCTACATAACCAGACATGATCACGCTGACTGGTGTTACTTTGCAGTAAAACATGTGCAACATTTATTGCTTCCTTCAAGAAAATTTGAAGACTTAAATGTTTACGAAAACCTATCCGCCTTACCCACCAGCTTCCCTGCGTCTTCTCTGGTATAACTTGGCTACACTAACAGATTATTTTTTTATGCAATATCTTCACGTGTAGAGTCTGTCAGATAACAGAATTAAACACTATATAAAAGTCCTTATAAGATTAGATTAGACTGGTATAAAGAAATCAAATATTTTATTGCCATCAGTTGCAGAAAATATAATTTGAAGAATTGAAATATTTAATTATTTTGTAATTTTTTTGAACATATTTGTTACAATATAATTATAATACTTTTACTTGCCAGTGAAGAATTTTGACTGACACTTATTTGTTACTTTTTTTCACCCCCCAACTACCTGTCATGATATGATAAACAACATATTATCTATAACTTAGTATCAATTAGTTTCATAAATAATCAACTGGCTCTAATCCCGCTGGATTTTTAACCAGCTATGACAAAATACTCATTCCACTCTCTGAATATATACTAGATGATAATGTTGGTTGCAAAATAAATGGTATTAATTTCTTGGGGCTGTTTTACTTTACAGAAACAATTCAAGAACATTTTTAACCATTTGTGACCATTTGGAAGGGAAATCAGTCCATATGTGGCCAGAGGGTGTGTTCTAAAGGCTACCCGACCAAGTTCCAGTCCCCTCTTTAATGTCAAAAGCAAAGTGCCTATGCATTCAGAGGCTTACAAATGCTCTCCAAATGCAAAGAATGATGTCCTGATCAATGCCCAAGTATCAACGCTGAAATACTGAACTGACTTGGCAAATGAATGGGAATTTAGCTCATAAATGGTGTTGGTTTTTCACTGATTTCAGATTATTTATGGCCGATTGGGCCCATTCGGATCTATATTGTTTGGCAGACTGAGGATATGGATAGTACCTGTTAAATTTCTTATGAGAGTCACCAGAGTAGCACTTGTCATCATGACCAATTTCATCCTCCACCTTGGATATAACACTATCTGGGAACAGAGAGGTCATATGAAGGGATGAGTTTCTCAAAGCTGCCACTGTCATACTTTTCCACTTGTCTTAAGAATTCCAGGTAGCTATCATATATGAGCAGAATGATGTTGGCCATGTTAATGAATACAAAGTCTGACAGGTCCTGCATGATTCTGGCCATAGCATGTGTGATACTCTGATTAAAAGTCAGTTAGTAGGCTAGTTCATCAGCTGCTTGCTGTAATTTAGTGACCGACTTCCCCTTGGCTATCTCAACCCGAATGACCTTCAGTTGAGTGGCCATGTTGTCCTGAACCTTAAGTTAAACAGCGACGAAAGCCTGGTTGCAAATAAAGGTTCAGTCTCTGGCCAGCATCTCCCATTTCATCAGGGTTTCCTGTTCTTTTTTTTTTTTTTTTTTTTATTAATTTTTATTTTTCCACTTACATTAATTTGCACAACATACATACACAAAAAACAAGGTAGTATACAGGAGAGAAAAATAACAATACTTTTAATGTCTTGCATTTTTTGATAACATATATACATAAAGAGATAAACAAAGAACACGAAACTACAGTTCAGAGTAACAAGTTTCACATTACAGTTTTACAGATTCATTATATTTCAGAAAAATAGCTGTTCCCATCCACACCATCTTTTATGGAAAACATTTTCAGAAGATCTCACTCTAAATAGATTTTGCTGTTCCAGGAATATTTCTTTTATTCTGGTTTGAAGATAGTATATGTTAAGCTTTTGATTATTTTTTGAACATCGAAAAATATATTCTCTTGTAACAGTTAATATGAAGTTTACTGGCCACCAAAACTGATCTTTTACATAATACCCCAGAACCTTGATTTGTCATCAAGATTTACTTTTAGCTTCAGCTTTTGCTCAATCCATGTGATTAAGTTTTGCCATAGCTCATCAACTTGTCCACATGTTACAAACAAATGAATAATAGTTTCAGTTTCCTCAGTACATATCCCACAAACAGATGATTTTTTAATATTTATTTTTTTTTAAATAGCCATTTGTTCCAAGAATTCTGTAAATGGTTCGATATTGGAACCATATAAAAAAGTTATCACTAATTGCTTTAAAACAGGATTTATATATGTTTCTCCAAATGTTCTCACTCAATCTATTTTTGAAAACAAAAGACCATTTGACTTCATGTTTGTCCTTCATTTGGTCAAGACTAGGGCTTGTCAAGATATTGTAGAAAGCTTTGTTGCCTCTTTCAGCATTAATCAAAGGACTTATGTGAAAGGGTATGTGGGGCCTTTTTACTGTTGAATATACAGGTTGGTTTGCCTTAGGTATGAATTTTGTCAGTAACCTCCTGATAGTATAATAATTCAGAATATTTGCATTCAGATTGTATTTAACTTTTAAATTTTCAAAGCTTAAAATTTTGTAATTTTCATCTACCAAATCACCTACAATATGGATTCCTCTTTTATACCAAGTTGGATAAAATAGGTTTTCTCTTTATTATACCAAATGCTACTCTGAAGAATATCTTCGAATGAGTATGCATGATTGTTTCTGCAAAATTCCACCCAGTATTTGAATATTGTTTGCCAGAAAGGATTTAAATTCGGAATGAGGTTTAAACTCCATTCTGGCCCCAAAGTATATAATTTTTGAAATGAGTTTATTGATTCTTGAAGGAGCAGAAGCCAAGGTTTTTTGTTGTCAATATTTAATTGCTTAAGCCAGCTTAGTTTCAGTGATTTCTCAAAATTAAATATATCAACCATTCTCATACCACCGTGTGGTAGTCTTGACAGACCCTTTTCCGATTAATTTTTTCAGGCTTTCCATCCCACAAGTATCTGGGGCCACGGTGGCAGAGTGGTAACACTCTCGCCTCCCACCTCTGAGGTCGGGGGTTCGATCCTTAAGTGGGAAAGCTGGTAGTTGCTTGCCGTTGGTCGGCAGTTTACAGTACACAACCCTAGCGAACTCTATGTACTGGTTTCCTCTGCCCTTCCAACTACCCGTCGTGATATGACCTGTACAGTGTTGAAAGCGACGTAAAACCCCACCCCACAAGTATCTGAAAACCATTTTAGTTAATTCATTCAAAAAATTTTGAGGACTTATTATGGAGGCAAAAAGGTGATTAAATTTTGATAATACAAGTGTTTTGAGAACGGTTATTTTGCCAAAAGGAGTTAAACTTCTGTATTTCCAAGAACTTAAAACTTGATTTGCACTAGTCATTGCTTTACTGTAATTTATATTTGGGATATCTTGCATATTTGTAGAAAATTCAATGCCAAGCAAGGTGAAGTTTGAGTTACCCCATTTTAGTTTAGCTGAAACATTTAGTTGGTCTTTACTGAATCTTTTACTCCCAATCCAAAACATTTTTGTTTTTTCTGCATTCACTATCAATCCTGATAATGAACCAAATACTTCTAAAATATTCAGAGCTGCCTTTAGGGAACTGGTATTTCCATCAAGCAAAATTGTAGTGTCATCTGCGAATTGTGTTAGTTTATAAGTATGAGATCCAATAGTAATTCCTTTAATGCTAGTATCTTTTTCAATAATCAAGCTAAGAATTTCTACAAGCAATAAGAACAGGTATGGTGGTAATGGATCGCCTTGCCTGCATCCCTTTTTTATATTTATCTGACTTGAAAGGACACCACACTGTAGAATGTAAGAACTTATATCACTATTGAATAGTTTAATCCAGTTAATAAAATTTTGATCAAAGCCAAATGATTCTAAGCAAAAATATAGAAATTTCCACGAAACTGAATCAAAGGCTTTCTCAAAATCAATGAGCATTATAAGGCCTGGAATTTTTGATTTTTCTGTATAATACATCAAGTCATAAATCAAACGAGTATTTTCTGCCATATTTCGACCTTTCATATATCCACTTTGACTCTGTGAAATAATTTGGTCAAGATAGGGTTTAATTCTTTCTGCTATAACACCAGAAATAATTTTATATGGAACACAAAGAAGCGAAATAGGCCTCCAGTTTTTCAAAAAAGTCCTATCTTTTGTCCCTTTTGGTAAACAAGTTATAATACTTTGTCGCCAGGAAAGGGGCATTTGACCTTTTGCATAACAAAAATTAATAGCGTTCATTACAAAAAACTTTAATTTTTTCCAAAAGACTTTGAAAAATTCTGCTGTAAAACCATCTATCCCTGGTGATTTGTCATTTTTCATTTTATTTAAGATATTTCCTAACTCAGTAGCTGTAATTTTCTTACCTAAGTCTGATACTGAAATCCTTCTAATATTCTTTAGGTTCAGTAATTTTTCAAATTTTTGCGCTTCAAAATTTTGATCCTTATTCTCAAATAAATTGTGGTAAAAATCTTTTACCGCAGTCAAAATTTTACTTTGTTCTGTTATTTCAGAACCATCATCCAATTTTAATTTCCTTATTGTTTTATCTACAAAGTTTTTATTTTCTAACATGCAAAAGAATTTAGATGGTTTTTCGCCATTGTTTAACCATTGTGCCTTTGCCCTAAGGGCTTGTCCACTTATTTTATTTTTACGCAGATCTTGAAGCTCTTGTTTCTTTGACTCTAGCAGATTTGTATTGTTCCGACCACTTTCTTCCATTGATTCCAAATTCTCAATATCTTTTATCAAAGAAATTTCTTTTTTGTTATTTGACTTTTTCAAAACAGATGCATACTTAATTGTTTCTCCTCTTATTCTCATTAATAAGGTTTCAAAAAATAAATCTGGGCTGATCACAAATTGAAAATCTTCATCATTACTCTCTAAGTATTTCATGTCATAGACAGGAATGCTATATTTAACTTTTTCTTCATTAATAATTCTATTTATCAATTTTAGATAATCATTTTGTTTTAAAAGACTATTGTTAAATTTCCAAATGCCTCTTCCCTTCTGGAAATTGTTAAATGCAAATTGGATTTCTATAATCGAGTGGTCTGATCTATAGCTAGGATTAATTGAACATTTCGTTATAATATCTCTCATTGAATTTGAAATTAAAAAATAGTCTAATCTTGCCTGTTTCAACGGGTTTTTTCATCTCCAGGTATAGCGTCTAGAATTAGGAAAAGTTACACGAAATATATCAGCAAGTTCTAGATCGCTAATTAGTTGAGATACCCTGTCTCTTGGCTTTTGAATTGTTTCTTTGAAATATGAAAGAACATCAGTTCTTTTTTCTTGATTACGTAAACCTTGACAGTTCGCAGACAACACTTTAATGCTAGACACTAAATTGAACATTATATTTTGGTTTGAGTTCCCAAAGACAGCCACACTGAATTTTTTCAGAAGTGTTCCGTATTAAAACAACATACCTCAGAATACCTCTAGGTTGATCAGTACATAATGAACAGGACAGCGATTCTCGAAATACAATGTAAGTGGTTTTAAGGTTGAAGAAACAAAACAACAAAATATATACAAACATTTAGAAAGTCAGTTGAGAAAAAAAAACACTAGCTAGAAACTGTGAAGTCTGTTTTTATGTATTTTAAAACAAAAGGGGTTTCCTTGGCCCAATTGAAAGGTGGTGTCACAAGCTCTAAAGGAACTTTATCATTATTTAAACCTGCCATATAGACAAAAAAAAATTTTTTTTTAAAGTAAATTTTACCCTGGGGTGGTTGCTATGAAAAAAAATTGTAAAATAGACACTCTGTAACCTATAGTTCTCTGCAAGTGGAGCAAGACACAATTTGGTTTTTCATCACTAATTTTTGTTTCCTGTTTCCTGTTCTTTCAGGTGGGAAGAGAATGATCTTTAAGACAGGGATGATCTGGAGAAAGCACTATTGAAAGGGACTTTTACAAACTGGTCCTTAAGACAGTCCATTGGTATCAGTATCATGAGTAGGATACCTTTCTGTGAGTGTCAGGTTAAGTTTTTGCAACTTCGGGCAGAGCGAGTCATCTGATGGCAGTTGTACAAATATCTTGCTGGTTGATTGGCTTCCGGGACAAGCAAAAGGGTTATCTTCTTTTGAAGAGGCTGCACTTTTAAACTATGGCAATGCATACATGATCTTATTCCTCTGATTGTTTCCTGCTAGTTTTGCTCTTTAGATATCTGTTGATCAGGGTCCTATTCCAGTAAGCTGGTCTAATGTTTAGGCCCTTCTCCCTCTTCCTCAAGAGGATTGACAGGAGAAGTGAGGTCGGCTTCTAAGTCAGACTCTGGATACTGAGAGATAGCACCAGCAGTTGATTTAGGTAGGGACTTGTCACCGGTACTGGTCACAGGTTGGGTGGCAGCAAGCTGGCTGGCCAGTCTAGCCGGTTGGAGTACTGGCATATCACTAGAGCCGGTTATAGAGTGTTGCTAAGTATCAACAGCAACTAATGTAGCAGATTGGTTGACTGGTCTGGTAAGCTGAGACACTGTCATGTCGCTGGCACCAGTAACTGGCTGGCTTGAGGTTTGGCTGACCAGTCCGGCAGGTGGAATGAATTGTCTAGCAAGTACACCTACTGGTGACTGTCTCTTAGGTGATACTGGTATTGAGCTCTGTTGAAAGGTTGCCTGACCAGCAGGAGCCAGTAACATAGACTCAAGTCTGGAGAACCTCTCCAACCATTTAATATCCAGTGCCTTGATTTCATCAGAAGAGGAAGAGCTGGTAGACTTAGAAGACTTTTTCTTAGTGGATTCTTTTGCAGTGGCCACTTTATAATCAAAGAGACTGACATCAACCTCCCCTAGGATCTGAACAGATTCTGGATCTCAGAGCTGTGCAGTGGTCATTTTTTTTCTTTCCAAGTCTTATAGCTGGGAGTAGAAGGCTGGGACTTCTGATCAGAAATCAAAGAGTTACAGAGTTGACATTCTTTCTTCAAAACACATGGATCACTCCCCATTATTGTGACACCACACGCACTTACTATATGCAGGTCAAACAAGGCCATATAAGATGCTCACAACTTCCATGTTTCTGTGTTGGAGAGGCCATGATATATACAATTTTATTTTAAATGCAGCTTTTATAAGCTACAATACTTAGCTATTAAAAGAGAGTGCCATCTCATTGATTACTGGAAGAGCTATCAACAAAGTGGAAACTTTTGCGGCTTCTGCAGAGATGACGGGGTCAGTCCACAAGGCAGGCTGACCAGTCCAGAGACAGGTAAGGAGACGACTGTGGGTATTGTCTGCGCAGCTCACATGATTCTTCCTTCTTTTGGTTGGTAACCATCCCAAACCCATGAGCTGTTGGAAAAGCGGGGATGGACTGGGAGGGCTTCTATCTATTTCAATAGGTAAGTATTGTAGCTTATAAAAGCTATATTTAAAATAAAATTTACAATTTTATTGAGCTACAATGTACTTGCCTATTGAAACAGAGTGCTGAATTCCATCATTTTAGAAGGTGGGAAAACAGCTCACAGACCATCTGGGAAGCCCGGTGAAGAGAAATTGAGGTGAAGGAAGAAGAGTCCGGCATCTGGCAAGATCTATTGTCAAACACTCATAAAAGGGGTTGCACTCCTGCATTGGTTCGGGTTCCCGGATGATTTCACAGGTGAAGGAGCAGGTCTGTGACCACCAGTTAGGGAAGCACTCTAAGGTAACTGAATTAGAAAAGAAAAAGAGGGCAGAAAACTAAAGATAAGTTTTGGAATAATGACATTCTATTGTTTTGAAGGTATTAAAATTAATACACCATTTTTATTACTTTTTAAAATAAGGACGGAAAATTGAAAAAACAAAAAATTAAATCTATTTTCTCGACTTTAAGGATTACAATGAGTTAAATGAGAATAGGTGAATACCTGACTGGGTAAAATCGTGTTGTGTGAGGTCTGGGATGACCGACCATGGTAGTCGCCACCGGCTCCGCCCTTTTGTTGTTCAGAAGGAAACCAGGAGTTGGAAGGGGCTATTACTTGCTGTGCTGCCATGAAGGAACCCAGTCTTTAAGTGATTATCTCTGTGATTTTGGCCTGATAGGTCTTTCAGATAGAAGGAGGTAAATGTGCTTTGAGATTTCCAATGACAGGCCTGCATAATTTGGTCTGTTGAGACTCCTCCATAGAAAGCTTTTGAAGTAGCAAACACTCATAAATCATGGGCCTTAACCCCTAATCAGTCCATGTCTGCATTGTCCACCTTTAAGTAGTCTGTTTTATCCAAGAAAATATAGTCGAGCATTGAATTTCCTTGTTATAGCCCTGCTTGTAGGTGAGGAATAGGAGGGATCTGTACTCACTGGAATCTTTGGTTTTGTCCAAGCAGGTAGCTAGGGCCCTAACTGGGCAGGGCAAGCAGTCTTCCTCCCCCAAAGTCTTGATTGACTTAAAGGCGGAAATAACCACTGGAGAAACTGCTTGAGGGCCATCCACAGAGAAGAAGCTAAGGTCAACAGGAAAAATGGTTTTCCAGGTCAGCAGTTTTATGGAGGCCTCTGAGAGAGGCTCAAAAGGAGGCATCGGGAGTTGGAATAGGACCAGGTTAAGGTCGAATTTTAGTAGAGTTCTTGCGTTTTGGGTCTATCCCTGTGGAAACTGGCAATTAACCTTGTTATTTCTGGTTGATACTAATTTTCAAAAACAGAATTGCCTAGTGTGTCTGCAGTGGCTGTTCTTTATCCTTCAATGGTCAAGGGACATCTGAGTTTAACGTTGAAGAGGAAGCCTAGGAAGTTGCAGATATCACTTATAGAGGGACTCCTGAAACCCACCTGTGATTTGTAACAATTTCTTGGAAGACTGACCAATTGGATGTGTAGATGGTCCTAGTAGATGGTCTTTGCGGTGCAGCAATTCTGTCTGCCACATCTGCAGAGAAGCCCTGGTTTTGGAAAGATGATCTCCTAGATACCAAATGTGGAGGTTCAGGGATTCTGGTTGGTGTGGAATTGGTTGTTCAGTGGTTGTTTTAGCAGAGAGCTTACTTTTGGAATCTGTTGTGGAGGGTTAGGTGATAGTTCCACCAGATCCCAAAACCATGGCCAGTCTGGGGCAACTAGTATTAATCTACAGTTCGCTGACATCAGCTTTTAGACTACCCTTGGGAGAAGGGTTTTGGGGAAAAGATGTATGCAACCAGATTTTCCCATGATATGTTCAGGACATCTACTCCCTATGCCTGCTTGTCCGGAAAGGTAGAGGCAAATAGGGGAGCTTGTTGTTCAGCCTGGTTGCAAACAAGTTCACCTGTCTGAAGATTTGATTCTTCTGGGATAGCCTGTCCGCAATCACATTTAACGAGCCCAGGACATGGCGTGCCCTGATGGTGATTCCTGTTTGTTGCATCATGTTAGCAGTCTCCACACCAAGGAGCAGAGTTCCACTGAATGTGTGCCCCCTTGTTTGTGGATATAGGCTATACTACCATGGAGTTGTCTGATGCTGCTAGTACTTAGTTTTGGTGACCTTTTTCCCGGAAGTGTCTTAGGGCCAGGATCACGGCTTTTAGTTCTAAGAGATTTATATAAAGCCCTTATTCTTGATGAGACCATAAGCCTGCCATGGCGTCTGTAAATATGAGAATGTCATGCTCCCAGGGATGTAAGAATTCCCCCTGTAAGATGTGACTAGGGTTTAATCACCATTTCCCGTGTTTTCATTTTTCAGAGGCATTGTGTGTTTCCAATGAAGTTTCAGGTGCCATTGAAAGGGCCTCAAGTGGATCCTGTCTCATTCGGCTGTCTTCTCTATGGATGCTAGTAACCCAATGATGGATATAAGAGTCCTTTCCCTCAATACAGAGGTCTTGTTCACCCTGTTGAATGTCTCCTGAAGTTTTGTCCACCTGGTTTGCGTGAGTCTGACAAGTGCCTTGTAGAGCAAAAAGTGGTACTCAATGAAACCGAACGCCTGAGTGGGATGGAGTTCTAATTTCTAACACTCTCACCTCCCACCTCTGAGGCTGGGGTTTGATTCCTGGCCCGGCTTCAATTGGGAAAGCTGGTAGTTGCTTGCCGTTAGTTGGCAGTTTAAAGTACAGAACCTTGACCAACTGTATGTACTGGTTTCCTCTGCCCATCCAACCCGTTGTGACATGACCTGTACAGTGTTGAAAGCGACGTAAAGCCCCAAATAAATAAATAAAATTCACCAGGAAGCCTAAGTCTTGAACTATTGCTAAGAGATGTTTAGTGTGAGTGAACAAATCCTTTTCTGACTGGGCTCTGATTAATCAGTCTGATGTTCCATTGGAGAGCCATCAGTTTTACTTCTTTCACCAGTGAAGTAAAGACCAGAGGAGTGGTTGCCAGGCTGAACAGCAGACAGGTGAACTGATAAGCCATTTCCCTGTGTTGACACCTGAGGAACTTTCTGCACTGCGGGTGGATTGGTATGTGAAGTTATGCATCCGTCAGGTCTATGGTGGTAACTCACTCCCCATTCCTGAGTGATGAGCTACGTGGTTGAGGGAAGAAAGGTTGAGGGACTCAAAGTATAGTGAGGGTTGTACCAGGACTTGATAGTATCCACCCTGTTGGTAAGCACCTCTACCCTTGCCTCTGGATTTTTTCTTGGATTTCTAAGGGTGAAACCTGGATCCTTGTTGTGTACCAGTCCTAGCAACGAGTCCTATGAGATCTTGCTCTTACTCCTGCATTAAGATGCGTTCAAAAAGATTGGGGCCAGAAATGGAAGCAGATCTAATTTTTTAAGGCAATATCTAGGCTCTTCGGCATCTCAGCACATCAGGACTAAGCTGGTCAGTAGATGTAAGAATTTCTCCAGTGGGTGTTGACACGTGACCGTAACACTCCTACTGATGTCCTGCATAAACTGCATTTGTGATACTATTGAGGGATTGTTGAAGGTAGTGGTCTCTTGCCAGGGTCTGAGGCTAGGAGACCAAATGTCCTTTCTCTTTGATCCCTTGCAGAGAGAAATTGTTAAGTGTCGACTCACTTCTGGTAGAGTGAGTGGATAGGATATTTGAAGTGGCAATGGACTCCCTGACAATGAATTCCAGTTTTGCCAATTCTCTCTGGTTGACCGATGCAGAAGGCAGGCCTTTGCATCTGGGTTTGGCGATGTCAGCAAAAGATTGTGTTGCAATCTGTGGTCTTTGATTGAACTTGTCCCTTGCCACCGGATATCGATTGCCTCTGTTAGGTGGGTTAGGGATGAAATGGCCACTATCGAAAGAGGATGAGGAGGGGCCTGGTTTGACCACCGAATCCTGATTGTGTAATAACTTCTCGACGTCATCCATTAGGGGAAGTTAGAGGGATGGCGGACGTGAGGATTACTCCATTTTAAACATGTTGGGATCATGTCCGAGTCTGGAGCCCAACTTATATTTCTCAGTCTTAGCTGGGTCATCTATATTCAAGTAGTTTCTGACTTGGTCAATAGATGCTAGGAAATCTGCCTTTGGAGGAGGAGCCAGGTTTTCAGGTTCTGTATCTTCCACTTGGGAGGTGGAGGAATATGAAGAGCTCCCATCTGCACCATATTCTCCTTTCTCGAACCTTTGGAGGGGAGATAGTACTTGAGGCTGAGCCAGTGCAGTAGGAGGGGATACCACCGGTTGGATGAGAGGAGATGCCACCATGTAAATGGAGGAAGAGGTGATTGCCAATGAACCCTTGATCCCTGTAAGAACTGTTCAAATTGCAGGTGGGGCCTAAGGAAGGGAACCCTTGATCCCTGTAAGAACTGTTTAAATTGCAGGTGTGGCCTAAGGAAGAGATGTATCCTGTAGTTTTTCCAAAGATTGTGGTAGTTGAGGAGTATTGAGGAGAATGTGCTGTGACAGGTGTAAGTGTAGCTAGAACTGTAGAAGTTGCTGGTGTCTGACCAGAAGGTGCCAGTCTTTGGAACATTTGCTGTACACCCAATTGGAGTTGGGATGACAAATCCTGAATCTGTTTTTGGTTTTGTTGAGATAGGTTGTGCATAATCAAAATCAACATTTGAGTACGTGGTGTTGGAGGAGGAACAGTGCTGAACTATACGTACTTACAGCTGAGGTAGTGCCTTGGTTAATAAGTGGTCTGGTGACCGATACTGGGTTTTTGAAGCTGCTGCTGGAAGGGGCACTAGTCTGTGTAATGGTTGGTCCCATTTGAAAAACCAGAGATTTTGGGATGCTGATAAAAGGAAGTGAGGATGTCTGGTCCCTAGTGGAAGAGACTGCTGGTTGAAGTGGACATAATCCGGTTGGTGCAGCAATCCCAGAGGTTGAAGTATAACTGGTCCTGGTTTGGACGGTGAAATGTTCATCTGGGTTAAGATCTAAGATACAGTCATCAATCTGGCCGGCTTCTGGTTCATTTTCATTGTTAGTCTCTGGTACAGAATTGTTCGCTCTATTGGTGCTTCTCTCAGTAGAGAATGTTTTTAAATGATTCCATTAACTTCTGATAAGGAAGAGCAGGCAGCACACACTTGAATAGGGGTGCCCGATGTACAGGGGTCTACCCCTTTGCTGTTTCTTCTGCAGCCATAAAACCTCAAATGGGTGTCAAAGGCAGGCATCCAATGGTCGCACTTGCCCGTCTTCTGATGTGGAGGTGTGCCTATCATAATGGTAGTAAATAGTGTCACAATAAACTGCCAAAAAGCAAGAGTTTTACTACAAACCAGGTATCAAAAGTAAGAGTTGTAGCACAAAATTAAGCAAGTGAAATCTGTTGACAAAGTGAGAACACTTTATTGCCTTCTAACAAAATGGCTACCAACAGTCCAGATAGCAAGACGCTAGTAGGCCACCGTTGGCTATGGGTGGCAAAATATAGCTAGTGGGCCACCACTGAGCCACTGCTGGACCACTGACTGCATTCTTTTCAAAATTTTTAAAGCATTATAAGTAACTTTATAAGCAACCTCAACTATTGTTTTCTGCCATATTATTTAACAATATTCAATGTTAAAAACACATTATTTTAAAATATAAATATATTGCATGACCCACTGTTGGCCCTCCAACTACCAACGTCAATGGCTGTAGCTCAGGGACCAACCTATGACCACTGGTGTAAAATTCCTGGAAAAATTAGATAAAATGTGCATTTTCTTTCACCAAACATAAGTTAATGTCATTTATATAAACAAACTTATTCTGTACTCCTTCATTTTGCTCAGTCAGTCTTTCCTCCACTTTATTACTTTATATATTGCTTGCTTATATATTTGCCACAGGTGGTCTGTCAATGGCCCACACACAACATAAGCAGTACAGGACCTATGATGGACATCCAATGGGACACTGGTGGCAAATATTTTATTTTTAGTTAAGGGGCCATCAACGTAAGTACATAAAAGTTGTTTACGTAACGCCCGCCAGATGGTACAGCAGACAGAGTCACTATTGCTATGCACGGACTATTATTTACGAGAGGGTTATTTACGTCACTTTCTTTCAGCAGTTGAAAAAGATCAGAAAAAACACTGCATGTAGGGCAACATTTGTAAACAATGCTCTTGACTTCTTATATACATACAGATATAAGCTCACTTGGAAAAATCAATAATGGTCTTGTAGATCTTGCCAGTTTACTACTGTGTGTACATGTCTTTTCTGCACTGAGAAAATGAACCAGTATTTTTAAAATATGCAATGCGTGTGTGTATATAGCCTTTCTGCTTACTTACAGTGAAGCATATCTTTTTTCACACACTGAAACTATTTTTGTATCATCTTAATTTATTTATTTTTATTTTATTTATTTGGGGTTTTACGTCGCTTTCAACACTGTACAGGTCATATCACGACGGGTAGTTGGAAGGGCAGAGGAAACCAGTACATATAGTTCGCTAGGGTTCTGTACTGTAAACTGCCGACCAACAGCAAGCAACTACCAGCTTTCCCACTTACGGCCATGACGGGGATCGAACCCCGGCCGCAGAGGTGGGAGGCGAGAGTGTTACGTACCACTCTGCCACCGTGGCCCCTGTATCATCTTAATTGTCAATATAATAAATTTATCTAGTGTTATGCTATTCTGATGAATTTTTTTAGTGTAACAATACAAAGCTATGTTTACATTAGTCAAGGCACTTCTTACATTGAAAGAGTATTTGTCATTGTGAAATATAATTCTCACTGATGGAACAGAAGATGTACATATATTCAATGAGAATGGAGTAGTTTACTTATAAAAAATATAGACATATCATGTAAGGAAAATTTGTTTTTATTTAGAGATATATACACTAAGATATAGGAAGCCAAATTAAAAATAAAATATTTTGTATAACTACGCCTTAGTTACTGGTGAGAGGCTATAAAAGTTGGCTGAGAGAGAAGGGAGAGGCTTCTGTACTGTGACACAATATATAAACCATGCTGTTCTAAATAAAGATCTAAATACATACACAAGCCTCCAAAAGCATAAAGATTAATTTGAATGATTTATAATTTTAAATAGTGGTTTCTTGACATTTTAAATGACTGTACTGTGAAATAGTGATGAAAAAATGAAAACATAAAATGTTGTTTTTCTTTGTTTTTTATCTCTGCAAATAAATACGGAAATTAAATAAAAATCTAATTCATTCAAAATTTGTGTGAGACATTTTTCTTCGGAATAGTGTGTAAAAAACCGTTGTTGTTTCTCTTTTTGTGTGCTAATTGTGTCACAACAGGAAGGTATGCCTGTGTTTTAGATGTCCAGAAATATAACATCTTTATTTCACATTTATCATTGTTATTTGCTGTTTATATGTATATATATAACTTTAAAACAACAAGGACATTTTATTGTATAACTTTATTTCATTCAATATATGACAGAACAAACAAACATATTCTCCTCAATAATTTGTGACTTTAAGCCTCAGAAATTTCCATCCCTGAAAAAAATCATTCCTGTGTTTAAACCACTTTCGTTGGGCCGTAAAAATATGCGTTACGTTGATAGCCCCTTAAAGTTAAAGATATCTTCATTTTTCCATTTGATATAATTTGGTATTTTGATGAAACCTAAAACTATCCCAAAATTATTTTTATCTGACACATGCAACTATGATCTGTAAGAGCCATACTTAGATGGTGGGCCAATGGTGGTCCTCTGGTGGCTAAACCTCAAGCTCTGCTCTGCTGAAAAGCATTTGCCAAAAAATGCAGTCAAATATGGGAGTCCCAATAATTTTTTTCGGAGTAAAAGCTACGTAACAGATATCACAATTTTGCCATTTTAAGTACTGTATTTTTCTATTTACTCTATATTATTGTATCACTGTATTGTTTATTGCATTGTCTGAAAATAAAATTATGATTTTATATCTCTCTTAATATTTTTACTTGAATCTTGGTTGTTGCACTTTTGGGTCTGTCTTTTTATGCATATTAGGCACTGTTAAGATTGTATTAAAATTCATTAAGGCTTTGGAATTTCAAGTATGCCACTGGTTTTGCACCAACACCACACATAAGCATTCATTGAATGAAGTGCCAGTTCTGTATGTATGGGTAATATTCTAAACATCCAAACCATAACATCTGCTGACAGATGGCTGCCAATGGTGGACCACCAGTCAAGCTTGTTCCCAGATAGCATTTTGCCATCTTACCAATGTTGGCTGGTGGTCGCATGGTCGGCAGATTTTGCCAACATTGGCCCAACAGTGGGCAAACATGGCTATTGGTTGCATGATCAGTAGATTTTGTCAATGCTGGGCCAATGTTGGCCCAACGAAGGCTTGTCAACCAAAACTCAGGCTGCCGAGGTTGGGCCAGTGGTTGGCCAATGGTGGATTTTTATTTAAGATGGCGACGAGCAATAATAGGGGATTTTGGGACACTTAGTAAAAAATTTTAACGAACTAATTAGCAATTTTAGACATAAAAATAATAATCTCATTATAAATTCACAATAAGACTATATCATCTTAAAATACTGTTCCACCAGTGTTTGTTTGGTCATGTGACTTATCAGGGATTCCCTTAACTAAAATCCATCCACAGTCTGTCAATTATTTGCTATCTATTAAACAATGGCCACATAACTCCATGCTGCAATCTGATTGGCTAATGCTATAGTGGTAGTAAAATTTTGCCATTGGCTTGCCAACGTCAGACCGATGGCCAATAAGCCATTGGGACAACGGTGGCTGCCAATGTCGGACCAACAGATGTTAGTTGACCAACCAATGTTAGGCCAATGTCTGCATGCTCTCTGGGTTGTTGGCTAATGAAGGCAGTCCACCGGTGGACCAATAGAAAAGCTTATCATTGACTGTCAACAGTGTGCCACTGATGGACAACCATTAAACCTTATTGTTGGCTGCCAATAGTGGACCACTGTCTATCAGCTGGTCACGCCACCAGATAACCACCATAAAAAGTTGATGGCCCAAACAGTGGGCCACTGGTGGTGGACCAATAGAAAAGCTTATCAGTGGCTGCCGACAGTGGGCTACTGATGGACCACCAGTAAGCCTTATTGTTGTGCATGTAATAATCAGTTGCAGCAATCCAAATATCTTTACAATAGAAATATGCAAATAAGTATAAAATTAGATATGGCAGCAGGAAACATTATGGCAAAGCTACAGCCAATATCAGACCGACTGCTATGCTGCTGGTGGGTCAGTGGTGGTCCTACAGAGTCTTGCTATCTGGGAGAAAGAAGGAAGAGTCACATGAGATTTGCAGACAATATGCGCAGTCGCCATCTTACCGGTCAATGGACAAACACTATATAAACCCCTTCTGGCTGCTATATTTCATCATTTATCACTGCAGAGATGCCAACTACACATCAGGGAGACTTTAGGGCCCTGTTGTTTTTTTAGTTAAATATTTTGATTGTCATTCTGATTTGCAGGCAAAAAGGACTTATTTGTACCCAGGGCCAGCACCTGCCATACAGCCAGCACCATCATCACAGCCCTTGGCAACCAAGGAGGAATAAGAAAGCCACAAAACCCCTTCAAAGACAAGAAAAGGATGATATAGGAACCTCCTGTCCAGGTTAATACAGACTGATATCCCACCTCCACATCAAGAAGAAAGTTACAAATTTCAGGAAGCCCTTACAAGTTGGACTGAAACTGGCAATAACACTGAGACACCAGGTAACACTAGAAACATACAAATATTTATTATGTCACTGCCTGGTTGTCCAAAACACCATATGTAAATTTGCCCTTATTGTTTGCCAAGCCATCCTTTCTGAATTCCAGGAAGAGTGTTTGACCTGCCTTACCACTCCTGAAGACTAGAAACAGATTGGGGAGTTCAGAACCAGATGGAATGTGTCCCATGCTCTTGAGGCACTAGATAGAAAACATATCACCATGAAGAAGCCAAAGAGATCTGGGAGTGAATGTTACAATTGTAAGGGCTTCTTTTCCCTGGTGCTGCTAGCCTGGGATGACGCAGACTAGATTTCCCTGGGTTGGTTGGGTTAAGTCTTCATCAGATGCACAAACATTTAACCGCAGCAAGTTGGGGAAAATCAAGGATGGCACCTTGGATCAAACCATGACATTGCACTCCTACACACCCAATCAATTCCCTACCAAGTATCAATTATCCACACTCTACAGTTTCCAAGATAGGGTGATATCCCAAATTTCGCGTGAGCTGCCAAAATATTCCTTTTGTGGTTCATCAGATCATGAAATGTAATTTCTAGTAGACAGGAAACCATAGAAATCGTTTGTTTTTCTTCGATTTCTATGCAGGAAACTGTTGTTGGATTCTGGGCAATATCTGGGTACACCGTTTCACAGAAATGGAGAAAGTCACAAAAGCAGAATATGGTCAAAACAATAGTTGCCATGGCAATAGTTCTCATTTGGATCATGCCCAAAACTATATCAGGTGTAGATTTTTAAGATACACCTCTGCCCAAAATTTAGAGAAAATCTGTCAAAGGGATCAGTCTGTGGCAATGAAGAAAATAGCACCAGGGATGAATGTTCAGCTTGGGGACATAGTGTAGCTAATGTAAAGATGCAGGAGAAAATGACATTTTAGAGAGCAAATTTGTAAGGGCAAGGCAATTCAGTAGCAAGATGACAGCATTCGTTAGTCAGCAAAAGTGTTATGCAGATTCAAAATTTCCTACCTGAAGCATAGCTGTCAAAAATACAGTACAATTAGGTAAAAGTGCATGTAATAATCAGTTGCAGCAATCCAAATATCTTTACAATAGAAATATGCAAATTTGTATAAAATTAAATATGGCAGCAGGAAACACTATGGCAAAGCTAAAGTCAAACGTCACACCATGATCACACAATAATGGTACACACAATAAATGACAACACTTAAACATATCACCTAAATACACCTTTCAGTTTTCGACATACAGCCCAGAAAAGTTCAAGGCCACTACAGTAAGGTCGAAGGTCAAATCAAGATCAAACCATGACATTGCACTCATATACACCCAACCAATGTCCCTACCAAGTGTCAACCATCTGTACCCTACAGTTTTCAAGATATAGCCTGGACAAGATTTTAAAGGTCAAGGTCAAATCAAGGTCACACCATGATGTTCCACACCTACACCCCTCCAACCAATGTCACCCCTAAGTATTAACTTTCTACACGTTACAGTTTCTGATATACAGCCCTTTAAAGTTCAAAGTCACTACATCAAGGTCAAAAGTCAATCAAGGTCACACCACAACAATGCACACCTACATCCACCAACCAATGTTCGTTTTAGGTATCAACTTTGTACATCTTACAGTTACTGAGATATAGCCCAGACAAGATTTTAAAGGTCAAGGTCACTAGGGCAAGGTCAAATCAAAGTCATACCATGACCTTCCACACCTACATCCCCAACTAATGGCCCTACTAAGTATCAACATCCTAGACCTTACAATTTCAAAGACATTGCCTGGACAAGATTTCACTATGCCAAGGCCAAAGGTCAATCAATGTTAAATGATGACATTGCAAACCCATACCCCCCAACCAGTGTCTCTACAAGTATCAACTTTTTACACTTTACAGTTTCCAATATATAGCCAGATTTTTTAACTCAAGGTCACTATGGCAAGGTCAAATCAAGGTCAAACCATGATGCTGCAATCTGCATTACAAAATTCTGACACCAGAAAAATTTCAATAAAAACGGTTTTCAATGGGTCATGTGCAAAACATAAAAATCAACTATAAATCACTTTGGGATGCAAATATTCAATGAATTTGTTAAAATTCTTTCATAGGGTTTAGTCTGTGGTACATATACCTGTAAATGTAAGAACAATGGCTGTCATGGCACCAGTTTTATTGGACAATGCCCAAAACTAGAAAAATGTTTTTGTTAACAAAAACAAAGAGTCTCCAAAGGTTAGATGCAATAAAGAAAAAAGGAGAAAAATGTTTTTTGAAAAGAAGAACAAACAGCGCAGAGAGAAGTGAAAGTTAAGCAGACAATGTGGAGGTCACTGCATTAACATGAAAGTAAAATATAAGTTTTATTTTGTTCTCTATTGTCATAAATTGTGAAAAGTTAATTTAACTATATTGGGCCAACTCGGTGCCAACATATCTCCCACAGGTCATCATCAGTCACGCCACAGGTTTTGATCGGGAATTTTCCATGGAAACCATTTGCTGTATGCCATAAATATTAGAAAAACATAATTACCCACTATTATATGAACTTCAGCATTTCAATCTACCACGTTTTTATTTTGCAAGGAAAATGGTGTATCCTCAGATGTCGAATACATACCTAAAACAAAAAATTTTCCATTTATCATGTTTTCAATCTTCCTGCAATGATAACTCTGAACCTATTTTTGTTAACAAAAACAAAGAGTCTCCAAAGGTTAGATGCAATAAAGAAAAAAGGAGAAAAATGTTTTTTGAAAAGAAGAACAAACAGCGCAGAGAGAAGTGAAAGTTAAGCAGACAATGTGGAGGTCACTGCATTAACATGAAAGTAAAATATAAGTTTTATTTTGTTCTCTATTGTCATAAATTGTGAAAAGTTAATTTAACTATATTGGGCCAACTCGGTGCCAACATATCTCCCACAGGTCATCATCAGTCACGCCACAGGTTTTGATCGGGAATTTTCCATGGAAACCATTTGCTGTATGCCATAAATATTAGAAAAACATAATTACCCACTATTATATGAACTTCAGCATTTCAATCTACCACGTTTTTATTTTGCAAGGAAAATGGTGTATCCTCAGATGTCGAATACATACCTAAAACAAAAAATTTTCCATTTATCATGTTTTCAATCTTCCTGCAATGATAACTCTGAACCTATTTTCAAAGTATTTAAATGATTGATGATTGAATGTCTATTCTAAATTAATAATCCCAAAGGAGCTTATCTGTTTCTATATTTGTAGACAAATAAAATATTATTATTTTAAAAAAATATTATCTATATTATTATTGTATTATATTATTTTTAGAATTTGCACTGTTTTTCAGTTCCTCAGTTCCTCATTACCTATACATTTGGTCCTTATATATGCAACCTAAATATGACACAATCTCAGTCCTCACTTCCCTTTGTCTTATTGTAGAAATAAAGTCCGAGGTTTTGTGATTTATAACCCCAGATAATTCACAAATTTCCGGCAAATAACGGACGAGCGCGCAGCGCGAGTCCGTTATTCGCCGGAAATTTGTGAATTATCTGGGGTTATAAATCACTAAACTGAGGACTTTATTTCTATTATAAAGACCGGTTTCATTTATTAATCCATAAATATTATTGTACATATGCTTCAAAACACACTTAGTTGTCGCACTATATTTTGTCTGTATCGTTTGATCCTGTATTATCGACGATCGTCCAATTATTGCCTCAGATAATTGTACGCAAAAATATTCGCACTGCATTGTTTTCTGTAGTCTGCGCACTTCCGGTCTTTATAATAGGTAATGAAGTCCCCCCTCCCCCACATCTCTCTCTGACACGGTGTCCATAGAGATAATAACAATTGAACAATATTGCTCAGTGGGTGTTGGAAATAGTGTTTTTCTTCTGTAGCTGTTTCAATGTTCCAGTCTATGCAATTTACTCAACTTATCCCCAAAGGTCTGTTTATGAAAATCAGAAAAAGGGTTATATTATGTAGTATAATTGGGAATTTATAAATGTGTGATTATTAAGTGACTGAAGTGAAATTAGTTCCAATGGGACTTCAAGGTCACCACAATTGAAGAGTCTTCCTTTTGGCAATTTTAATACGTGTAACAAGTTTGATTTTAAAATGTTTAAAAACTCAATTAGCATAGGGATAAAAACACTGTTCATAAAGTAGACAGGACTTTCCTTTGATTGATTTTAATATCACTGACATTTTATAGAGCTAAAGCAATAAAAAAATCAAATAAATATCAGTGAGACCTTAGGGCGACTTTATTGTTAAACCTACAGCCCTTAAATTTTTCACAGACAAGGATTACATATGAACGTTACACATACTATATTTTGAGACTCATCAGAATTACCACTTTCAAATTATAGGGCAAAATATGTGAAAAATGTAGCAAAAAATCCCTAAGTGGGGACCTCAAACACAATTTTATCCACAATTTAAAGTCTTGGTTTTTGACACATGTAATAGGAGGATGAGCAGTCTGATGGGAAGGGTTTAGGACTTGTTGTCCCGCTACTACTGGTCCCAGATGCATATTGTTGTTGTTGTCTGACCAAGATAAGGTCTTTTAAGTAAAAATTTGTAAATGTGTTGTGAGCTTTCCAGTGACAGGCTTGCATGATTTGGTCCAATGTTACCCCACCGTAAAAGGCCTTAGAGGCCGTGAAGGCCCTAATGTTATGCGCTATGACTCGGACCAGGTCCAAGGCTTGTTGATCTGCTTGTTTGTAACAAAGTAGGATATTTTGTTTTAGCCAAGAAGAGAGTGTAGCGAGTCTGATGTCTGAGGTATGTCCTTTCTTAAAGGAGATAAAAAGATGGGATCGAGACCCTCTTAGGACTTTGCTTTGATCCAAATAGTACCTCAGTGCCCTTACCGGACACAAGGTCCTGTCTTCTTTGAATTGTCTATCTAAAATTTTAGGAATAGTCACCGCAGACACAGTTTGAGAACCTTCTCTTGCTAGTTGGTTTTTGGCTATAAAATTTGGAGGGGAACAAAGCAACCTTTTCCCATTGGCCTAGATTTGATACTTTGCTTGCAACCCAGGTGTGAATTTCGCTGCAGCACTTGCTGGAGGCCAAAGCTAGCAAGAAAGCAGTTTTGGGGGTAAGATGTTTGAGGTCTGTGTCTTTCATAGACTCAAAGGGCGAGAATTTTTGTGAGCTCATTGAGTACAACAGAAAGGTTCCGCTTAGGAAGATTCCTAGAACTTTTGGGACGATCCTTGTGAAAACTGGAGAATAACCTGTTAAGGTCTGAACTTTGGGAGATATGGAGCCCTGTTGGGCCCAAAGTGTCAACAATGGCCGTCCTATAACCATCAATGGTTGAAGGGCACCTGTTTAGATCTTGGTACAGGTACATCTGAGACTTGCTTTACAGAGGGAGTGTAGAAATCCACCGAATTTTCTCTGCACCATTTCTCAAATAAGGCACACATTGTCCTGTAGATGGTCCTTGTTGATGACCTCTGAGGGAAGCAATTTTTCTGCCACAGACTCTTTGTAGAGGTTTGCTCTAAGTGAGCACCCCAGACTTCGTTTGAGGCGTCTGTACAGAGTTGGATACTGTGGTCTTTGGGATGAAGATCTGCACCTTTCATCACGTTTGTGGGATTCTACCACCACTCTAGGTGTTCTGAAATGGTTTCTGTCCAAGGAAGGAGGGAGTGCTGAGGAACTCTCCAGTGCTCTTTGAGGTGAAACTGAAAGGGCCTCATGTGAAGGCAAGCAACCCAATTAGCGACATCAAACATCTTGCAGTCAAAACATGTTTTGACTTGAGTCGTAGGATCAAATCCTGAAGTTTGAGCCATCTGTCTTGAGTATTTTTTACAAGGGCTGAATCTAGATGGTATTCATAGCCCACGAACTAAAACACTTGAGTAGGTTTCAGTTCGGATTTCTCCTGATTTATTATCCACCCTAAGGCCTAGGTCAGGTCTACCACTGAGTGTCCACTTCTGCTTCTTTCTGAGACTTGGCCCTGATAACCCAGTCGCCCAGGTACTGGTGAAGTCTGATTCCCCTTGTCTGGAACACTTGTGACTTGTGGCAAAACCTTAGGTACTTCTTTGAGTTTGGATGGATGGGGATGTGAAGGTAGGCCTTTTTTAAGGAGGAAGTTTTCTCCATCCTTGACTGACTTGAAGAGAGAAGTAGGCTAAAAGGCAAGTTCCTCAGTTCTCGACGTCTAGAGTCCCCTAGATGTGGTTGAAGGAGGGTCATCTCGACCTTGCTTCTTAGCAGGCCAGTGTTGCCCATGGTATACAGATATCTCAGGAGTATATGGGCTACATATTTGCTGAGGCAGGCTAAGGCTCTCTGTTGAATAAGAATTCTCTTATTCATTATCTCAAAATATTCACAGGCATTTTCATAGCCACATCTGGCAGCTCTTTCAGGATCGGCACCCTTCTGAATCTGGCTTTTAACCCTTTTAAAGGTGCTGACAACTGTTACAAGAAGAGGCAGTCTTAGCGAAAGTAGCTGCGAAATTGATGGTGTAGAGATTCTGCCTAGCTTGGTGTTCAAGTTCCTTAGAACTTGTAGGGGAACCTTGCCCATAGGGCCCCAGAGGGCTTAGGAGAAATACAGATCTTGACTTTTTGATAGGGACCTAGAGGACTGATCTTCCTCTGAAGAAGACGACTGAGAATAGTACTTTGCCCGAACCTTGTATTTTTTCATGTCTGAGAGCTTCTTAGCTTTGGAACACACCCTTTTAGGTTGCTCTGAGTTTTACTCAAATTGAGGATCTGAGTGGTCGGATTGATGGTCTGAGTGTTTAGAAGCATGGTCGGACTGGACACTTTGAGTGAACTTTGGTGGAAGTGGAGGATCATATATGTCTGTGTCCATGGGTTGAGAATCCAAGTGGTGAGATGCCTGAGTAGTCAGATCTGAAGTCCGAGTGGTCGGGTCTGGTTATTTACTTGGTCCAACTTTTGATAAAGAGGCAGAGGTCTTATCTACCTCTGCCTCAGAGGCTTTTTTCATTGACTGCATTTTGTCTTGAAGAGACTTCATAGCCTCCAGCATGAACACTTGAAAGACCCCCGTTTGTTGCTGGAGTTGGATGTTAAATTGATTACCCAGAGATTTTTCTAGTCTACTCTCTATTTTATTCTGTAAGGCAGTACCTGGGGTTGGTGGGACAGTTTGAGGAGTCTTCAAAGACAAAGACTCGAAATGTAAGGGTTGAGGACGTGGAGAAGAAAATAAATTATCAGTAGCACCCTCAAAGTCTGCTTGAGAGCCAGGGGCCGATTTCACGAATGGACTTAAGCCTGGTTTTGGGCTTAAGTTTAAGACTTTGGTCTTAAATTCTGTCAAAAATGTGCTAAGTCAGCGGGCTTAGACTTAGTGGATTTCACAAAGGGGCTAAGTCCATGGATTTGCTAAGTCAGTGGACTTAGATTTAAGTCTGGGAGGTGGTGGGCTTAAATTTTGTAAAGAGGACTTAAATATGGCCGCCAGAAACTTTCTCCACTTCAAAATTTGAAAGGGCTGTAAAAAAAGTATAATTACATAGAACACCTTACTGAAGTAGTCTTTGGGAAGTTTATGTGTGGCAACAAGGTTTTCCATTTTAAAACAGCACTTTCACTTAAGTCCTTTAGTGAAATCGGCCCCAGAAGACGCCTCCATGTCATCCCCCAATAAGTCCAGCTACCTAGATCATCATTTTTACTAGTATTGCAGGGATCCGATGCCTTTTGTTTCCTTACATACCTACATCTGTGCTTGATTTTAATTTGTTGTTCTTCAGTGAAATTTTCACAGATAGTGCATGGAGATTGATTTGTGACGCAGGGGTTATCCCCTTTGCCAGATTCCCTGCATGTAGGGCAGTAATTTGAAAATTTTATTTTAAATGTAGCTTTTATAAGCTACAATACCTACCTATTGTAACAATATGCTTTACCGGTGGTTTTACCATGGGAAGCTTCCAACCGGAGTAAATGTTGAAAACTTTACCCGTGAAATTAAAAATAACTGGTCACAATTATGCCGGCATATTACCGGTATATTTCCGGTATATTGCCGGTATAGTACCGGTGCGGGTAAAGAGCACCTGTCTGGTCATGTGACCTAGGGAACCTATCAGATGCTAGCTATAGCTCTTCCTCATTTTGTTGGAACCTAAGCCCCATCTTCCAGTGGAAAGTCTGGAAAGCGGGGAGGACCAGGGAGGGCCTGTACTTGTTACAATAGGTAGGTATTGTAGCTTATAAAAGCTACATTTAAAATAAAATTTTCAATTTTATTACGCTACAATAGTCCTACCTATTGTAACAATATGCTGAATCCCAGCATATTGGAAGGCTGGGAAGACTGGACACTGGCTAAGAAAAACTGGTGGAAGACTAACCATTCAGGAAGAACGTCCGGAGTCCAGGGAGGAGGAAGGAGCCTGAATGTGTTCTAGGAAAAGGCACATCAAGGCGAAGGGGTATACTCTGGCTCTCCTGAGGTTGATGTGCCACACCAAGGGAAGGGAGACCGTCTTGGTAAGCACAGCCAGCGCAGGCACTCCATTGCAGGATCTAAAAACAGAAAGTACACAAAGTACGATGAAAAGATGTGAAAAAAGGGAACATGATACGATATAAGAAAAATCTAAAGAAAGCAAAACTAAGATTACAGAAAAAGTAAAACTTAACCTTACATTCTAAAGATAATTGGAATAAGAATATACTCCTGGTAACAGAACGCAGGTAAAGAGAAAACAGCAGGAAATAAAAGAAATGATTAGTTACCTGAAAGGGTTGAAGAACCCGCTCTATGGTGTCAGGGGATTCTGACACGCCCCGTCTAGGTGGTTCCCGGAGTAGTGCCCCCCCCTGTTTTCTTCCCTGGAGTTAGCTGGAAGGAGGCATGACCTGCTGAGCTGCAACAAAGGATCCTAGATGATAGGAGCCTTCTTTTTGGTCTTGACCGGTAAGGTCTTTGAGATAGAATTTGGTGAAGGTATTGTGAGATCTCCAATGACAGGCTTGCATGATCTGATCTAAAGATGTTCCCCCGTAGAAGGCTTTTGAGGCCGCGAAGGCTCTGACGTCATGGGCCTTTACCCCAGTGAGGACCATGTCTGTCGATTCCGCCCTAGAGTAACAGAATTGAATTGTGTGTTTTATCCAAGACGAAATGGTGGAACATTGAATATCCTTTGAGTGGCCCAGTTTATAAGAAATAAAAGGCAGGTGTCTACCTGTTCTGGAGTCTTTTGTTCTATCCAGATAATGTTTTAGGGCCCTGACAGGGCAAAGGAGAATATCCAAGTTTCGCGAGTCTTGGTCACTTTTTAGGGCTGGAATGATGACCGGGGAAACGATGTGGGGACCCTCCTTTGCTAGTTGGTTCTTGGCTATGAAGGAGGGTGAGGGAGTGAGTTGAACCTGCTCCCAGTTGCCTAGGCAAAGAGTACCATCATGAGTCCAGGCGTGGATTTCGCTGCGCCTCTTTCCCGAGGCCAGAGCTAATAGAAAAACTGTCTTCCACGTGGTCAGTTTTAGTGTACATTCCTCCTGTGGTTCAAACGGAGGTTGTGTGAGTTTGTGAAGGACCAAAGCAAGGTCCCACTTTGGGAGTGGCCTGGACTTTTTTGGTTTGTCTCTATAGAAGCTGGATATAAGTCTGGCTATATCCGTATTGGAGCCAATGTTAAGGTCAGAGTTCCCGAGGGTATCTGCAATAGCGGTCCTGTAACCTTCGATGGTGGAAGGGCATCTGTTTAGATCGTGAAAGAGATACCAGAAAAAATTGCAGATGTCCCCTATAGAGGGACTCCCGAAGTCCACCTGTTGTTCCATGCACCATCTTTGGAAAACAGACCATTTTGAGGTGTAGATGGCTCTTGTTGAGAGTCTTTGAGGAGCAGCAATTCTGTCTGCCACTTCTGCAGTGAACCCTCTTTGTTGCAACGCTGTGCTCCTAGATACCAGACGTGGAGGTTGAGGGAGGCCGGGTTGGAGTGGAAAATGTTGTTCATTGGTTGTTTGAGTAAGGTTCGCGTTTGAGGTAACCGTCGAGGTACGTCCAGCGACATTTCCGCTAGGTCCCAAAACCATGGTTTTGATGGCCAGCCTGGGGCGATCAGAAGAAGCCTGCACATTTGTGACTGGAGTTTCTGTATAACCTTGGGCAGGAGGGCGGTTGGGGGAAAAGCGTATGCAACCAGATTCTCCCATGGAGTGTTCAAGGCGTCTACTGCCCAAGCTTGGGGGTCCGGGATCGGAGAGACGTACAAGGGGAGTTTTGTGTTCAGTCTGGTTGCAAAAAGGTCCACTTGGGGACTTTCCCATATCCTTGATATTTGTTTGAAAACTTGTGGAGATAGGGACCACTCTGTGCTTTGAATCTGGTTCCTCCTTGAGAGGCCATCCGCTATCACATTGAGGGATCCGGGTATGTGTCTTGCTCTGAGTGTGACGTTGTTGAGATTGCACCATGTCAGAATTCTCCACATTAGAGCGCAAAGTTCTGCGGATTTTGTGCCGCCCTGTTTGTTTATGTAGGACACTACGGAGGTGTTGTCCGAGGCAATGAGAATGCGATTGTTCTTGCAAGTGGTCTTGAAGAACTGTAGCGCTAGGAGAACTGCCTTTAATTCCAAAAGGTTGATGTGGAGATGACTTTCTATGTGAGACCAGACCCCTCCTGTTGAGTCGTGATCTAAGTGCGCGCCCCAACCTGCGTTTGAGGCGTCTGTAAAGATCAGTTTTTCGTGTTCCCTTGGGTGGAGAAACTCTCCTAGTAGCACGTTTTTGGGGTCTAACCACCATTCCCCGTGTCGTATCATCTTCTGATTCCAGGGGATTGGAGTATCCAGAGGCATCGGATATTTCCAGTGAGTCTTGAGATGCCATTGAAAAGGTCTCATATGCATCCTGCCCAGTTTGACTGTCTTCTCCGTTGATGCAAGTAATCCAATGGTGGACATAAGAGTCCTTGCACTGATAACAGACTTCGACGAGAGGCGACGGAACATATCCTGAAGCTTCGTCCACCTGTCTTGCGTGGGCTTGACAAGCCCCAAATCTAGCAAAAAGTGGTAACCCAGAAAATCGAACCTCTGGGAAGGTACCAGTTCTGACTTCTTGAAGTTCACTATAAAACCCAAATCCCGGATTAGGTTCAACAACTTTTGGGTTTGTTTGTGGCACTCCTCCTTGGAGGGGGCGCGAACCAGCCAGTCGTCCAGGTATTGGTGAATGCGTATTCCCCGTTGCAAGGCCAAAAGTCTGACCTCCTTCACTACATTGGTGAAGGTCAAGGGGGCTGTAGCTAGGCCGAACGGAAGGCTGGTGAACTGGTAAGAGACGCCTTTGTGGTGGAACCGGAGGTACTTTTGTGAGTGAGGATGAATGGGGATGTGAAGGTAGGCGTCTGTGAGGTCGATCGAGGTGACCCACTCGTTCTTTCTGAGGGAAGCTCGTATGGACTCTGGGGTTTCCATCTTGAACTTTGATATGGCCAGAAATTTGTTGAGGCAACTTAGATCTATTACTGGCCTCCAGCGGTTTCCTGGTTTTGGGACCAGGAACAGACGGCTGTAGAATCTGAGGCTGTCTGGTTTTTGCACTATGTCGATTGCGCCTTTGCGAATTAAGTCTTGAATAGCAGTCGACAAGGCACTTTGTTTGTTTAGATCTGAGAATCCGCTGATTATGCAAGGAGTCCTGGACAATTTTGGGCGCTCCCTGAAGGGTAGTTTGTATCCTTCTGCAATCAAGTTTTGAATCGAATGATGCGCGCCTAAATTTTTCCACACTGGCAGAAAAAGTTTTAACCTGCTTCCCACTTTTAGGTTGTTCTCCTTTTGAACTTGATCTTGAATAAATACAATATGAGACTGTACACTCGGAGTCTTTACCCCCTCCTGTGGGGTGTGGGAACGAGGAGTCTTTACCCCCTCCCGTGGGGTGTGGGAGCAAGGAGTCTTTACCCCCTCCTGTGGGGTGTGGAAGTGAGGAGTCCTTTCCCCCTCCTGTGGGGATAGAAAACACGGAGTCCTTACCCTCTCCGGTAGGGTGTGGGGACAAGGAGTCTTTTCCCTCTCCTGTAGGGTTGTTGCACTCAGAGACTTTTTCCCTTCTTGGGGAACATACTGGGGAGGGTAATCCAAGTGAACGCCATGAAAACATTCCAGGTCTTTGTCCAGGAACTTGTGGAGGTAACGGTATTTGAGAAATGTTATTGAGGAGGTTGCTGTTGCTGTTTGCCAGGGTGAGAGTTACCTCCACGGCCGCGTCCCCTGCGACCGCCTCGACCTCCTCTTCGGCCCCCTTGGTGAGGATGGGGGAAGAACGGTTGCTGAACCATGTATTGAGGTGCCGGCATTGGCTGATAGAAAAGGCCCTGAGGGGCATGACGCTGTCCACCTCTGCCTCTCTTTTGTTTTTTGTAAGGGTGGAAGCGGTCCTTCTTGGAGACTGGTTTCACCCCCAGCCCGATGAGGTGCTGTTCGTATTCCTGCATTAAGGTTCTGTCGAACAAGTCACCGCCTGAGATGGTTGCTGAGCGTAGATTGCGCAGTCTGAATGCATCCAGGTTTGGATGGGCGTGGCGGAGGTAGGCATCCCTCCTTAGTAACACAAGATTTGTGAGTGAGGAGATGAAATTTGCAACCAGATCCGCGTAGGCTTTAGACATACTCCTGCTGATGTCAAGCATAAATTGCATTTGTGCGGCTTCTTGCTGAGTAATTTGATAGAGTTGAAGCAAGATTTGGTCCCGCGTAGGATGATCCTGCGTGGTCCTAAGTTGGTCAAACAACTTTTCCTGTTGGTCTCTGGAGACTCTGAGATTGTTTAAACATGACTCACTGGCCATGCCGAAGGTAGAAAGAAAATTGGCAATACTAAAATTTTCTCGAACCATGTATTCCAATTTTACAAGTTCTTTCTGTTGTACCGTGGCTGGAGGACCACTGCGATATCCCGGTTTGGCAATGTTTGAGAAGGCCTGGGGCACAATTTGTGGGGTCTGCGAGTACTTCTCGTCTACGACGTTGTACCAGCTACCTTTATGAGGAGGGATAGCTGGAAATTTACCAATGTCCAGTGTAGAGGAAGTGCTAGGTTTCACCGCTTCATCCTGGGCTGTTTGGAGGCGCGAGAGGTCAGATACCATGGGTAGTTTTATAGATGGCGGTCTGCCTGCTTTCTCTTGCATAAGGAGAAGAGGGTCGCGTCCCAACGCCGAACCCGGTTTGTAGTGTTCCTCTGAAGCCGGGTCTGGGATGGAGAGAAACTCCCTAACTTTTTGAACTAGTTCCCGGAAGGGAAGGTTAGGGGGAGCTGCCTGTTCACCTGTATCGGTGGGTTCTTCTGGCCTTGAAGTGGCAAAAGAAGAAGCCGAGGAGTCTGCGTCGTATTCCTCCTGTTCTAATATCTGCAAGGGTGACTGCAGTTTTGTAGTAGTAGAAGGGATGGAGGTTGGAGCTACCGTAGGCTGAGCAGAGGGAGGTGCGGTAGCAGGTTGTGTAGGCACAGAAGGCACTTGGATCTGAGAAGCCACTGCCTGAAGTGACTGAGAGGCAATGGATGATGAACCCTTTACATTGGCTAGTCCCTTCTTAATAGCCGGAGGGGGTTGAGATGGAGTCTCGTCCATCGGTTCCTCAGATTTTGAAGCAGCTGGAACTCCAGACAAAGGAGTTATTGAGACGATGTGAGGTTGTGCCGGAGGAGCTTGAGGAGCAGGAGCAGGAGCCAGACGGTTAAACATGTTCTCCATTGACTGTTGTAGAAAGGCTTGGAGACCTGTCTGGAGTTGTGTTGAAATATCCCTCATTTGTTCTTCATTTTTCCTTTGAAGCTTGTGCATCAGTTCAAAGTTTTGCTGTTCCAGGTGACTTTTAAGAAGTTGTGTCCTGGGTGTTTGAGGGATATCGATAGGAGTAGCTGTCCTCTGTGGTTGTGGCATTTGAAAAGACATCCTGGATGTGTGTCTGCTTGGTGTTTGTCCGGTGGATAGAGTATCCTGTGTTAATACCGGATCCGGCGCCCTGAAAAGGGCTGAAGAATCAGACGATTGTTGAACCGGTCCGGTAGCCGGGAAATTCATCCCCGGTACAGAAGCAGAAGATGTCTGGGTATTGAGAGGGCTAATGCCGGAGACCGGTGCAATATTGCTGGTCTGTTCAGCATCTAAATCCAGCAGAGTGTCGTCCACTTGGCCGAGATCTTCACCGGTAAATATCGGTTCCTCATCTTCCGGTTCTAAACTCTCATCATGAGAGCCGGCACGTTGGCGATAGGAAGATCTCTTTGAAAAGCATTCACGTAAATGAATCCATTGCTCTTCTGTGAGAGCAGAGCAGGCGGCACACTGATCAATTTTTGCTCCCTTAGCACAGGGATCCTGTCCCTTGCGCTTGGATCTACATCCAAAACAAGTTAGATGGGAGTCAAATTGGGGCATAAAGTGGCCACATTTGCCCCTTTTTTGATAAGGTGGTGTCTTCACCATGATATCACAAGAATCTATAAAGTAAGCACAATAAGATATGCAAAATAAAACTGTCTACCCACAGTTAAAATAAGGTAACTATACTAAAAAAGCAGAGTTACTTGAAAACCAGCTATACAAGATGGCTTCCAACAAAAAATGAAAAAGAGCTATAGCTAGCATCTGATAGGTTCCCTAGGTCACATGACCAGACAGGTGCTCTTTACCCGCACCGGTACTATACCGGCAATATACCGGAAATATACCGGTAATATGCCGGCATAATTGTGACCAGTTATTTTTAATTTCACGGGTAAAGTTTTCAACATTTACTCCGGTTGGAAGCTTCCCGTGGTAAAACCACCGGTAAAGCATATTGTTACAATAGGTAGGACTATTGTAGCGTAATAAAATGCGAGTATTGAATAGGAAACACTAACATGCCTGCATTTAGATAATCTGGGGTTTGCACTCGTTTGGTGGAAGACATTTTTACTCCAATAAAATCCGAGTCAAAATGCGGAAAACTCTCAAAACAAGAAATAAACAAAGAATACTTATCCTGAACTTCTCAAAATTTGTCAGAATAATTTATGCAATAAAAATAAACAAATGGCTGAATAATAACATCCAACAATATGTATATTCTGAGAAAACAGTGAAATATTGTTAGCTTATTTTAAACGCTCGCTAATCACGCGGCCAATGAGAAAAGAAGGGTTAGACGCGAGATTACACTGTTATGGTACACTCTCAGCACGGGGATCTGGTCAATAATAAACGTCTATTTTTCTTGGACATTAGCCGGATGGCTACGGTCTCCCGAGAAAGCATTCAGTGCCATATGGCAAGCTATTGTAGCGCAATAAAATTGGCTATTTTATTTAATTTGACTTGCTTTCTAGACTCTCCACATGTGGTTTCCTACTACCTCCCAATACTTGCAATACTTTAGAATATAAAAGGGGGAGTTCAGATGAATTTTAAGCTTTTTGGTTGGTACTCATAAAGCAGTCAATTTTCATTGGATCGCTCCCAAAATCTAATCAGCTCGCGTTTTTTATAGTATGAACATGTGCATGAAATTACAAACCTCTGCGGTCAGTAGATTTTGCTTAGTGATGATGAATGGGTGTACCCCCCAAAAAAATATGTTTTGATCATGTGACATTGATAAAGGTCAAATTTAAGCACGTGAAAAATTGTTCTCACACCTAAGGTATATAACTGCCATCTATGGTTAGAAAGCTTCCAAGGGGACACGGTGGCAGAGTGGTAACACTCTCGCCACCCATCTCTGAGGCCGGGGTTCAGTTCACAGCTCTACCTCCAGTGGGAAAGCCGGTAGTTGCTCGTCGTTGGTCAGCAGTTTACAGTACAGAACCTTGACCAACTTTATGTACCGGTTTTCTCTGCCCTTCCAACTACCCATCGTGATAGTGTTGACCTTAACCTTGACTAACTGTGTGTACTGGTTTCCTCTGCCCTTCCAACTACCCATCTGTACTGTTGAAAGCGACGTAAAACCCCAAATAAATAAATAGAAAGCTTCCAATAATAAGGTAGATATTCAAGGGAGACCATAATGCGGCGGCGGTGGCAGCGAGGAAACTGAAGCGAAAACAAAGAAGCGCACTTTCAGGGACACTTAATTATGACAGGTGTAGTTTTCTTTGGCACTACACTTTTTCACCAAATTTAACATAAACTCTGTTAAGGGCTCAGTCTGTGGCAACAAATCACAAAACCTGAATAAGGGTTGCCATTGCAACAATTTTATTGGATCATGCTCAAAACTAAATGAGAGATAGATGGCTATTTAGTACACATCTTTACCACATTTTGTAAAAATCTGGCAAAAGGTTAAGTGTGCAGAATAAGATCTCTAGAATGGAAAATTTTAATTAAAAAATTATATTTCTTTTTGCACCAGATTTGACAAAACTTCAGGAAGAGTTTAGAAAGTTATGGGTCAGGTTAAAGCTTTTGTGACAGATGGACGGACAGATAATATGAATTTATCTCCCCCTTTCCGTTAAGCAGCATTGGGAGATGAAACTCAGCTCAACTTTTTACTGAAATTATTCCTGATCCACTTTTAGCTGAACTTGAGCCTCAAGCTGATTTTTAGCTCGAGTTTTGATCCCTTTTGTAAATACAGGCCTAGAAGTCTAGAACTCCATGCAAAGGTCCTAGAACCCTTTTTTTCTCATTTCTAAGTCATTTGGGAATGCTATTCAGCAAAGTGGAACATTCATGGAAAGTCTGAATGCTTTCTATGCACTGGTAAAAGGATCTACAAGTTTGAAATATGCCCTTTACTGAATTACAGCCAAGATTGACAAATAAATTATGGTGGTGGAAGATTTAGTTCAACACACTCATTTCCTTGCTATATTGTGCCTAAATCCCGATCAGTAAAGTTTGAATAAACTGTGTGTTCTGTTTCAGGATACATCATCAGTAATTTTCCTGCGACAATGTGTTTTTCCTGTGTTAGTATAAGGACACCTAATTTTATGATAAATCTAGAGTAGGGTATCAATCAATCAGTTGTCCACATGCTTAATCTCCGTATCAACGGATTCTAAGGCACACCATCCAATTCATAAGGCATAAGTCATAAGACATTAGACATGTTCCAAGTCGTTCCCAGAATGCATAACATTTCAACTTCTACAAAACACTGGTGAAAATTTGGGATGATGTTAATGTGTTTTACAAAGTTGTTGATCAGCTTAAAAGTACATATAAACTTTTAGCCTATTTTGGCCAACTGACACTGATTAATAAAAATACCTTTGGCTAAGAGATTTCAAGAAATTTTTTTTTCTCTTCTATAAAAGTGTATTCCTGTTAGGCTGTCTTAGCATTGTGATAAATAAATAAAAATAAATACAAAAATAAATAAAACAACAAATAAATATCAACTTGGTGCCTTTATTTGACAAAATCCATTGTTATTTATTGCTGATAAAAAGGCAAAACAAAGAACAAATAAACAATGTTGCTGATTTGTTTTCAGCTGTATAAACAGATGTAGTTTCATTTGCATATTAATTAAAATTAACAAAACACATACCTTTATTCTTGAAGGTAAAAGTAAAGATTAACAATAAAAGGTGGAAAAAAGTAATTAACATTTACAAAATTGCACTTATAATGAAAATAATAATGAAAACATATTTGTGCTGTAATAAAACTACAAAGTATAAACACAGATTCTGGCTTGAAAATATTTTAAAATTTTAAAAACTGTAGTTGTACAATGCTGAAAGCTATTGTTACTTATCACCATGTATAATATTAAAGTGGCAATAAACTGAACATTATTGTATCACTTAGAGCACACAAAATCTCAGATAATAATTAATCAAAGTCCTTTATATAGAACAAACTTTAAATGCACAAAAGAAATATATGGCTTTGTGAAAAATTGAACTAAATATAATATTATGTTTAATTGCAAACAGATATTTGTTTAGCTGGCACAATGCAAAAACAGGATTTTCTGTTAAAAATGGAAGCTGAGCAAATCTATGACTAGAGAAATTGTTACTATAAAATGCATATAGAAAGAATAGCATAAAATTTAAAACAAGAGCACTTAGGGAGTGCATATCTCCACTAAGGCCCAACAACTCCACTACTGCCTATGAGTTAAATGATAAATACGTGATCCTTTAAAAAGCCATGATCTACAATTGCTTACAGATTATTCTGAAAATTACATTTTGTTGAATGTGCGACCAAGACTTATGGTAAACTTTGTGCAACAGTCTTTTTTTTGTGTTGTAATCTTGCTGATATACAAAAATCCAACAATCACACAATGACCTGTTTGGGCGGATAATAATTGACTTCACAATGGCTGCAAAGTTTTTGGTCTGGAATAATAATATGCAAATGAAGAGTACTCAAGACAGTACATACCTCCAACATGACCCAAGACTTTGAATATCATTCAATAATGCAATAATACCAAAATCCTTTAAAAAATTCCTGGATCCAGAAGTTGATAGGGATTATCACCAAATTTTAATAATCTTGTGTTCCCTGTGATATTGTCATTTCCTGAAAGTTTCATCAAAATCAATCCACCACGTTTCAAAGTGTTCTGCAAACAAATCAACAAATGCACACCGGCAGAAACATATACCTCCTTGTTGGGAGACTGATAATGAAACATGTCAAATAGAATAGCTATAACCTATTCCTTTTTGAAAAAAAGAAGATTCTACTCCTGCTTCCTCCATGCATTTAGTAACATAGACTCAAACTGTACATTCTTTGATGGGTACTACATTCCCAGTGTACTACTTCTGCAAGGTAATGTCAATACTTGTTGAACTGCTGTATAAAAATGTAATCATATACTGTTTATAACGAGAAATCATACCAAGTGATTTCAGTTAATGTTTGTATTTTGATATTGAGCAACACATTTAGCTAACTATAATACTTAACGAAAAAAAAAATGTTAACAGTTTTCTTTTGAATACAGTAATAAATACAAAATGCTGAACTACACAAGGTTTGAACAACTACCGACACTGGTTTTACCAACAGACTGAAAATTTGCAATTGCAAAAAATGAGCAAACTGTTAATTAGACACAGATAATAAATGTACATTTTATTTTGAGATAAATGTTTAAATACGAAAGAACAAACCTGGTCTCTGAAGAGACCTGTTACCAGTACACCGCCAAAATACAGTTGCGACATAAAAACAAATAATTAAACTAGACCTTTGCAAGCTCACCTTGCACACCAGAGAACCGATGCATATTTGTAACTCTACCTAGCAGACAAGCTAGGAGCAATAACGATCACTTTATATGGGGGGGGGGGGTCACGTTAGTGAACGGGACATCTACCATAACATTAAAAAGATAGACAGCAGCGGCACAGGGTTCCAACAGCCCACTTATTTTAATATATGAATAAATAAATGATCATCTAACCACTGGTGACCCTATCCCCCTACTGTCTATTGTTTCAAATGTCACGGTAGAATGCTGTTCACTATGGATGTCCCGTTCGCTAACGTGACCCCCCTGTATTGGCAAGTTTGAGAGTGCCCTTTTAACTTTCAACTAGGAACTGCAACAGGTAATCACCTACTGTTTGAAAAACATGACCAAATATTGATTTGACTCTTTCAGTGACAAGTGACAGTGACATTATATGATCAAACTGAATACTTAAAGAATAACCATAACTGAACTGAGCAAAAACTTGAATATATATCTTTGTACGCTGTCTTGCATCAGGCTATTTCAATTTGAGTATACTGATGGAATATCTTGCATGTCGGGTTCATTGACTGATGTCAACAGACCTGTTACCAAATAATATAATTGGCTATTGACAAATAAAAGGATAATCCATTGATATTTCAATATCCATTGATATAACTGAGGATTCCAATAAAGAGCAGTTTTTAAAGATAAGTGTTGTAATATATATTATAATGGTTAAGAACAGCCTGAATTTAGTTGCAAAAACTTTCAAGTCAATAAAACCACATACAATGTACAATATATTTCTGGTTGTGAAATGTTCATCGTTCAGAAAATTCTTCAAATGCAAATATCTAAAAAAATGTTGCATGGACTTTAGTTCTTCAAAAGGTATATTAAAGAGCAGGCTATTATCATTTTGTTGGCACACTAAGGCATCAATGTTATTGACTGTCATTTTGAAAAAAAAGCCCTTCTGTTGTAAATTTTACAGAAAATGGCCATTTTCAATTTCAATTGTGCTATAGGAATCCTTTTGCCATGTTGGTGTCATCAAAATGCCAATTACAAAACATCTTGAATGTTTAAAATCTACAACTTTGCAAATATGTTTTATTAATGTGCAGTTTTCAATTGCTTTGGAGCAGTTTTTTGGTAAATTGAGGCTAATTTCTTTTTCTTTGTGAGGAGCTTCTCACAACAAACCACACTACCTCTGAACAGGGCATCACAGGACACTGTTGGAGGGGGAAAATGGTCAGGTAATTTCTTCTGACAGAAATACAACGAAACATAGTCACTGAGCTATACATAGTCACTGAGCTATACATAGTCACTGAGCTATGAGGTCTTGAAAGTGTGTTGAACTTAGTTCATCAAGAAACTGAACTATTTACTTTGTATGTACAATTATATGGATCATGTGCAGCTTTGTGTTACATTACACAAATATTGTCACTTATTTTTTTATATTACTGTTGTATCAATACTGAGTGAAAGTTGTCAATATAAATTTCAAGTGTTCAATCAAAATACATCATTTTAAGAGAAAATTCAAGTAATTATTGCAAGAGAATAAAAATAGCATCAGAGATGACTGTAGCCCACAGCCTGGGGAAATAGTTTTCAACACCATGCGATATAGAAGTAGTGAAACAGTACACAGATTGGGATAATTTCAGTGTCAGTGTCCAAATAATGTTTAAGTAGAGAAAATAACATCTAAGAGAAAGAAACTGCATGTAAAGATTAAGTATTAAAACAGGACAATTCAGTTAACTAAAAATTATGGAGCTTTAAGACTTCTCCCGTTTTGATATTCTTTTATATGGTCGAATTATGGTTTGAATGTTTTTAATATTTTACCATTACATACAGATGTGACAATACATGCTTTTATGTGGAATTGGGGCAAAACGTGTGGCTAACTTGATACAATACCATCTGTTACAATGGGAAGTTGCAAAAGTAAAAAGGTTAATGAATTCTAATACGACTTTAACAGTGCTTAATCTACATCAAAAGATACCCAAAGGTGCAACAACTAAGATTCAAGTAAAAAGATATAAGAGAAATAGCAGAGAGATAAAATAGTATTAGATATCCCTGTACAGAGATAAAATAGCATCAGATATGCAAGATCAAACGTCAAATCCAGGTCAGACCATGACGTTGCACACATATAACCTCTGACCAATGTCCCTACCAAATATCAACTTCCTACACCTAATGGTTTCCGAAATATAGCCCAGACAAGGATTTATAGGTCAAGGCCACTACGCCAAAGTCAAATCAAGGTCACACCATGACGTTTTACATCTACACACCCTAGCCAACGTCCCTACAGAGTATCAACTTCCTACACCTTACGTTTTCCAAGACATACCCCAGACATGATTTTATGGGTCAAGATCACTACAGCAAGGTCAAATCAAGGTCACGCCATGACGTTGCACACCTACACCACCTAACCAATGTCCCTACCAAGTATCAACTTCCTACACCTTATGGTTGCCGAGATATAGCCCAGACAAGATTTTATAGGTCAAGGTCACTACAGCAAGGTCAAAGGTCAAATCAAAGTAACACCATGACTTTGCACACCTACACCGCCTAACCAATGTCCCTACCAATTATCAACTTAATACACCTCACGGTTTCCGAGATACAGGCCGGACAAACTTCTTCCTGCCGCCCACCCGCCCATCTGGACACCATGGGTGAAAACAATACCCCGACAGCCCTTAAGGGCTGTGGGGAAAAAATTTTATAGTTTTCTCAGTAATGTCCCAACAAAAGAAATTCGTACAAAAAAATGTACAGCAAGTTATCAGACATATACACAATGTAAAAAAAAATTACAACTCTGACTAGATCTAGTATTACTACTTTATAAAACGAGACAAAAATGTAACAACAAGAAGGATATAATAACAGTGCTCCAAAAAGGGTAAATCTGTATACACATTATGCATAAAAATTATGTCCAATTATATTTATAAGTTTATGAGATGTCTAACATAGAGATTCAACCTATATCATGAGAAGAGACCTGTCACCCTTATTTAGATCTAGAAGAAAGCAAATATAAAAGTTACACAAGTTATGGAGTAAGAAATTGTGAAATTTGCCACTGAATGCAAAAAATTGCCACATATTGGGCATTGGTTAAAAGTAAGACAATAGGAAAACTTCCCGAATTGACAAAAACAGAAAAATATATATATCACGAATGAAGATAACAATATTACATGAGTGTGTAGCATGAGTACTATACTCTTAATCTTCATGAGTGATATGATTTTTCTATGTCTAGTGAGGGATGTTTTACTTTTATTATCCACCATTTTGTACCATTTACAGGTGAAATAAAATGAATATTTAATGAGAGAATGTGAAAACAGCTGTCAAAAAGCATACGCAACAGTGAATATAAAAACTTCAATCTTTAACTTGCAATATCTCATTCATTTAGGCATGGATTTTTATGCAACAAACACGAGCAGAAGCGTTGTAAAACAACCTGTTTTACGATATATAATATATAGTTGTAGGTAACATAGTTCCCGAGATATCAATGGAAAACTGGAAGTTAGTGACACTAGTTATCCGTGGTACGGAGGTGCTGTTGTATACAAATAAAATATTAATCCTGCTCCGTATACCGTAAATTTCTAAAATTACGCCCAGGTTCAAATAAATGCCTGGTTCAAATTAACGCCTGGTACCAAGCACACTGTTTACAATTTATAACACTGTTTTTTGTATTTCAAAAGAACGCCTGGTTCAATTTAACGCCTGGTCTGATGCCATTTGAAAATAATTAACGCCCGGGCCATATTTTGGAAAAAAGTACGGTACCCCTCTTTACGGGTCATATACCACTCATGGTGGATAATAAAACCTAATACAAATTTACGTTAATCTCTCATCGGTGGAGATAAGAGGCCTAAAATAATCACAAATATATAAAGAATTCACCCACAAGACAAGACAAGGGAATTCTTCCATGGGGAATTTCACATACAGTGGCAAGTTTCACATTTCTTTCTGTATTGTATAACTTTAACAATAACAAAAATCAACAAGCACTCGTAGAGCACAGACCTCTGCCAGGGGGTGTTTTTGAAAATTCTGTTTTTTTTTTTTTTTTTTGGTATCCAGAATATAAGCTGGATTTTTCAGTAAATGTAATCACTTCTTTCTTTGGTTAGAGCCCCCACCATATAAAAACTTTCATAATGATCTGCTCATTACATTTGGAGTAGTGTCAGCCAGCCAAAGCGATAAACAAATACATTAAAAATGGGAAAATTGAAAATTTAAGATATTTTTTGGTAGAGTAAGAAATCTAAAATTCGCCACATATCTGAAATTCGCCACAGGTGAAAATACTAATAAAATAAATGAATTGTGGTGAGATTTGTTGACTGTATAGTAAATTAAGGCTTTTTGAACTGAAAAATACCAATTTTTAGACCAAAACATCATTTTCTTCATAAAATTAACTAAGGTTTTAGAGGTGGCGAATTTTAGATTCCTGGCGAATTTTAGATTTCTTACTCTATCCAAAATATGATGTGGATCTTTCAGAAAATTTATTACTTCTTCCTTTGGTCAGGCCCTACCCATCAAAAAAATGTCATAGAGATCTCTCTCATAACACAAAAAGACAGACAGACAAATGAACCCAAAAACATAACCTCCTTGGTCGAGGCAACAATGACTAGATATTAGAAAAGTAACTGAAAAAGTATACACAGATATTAGATCATTTGGAAAATGAGCCACTGTAATCTATTTACAGGCGCTAGTCGCAGAGAATCTTTTTAACATGTCTAACAGCTATCACATCTTTGTCCATCACAATGGACAGGCAAGAAAAGCATCATGACATAATTCAAGATACCCTAGTCACAATTCTCCTTTCTGGAACTACAAAGCAAAAAAAACAATTTTGAAATAAAGGATGCAAATGTTAATCCATCCTTAAACATAGCCAAAAGTGTTGCTATGGTGTTATCATCTTCAAAATGACTCCATGGCCCTTAAACAAATAAATCCTGTTGGGTCCTGTTTTCTTTTTTTCTTGTTATAAATGTTTGTTACTTGCAGAAATGTTATTGATACATTATCTACATTAAAACTATGTTATGATGCTTTCTCACAAGTCAGAATTTCGTAGATCTATAAAAGAACTATATTTTCTTTCTGACATCACAATTCAGAAATATTTACACTTCACAACCATGTTTTGTCTACCCTGTTAAACTGTGTACCTTTGTAAGCATATAATAATGTATAAGTGTGATAATGCCCAGCAATTGGGTCAATATATATGAGTGTATACAGAGCTAGAGTGATGTCATTTTCAAACGAAATGAGCTCCCGTCAATGCCATACAGATTGTTGCAGACCCCTCCTTTAATAGTCCAAATAGTAGATGTTAAACCTTTCTGAAAATTCAAACCCGTTTCTGGGCAATTAAATGGACAAATTCCAGTATTAGTCCCTGATACAGTGAAATCTCCACCACATATGACCCATAATCGAAAATAGGAAAAGTTTTTTTGACATATTTCCAAGTCAATAAACCTGATATTTACCTCATATAAAGTCAAAATGTGACTTATTTGACCAAATCTTCAGATTCATTATTTTCATACAAATATTAGACATACAAACACCTTAAATATCAATGTTTACAACAAGCTGTTCTTAAGTTCTTGTCATTTCAACTAGAACTTACATACGGGGGTCTACCATTCCCAAGATGCAATGGTTTTCTGAGCTGAATTTAACTCTCTTCAGCAGTGCACATCTGGCTTTTGGCGAGATCTCAGAATCCCCTCTTTGAAAATGCATCAAAGATCGGCCACTGATTAGTTGTCACATAAATACACTAATTAATGAATAAACAATTTTCTAGCAAACTGTAACACACTTTAGAATTCTGCAGTTATATATAACAAAGTTGAATGATGAATACAAAAACTTCTTTTGCAAAAGACATGTTAGCCAAAATATAAATAAAAATTGAACAACTACAAATAAATAAAAGTAAATGACATGCAAATAAAAAAAAAAGAACAACAAATAAACAAAGTATATTAACTATAATATAATATGAAATATCAGTGTGAACCTTTTTAACTTGATTTAATTAAAATTAATTAAGACACAAAACCTTAGACACATATTTTTAAAAAATATTTTTTTCATAAGTCAATATGTAATGGTTACTGTAAGAACATGTAAAAAGAAAGATGAAAGCCTCAGATATATATGTCTGAAACAAGTATTTTGATCACAAATTAGTGATTAGTAATCATGTTTGCTTAAACTAGTGAGATTAGTGTAAACCTTTAAACTTCGTGTTAGACCCAGTAATGTGAGATGAAAGTCTCTGATACACATTTTTGAAAGATTTGCTTCTTCACAAGTCGGTACTCAATGGGACACGTTTCCTTGCAGGTCCACTTGTAAACATGCTAAAGAATCCACCATTACTACCTCTTGTGTCTTTTGGTTCCTTCAGATGCCCTTCTTTCCTGCCCGCATCGCTCCTCGTCGCATCTTCTTTCCTGTCTGTTTGATCTTTGCTTGAGCCAGCACTCCAAGTGGAAGAGAATGTTGAGCGGGCAGGTGCCCCATAACTGGGACTACTTGCACCTAATACTGTACCAACCGACGGCCTTCTGTACTGAGAATACCAAGGTATAGTCACGGGCGAATTTGGCTTATTGGTCGATGTATACATACGGTCAAAACCTTGTTGAGAGTTCTTATAGGAGTAACTACTGGAACTTCTGGATGGGATATTTCCGTTCTGTCCCTTGGTACTGCTGTTGATAGCATCCACACTCATTCGGTAGAAAGGGTCATAGTGCCTAGCTTCCATAGCTTGCTTGGTCTTGGTTTCCGGATTCTTTGTTTCGAGTTTCTGTACGATAAAATGAAATATGGAGATTGATTTCAACAAGAGCAGTTCAGCGTTTGTAAATAAGTTTATAATTAAAAGGAAAACATTCTATGATCATTATTTCTCAAATGAGCGTACCTAACTAGATTTAAAATAGTTTTATATGTACTAAAATTGTCTTTTATTTTATCGCTGCTAGCCAGAGTATATCTAGTTACATCTTTTGATCCTGCATAATTACATTTTTTTGACTTGTTAGTTTTACTGTCATTTAGGTACAGTATTGTGAAATCAAATGTATGCATCATTAATACAGTTTAAAAGTACTACTTAATTCATATTACAAATATGTTACCATATAAAGCAGACTTTTCAAAAATTATCTAAACTTATAATTACATATCTTGATGCGTAAACTGAGAAATGTTTTAGATTAGTGCACCAAATGAAGTTTATAAGAATTAAAGAAATGCAGACATCATGTATACTACTACACATCATTAGTAATATATAGATCAGTGAATGAGATTATGTTAATATCAGTAACACAACACATACAATCAACATGCATTTCACAACAAAACATTCACGACAATGAATAAAAATTTTACAAGTAACACAGAATATAGCACAGATTATTGCATACTGGTTGCTACATAAACCGAAATTGCTTGCAACAAACTTGCTAATACAAACTAACAAACACAACATTAAAAAATTTTTTGGCCAGTTATTTGGTTAATTTCTATAAAATCATTCAGTGTACAGTGGGTTAAATGAAGTATAATCATTCAGTGGAGAAAAAAAAATCAAGTTAACTTATCCAGTGGGAAAACTGACTTATCTATGGTTAAATGAGTTAAATCATTCAGCAAACATCAGGCCTGGGGTGAGTACAAGTAAAACTAGGGTATTGCTCGGCAAGAAAAAAAAAATTGTTTTTTTGCAAATGATAAGAAATCATATGAGGCAGAATATATTTCTAACCATCTCACTGGGAGGAAGAAATTTAAATCACATTATTTAGGTCATGCCATGACAGGAAATTGTCAGGATGGAGAAAAACTGTGTATAATATGGTTAAAAAGCTTCCAATAATAAGGGAGATATTCAAGGGAGACCATAATGCGGCGGCGGCAGCGAGGGAGGCGAAACCAAATAAGCGCCCTTTTCAGGGACGCTTAATTATAGTTGGTTAATATTCTGCACTAACAATATCAGCTACCGCTAAGCAGCTACCAGCATTCCTAGGGCAATAATTTGAAACCTGGGCTCGAGAGTTTGGAGGAGAGTGAGTTACCCACTACTGTACTGTCACCTTATATAAATAGAATATACTGTGATGTTAATCAACTAAACAGAATGCACATTTTTTTAATGCAAGACTCTAGTGAGGCTCATGCTTCTAAGGATCTTTTTTTTTGTTTTTGGACTTTTGTGAATTGTGGTGTAGCGTGATGAGTACCTGTCTCATCACTGAAGTTAAGCAGCAATGGGCTACATTAGTACCTTAACCTAGATAGGTGACCGCCTCAGTGCAATACTCGTGTCTCTGATAGCTTTGCGGCTTGCGCCAGCAGACCAAACCCCTTTAGGCCTTGTTACTTCAAGTTATTACACACATCATGCTGGGCACAGGTTAAGGTTTCAATTATGGGAAGGATACCAGTATAAAGATAGATTACCCACACTGCATTGCTAACATACACATTTACATTTGAGCAGAGAACTTCCAGTGTCAATTTTGCAAGAAAAAATTATTGAAACTATTTTATTATGGTGAATTTTAGAATGTCATATCCATCGAAAATTGTTAGCAAGATTCATCCCTTCAACAGTCCATGTGAGAATTATTGTGAAGCAGACTAATACTTCATATATAAGTACTCAGGGCTATTTAGTTGACATTTTTATGCACGCAAAAATTATTACAAAATGTCTTATGTAATTTGCTGGTGTTTTAACAACAGCTGTTAATAATTATGTTGTTAGAAATCTGGCACATAAATAGAAGTAAATCAACAGAAATTTTATGTATTTTTTTCACATATGCTAAATGAAGTTTACTTTGGCAGGGATGGTATTTTCGATTCTTTGCTCAATGTAATGTAAAAAGGTTAATACAATATGTTAATGTTATGTAAACTCTTCATCAATGTACTGTGTTAATATACACATTTCAGCTTACTAATAATCTTACATGTTCTTGCTTACAAGTTCATTTTACTACCTTCTACTAATTTGCTAACTGGCTCCTTATCGTTCACATTTATGCTGAAATAAGAAATATATGCAATAGTTCTGCCAACACAACTCTCCACTGTCACTGACATGGTTTTTGAAATAATCGGTAGTTTAATTACTACAGGCCTTAATAAAAATATTCATTTTGATTTTGTATGGACCCAAAAGTGAACTGGTTGCTACACTTATAAAGGCTGTGGCTAGTCAACTTAGGAAATCCATTTTGATGAAACATGGGGTACCTTAATTATTGGAAAAGTGTTAACAGGGTATTATGGGGTAGTAAAACAGTATCTGATTAAAATTCCTTTAAAGCAGACAAAACAAGAATTGCAATACTTTTTAATATATTTTTATGATTACTTTAGTTAATATTTATTTAGTAATCACACTTTATTTTATCTTTCAGAAGTTCAAATCAGTATAACTGATGGTTGAATTATTTACTTCAATGTTGCTTTCAACACATTGTATAGGTATATCACATTCGGTGACCAGTTGTTGAGGGGTGAATGAATATACTCTGTGTATTAGGTGGTAAAGATTGGATGTATTGCAAACTGACATCATCAGTAACTATGGTAACCATGTTTCCAATTTTATGTTATGGTGGAGATTATAACTGACAACATCTGGGATGGGACAATTGTACTTTAACATTACACCATTGATTCCCCACAATCACAAAGAACCTGGAATAGTCAGTCTCTTCATTGGAGGCCTAGATTGGACCATTTATTACTCAGGCATAGGATCTTCAGGCCATTAATTGTGGCACTGGTGACAAGACCAGAAGACCCAGATATTGGAATGCTGAATTTTTGGTTTCACTGTTTGGTAAAAATCCCAGAGCTGCTAAATACACGGACAACCTTGGCAAGGATCACTGTCACCGACCACTGTATCAGTTTTTCCAGTGTAATATAAATGGCCACCAGCTTTTGATACAAGAACATCTCTAGTTGGATTAAAATAATCAATTTACAAAATACCAGGGAATTTGGCTATACTGATTGAAAGACCTGATTTATGATTTTTCTGAGTGGTTTACACTATATAAGTCACTCAGCAGTAGATAATATATGGACACAACATCATGGATTTGTAACAATTAAACTTTTCAAACACATGCACATACGAATAGTTAGTTCAAAGGGGAAAATGTCATACAACACATAACTGAAAAATAGTGCTCAAGTTTACATATAGCTTTGCCAACTAAAGTGCTTTCAGTTGAGAAAAACAAATTCACATCATGACTGATGCCAGCTGCATGCAATATTTAACTGTTTTCCATAAACTACATGTGGTGAATCAGATACAAATTTAGATATAAATTTTATTATGATTTCAACTGCTGTGAAATTACTGAGTGTCATTTTGTTGAATCTTCACCATTTTTTGCATCTCTTACTGGAACAACCAAACAACTTGAGTTGGCAAGTAATAAAGAGAGCCACAGCAAAACAGCCTACTCAGAGTATACTGCTGCAAGCTGCTGATGTCTATTTCTTGATTGTCCTCAAGCTTTTCTTATATTTCTAACACAAACAAATACACATTATGAATATACAGTGTTTCAAATTCTATTCACTGCTACAGTAAAATCTCTATATGTTGAACCAGTGCAAGTTAAGTTTAGGTAAAAATTTCTGAAAAATGTGAGATCATCAGAAAAGAAACTGCCGTGCTTTTGTCAGTCGAAGTAGAAGGTAGCCATCACTAGAATCAATTCTGTGGCTGGTAATAAGCCATCACTGGGCACAGATTATGCAAAATTATGGTCCAATTGGCAGTTTAGTACCAAAAAACTAAGCTGGAGTCGTTTTAAACTTCTAGTCAGACTATAGTTGTCAAAATATGTCTATATTTAGGTGCACATTATACAGAATTTTAATCCAAAGATTTTCGCCTCTTGACCAATCAAATTCATGGACACAAACATGTCATATTAAAATGGGCATTCTAGTTTATAATACAGAGTCTGTTTAGTACATAATGTCATGATAATAATTTAAAGTCAAAGTCAGCATTTTATGTCCTGTTCAACAGCCAGCGTGCTATTGCAATATATCACTAGTGGGAGGTGACAGTCTGTGATTAGATGCCAAACATACTGATCCACATTGAAGATCTTTGTAATAATTTAAATACAATTTCTACGGGTGTTTAAATAAGAATTTTGAAACAGACTGACAGACCTTGTATTCAACAAAGCTACATCAAAGATAATAGACAATGCAGCAGAGATAACTTGGTAACATTATCTGCAGAGAATGTGCCAGCAGAGATGTCCAAATTTGGCAAAATGGTTGTTGAACTTGTTAAAATTATTGAGTTAAAGGGAGATTCCAGATCGAGTAATCATGTGCGCTTGTGTCAAGGGTTCACAAATAGACACAAAAGACATACTCTAATAAACGCAATTTTGTTCCCAGTTTCCTGTTCTTTGTATTGAAATACCATAATTTCTGTAATAAATGTCAGTGACTAAGGGTCAGAAACTGATGCACATATTACTCAAATTTAAAATGCCCAATAAATTTTACAGTTTTTCAGTCTGGATTTTATATAATTATCATACCAATGTACTGAAATCATAATAAAACATACATAAACATTATCTCTTATGGTAAATTATTTAAAGGTGGATATTTCACTGAATGAAATTTTTCTATACTTCTGCATGTTCTTCCAATAATGGGCCTGTCTTTAAAAAAATGCATAGCCCCGGGGCTATTATTACAGAAATTACGGTATCTCTTCTATTTCCTGAATTTTCTAACATCAGACAAAATATCAATTTTAAATCTGGTTGTATTATAGAAGTTCTGTGACACATTTCTGTGAGAAAAGATTTCCTTCTTTGTAGAATGAATTATGTATAAAATATAGACTGTGTAAAAAATATCTGGTCACAAGTATGGTAACATCACATGTACTGGACATTTACACTGAGATTCTATTGAGACAATCACAAATATATGACAATAAAATATTTTAGATACCGCAGAGCATACTGCCAGGATTGCTTCAAATAACGAGTTTACATAATTATTAATTACCAATATTGAATTTAAATGAGGTAACTTAACTGAAAAGAAAAAATATAACCCTATTACTTCAATAAGCTAATTAAAGGATGGCTAATCTAATAATATGTCACTTCATAAAAGGATATTTTTACTGCGCATTAATTTGAGCTCTTCCAGTTAATGACCTTGGAGTGTCACAGTGACACATTAGTTCCCAATTGTTTTTAAAACCTGTAATTATCTACTTGGTAGAAACTTTTCAAAAGTGAAAATTAATTCCAGGGAATTTCTAAAACTTAAAAATTGGTGAAATTTTCTTTTGGATAAAATTTCCACTTATATACAGTACATGTATTTTCCAAACAAATAGTCATCTCAAGTATAAACTTCAGATAGGCAAACACTTGAGATATAAAAGCTCATTTACATGTATGTCATTACAAATAATACATTTATACTTTATGAATCCCTACGCCACAAATGGTGCAAGATAAAACCGTGGCAAAGCAAATTCTGGGTAGATGAGCTTGCAGACAGTTGAAGTTGCTAAAAACACACACCACGGGCATTCTTTGCCAACCAATAACATCCTCATACATAAGATTCTGAACACGTTATTGCATATACCATGAGCTTAAATTACACAGTACTAGTCTGAAGGAAAGTGAAATAACCATAGAATGGATAAGATCTTAAGGGATAAAATTAAAATAGTCCAGTGGTTGTACTTATTTCTATCTTTAACTGCATTCAAATACATTTGTATTGAAAAAAAAAGAAACAAAATTGCAAATTTAATAAGTAAATTAAATTTTTATAAGTTAATACCCTATCCAATGGACAATATGCTAAACCGGTCGGCGCAGACCGGCCCGCCAAACGTCAGAAAAAGACGTCCTGTGTTTCCACCGGCTGGCCGGTCCGTAGTACTGTGCACTCCCCAGATGGCGCCTCGTACTTCCTTCCTGTCTAGACAACCTGACGTCATAGCATCTTTTTCGTTGTCTAAACCTCTTAGACCCCTAGTAAGCTGATAGCGGGGTCGGTGGGAGGGTCTTGTGTGTCCATTGGATAGGGTATTAACTTATAAAAATTTAATTTACTTATTAAATTTGCAATTTTATTGCGTTAATACATCCTATCCAATGGACAATATGCTGAATAACTACCGCTTGGTCGGCGGGTAAGTTACTAGGGACTTATGTGAACTCACAAATGATAATAAATTTTAACCTACGGTCTAGGCTGACTTTGTCAGGAGACCTATAGGCCCAGGCCTGGATTGACCTTAAGGTCAGGAAACCCTATAAGGCCTTGGTCGGTTGCCAACAGCCGGTTACCCGGGGCTATACCGACGTCGCCCCCCCCCCTTTTTAACAGACCTGCTCTGAGGTAGGGGGAAGAGAGGGATGAGTTCAGTCCCAGAATGTCAATAAACCTCCCAAAGGAAGTACATGTAGAAAATGTTTGTACGATGTACATAATATATACAAATCTCCTCAATCTAAGGGCCACCTGTGGATCTGCTGAGCAGCCACTACCGAGCCCAATTGGTAAAGCTCTGAGTCAGCCCAAGCCACACCCTTCAGATAGAACTGTGTGAGGGTATTATGTGACTTCAGTGGCAGGCTGACAAAACTGGCTCTAAGGAGACTCCCGACTGGAAGACCTTAGGAGCAGCAAAGGCCCTGACATCATGGGTTCTAGCCTGATGTAGAGAGTGGGCCTCCTGGTCAGAGAGCTCATAACATAGGATCACAGTCTGCTTGATCTAAGAGAAGATAGGGGCAGATGTCTTGTCGGAACCTTTCTTAAAGGAGACAAACCAACCACCTCCTTATTCTACTTGAGGTCTGAGGTCCTGTCCAGATAGTAGCGCAATGCTCTAACCGGAAAAAAAGGGGACCAGTCAGACTTGAGGGATCTATCCAGAGAAGGGGGCCAGGGTTGGTATAACCACTGAGGCCACACTGTCTGGACCCTCCTGACCAGCTGAATCTTGGATAGAAAGCTGGACAATGGATACAGGGACACCAACCAATTGGATTCATGGATTGGTGTCTAATATTTGTTTTGTCAAGCATGAATCTCACTTCTGCCTTTGCCCCACAAAGGTCAAAGCTTCAAGGAGGCCTCCTTGATTGGTCCAAACGGAGCCTTATTCAGTTGGTGCAAAAAGTGAGAGGTTCCAGGAGGGTATGACCCTCCTGCCTTTGGGTCTGTCTCTGTGGAACTATCCAGGAGACGAGCGAGATTTTTGTCCTTGCTGATGTTGAAGGGGGAATTTCCCAGTTTATCAGCAATGGCTGAACTGTAACCATCAGTGGTGTTGGGCTGTATCTTCCTGTCCTTATAAGGTACATAAGGAAGTCAGCAACTGACTTTACAGGGGTACCCTGAGGTCCACCTGATTAGTGACGCACCACTTGAAACAATGGTCCACTTGCCTCATAGACGGATCTGGTTGATCCCTTTTGAGGAACCTCAATTCTTGCTGCCACCGCCTCAGCGAAGCCGTGCTCCTCGAATGCTGAGGCTCCAGATTTGTCAGATTTCTGTGAGGGATCTGATTGAATGGTTGTGTCAACAGGTTGGGCAGATTGGGCAGGCTCAGTGGGATTTGGTTGGACATGGCCACTGGATCCCAAAACCAAGGCATGATGGGCCACCCCGGAGCAATCAGAATGATTCTCTTGTATGGGGAGTCCTGTAACATGACCGCTTTGCCCAATATGGCTGACAATGAGAAGGTGTATGCTTCCTGATCCTACCATGGCAAACTGAGCGCATTCACTGCTATAACCAGGAGATCCGGTACCGGTGACACAAACAAGGGCAACTTGTTGCTGAACCTCATGGCAAATAGGTCTAGTTGAGGCCGGTGCCACCTGTTGCATATTGCTTGGAAGACCTCCTGAAGGAGAGACCACTCTGATTGGGTGGTCTGGTCTAGCCTGGATAGCTTGTCTGCGACCATACTCAACCAGCCTGTGTCGGGCTTATAGAGTTACTTGATTTCTGGCGCCCCAGGTCAAGATTCTCCATAGTAAAGCACAAAGTGGGCCCGACCTCATGCCTCCTTCTCTGCTTATGTATGACACCACTGTGGTGTTGTCTGTATCTACAAGTACTATCTTGTGCATACAGAGGTCTTGGAACTCTTGTAAGGCTAGAAAGACTGCCTTGAGTTCTAGGTAAATGATATGCAACTTGCTTTCCAGGAGGGACTAGGTGCCTCCTGCAGTGTGTTCGTTTAAGTGAGCAGCCCACCCTGCTTTTGATGAATCTGTAAAATTTGCAGATAATGTTTTATTTGGGTGTAATGGTTGCCCTGTAAGGACATTGTCCTCTTACAACCACCCTTGTAAATGTGGGTGCCACACCTTGGTATTGGAATCACCTTTTCTAGTGACTCTGGTACCTTCCAGTTGGTTTTGAGATGTATGGGTCTCCTATGAAGTCGGCCTAGGTGAAATTACTTCCCTGTGGCCGTTAGTAAACCTACCAGACATGAACTGCTGGACCGGACAAACCGGTAGTGACAGTATTTCTAGTATTTGTCCTGAAGGTTCTGCCAATGGTCCGGTATTGGTCGGACCCGACCGACCATGAGGTCGAACTGGTAACCTAAACTTTGGCATATTTTCACTAGATCTAGTGTATGCCGCAGAAAACCCCGGAGGGATGTGGCTTTCACCAACCAGTCGTCCAAGTACTGGTGGATTATTATACCCTTTCTATGGCCATCAGTTTCAACTCCTTTGCTACTACAGTGAGCTCCATGGGTGCAGTGGACAGCCCGAAAGACAGTGCTTTGAACTGGTATGTCAGACCCTGGGCATGACATTTGATATGTCCTGGACAGTTCCTGTATAGGAATATGGAAGTAGGCGTTCTTGAAATCTATTGAGGTAACCCACTCCCGTAGTTGGAGGGTGGTCCTGATGGTCTCCGAAAGGTTTGGTTTGCTCAGACCTAGAATAGGTCCCCAATGGTTGTGTGGTTTTGGAACCAAGCAAGGGTGAAGAAGCCCAGAGATTTGAACTGGCTCGACTGCACCATTCCCTGTCCATAAGCTGATGTAATGCTTCTAACCAATATAGGTTCCTGTGAAGATGTGCATAGCATTTGATAATTGGGGTGACCTTGTCAAGCTTGGTCTTGACTGGAAAGGGAGTGTAGCCCTCCTCCAAAATACCTAGGGTCCAGCCCCCCCAAGGCTTCCTAAGTCCCGAAATGGGGTTAGTCTGGACCCTACAGGCAGTCTGACAAAAATTTCTGTCCCTCTGGCCTCCGAACACTGGTCCGGTCTGGTGACAATGATCTGAGAAAACAGTCTCTCTGTTCTTGCTGTGGTCCGGTCCGGTGGGGTTGACACCACTTTTCAAATTTAAAGAACTCTTGCCCCAGGCCAGCATCCTGCAAGGTGCAGCATTAAGAATTTTCTGTAACCAAATCTACCAAGGCAATTTGTCTGGTACCAAGGCTCCATAACCAGTAATTCACTGTAAACAGTTAAGTCTCTGTAACTGGCACAAAAAAACTGGCAGGCTGGGGTCACTAATGAATTTAGACAGCTACTGGTCTATATTTAGCCCTGTACAGTAAAGACTGTGTAGCCAGCACCCTGTTTGTAGACTTGTAACTGGTAGGTTGAAGCAAGTGTACAAGGCTGTGTAGCCAGTACCAGCCGGTACACTCTGTAACCAGTTGTTGAAGCAAGTGTACAAGGCTGTGTAGCAGGTACCAGCCGGTACACTCTGTAACCAGTTGTTGAAGCAAATGTACAAGGCTGTGTAGCAAGTACCAGCCGGTACACTCTATAACCAGTTGTTGAAGCAAGTGTACAAAGCTGTGTAGCAAGTACCAGCCGGTACACTCTGTAACCAGTAGTTGAAGCAAGTGTACAAGGCTGTCTAGCCAGTACCAGCCGGTACACTCTGTAACCAGTTATTGAGGCAAGTGTATAGGGCTGTGTAGTCGGTACCTGTCAGTACACTCTGACACCAGTTGTGGAAGCAAATGTACAGGGCTGTGTAGCCGGTACCCTGCCGGTACACTGTAACCAGTTGTTGAAGTAACTGTACAAGGCTGTTTAGCCGGTAGTGGGTCGGTACATTCTGTAACCAGTTGTTGAAGTAAATGTACTTACAACTATCTTGTGTTGAAATCAGCTGGCTGTAGGTTTCCGCCATTAACAAAGTATTTCTTTGAAAGCACGTCTTATTTGTAGATTTGACAGTTGGTGGGAAAGCCCTTATGATCTATATTTAGAAACAATTGTGTCACATGACCAGTTTACTGGTCGGAGGGAGAACGTGATTGGCTGATTGGAAATGACGATCAGCTTCGTGATCTGGTCGGTGAATCACGTGACCAGCTTCGGATCTTCCGACCATTTCCGACCTTCTTGTTCGGTGAATCACGTGATTAACTTCGTGACCTGGTCGGTGAAAACACGTGACCAGCTTCGTGATTTGGTCGGAAGGACACGCGATTGGCTAACTGGAGATGACGTCAGTATTCGCGTTCTTTGTGTGATGCTTTACCAGCAACTTTACAGTCCACAAAACCCCACTACCGACAACAAGGCCGGGTCTGCAAAGCAGGGACTGGAGTCACAGTAGACGTGAGTTCTGAAGAACGCACTTCCAACCTTGGTGGTCGGTGAAAACAAGTGACCTGCTTCGTGATTGGTCGGAAGGACACACGATTGGCTGACTGGATATGACGTCAGAGGTCGCGTTCTTTTGAGCTGGCCGGTCGGCTGATGCTTTAAAAGCAGAGAAGCCTGGGCCAGTGCGCTCTGTAGATGAAGTCCTGGCCGGTCTGAGGTCGATTCTTCTTTTCAGCCGGCTGTACACTCAAACCAGTTTCCTGGCCATCCACCTCCCTTACTACCGACATAAGTGCCGGGTCCACAAGGGAGGGACTGAGAGTGATTAAAGATGAAGTTCCTTCTATGTAAATACTAGGTGAGGTCGGCTGAACATGAGCTTGCCGGTCGACTAATGCTTTACAGCAAAGATGTCTGGACCAATGCGCTCTGAAGAAATCTGAAGAATTCACCTATTGCTTCTGATGAAAAAACACTAAATACTCGAGCTAGGCTGGTGTGACTGATGCTTTACAGCAGAGAAGTCGGTACCAGTGCGCTCTGAAGAATCTGAAGAATGCATCTCTTGCTTGGGGAATTCCTTCTATTACAGTGTTCAAAACTACGTAGATTGCAGTTCCCCGTGATTTCTATTGGAAGTACTAGAAAGATGTTTCTATGGTGACTGTAGCCTCAAACAAAAGACACGGATAAAAATACCTGTAAGTAGTATATCCATAATTCCTCAATATTGTCGATCTGCCCCTAACAACACAAAGGCTGAATGGGAGGAAACTAGTAAAATGGCTGCCTTTATATTTCGCGTCGTAACTGCCCTATCATCAACACTAAATTGAGTCAGCTAGGGAGCGTTTCCAGCAGATTTAATCATGTATATCCGTGCTTGATATGTAGATAACACTTTTAAACCAAAATATCTGCAATTCAGGTGAAAAATCCATCATAATGCACACTTTTCCTTAAAATATCTGGAGATTGTTGAAAACACGTTCGCACAGTACACGCGCCAAACGAAAAAGATGCTATGACGTCAGGTTGTCTAGACAGGAAGTACGAGGCGCCATCTGGGGAGTGCACAGTACTACGGACCGGCCAGCCGGTGGAAACACAGGACGTCTTTTTCTGACGTTTGGCGGGCCGGTCTGCGCCGACTGGTTTAGCATATTGTCCATTGGATAGGATGTATTAACGCAATAAAAGAAAAATTTGTTCACTCAATTTGACACAACTGTCACAAATTTCTGAAAACAAAAATTATAATAACCTAATTTTCATTAAATAAATTCTCATTTCTACACACTATTGCTGAAAACTGGAACAGAGCAGCTCACAATGAACTACAGTAAATACCGTACATAGAAATACATGTACATAAAAGGTTTGGTTATAAAACCATTTTCAAAACACTAGTGGGGTCATACCAGTATGGGAAATTAAATGCCAATTCAATCATGGTAGTAGAAAGCTGTGGAGATTAGATGGTCCTGACTATACGCATTTCTTCTACCCCCAGTGACAGGCTAAAGAACCTCATTGATAAAGGTCATCCCTGAAACCTGCTAGTGTGGAATTCCCCCTTCTATTTTCTTATAGGAAATTTTTTTTTATACATTTCTGATTTTTGTGACGACATTAGGCCTCTGACTTCCCTGATGTAAAATTGTGAAAAATTTGGATTATGTTGTCTTACTTCTAATGGGTTCTACCAAGAGGAAACTTCTGCATACTTTGGTGAATTTCACGTCTTACTCTTGATGTTTTCTTTCAGATGCTTTGATACCCTCTTTTGCCTCTTTCAGAAAGAAGCTTAAATCCTACCTCTACACCTTTACACCTCTACACCTTAGTTTTAATATCCCCCTGGTTGTTCTCAGTGGTGCTTGGCCCCTTTCTGTCTCTGGATACTGATATTAGTTTACTTTTTTGGTGATGTTGCACCTTGGAGTCCCCCTGTACAGAGGAGATTAAGCACTATGAAAGTTCAACAAGAATTTGAATACCATATGTTGTGTATATTGGATTGGATTAAAATCTACCTTCAGGGCATTTCTTCTCATGTATTCCAACCGAGCCTTCTCTTCAGCTACCCAGTCTGGCAAGTCAGGTATAGCATAAGCCAGCATGAACTTCAGTGATAGCACCACATGCTGAAATACCCAAAGTAAGGATATTATTACACATTCGGACACTGAATCGGACAGGATAGTCTTGTCAGACACAAATGCATACTCTGACAAATGCATTTTTTTTTACTGAATATTAGTGTGGAAATGAAAGGAAGGACATACAAGAACAATATAAAATGTAGCAAGGTATGTTTGTGTTAACATATATGTATTATTCATTTAAAGTGTTTTTTAGTACAATTTACTTTAATGTCCATTAGCACTGTCCTGTCCAATCCATAGGTGTAATTTGCAATGATATTCAAGTTAAATTTTAAGTCTTCAAATTTTTTAATAAATTTATTTATATTAGACATATATATCATTATCAGCGACAACAAACTTGTTGAAAGTATAACATGTTGTTATATAAATTAAATACAATCTCATCATATTTTATGTTTACCAGAGAATGCCTAGCCTATTTTAGAAAATAAAAAGAAGTAATCATGTGCTGAAATTATGTGGAAAAACAAGATCTTATGCTGGAAGATAATATACAGAATCTACTTTATATTAGGGATTTAGGTTAATCAGTTATCACTTGGGAAAAGAGAAAACTATATACTTAAAACATTTGTTGTGTGGCACGATTCTTTGAAGGTGTAAAATGGTATGACATATTATTTGTAAATATGTTACAAATGTTTGTTTGGGCAATCTATGTAACACTGAACCTTGTATTTCAGCCATTATGCAAAATGCTTAGCTGTTTTGTGTGAAATGACTAAACACTTTAGGCAGTTTAGGCATTTCGCATAATGACTGAAATGTTCAGTCATTACGCATAATGCCTGTTTACACAGACATTTTCTCCTTATTTTTGTACCTTTCTTTACTCTTTCTAACTGCGTATTATTTAATGAACTATTACATAAAATACTCCATAGATTCATAGTATATACGATAAATCCTTACCTCTAGTATAACAATGAGCACAATCCTCTCAGCAGCGGTGTATTGTGGGAAGAGTCTGTCAGCCAGGTCAGACATTCCAATTAGTGCACAGTTCACCATCACAGCAATAATACTCATAACTTCTAGGGCGTCCTGCCAACAGAGCGAATGGTATCTTACTTTCAGAGATTGGAAATGTGCATCAAATGCAAAAGCCCTTAAAGGGTAACTCATAATTATCTGTCTGTTATTCCCAAACATAGAATGGTAGGAAAAATAGTTCAAAGGAGGTAATACAGATGAAACCATAATAAACGTATGATTGACAAGGGATGCTTAATTATGTCACAAATGAATATTTAGCAAGACAAATCTGAGTGAATATCATGTTTTACTCATGTTATTTATAAAAATAAACATACAGTAACTATACAGTTCACGAATTTGTAATTGGTTTCTCAACAATGTTGACCCACTTTCGAATCTCTGCAGATCCTGTTACATGCTTAGTATATATTACCTATACCATTAATTCACCCAAAAGTTGGTGTTTAAGACTATATATTTTTTAACTTGCAGTGGTATTTTATATGTATTTCTAAAGCCTTAAAGACGAATGTTTTAGAATCACCTCTGACTGATGAAAGAGTAATTTTGAATTTGGTGCTTCAACTGGCTTGATGGTCCACTTTGGAGAATATTAAACAGTATCTATCTCACCTGCCAGGTGCCAATTCCCCCAACTCTCTGACTAAATGGCCGCTGTAGAGACATGCAGAGTTTAAAGGCGTCGCTGCGAATCTCAATCACGTTGTTGAGGAAGGCACAGAGTGCAGCGAGTGGGAAGGCGGAGGAGAAGAGGGTGACATACCCAAACTGTATGAACATCTCCAGGTGGTCCTCAAACGTGTCCTCATACTGTTGGATAAAACAGGGCAATTAACTGATTGGTGCATATTTTTTTAAAATTGTATCACAAGGGAAGTCAAATCAATACAATCTGAGACTAAAAGATGAGGACTGTGTGTTTTGTCTTCTCAAGTGCATATTTACCAAAAGAATGCCAACAATTTATTGGGAAGCTTATCCATGGTAAGGGGTGCCAGGTAGGGCTGCGAACAGTTACTCAAGCCTCGATAGACAAGTCAGTATTTGCTAGGACCCTAGTCCATGTTAACTACTCGATTACTCACAGCGTATTGTATTATCGGCCACGAGCTGAAATGTTTGTGTAAAATATGCTACATTTCTGCATTTTGGCCACATAATATCAATTAAAGTTGTTGTTTTAGCATAAATATGTATAATGTATTCCATATTCTATAATATCTGGTTAAATAGAAGACATTTTTATTCCGAAGTTTCATTACCAATTAGGTACAGAAGACTTCTAATGGTACATACTAAATCTCGCGATTACTCGAATCTGGGTTGGATGTCAGAGTGCAGATACTCGGGGCAGTTTTTTGCACCCGTCCCAGCCCTAGTGCCAGGAATACAAAAACAATTTTACCCGGTCTGTATGTCCCAGTATTTAGGTCAACATTGTGTGGTAGATGATAAAAATAGATGTATCGTTGTTTCCTTATCTTGAAGCTTATCTCTTCAAAAAAAAGCCTACCCACCCAAGGGTTTATTGTATTTTCCAACTGTCTATGTGGTGTGGACCCCCCCTTCTGTGTCTCTGGACTATGATTCTTTGGTCTTATTCCTAAGAACGTATAGAATATTCCTGACAAATATCAGGGAAACAGAAACAAATACTTTTCAGTATCCAGGAATTGGAAATGTTTTTGCATTGGTATGATGCTGATAAAAACAATGTCCTCCTTCATGACCATCTACACCACTTCTTCATGACTTCCAGGTAAAAGAGGGAATGATACTTACAGATCATGTCTTGAAACATGTCTTTATATTGAGGAGATAAGTACAGAGCATTACACTGTTAAATGCTGTTGGGCTTATCTGTCACTGTGGCCTTGTGGGTAACACACTCACCTAGGAAGACAAGAGGATGTGGGTTCAAACCCAGGTACAGGCAGATACATAGTGGCTCAGATGACCACTTAAAATGGTAGTCCTCTGTCATTGGGTCTTGTCCCCAATGACAGAAAGAACCTCAAGGACGTTGATAAATGGTCATCCTTGAGCCTCTGTCTTTCAGTTAGGGGAATGTCAGTAATTTGCGAGTTGGACTGTACTTGCACAGTTGGATGGGTCAAATAGCGCTTATAGTCCTGCAGTACATGGAGATATTGCGCTGAGTATAAATACAATACAATACTGTTAAGCTGAATCTAAAGGGGCCAGAAAGATACCTCTACAATGGAAGAAGCACTCTAAAGATGTAATAGGCACTTTTACATAAATGGTCATTTTACTTAGTTCTCCAGATTTCTCCTTAAATTAGCTCTACTGTAAAGTGGGTTCAAATAATAAAGTTGAGCACTGTGAAATACAGTGACATGATAACAATTTGAATATATTAAATCTAAAGTATTCTGATTGACTGGTTTTTACATGTACCAGATTTGCACTTTGTTAAATGTGACGGCCTCTGTTCGGCTGGCAGTAACATGCACAAAATTTAGATACATTAAATCTCAAAGCATCTGATGCCTTGGTACTACACCTTTTCTTGTAAGACAGGAGAGACTCCCTCCGACTTGCAATGTCATGAGCTTGTCTAGGGGAGTCATATAATCGACTTACAGTTACCTGATTTATATTCTGGTAAATACACATTTCCACATTTCATTGCATTTGATTGACTGGTACTGATTGGTTTCATGCCATATGAATGACTAGTATTTGTAAGAGGGCTGACTGGTACTGATTGGTTTCATGCCATATGAATGACTAGTATTTGTAAGAGGGCTGACTGGTACTGATTGGTTCCATGCCATATGAATGACTAGTATTTATAAGAGGGCTCACTGGTACCGATTGGTTTCACTGCATATGGTTGACTTGTACTGACCCACTTCATGTCACATGGATGACTGGTATTTGCAGGCTTCATGTAAGAGGACTGACTGGTACTGATTGGTTTCATGGCATATGGTTGACTGAGTCTAGTACTTGCAAGCCTCATGACAAATGCTTAACTGGTGAATACCGGTTTTATGGTAGATGGCTTGACCAGTGCTTTACCAGTTTCATAGCACATGCTTTTGTGGTACACACCAGTCTCACGGCAGATGCTGGACTGGGACTGACTGGTACTTCCAGATTTCATGACATATACCTGACCTGAACTTATTGGTTTTCTGACAGATGTCTTACCGGTACCAAGCAGTCTAATGGCAGATGATTGACCAAAATTGAATGATGTATACCATTTTCATGGCATATACTCAACCATTACTTCAATAGTTTCATAGCACATGCTTGACTGAGACCGACAGGTACTTGCATGTATACAGGTTTCATGGCAGATGCTCAACATGTTCTAACCAGTTTCACTGCAGATGCTTGATTGACACTGACTGGTACTTCAAGGTTTTATGGCAGATGGTCCACTGATGCTTACTAGTTTCATGTGAAATGACTAAGTTTACCGGTTTCATAGGAAATATATGGCCAGTGTTTTACAAGTTTCACAGCAGATACTTAACTAAGATTGACTGATACTTTAAGGCTTCATGGCAGATAACCCACTGGTACTTACCAGTTTTATCGCAGATGCTTGACAGATTCTTTACAAGTTTCATAGCAGATGCTTGACTAAAACTTACTGGTACTTACAGGTTTCATTTCAGATGAGCTACTGGTGCTTACAACTTTTATGGCAGATGCTAAATTGGTACTTTCGGTTTCATGGCAGATGCTTAACAGGTTGTTTACCAGTTTAATGGCAGATGATTAACTGAGAATGAATAGCACTTACAGGTTTGAGGACAGATGATTAACCCTTACTTACAGGTTTCATAGCAGACTCCACCTCAGCCTGTGTGAGATGAGGCCCTCCCTCTGAGATGTCTATCTCCTCTCTCTGTAGCAAGCTCTGCATGGCTTTAGATGGACCATGAGGATGTTTGACAGATTCAGAGGCATTGGATGGAGAATCACCATTTTGTCCAGTTACATCAGGATCAGTACCTGCTGAAACAGAAAAATATATGAAATAGACTCAGGTCATGTTGGTATGACCATATACAGACTATAGGATAAGACAGAAACGTTTACTTAAGGGCTGGTTTCATTCCAAAATTGATGCTGTGTAACAGATCGTCTTAAGTCCAAGAAGTGATAGTCCAGGAACAGACATGGGTCAATATCCAAACAGTGCCAGCCAGGGTATAACTAAGGTGGGGGGTATGCCAGTCTAAAGAAGTGAGTAGTGCCAACCTTTAGTTTGCTCTTGATTGTCACTCGAGTTTTGTGCCTTGGTTTCTTTGCCCAACCTGCAAAAAGAAAAAAAAGCAGTACAGAACAAGGGAAATTACCAGATGTGCTTCTTCAGGGTCAAAATCCTACACCTCTTACAATTTATCAAAAGTTCCAGGTCTGATGGTAAAAAATTATAATGATATTTGAACGGCACACTGACGATGAATCTGTGCTACCTACTTCTGGTTGATGATGCTTTTGGCCTGTTTCTCCAGACTGGTAGGACTCATGTCTTTGGTCATCATGTAGCCCACTTTAAACCTCTTGACTTTCTCCACTATGTAAGGTAACAGAGCTTCTTTCACATTCCCAATCACCTGTCGGGTGATCAGTAATGCTGCAAGTTGCTGAAAACAGAATATGGTATTGTTACCCCTTGCTGCACAGAGCTATAAATATTTTAATCGTCCCTGTTTGTTAAGAATGCACAGTGAGTAATGGATAATTGAAATCTCTGTTTCATGAATGTATGCTATTGTTACTAACGATAGTGTACATTCATGAAACGTAAGAGATTCAAAAATGGCAAATCTTGAGTTTACTTTTCCTAAAAAGGATGTATTCTTTGAACACAAAGTAAAAACCTTGACTTTTCCAAAAATATATAATGTAATAGAAGTCTTACATGAAGACAGCTATATACTATGGCCATTCTTAGATCTCAGTATTGATAATTAATGATAATTTTGTCATGAATGCTCTCACAATAAATGGACCGAATTAATGCCTGTGGGTCACACAGATAGAAGCTTAAAGTCTGACTCTTAAACAAGCTGAGCCGAAGTGATATAACCAACAAGAGGAGAGTGCCCGTGAACGGGCACTGTGTCAGCTGACTGAATGTTTTTGATTTGTGATGGTGATAATGAGAGGAAAGCATAATTATCAGGGAAAGGGCTGTACAGAAATACAGTAAATGGTAACTGAACAGCATGTTCGAAAGATATTCCGAAGCTGACAGAAGAAAAGGACAAAAAAGTTGTGCCCTGCAAATGGTATTATGAAATAAAGTAACAAGGTAATTGTTTAAGTGTAAAAAGTAGGTTAAAAATATTTAGAGAAATACTATAAATGCAATATCCTCGTTCGACCATGAAGAAGGGGTCCAAAGGTCAAATCTGACCATACCAAAAGATTCCCAGCCAAAGAATTTAGGATGGTTTACCATCCCAAACCTCTCGGACCAATAATAAGTGAGTCATAGGCACTTTTTAAGTTTGGCTATCCTTGTTTGACCTTGACGGAGGGGTCCAAGGTCAAATCCGACCACACAAAAAAATTCCCAGCCCATGATTTCCTGTAGCTTGTTTACCATCCCAAACCTGTAGGACCAATAATAAGCGAGTTCTAAGCAATTGTAAGTTTGGTTATCCTCAATTGACCTTGAAGGAGGGGTCCCAGGTCAAATCTGACCACACCAAAAGAATCCCAGCCCATGATTTCCTATATGTTGGTTTACCATCCCAAACCTCCAAGACCAATAATACGCGAGTTATAAGCACTTTAAGTTTGGCTATCTTCGTTTGACTTGGAAGGAGGGGTCTAAGGTGAAATCCGACCACACCAAAAGATTCCCAGCCCATGATTTTCTATAGGTTGGTTTTCCATTCCAAACCTCTAGGACCAATAATAAGCAAGTTATAAGCACTTTTAAGTTTGGCTACCCTCATTTGACCTTGAAGGAGGGGTCCAAGGTGAAATCTGACCACACCAAAAAATTCCCAGCTCATGATTTTTTATAGGTTGGTTTTCATTCCAAACCTCTAGGACCAATATTAAGTGAGTTATAAGCACTTTTATGTTTGGCTATCCTCATTTGACCTTGAAGGAGGGTTCCAAGGTCAAATCGGACCATATTAACAGATTCCCAGCCCATGATTTCCTACAGGTTGGATACAATGATTTACTCAACAGTGAGAACCCGAAAGAAGCTATTGCTCAGCTATGCCATGACATAGAGGTCTGCAATTTCACTATGTTATAGCTGACCAAAACGTCTGTGAATAACATATTTAACAAAATACTCTAAATGTAATAGTTTTTAAGTTACAACTGATTTACTCAAGAGTGAGAACCTCAAAGTAACTATTACTCAGCTATGCAATGAGCTACAAGTCTGAATTTTTGCTCTGTTATAGCTGACCTAAAAGTAGGTGAACAACATATTTAAGCAAAATACTGTAAATGCAATAGTTTTCAAGTTACAACTGATTTACTCAATAGTGAGAACCTGAAAATAGCTATTGCTCCGCTATGCCATGAGCTATAGGTCTGTAATTTCACTATGTTATAGCTAACCCAAAAGTAGGTGAACAATATATTTTAACAAAATACTCCAAATGCAATATTTTTTCAATTACAAGTGATTTACTCAACAGTGAGAACTTCAAAGTAGCTATTACTCAGCTATGCAATGAGCCACAGGTCTGGAACTTCACTATGTTATAGCTGACCCCAAAATAGGTGAATAACATATTGAAACAAAATACTCTAAATGCAATAGTTTCCAAGTTATAAGTGATTTACTCAACAGTGATAACCTAAAAGTAGCTATTACTCAGCTATGCCATGAGCTACAGGTCTGAAATTTTACTATGTTATAGCTGACCCAAAAGTAGCTGAATAACATATTTATACTAAATTCTCTAAATGCAATAGTTTTCAAATTACAAGTGATTTACTCAACATTGAGAACTTCAAAGTAGCTATTACTCAGCTATGCAATGAGTCACAGGTCTGGAACTTCAATATGTTATAGCTGACCCCAAAATAGGTGAATAACATATTGCAACAAAATACTCTAAATGCAATAATTTCCAAGTTATAAGCGATTTACTCAACAGTGATAACCTAAAAGTAGCTATTACTCAGCTATGCCATGAGCTACAGGTCTGAAATTTTACTATGTTATAGCTGACCCAAAAGTAGGTGAACAACATATGTAAGCAAAATACTGTAAATGCAATAGTTTTCAAGTTACAACTGATTTACTCAATAGTGATGACCTAAAAGTAGCTATTACTCAGCTATGCCATGAGCTACAGGTCTGAAATTTTACTATGTTATAGCTGACCCAAAAGTAGCTGAATAACATATTTATACTAAATTCTCTAAATGCAATAGTTTTGCAATTACAACTGATTTACTCAATAGTGAGAACTTCAAAGTAGCTATTACTCAGCTATGCCATGACCTACAGATCTGAAATTTCACTATGTTATAGCTGGCCCAAAAGTAGCTGAATAACATATTTATACGAAATTCTCTAAATGCAATAGTTTTGCAATTACAACTGATTTACTCAATAGTGACAACCTCAAAGTAGTTATTACTCAGCTATGCAATGAGCTACAGGTCTGAAATTTTACTATGTTATAGCTGACCCAAAAGTAGGTGAACAACATATTTAAGCAAAATACTGTAAATGCAATAGTTTTCAAGTTACAACTGATTTACTCAATAGTGATGACCTAAAAGTAGCTATTACTCAGCTATGCCATGAGCTACAGGTCTGAAATTTTACTATGTTATAGCTGACCCAAAAGTAGCTGAATAACATATTGAAACGAAATACTGTAAATGCAATAGTTTCCAAGTTATAAGCGATTTACTCAACAGTGATAACCTAAAAGTAGCTATTACTCAGCTATGCCATGAGCTACAGGTCTGAAATTTTACTATGTTATAGCTGACCCAAAAGTAGCTGAATAACATATTTATACGAAATTCTCTAAATGCAATAGGTTTTAAGTTACAAGTGATTTACTCAATAGTGAGAACTTCAAAGTAGCTATTACTCAGCTATGCAATCAGCCACAGATCTGAAACTTCACTATGTTATAGCTGATCCCAAAATAGGTGAATAACATCTTGAAACAAAATACTGTAAATGCAATAGTTTCCAAGTTATAAGCGATTTACTCAACAGTGATAACCTAAAAGTAGCTATTACTCAGCTATGACATGAGCAACAGTGCTGAAATTTTACTATGTTATAGCTGACCCAAAAGTAGCTGAATAACATATTTATACGAAATTCTCTAAATGCAATAGTTTTTAAGTTACAAGTGATTCTACTCATGATGGAAGTTACTGAAAAGCCCAAAAGTAGCTATTACTCACTTAGCTATTGAGACAGGCACCCAACTTACTCACCATATTGTAGCTATGAAAAAAGTAGCTGAATAACATATTTTAACAAAATGCTCTAAATGCAACACTTTTCAAGTTATAAATGATTTTGTGCATGATTTCCTGAATTTTAATGCATTAAAAATTATTAAAAAAATTTATTAAAAAAAAAGTAAGACAGATCCAGGTCTCATACTCACACAAGAGAATCTACCTGTGGCCTAGTACATATATGCAAGATATGAGAGAAATCCCTGCAATAGTCACTGAGAAAATTGTGATTAAGTGTTGAAATTTTCACACTTTTGGTGGGGGTACCCCCCTTGTAATGTCTCTAGCAAACAGACGAACGGACAGATTTGCATGCCTTGAACAATTTTTCATCCTCGATAGATAAGGTATCTTTTAAAAAAACAGCACGTCTCTAGGCCTTGTAGTTTTGGAGGAGAAGTTGTTCACGCGGACGCGGACGCGTACGCCCACGCCGCAGAGTGACGACATAATGTCAGCTGACTGACAAGTCAGCTGACATAAAAATACTATAATTTGTGCTTCTCCTTTTACTTCACATTGCACACCATGTATCTTGTTGGTTGTTAATTCATTACAATATTGAATAATAACTAGCAAATTTAAGATTCTCAAGGATGAGACTACTCAAGTAAATTCTCAAACTTAAGTTTGAGTTCATTTTTTGTGAGATTTTTATGAATATTGGCCCTGGCTGATTCCTGTGTAAAGGTGTGACTAAGGTCATATCAGGATGGTTCCTCCATGCTTCCTAAATGGTTGTCATGAGCTGGGTTCAAACCCAAATGACAAAGGTGAGACCTAAGTAATTAACAAGAAATCAGTGACCGAATGAATTGGTCACATCTCTTGTGTTGGTACAGATCTTGATGACAACTTACATCTTTTAGCCTGTCCATGTCTTGGAGGTAGAATGCAATGTAGAACAGCGACAGGAATGAATTCACAAACTGAAACTGAAAGAAAACAGAAAAAAATCATACATCAGCCAAATTAAAATAAAATGTGTCACAGCAGAAACTGTGATCCAGGACAATTTATGAATGCCAAGGACAATTTACTGATGATCCTTGGATAAACATGAACTGTAGTTTGTTCTGGGACAATCGGATATTCTATCAGGGGAAACTTATTTCAAAGTGTGTCCTAAGACAAACTGTAATTCTATTGGAAGATATAAAATTGACATATGTCATAATAACAAAATATTAAGAAAACGTAATTTATTTCAGTGACTTGTAAGCTAGAATAGTTGCAAAAAATAGAAGTTCAATAAAGTTTAAATAAGAACATTAGGTATACAATCACAAGAATCACCAAATGAAAACATAATGTTGACACACAATTATCAAACATAAACATTAGAGAAACACTGAATCAGTATAAACTGTAATCTGTGCATTAGTATAGACTAAGAATAATTATATTTCAGGTGTATAACAGAAAAAAAAACTCGGTTATGACTTAAAGTGAGTAGATCATCAATTGGGTTTAGTATGTATCTTACAACTTACCAATATCAGTTTGATGATAAGGTTATTTTCATAGGTTTCCTCTAACCTGTAATTCTCTATATAAACATAAATGCAAAAGCATCAAAAAGGTTTTTGTGTACATACAGTGAAAAGGAAGCAGAGATAATATAGCAATATAACAATTGGAAAATTTGATAGTAAATTAAATTTTTATAAGTTAATACCTTACCTAGTGGACAGATGCATTTGTCTGGCGCCCTGCCGGTCACGCCCAAATGTTAGAAAAAAACGTCCTGAGCTGGGCTCTGGCCGGGACCGGTAGTGTCCCCTTCACTCGCCTGGTGGCTGTGTAGCCTGCCTGCCGGTGTACTCGCCTGGTGGCTGTGTTGCCTACTTTAGTAAGTCCCCTTGGTTACTAGTAGCGGGGAAGGTAGGGTGGGAATCCCCCTGTCCACTAGGTAAGGTATTAACTTATAAAAATTTAATTTACTATTAAATTTTCCATTTTATTGTGTTAATACACCTTACCTAGTGGACAGATGCAGAATAACTACCCAGTAGAAGGAGGGTAGCCAAAGGGGAATTCCTGAGAACTCTATACAAGATAAGGTGGAACCGGTAATGGATAAGACCAGGGTACCTGAAAACACCTTGCCCCCCACCCCCCCACCCCCACCCACCCTTTTTTGCACATAAGTCTGTGTAAACAGTGAGACAGAGAGGGAACGAGTTCATCTAAAAAAAAAAATAGCATCAGAGATGCCCGTACCCCACAGCCTTGGGAAATATTTTCAACACCATGAGATATGGAAGTACTGTACCAGTACAAACTTCAGGATACTTTCAGAGCACTGTCAGTTATATAAAGGTCCAAACAATGTTTAAATGGAGAAATAATGTTTAAAAGAAAGATAATGCGTATAAAGATGAAGTATTAAAACAAGATAATTCAATGACAAGATGACAGCATTAATCAGTAAACTAAAATTCAACACTCTTTATATACATCTGCATTTCCGAATTATGGTTTAGATGGTTTGAATATTACCATGCATACAGAAGTGGTAATACATTTAATGAATGCTTATGTGTGGTGTGGGAGTAAAATCTGCGGCTCACTTGATGAAATTCTATCTCTTACAATGGGAAGTTATGAAAGTAAAATTCTTAATAAATTCTAATATGACTTTTGCTTAATCTGCATCAAAAGACAGACCCAAAGGTGCAACAAGATTTTAAAGGTCAAGGTCACTATGGCAAGGTAAAAGGTAAAATTAAGGTCACACCATGATAATACATACCTATAGCCAATAACCAATGTCCCTACCAAGTATCAACTTCCTACACCTTACGGTTTCCAAGATACAGCCCTGACAATTTTATAGGTCAAGGTCACTATGGCAAGGTCAAAGGTCAAATCAAGGTCACACCATGATGCTGCACACCTACACCCCCTAGCCAATGTCTCTACCAAATATCAACTTCCTGCACCTAACAGTTTCCGAGATAAAGCCCGGACAATATTTTATAGGTCAAGGTCACTACAGCAAGGTTAAAGGTCAAATCAAGGTCAGACCATGACGTTGCACACCTACACCCCCTAACCAATATCCCTACCAAGTATCAACTTCCTACACCTTACGGTTTCCGAGATATAGTCTGGACAAGATTTTATAGGTCAAGGCCACTACGGCAAGGTCACAGGTCAAATCAAGGTCACACCATGACATTGCACACCTACACCCCCTAACCAATATCCGTACCCAATATCAACTTCCCAAGCCTTACAGTTTCCGAGATATAGCCCGGACAACATTTTATAGGTCAAGGTCACTACGGCAAGGTCAAAGGTCAAATCACGGTCAGACCATGACGTTGCACAGCTACACCCCCTAACCAATATCCCTACCAAGTATCAACTTCCTACACCTTACGGTTTCCGAGATATAGCCCGGACAAGATTTTATAGGTCAAGGTCACTACGGCAAGGTCAAAGGTCAAATCAAGGTCAGACTATGACGTTGCACAACTACACCCCCTAACCAATGTCCCTACCAAGTATCAACTTCCTACACCTTACAGTTTCCGAGATACGGCCCGGACAAGATTTTCAAAGTCAAGGTCACTATGGCAAGGTCAAAGGTCAAATCAAGGTCAGACCATGACGTTGCACAGCTACACCCCCTAACCAATGTCCCTACCAAGTATCAACTTCCTACACCTTACGGTTTCTGAGATATAGCCTGGACAAGATTTTATAGGTCAAGGCCACTACGGCAAGGTCACAGGTCAAATCAAGGTCACACCATGACGTTGCACACCTACACCCCCTAACTAATATCCGTACCAGGTATTAACTTCCTACACCTTACGGTTTCTGAGATATAGCCCGGACAACATTTTATAGGTCAAGGTCACTACGGCAAGGTCAAAGGTCAAATCAATGTCACACCTGACGTTGCACACCTACACCCCCTAACCAATGTCCCTACCAAATATCAACTTCCCAAGCCTTACAGTTTCCGAGATATAGCCCGGACAACATTTTATAGGTCAAGGTCACTACGGCAAGGTCAAAGGTCAAATCAAGGTCAGACCATGACGTTGCACACCTACACCCCCTAACCAATATCCCTACCAAGTATCAACTTCTTACACCTTACGGTTTCCGAGATATAGCCCGGATAAGATTTTATAGGTCAAGGTCACTATGGCAAGGTCTAAGGTCAAATCAAGGTCAGACCATGACGTTGCACAGCTACACCCCCTAACCAATGTCCCTACCAAGTATCAACTTCCTACACCTTACGGTTTCTGAGATACAGCCCGGACAAACTATTTCCCGCCGCCCGCCCACCCGCCCGCCCGCCCGACCATCCGGACACAATGGGTGAAAACAATACCCTAACAGCCATTAAGGGCTGTGGGGTAAAAACAGAGGTAAAAGGGAACTAACAAACCTAGACGACCCCTGGAACCACTTAGGATCATAGCAATCCAGGGGCAAAGAAACTAGCCGCGGAAGCCGCAAAAGCTCTGACATCATGAGCCCTGACCTGATGTAAATTCTGAGCCTCCTCATCGGACAGCTGGTAACACAGGATGACAGTCTGTTTGATCCAAGAAGAGATGGTGGCAGGAACAATATCCTTCTGAAAACTCTTCCTGAAAGACACAAAAACCAACTCTTACGAAGATCCTTTGTTCTGTCTAAATAATAACGCAAGGCTCTTACTGGGCACAAGGATTTATCCTCAGGAAGAGACTTGTCCAAAGAAGGAGCCAAGGCCGGTATGACCACCGGAGCTACAGAAGCTGGGCCATCCCTAGCCAGCTGGTTCTTGGAGAGAAAACTAGGAGAAGGGTGGAGAGACACCTGCCGCCAGTTTTCCTGATGTCTGATATTTCTGTAAAGCCAGGCATGAATCTCGCTACGTCTCTTGCCTGAACCCAACACCAAAAGAAAGACTGTCTTAAAGGTAAGATGTTTAAGAGAAGCCTTTCGCATGGGCTCAAAAGGAGCTTTAGTCAACTGATGGAGGACTAAGGAGAGGTTCCAAGATGGAACACGCCTGCCTTTAGGTGTCCAAAAGACGGGACCGGTTAAGTTTTCATCTTTACTGATGTTTACCTTCTGATTGCCGACCATGTCAGCAATGGCAGTCCTATAGCCTTCAATGGTGCTAGGCTGAAGTTTCCTCTCTTTAAACAGATGTAAAAGAAAATCTGCAATCTGATTCACAGAGGGCTACCCGAAGTCCACCTGATGTGAGTCACACCATTTAACAAAAATGGCCCACTTTTGATTTGTACACTGCTCTGGTTGACATCCTCTGAGGAGCTTCAATTCTTGCTGCCACCTCATCAGAGAATCTTTGCTCCTGGATAGCTGAGGCTCTAGGAGCCAAGCATGGAGATTCAGGTTGTTGAGATTCCTGTGCACCAGACCGTTGAACGGTTGCGTCACCAGATCTCTTTGAAGGGGAAGACTGAGGAATCTGCACGGAGAGATTGACCAGGTCCCAAAACCAAGGCATGTTCAGCCAGCCTGGGGCAATCAGAATCATCCTGCGACAGCCCTGATCCATAACCTTTGAGAGCACCTGGTTGAGCAGAGAGACTGGACGAAAGGCGTACGCATCCAGATTCTCCCATGGAAGACTTAAGGCAACCACTGCCCAAGCTGTCGGATCCGGAACCAGAGACACAAACTTTGGAAGTTTGTGATTGAACCGGGTCGCAAATAGGTCTACTTGTGACTGGACCCATCTCGAACACAACAGATTGAACACCTCCTGAGAAAGGGACCACTCTGTCTGGGTCACTTGATTGTGTCTGGATAGCTTGTCTGCTATCACGTTCAAGTGCCCCGGAATGTGTCTTGCCCTTAGGACTATTCGCCTGGGATGGCACCAGGACAGAAGTCTCCAAAGAAGGGCACAAAGAGAGCCTGATCTCATACCGCCCTCCTTGTTGATGTAAGAAACCACAGTTGTCTTGTCGGTTGCTATCAGGACAATCTGGTCCCTGCAAAGAGGCTCGAAGCTTTTTAGGGCCAGAAAAACTGCTTCGAGTTCTAGGAAATTTATATGCAGGAGACTTTCTGGCTCTGACCAAACACCTCTTGCTGTGGAATCTCCTAAGTGAGCACCCCAGCCTTCGTTTGAGGCGTCTGTAAAAATTTGTAGAGCATGCTGAAGGGGGTGCAAAGGCTGGCCCCGAAGCACATTGCTCTCGAGCAACCACCAGTCTAGGTGAGGATGGAGAGACTGGGGAAGAGGAATGACCTTTTCCAGACTGTCCGGGGCATGCCGGTGTCTCTTCAAGTGCCACTGGATCGGCCTCATGTGAAGGCGGCCCAACCACACTTGTTTCTCTGTCGCCGTGAGAAGACCTATCAGAGACATGAACTGTCGGACTGAGCAAGAGTCCCGGTTCTTGAGGTACTGTAACTTTTCCTTCAGGGCAGACCACTGGTCCTGGGTCGGTAGAACCCGACCGGCCTTCAGGTCGAACCGGTAACCGATGAAATTGAAAACTTGTTGAGGAGTCAACTCCGACTTCTTCATGTTTACCACCCAACCCAATTCTTGGCAAAGGTCCAAGAGGGTCCGGGTATGTTGTAGGCAAGTTTCCGGGCACTGGGCTCTCAGCAACCAGTCGTCTAGGTACTGGTGGATTCGGATACCTCGTGCCTGAGCCATCAACTTTACCTCCTTGACCACTTTGGTGAATTCTAACGGGCCGTTGCCAAACCAAAGGGAAGAGCTCTGAACTGATAAGTGACCTTGTTTAGGTGAAACCTCAGGTATTTCCTGGATCTCTGAGCTATGAGAATGTGAAAATAAGTGTCGCTGAAGTCCAGCGAAGTGACCCATTCCCCTTGTTGAAGAGATAGCCATATAGTCTCTGGAGTTTCCATTTTGAAAGTTTTGTCTTTAGGAAAAGACTGAGCGTTCTTAAATCCAAAATGGGATGCCATCTTTTGTTGGGTTTGGGAACAAGAAAAAGACGGTTGTAGAAGGAATGACCAGGGATGACCTGACAACCACCTTTTCCACGGCTTTTTTCTGAATGAGGGAGGACAGAGCTTCTAAAAGGGCCTTGCTCTTGACGGGACTTGCATATTTCCTCACAATCAAAGGAAAGCGGCTGAGATGTGGCCTTTCCCTGAAAGGGAGACTGTACCCGTCTCTCAACACCGAAACCACTCTGGGATTTGAACCCAACTTTTGGCAAAATTGCCAGAAGCTCTGAAGCCTTCCCCCAACACTGATCTCTGTGACAACATGTGGGACATTTTGAACAGATGGGGCAAAAGACAATGGATTTACACAAGGGACACCTTTGACAACTTTTATTTTGCTCACAGATTGAACAGGACCTACGCTCTTCTTTTGAAGCTGCCCGTGTAAAATTGCAGAAGGAACATGAGTTACAACATTTTGACAATAAGCAACCTTCTGATGACTCAAGTCTTTTGAACTGAGAAACACTTTGTACTTGACTACTTTCTGATCCAAATTTTGGTCCAACCGGTTTAACTGACTTACAAAATGGGTTGGAACTACACAGTAATTGTCATTTAAAAGATTTGTTGCCGCATGCCTTGGAAAAACGAGGATTGCCACCTCTACCACGGCGGAGAGAACTGTCTCCATGGTTGTTGTCCCTGATCTCCTTGAGCAGCGCCCTGGCGTGAGTCTTGTCGTTCATAAGGGCGATATCTGGCACTACCCCTCCAACTGGAGTGCTGCGAGGCGCCCGGACCAGGCCCTGGAGTGACTCCAGCAGACTCATTTTTTGATATATCCTGTTCTGCCGTTGCCAAAACAAAGTCGGGGAATAAACCATGCCCAAACAGAGGAGCATTCCTAAGATTGTTCACGGTGTCTGGTTTGATGCCAGGCTTCACATGTTCGAGATAGGGGTCCCTACGCAATAGGATGATGTTAGACAGGTTCACAAACAAACTATCAGCCAGATGCTGCAGGGCTGTCCCCATTGCAACTGAGACACTTTGATGACAGGTGACATAGTCCTTCACATCCTTTAGAGCAATGGTGAAGTCCTTAGGAGCCTTGCCTTTGTTCACCTTTGACTGAAGGAAGTTCACACCTGAGGCAATCCTGTCATGCAATTCAGAGGAGCAACTATTAAAGGCTACAGCACTATTGACCACATAACTCTCCTCGCGAGCACACCTCTCCCAACGGTGTAAATAGTCTTGGGATATGGGACTGGATGGTGGACCTGAAGGAGAATACGCGGAAGCCTTGTTCAGACGAGGAAACTGCGAATTCACCTTTGCCTCCTGATCACTCCAACTAAACAAACTCTTACCAGGTCAGTGAGGGCCATCGGGACGTAACGTGTGCATTTGGTACCACCTACTCTGGCTTCGTGGGATTTTCACAAACTGGTCTTTCTTTAGGCCTGCGGAGTCTTGGGCCCTGGAAGGGTAATCAGCGGCAAGTGTGGTATTTAATCTCTCTAGTTTCTGGCAAAGCCAGTCATCGGGTGGTATAGCTACAGAGCTTCTTGCTGGATTTCTTAGGATTTTTGCCCTTCCAGGGATTATTAGACTTGTCGGGTTCTGATAAGTCACTTTCGTACACTGGTATGTGTCACCAGCCCATAAATGATCTCACAGATCTAACAGTTTCACGGTATATCATGTCATCTGTCTGATCCTGACGGTCAATAACTTCAGAAGAGGCTTCGCCTTCTTCAGTAGCAGATTCTTCCTCTTCACCAGACAGTTCCTCATACAATTCCTGCGGAGGTAAATCTCTGTAACTGGAATCAGACACTATAAAGGAAGCACCAGAAGCTGCTGCTGATGGATAGGGAGCTGGCTCAATGCGACCAGTAGCTGGCATATCCTGACTGGTACGTTTCTGACCCATGGACACTGATGGAGTTGGACCGGTGGAATGTTGTTTTGGGTCGGTAGGATCAAATCTGGTAGAAAAAGACTCCTCAGCAGGTTGAACCGGTTGAAAGATAGGCTCCTGTGGGCCATCTCCCGGACCAGGAATGAGGACAGGAGAACCGGTAAGTGAAACTTGTGGACCTGAGTCTGGAATAGCCTTGTCAGACATGGAGGATCTGTGGACTCTGGGCTGTGGTTTAGATTCAACTCCCATGTCAGAAACCCTATCTGCCGGAAGCACTACCGGACCGGTATGTCAGGCAGAAGGGTTGATAAAAGGCTGAGCGGAAACCATTGAATGAGAAGGGAGAGTAGAAACTGCAGTCTTTGGTGTTGTGAAGACGTTGCCCCTTGAAAGCAAGGCTTCAAAGCGAGCAAATTGCTCCGCCCACTTATCATTCATGGCCTCAAATTGTTGAGAAGTGACAAAAGATTGAGGCTGAGAGGAAGCAGCGGAAGCGGAAACAGAAGGCTGCGCGGAAACCTATGCAGAAGTATCCAAAGATTGTTCCTCCTCGTCTAAACTACCAAGAACAGTCACTTCCTTGGGGGAGACAAGTAACCCTGCTTTGTGCTGCTTTCTAATTTTATAGGAAGGGGTGGCCAATTTCTCTCTCTGAACATCCGAAAACCCGTCACAGATTACACAGGGGTTACCTAAAACACATGGATCTTGCCCCACTTTCTTGTCGCGGCACCTGGCACATTTCTCATGAATGTCAAAGGCCGCCATAATATGGCCACACGACCCCTTCCTCTGACCTTTAAGTCTCCGGAGATGCCATGACACTTTATCAACACCCTAACACAATAAAACTTGTAAAACACTACGTATGAATATCCACACAATTATAAAAGTTTATCTCTTAAAATCCAAGCGTTGAACTCAACACGCGCCAAACAAAAAGAGGAAGAGTGCATGCACGAGCATGCGCAGTACACCGGCAGGCAGGCTACACAGCCACCTGGCGAGTGAAGGGGACACTACCGGTCCCGGCTAGAGCCCAGCTCAGGACGTTTTTTTCTAACGTTTGGCGTGACCGGCAGGACGCCGGACAAATGCATCTGTCCACTAAGTAAGGTGTATTAACGCAATAAAAATGAAGGTTACAAGTGATCTCAAGGCAGAAAAAACAGAGGATTATAAAGTTATATATAATTCAACAGCTATAGTAAGAAATCTAAAATTCACCAGGAATCTAAAATTCGCCACCTCTAAAACCTTAGTTAATTTTATGAAGAAAATGATATTTTGTCTTAAAGTTGGTATTTTTCAGTTCAAGAATCTTTAATTTACTGTACATTCAACAAATCTCACCTCAATTAATTTATTTTATTAGTATTTCAACATGTGGTGAATTTCAGATAAGTGGCGAATTTTAGATTTCTTACTCTGTCTAGAATCTGGTAATATTCCATATCTAGATAATGGTAACAAGGTAATATGTGGATCACACTCAATATGTGCTAAGTTATCACAACATCAATCTTTGTCACTAACCAATTTCTTACTACCTCATCAAACTTGACACTGCAAAAATGAACTAGAATAAATAATTCATTACGGTGACAGAAGAGTTATCATGGGGACTTGTATTCATCAACAGTTACTGTAATATGTTTTGTTTGGTTAGTGGTATTTTAGCTGCTCATATAATTATGAAAGTTGTCTGTGGTTATCCACAAGAGCTTAGACAGTACAAAATTTGCAATATTGGTATCTAAACAGTGTACAACTAGAAATTCCACTCAAGATATTAATATCAAGACTGTATTTTTTATGTCGCTATATAAAGTTATAAGAATATGTTTATGTGACCTAGTAAAACATATTATCTACTATTTTGGTCCAATAGCTTATTGTGTTGAGGAAAAAATTTGATAAAGTGAAGTAAAGTAGTTCAAGAATAAACTTGTACCTAACGCCCCACTCACATCAAATACAAAAGGTAGTCATTTGTTTATTGATGAAGGTAGATCATGGAACAAAGGATAACTGTGTCCATTATTGAGACTACCTGTTTGTACTTCTTTAATATAATTACAGACTATACAGGTGCTCTATGATAACCAAACGAAAAAAAAACACAACAAAGGTAGGTTACATAACAACAGCAAGGTTAATAAAATAAATTCAATTATACATTATAATTATATGTATATATTATATACAAATACTAACAGCTTAAAATCAATAGCTCTAAATATGATACACATAAAGCAAAACCATTAATGTTTCAAATCAGGTTTTAATACAGTGAGAAAATATGGAATTAAACAGAAAGTTCGGCTCTACAACTTTATGAAGAAATGGTGCATAAAAAATTGTTTTCATTAGTGAATTAGGACAGCCTTACAGCGGATTAACTAGAGGAATGCTTTTGCTAACAAAAGCGAAGCATCCCTGAAAGTTTAAAATGCTTTGTGGTTTTAATAAGCATGCTGTAAAGCTAAGAATGCACAAAGCTGTGCCGTATGCTTTCCCAATACCTCTTAATACATTCTGAAACTATAAAAGCAACAATAAAGGAGATATAAGGCAAAAACTCCAAAGGAGCTATTTATGACCCCAGTTTGGCCCATACGGGGGGTTCGGGGGGTAAAACTGACCGACTATTTAGACTCTCCACATATGGTTTCCTATTACCTCCCAGTACATTTTATGGCTCTAAATGCAATACTTAAGAAGATAATAGGGGGGTTGACCTAAATTTAAGGCTTTCAGATTGGAAGGTGTCAGAAAATCACTCATAAATGAGACATTTTTCAAGGGATTGCTCCCAAAATCTAATCAGCTCGCGTTTTCGATAGTATGAACAGGTGTGTCAAATTATAAGGCTGAGTAGCAAGTAGTTTTTCCTGAACTGTGATGACGGGGGGGTGTACTTCAAAAAAAATTGTTTTTGATCATGTGACCTTCATAAAGGTCAAATTTAAGCTTGCAGAAAAATTTTTCCATGCCTAAGGTATATAACTGCCAAATATGGTTTGAAACCTAATAATAAGGGAGATATTCAAGGGAGACCATAATGCGGCGGCGGCGAGGAAACTGAGGCGAAAACAAATAAGCGCCCTTTCAGGGACGCTTAATTATTGCAGATAGCTGTCCTTTATTTGCCAACTAAGTAAAAAGTTAGGACTTTATTACTTATTTCTATTATACAGACTGGTGTAAACTCCCCCTCTCTGCCCAAATGAAAAAAAAAATCCCCCCTTGGAATGAAGATTTCTTAGGATTTTCTTCCCCCAATGGCTGTCCTGTCCGCTGTGCATTAATCTGAACAAATATGTCAATTCCTTGGAGTTGCTTATTTTTTCCTTTTTTCCCAAGTTAATCATAACCCTTAAATAGTTAAAAAAATAACATTTAAAAATATTACTCATAAAGTTATATAAAGTTATTTATTTGGTGAACATCTTAGCAATCGTGGGTAAAAGCTGTTTCATATGTTTTTTTTTGTGACAAAATAGAATCAACTGATTTTTTATAAGGTCCAAATCCACTCATTATTATATGAAGCATATTAATTTTTAGAAATATATATACATTTCATTTTTTTTCTAAATACACGACAGGGGACATTTTGAGACACAACATTTTCATTGTCAGTTGGGCAGGATTTTATCAGACTAACATTATAGCACAGTTTAAAAAGTAAACAATCAGATATTTACAACTTACATGGAAATATGTCATCCCCATTACTTGTTTTGACCCCTTTTTTGACCTCATTGTATATAGTTGGCACAGATAATGGATGGCTATGAATTTGGTAATTTTAGTTACTTAACTGTAGCTTTTATAAGCAACCAGCTTACCGACTGGGACTAAATGTTTTCTTGGAAGGCTTCTCAACTCAAGAAAAAAGAGAGCGTATAATGACTGAGCCACCTAATAGGTGGCAGCATGACCAGCTCCAAGGTGACCTTGACACTGACATATGGCAAAACTTAGTTCGGTCATAATACACCTTTTTTCTTGAGTCGGCCGAGCGCAAGCGGCCGCCCGAGAAAGCAATTAATCCTAGATGGTAAGCTATCGTAGCGCAATAAATTGTACACTTTTGTGTTTGATGAGCATTTCTAGTCTTTAAAACATTGTTTATTTTACCTTTATCATTCAGCCAGTATGCGATCTTCTTGTAAATGTCATCCAGAATACCAATAGAAACAGCCAGCATTATTTTGGGAATGAAAGACAGGAAAGCAAAATGCTCCCCTTTGTGAACTTTAGCATTGATCCAATCCTGGGAATTGTAACAAAATAAAGTATATACAATGTCATTAGGTATATCAAGAAATCTTTGATTTTTCAGATTCCAAAATGTTGAAAAACTATTCTGGTTAAATGTTATCTAAAAACTCAAAGTTAAGAGGTCAAAGATAATTTAGAGTCACTTACCTTTCTGTTAAATATGATACTATAGAAAAAAATAGCATCAGAGATGCCCGTACCCCACTGCCTAGGGAAATATTTTCAACACCATGAGATATAGAAGTACTGTACCAGTACAAACTTCAGGATACTTTCAGAGCACTGTCAGTTATATAAAGGTCCAAACAATGTTTAAATGGAGAAATAATGTTTGAAAGAAAGATAATGCGTATAAAGATGAAGTATTAAAACAAGATAATTCAATAACAAGATGACAGCATTAATCAGTAAACTAAAACTCAACACTCTTTATCTACATCTGCATGGCCGAATTATGGTTTAGATGGTTTGAATATTACCATGCATACAGAAGTGGTAATACATTTAATGAATACTTATTGTGGTGTTGGAGTAAAATCTGTGGCTCACTTGATGAAATTCTATCTCTTACAATGGGAAGTTATGAAAGTAAAATTCTTAATAAATTCTAATATGACTTTTGCTTAATCTGCATCAAAAGACAGACCCGAAGGTCCATGAAGATTTTAAAGGTCAAGGTCACTACGACAAGGTAAAAGGTCAAATTAAGGTCACACCATGATAATACACACCTATAGCCCCTAACCAATGTCCCTACCAAGTATCAACTTCCTACACCTTACAGTTTCCGAGATATAGCCCGGACAAGATTTTCAAACTCAAGGTCACTACGGCAAGGTCAAAGGTCAAATCAAGGTCAGACCATGACGTTGCACACCTACACCCCCTAACCAATGTCCCTACCAAGTATCAACTTCCTACACCTTACAGTTTCTGAGATACAGCCCGGACAAACTATTTCCCACCACCCGCCCACCCGCCCGCCTGCCCGCCCACCCGCCCGCCCACCCATCCGGACACCATGGGTGAAAACAATACCCCGACAGCCCTTAAGGGCTGTGGGGTAAAAAACCTAATATGTAAATGGCAAGAGCCATATAATTGATGTATATATTACAGTAAATATGTGAAATCAGTAAATACATGTATTTATTGTATTTATTTGATCAGTAAATATGCGTATTCCCTAAAATTTTCAATAAATACGCGTATTTACTGATTTATGACCTGTGTTATTTCACAAGTTTACTGGTTTGACTTTCAGTAAATATGTGAAATGAAACTTTGATGTTTACTGGTTGTAACTATATAATATTAAATGGTAAACCGAACTGTACATTATATTGGAACATTTTACTCTGTATAATATTAAATGGTAAACCAAACTGCGAATTATATTTTGGAACATTTTACTCTATTATGATGACTATTAGAACATACTAAGCATACTTCATTTTAGAGTACATTATGTGCAAATATGTTTTAAAAATAGCACTGGGCTTTTAAATATTTATTTTTAAAAACTTTATATATGTACTTTCTGTAGATATTTCATTTAAGCTTATATTATTATCAATGCCATAGCTACTAATGACCTATGTCATCCCTACAAATGATTGAACATTATTTAACTTTTCACTATTTTTATGTGACTGATACATAAAAAGCGTTTTTATTGAACATAAATAAAAGTTTAAGAAATTAATTTAAATTTCTAAACTTTAACATAATATTATTTTAACTGTACTTTCATTCAGCAGAAATTTTACCTTATCATTTAAGACAACATGATTTACACCCAAACAGGTCTGCATGTATTCTCAAAGAATTTATCGTTAAACAGAGATTATTAGTAAGTGGTTTCTTTATTTTATTTCACTCAAGGCTTAATATTTTGTCATTTTCTGGTAGATTTATGACTTTAATGTAGGTACTGGCTACTTGATCAAAGAAATGTTGTTAGAAACAATGAAAAGGCCAGCTGGCCCCTAATTGGATTTCATCATAGTCTTTAAGAGGGACTTAATCTCTTTTAAAGCATCTATGGTTATGGTGTAACTTCCTCTATTGAAAGGACATCAAAGGGAAGTTTTATTTAACCCCAATTATAGATCTAAATTTTATTGGTGACCTTTGGAAAAGAAAAACATTGTAAAAATATTTTGTTAAAAGTACAGTGAAATTCGGTTCTTGAACAAGAAATATATCTTAACCTTATTACCTTGCTTCTTGTTCCTTATACATAAAGCATCATAATTTGATAATTATTTTGATATTTAAATTTAGAAACTTGTCTATTTACATGTATACTACAATTTATTTTAAATGAAAAAAAATATTAAAAGTTTTTACCACGTATCACATGCAACTGGTTTTGAAATTATAAAGTGATGTTAAATATATAATAGTTATCCCAGTGTTGGATTGTAAACAAGTATCAAACTTTGACAATGACAAAGCCATTTAAAGTTTGAAATAACTGTTAATATGAAGACAAACAGTAATGATGTTTTGAACTGAGTACAAGGATTTATACAAGATTTCATCATTGCACAGATGATACGTAATACCATAGCAGATAGTTGGGTTTGTATCTTCTTGTACATAACACCTCTAAATAGACCAAAAAGGCAATATACAATAAGTTTTCTCCTGTTTAATCTGTCTATGGAGTTCAACAGAGATCCTGAGTACTGGCCCATAGTGCCTTATGTTAAACATCCACGTTCTACTTTGATAAAAGTAAAGTAAAATTCAGTATATTAACACTGGCCACTCAGCTGGATGGCTCCAAGAAATATTACATGTTGGGAAGTGGTAACGGTCTTTTGCTTTAAAATTCTACTATACTTATGCAAGTACTTACTATATTCTCGAACTTGTCCATGTTATGGTTTCCTTGGAAGCAATTGGTGCACATCCATTTTGTAAACATAGTAGACCGTGTCTTCTATTAAACCCATCAAATCTATTGAATTCTGGGTTAGCACTAAAACTTATGCAGAGCTGGGCATTGACATTTGCCCGCTTGCCCATAGTAAGTAAATTTCCAGTCAGGGCAAGTGGATTTTTTGCTTCACTTGCCCACATTGCAAGTAACTATAATTGGGTAAAATATTACTTTTTTTTCAGTCTGATTTTCAAGTATTTTCAAATACTATTTATTTGGTTCCCTGCAAGGCCACTGAGGAAGAACCACTGTAGACCTGGTAATGTGACATTGTACATGACCAGCAATATGTCATGCACAAACCCTATGAAAATATAATTATTATTCTCACGACATGCTTTATACCTTGCAAGTAGATTTTAGGTCAGGGAGAGTGAAATCTTAATGTCAATTGTCCTACTGGCAAGTGCTGAAAAAAAGTTATTGTGAGATATTGCGTATCCAGTGCTCCAGAAGTAACACTGCACTACACCTTCAATCACCCCATTAATGCTTTAATGTTTGAAGTAATTCTCTAAACTTTGAGTTCACAATAATGTCAACAAACTGCTATTCTGCCAACTTTTTAAGATGATTTTGGACTTACCTGTAAAGCAAAAATTCCCCACATGACACTGAAGACCACACTGAGACACAACAGGATGACCGGACCACTCACAAAATAACGAAATAAGTTCCTCTTCCACGCAGGGTAGTAAGGCTCCAATCTACCAGTCACTTTACTTTTCACAATGTGACCCTGCAGAACATTACCCACTGTCAATCTTGGAATGTCTAAATATTTACAATGACTTCAATTAGATTACAGGCTCAGTGAAAACACATTGGAGATTCTTGACTGCTCCATCATAAAAGCTGATGTTTTATTATCCACCACAAGCCATATGTGCATCTTAATATAGGATGTACGAGCTGGGATGTATTTTTTTGTAGCATTAGAAATTTGTCAACAAAAGCCAATGTTTCGTTAATATTTTGGAAATGATGTACCCTACAGATATGTTATATACATCATCGGAAAGGTCTTTGAACAGAGCTTCTGCTGATTTTTGTTGCATTAAATTTGATACAGAAAATGGGAGAAATTGCAAGTTAGAAAGGAAAGTTTTTATTCATTGGCTTCCTGTATATACATGACAATCCTTTCTGGATTATTTCTTTAAATATGGACTTACTTCCCGAATGACATATACAGAAAAAAATGTAGCACTGATGAAGATAACAATATTATAGGAGTGCACAGCATGAGTGTATTATATTGTTAATCTTCCTGAGTGATATATTTTAACGGACAAATAGTTCTTGTAGCTAACAACCTATACTGGAAATGCACTACAGTTACTACTCTTTTTTTAAAGGAGCAATAAAATTAGGTTTAGTATTCTTCAACAGATCTGACACTGGTACGTATGATTATTTTACTATTTCCAGTCTATAATAACAGCCTTTCACTCTTTTTAGGCAGCAACACCTTACATTCATTTTCACAATTCTAAGCCATTATTTCCCATTTTATTTCTGACAGATTTCACCTGGCCTGTTTTCAATCTCATAACCCCCCCCCCCCCCCCCCCCCCCCCTCCTTAAGTTTGGCAGATATTTGGTCAGAATGCCCATGGGCATTTCAGAAACAGTGGATATGGTAAATCACAGCAGGGTCAGGTCGGTAGCATATTTTACATTTTGGTATCCCACTAGTGCAGAACCAAGCTGACTCCTAGATAAGGAAAAAAAATTGCAATGTAGCATATCCCGAACTGAATATACTCGCTTACAGGAAGTGAACCTCATTAAAGCATAACTTGACAGTTTGTTCAAAGAAATCATTATGGAAGTGTTAAAATTTACAAAATATGAGGTAAAAGTTTATAAATTCTACAAATTTAGTTTGTGTTTCTAATATTTTACATTTTGCAAAGGGGTTACATGAGCTGACATTCAAGATGCTGGTTGTGAAGTATCGTCATGATATTCAAGTAAAACGATCTCAATACTGAGATATCGGCATTAGAGTAAGAAATCTAAAATTCACCAGAAATCTAAAATTTGCCACCTTTAAAACCTTAGTTAATTGTTTGATGAAAATGATGCTTTGTCTTAAACTTGGTATATTTTTAAAAAAAAACCCCGATTTTCAACAAATCTCACCTCAATTCATTATTTTTATTAGTATTTTCCACATGTGGTGAATTTTAGATATGTGGCAAATTTTAAATTTCTTACTCTACTGTCACTGCCCTAAATTACAGAGAAAACCCCTTACATGATAGAGAGGTCTGGGCTCCACCAGTAATTCATCTTCAATGTCCATTGTGCCCCAGTTGTAGGCGTGCTCAGAACTAGTTCTTTTCCAGCTCTCCAGGTATAAAGTGGCCCAAAGTACATTCACAGAGGCAAAGATCACAAAGTACAGATCATCTGCTTGCTAGAGATATGGAAGGGAAAGGCAATAAAGTAGAGTATACTGATACTTAAATGCTGTGGTTTAATAAATTAATTACATTAACAGCTAGAGATTATATTCTTCTTAAACCTGATTATCAAATGATGTCTATAATACTTGGGAGTATGCACTGACACATTTATTTGAAAGTGTTATTATATCGCTCATAAATATACTTGTCAGCAGTCTTTTTCACTGCTGCTATGCTCACAACCCCCTCTGTAAACACCATTCCTCAATGAACCAAATCACCTGGACTTTTGACATACAACTTATACAGAGTCTACTGTAGTTACATACTAGATAGTCAAGATTCTGCGAGGAAAACAATGGGCTCAAACAACTATTAATAAGTAATATACCATTGCCCTAGCTGCCTTAAGTTTATGGCTTAAAAATACAATGCAAAAATATTGTTTTATGCAAGTAACACTTGTTTTTTTTTTTCAAAAGACTAAGCAAAAACTATCTGGGTACCTGAGTTTTGCCTGACATGAACCATAGAATAATTCCCAATATGGTCGGCAGCATCAGCGACTTGGTGTAATGACCCAGATATGCAAAATATATGGCGATCTTAACTCCAAAATATTCACAGATGTTCTCTGAAAAAAGGTACAGCAAATACAAGAAGTTCAAATCACTTTCTCTCCTGATAGGTTAGTGATTAACAATACTCGAATATATATCCTAAATAAGACTTTGAAACTGATCCTAGATTAGGCTTTATTTGTGTTCAATTCCATAATAAGACAAAATTTTTAATTATAGATATCATTCTTTATCAGTCTTGCAATCCATCATAAGCCCACCCTATTGATCCTAGATATCAGACTTTACTTTTCTTTAAACCAGTTTTGGCTTGGGGATCATTATAAAATGATAAATTTCTACAGATACACAGGAAACTTACTGCTCAGCCAGAGAAGTTCATCCCACAGTGAAGTTCATAACTTATAATATGCTATTATTTTTTTCTCAATGAACCTTTACTGTTGATTAGGTTCAACTGTTTAAACATAAATACTGCTCATCAATGACAGTTCAAAGGGCAGGTGATGAACTTCATTAGCTGAGCAGTAGAAGTGAGTCAGAACTAGAAATACTGTGAATGTTGGAGGAACCTCAGGAGCTTTATATAGTCTGATGTACTTTACCTAAAGGCTGTGATCTGAACACTGCTTGCACCCAGGTTTTACGTAGCTCAGTGAGATCCTCACTGTTATGGAGAGGCAGCACTTCATGAATCACATCTTTGGACAGAAGAATAGGAACTGGAAGATTGAAAACAACAGGGTCAGAGATGCCCCAAAGGGCGGGTTGCACAGGAAATATTGATGGGACAGACAAACGGACAAAAAATGGACAAACGAACAGACGGAAGTACACCAATTTCGAAAGCAACCTAGCTATGATGATCTATCTCCCTGTCAAGTTTGAATTAGATTGGACAAAGCATTATCGAGCAAGAGTCCCGAAATGAAAATGTTGATCAACAGACAAACAGACGGACAGAGTTATCTCCCTGTCAAGTTTGAATTCAATTGGACTAACCATTTTTGAGCTACAGTCCGGAAACGGAAATGTTGACAGACAAACAGACAAAAAACAGACAAACGAACAAACGGAATTACACCAATTTCTAAAGCAACTTAGCTGTGAGGGTGATCTATCTCCCTGTCAAATTTGAATTCAATTGGACAAAGTGTTTTTCGAGTTAGAGTCCGGAAACGGAAATGTTGACAGACAAACGGACAAAAAACGGACGGAATTACACCAATTTCGAAAGGAACCTAGCTATGATGGTGATCTATCTCCCTGTTAAGTTTGAATTCGATTGAACAAAGCATTTTCGAGTTAGAGTCCGGAACCTGAAATGTTGACGGACAAATGGACAAAAAACGGACAAATGAACAGACAGAATAACACCAATTTCAAAAGGAACCTAGCTATGATGGTGATGTATGTCCCTGTCATGTTTGAATTCGATTGGACAAAGCGTTTTTGAGTTAGAGTCCGGAAACAAAAATGTGGACAGACAGACGGATGTCTGACACATTAATCTAATAGGCGGGTTGGTTACACGCAACCTGCCTAAAAAGAGACTTTTACACATGTTCGCAAAAAGAATTTTTGAGTTTTTGTATGAAAGTGGGTACATTGTTTATACATACTGGTGATATTTATTGCTTTTGAGCAATGGTACCAATATCTCTGATCACAACTGCAATGCTTTGTTTTGATAAACTTCACTTCCTGTTAGTGGTTGGGGATATGCTAAAACAAAATTTGTTTTTGTATCCTAGATTCAGACTTTTTTAGTAGATAATATTATATAGAAATAATTTTACATTCAATATCGATGTCCACACAGCCACACGATGTACCCCCTACTGTATGAGAATGGAGAATTGAAGTATACTGAGTACAAAATTATGAAAAAAGTTTTCTTTTCATGTTTAATATAAGCAGTATTATTAAATATTGATGAAATTAACCTGCAAATAAGTTTTATTTCTCAACTGATAACAGACCTTTAAGTATGAGTTTATAACTTGTTGTAATCATAGTCATTACCTGAAGTAATCTGATTTATGACTTGTGACAATCTTACTTATATTCTTATTATAATATAACTTATCGCCAGTGACAATGTTACTCACAACCTGTAACATTTTAGTTCTTATGACAATGTTACCTGTGACCTGTAATGTAACCATCTTACTTATGGCATATTACTTAAGACCTTTGGCAATGTTACTCAGTATGATTCTGACAACGTTTATTAATGTCTGTGTAGTGTGACAATCCTACTTATCAAATTATGTTGGATTTTTATAAACTACTGCTACTGCTACTACTACTTTTGATAATCTTACTTATAGCCTGTCCTTCCAGGAACTTTAATCTTCCAAGGATGTCACCTTCCTGAGCTCTCAAATTGTCCAGCATGTTCTTCACAATACTCTGCCTCTCTTGAGTGCTGAAGAACTTCTTGGGATCAGAGATTGCTACAGAATATTGCACAGTTGCAGCTGAACAATGTTAAGTCAACCCTTAATGGACTGGAAAAATACTCTATTACACATAACAGATATTAAGTTTTTAACATTGCAAATTTCAATGGAGAAGGCCCTCCAAAGACCTGGAGGACCTACTCTTTTATATATACAAGGGAATTCTACTTGAAGGAATTTTAACTTGACCTACGCATCGGACAACCGATGCAAATTTGTATCCACCGGAAAGACAACTCACCAAAGCCAGTGAACCATCATTTGACCTTGAAGGAGGGGCCAAAGGTCAAATCTAACAACATTAGAAGATTCCCAGCCCATGATTTCCTATGAGTTGGTTTCACATTGCAAACCTCTAGGATCAATAATACGCGAGTTATAAGCACTTTTAGGTTTGGCTATCCTCGTTTGACCTCGAAGGAGGGGCCCAAGGTCAAATCCGACCACACCACAAGATTCCCAGCCCATGATTTCCTATAGGTTGGTTTACCATCCCAAACCTCTAGGACCAATAATAAGCGAGTTATAAGCACTTTTAAATTTGGCTATCCTCATTTGACCTTAAAGGAGGGGTCCAAGGTCAAATCTGACCACATCAGAAGATTTGAAGCGCATGATTTCCTATAGGTTGGCTTCACATTGCAAACCTCTAGGGCCAATAATAAGGGAGATATGAGCACTTTTAAAGTCCGCTATGTGGGGTACTTTGGCTCTCCATAAATGACCTTGAATGAAGAGCTTCAAGGTCAAATGTCTGCAAAGTTGTAGAAGACATGTATATATATATATTACACATGTCACCTATGAAGAGATTCAACCTTCTACCTATGAGAAACAGCCAGTAGAAAAATGTAGATAATTTTCAAAGAAATGCCTGCAGCGCGCATCATGTTTTTCAGAATTAGGCTAATTTCAGTCCCAGAGAAGCCCTCCCCCTCAATGAAGATATCCTGCAAATTTGGTGAACCTAGCTGGTGTAGTTTCATCTGAGAGCGTTACCGCCAAAAATCTCTCTACGTGTGGGGGCGGTATAGCAAACGCTAAACCAAAGTATCCATATCCATTAAACCATATATGAAAGTTTAGCTGTAAGTATGCAACAGTAGGCTATGCAAAATAAATGCTTTTAAGTTGAATGTTAGGAGAGGGGGGAGGGGGTGGCAGAAAGTTAACTATTTATTTTTGGTATATATTAACATACTAGCTTATATATAAATAAATGTCACAGTCTGTGAGGGATTTTAAGCTAGCTCCTGAAGCTACGCTACAGAGATTCATTGGCTGGGGGTTTCAGACAGACTGTAAATTATTTAATATAGATTTATACAGCTTTAAATTTGTTTTTACTGAGCATAAAATAACCAGAATAATCATCCTAATTTACACTTGTCTTATGCAGACAAGAAAACTATCTCTTATGAATCATTTTCAAATTAGCTCTTCAAGCTTTGATTAATAAACTTTCATGATTAGCTATAACTAATTTCTCTATAATCGTTTTTCACACAATACAGTACCAGTATTAATCAAATCTATTGTGAAAATTTAAAGTGCTTCCATTCATCCTGACAATTATTGTAATTTCTTAAAACTGCTTGTGAAATGAAAGTAAATTGTTTTTAAATGTTATTTATACCTTCAAAGTATTCCTGGTCACTGCACACAAACTCTTTCTTTCCTCCTCCGTATTCCCTCTTTACACATTTTCTCATGGACAGTTCCTCAGCTCCATGCAGTAAGCTGCAGAAAACAACATACAGTAAGGAATACGAAATTTGCTACACTATTCATGACTAGGGGAGCATCCTTTAACGGTCACATCAAATATTGCATAAATAGAAATTTTAGCAAGGGGATAATTTCACTAATTCTTCTAAGAGATTTAATAGAATTAATTTTCACTAAGGGTTGGTTTGGACTCGAGATATTAAGACAGATTAGAAATTTCACTAGGAATTAATTTTTTCTATCTGAAGCTTCTCTTACATCTTATCGTACGTGTATATACAGGGAAGTGTGCTACGAATATTGTTGAAAAATATTAGAGTTGTCTGGTAGTGGGGTAGTAGAGATCTGCATATACAAACAAGGTGAATTCTCCCAACAAGAGTGTCACTAATTGAATATCCAAGAACAGAATGCAACTAGCTACAGGCCAGCTACAGTATTTACAGGTTTATATGCATGCAAGGTACATGTGAGTATAACCTATAGCATATGCAAACCCTTTAAGTAACTGGGGAGGACATGCAACATGCCCAAGTCTCTTGTCAATTTTCATTGCAAGGGTCTCTGTAACCTCAAAATTCTGCTATAAAATGATGCATGTTTTCTTTAGTGTCCCTTGCAAATCAGCAAATTTTCTCTGTAACCAGGACATACGTGCACGTACGATGGGATGTAAGAGAGACTTAAGCTCATTAGCTAGAATTAATGCCTTGTGAAAATTTCCTGTTACAGAGCCATCAAACTTTTTGCCAATTTTGACGACAGAGGATCAGAGGCCCATTGTGTAGTCGCAAGACCACCGCAGTGGTATGATCTCCTGGTGCAGATAAATACTAAATGGTATAAAAGTATGAAGTTTCATTGACTCCAAAGAATTATTATATGTAATCTTATTTTAAAAAATTGGCAAAACAAAGTACACATCATATCTAATCTATCTAATATACTGCTTTGCAGGTGCAATATCTTCCCCACAAAGGGGAACTCAATGTGCTAGTTAAACAAAAGCATTATCATAGGGAGAGTCGAGGGGCATTCAGGGTCAGTAATCCAGAATTGTGGGTGTGACCAGGAGGGAAGAAGACTAAGTTGGGAAACTACAGTTGAAGAGGTGGGTTTTGAGTTGTTTCCTTAAAGATGCAACAGAGTGACTGTTTTTTACATGAAAGGGGCAAGAGTTCCAAAGGACTGGGGCATAGTGACTGAAGGAATCAGAGAAGTGTTTGACTGATTTATGAACTCTACGGTCAAAATTGGGGTTTTTAAGGAACTTGAGTTTGGGGTGCTTCGCCTTGTATTTCTGGAAGAGGTGTAGGGGTGAATTAATTCTCTTTCAGTAAACTGGTGGTTGAGAATTTTGTATGTAATGAGGCCAATTTTAAAAAATTGTTCCCTGTACCTGACTGGGAACCAATAGTTTTTTTAGTTGAGGGGTAATGTGAGAGAATTTAGGAATGTGTGACAATCCTGCACAGTGAGTTTTGGACTAGCTGCAATATCCAGATATATCCAGATGGTAAGAACAAATACCAAATAAAATGTCTCAAGGAACCTGTAAAACAATCACAATGTGTAGAGTAAGAAATCTAAAATTCACCACATATCTGAAATTTGCCACATGTCGAAATACTTATTAAATGAATGAATTGAGGTGAGATTTGTTGAATGTCTTGTAGATTGTCTTTTGAACTGAAAATACCAAGTTTAAGACAAAACATAATTTTTTTTTCTTTGAATTAGGTACAATTTTAGAGCTGGCGAATTTTAGATTTCTGGCGAATTTTAGATTCCTTACTCCATAGAAATTTTATGAAGCCAACAAAATAGAAGTGGATTTTCCTCACTAATAAATTTTAATGTGGGTGTTCCACCACACAACTAAGGCTCCCGATTAAGGGTTTTTGAGGGTCGGTTTGAAAAAAATTTCTTAGCCCCAGGCGTCCTGTAAGGTCGGTTGTGGTCGGTTGGGGCCGTGTGAAAAATCAAACATGTTTGATATTTCTCCCGACCCAAACCGACTATTTTTTCACGCCATAAACAAAATGTCCAATCCCAGGCTTCCCCAGGCCTCCTCAGACCAAATTTACACAGTCCTATGTTGTTCCAGGCCGCCTGCGACCCTTAGTCCCCGACCCTTAGTACCAGACCCTTAGTGCCTTAGTCCCAGGCCTCCTGCGACCCATAGTCCCATTGCAAAACAAGAATCGGCCACATTGGTCTGGGGACGCCTGAGGACGCCTGAGGAGGCCTGAGGACGCCGGGACTTAATCAGGGGTTAGTCGGGGCTTAGTCCCAGGAGGCCTGAGGCGTCCTGGGACCCAGTCGGTATGTCTACGACCAGAACTTGGATCAAACCGACCAGAAAAATGGCTTAGTCGGTTCTTAGTCCCAGACCAGTCGGGGACTCTGTAGGGCGGCCTGGGGCCTCCTCAGGCCCCCTGGAGTCGATCTGACCTTAATCCCAGACTTTTACACCGATCCAGTATTCCCGCCCATTTTATCTTTTTTTTCACCGACTGTCCACAATTAAGGGTCCCAGACAGGATCGGGGCTTAGTCCTTTGGTGGAACAGCGGCATAACATACTAACAAAATTTCACTTTTCCTGCACTAATGCAGAGTTAAGGAAACATTGTGTATTTAAAATAAACAGTATACACTCGGAGTATGAAAGAATATGAAAATGCACTTTTTGCTCGATTGTCCAAATATTCTGCATCCAACATATCTCTTACATTTTTCTATGATCTGATGTTTTGGTGTTGTATTTTAGGATTCACAATAACAGAAATTTCATGCTCTGAGTGACCCCCACTTCTCTGTAGCATGTTATTATCCCTGGTTTTGAAACAGAGTAGGGGCCAAGGGGGCAGAGTGGTAACACTCTCGCCTCCCACCTCTGAGGCCGGGGTTCAGTTCCCGGCATGGCCTCAAGTGGGAAAGCTGGTAGTTGCCTGCCGTTGGCCGGCAGTTTACAGTACAGAACCCTGACAAACTGTATGTACTGGTTCCCTCTGCCCTTCCAACTACCCGTCGTGATATGACCTGTACAATCTTGAAAGCGACATAAAACCCCAAATAAATAAATTGAAACAGAGTAATTCTGTGATCACAGATACTATTTCTGAATGCTCGACTAATCTCCCTCCACAAATTCTTTCCACATTTCTCACATGTAATTAAATATATAATATCACTGATTTCACAGATAATATGTCTCGGGAGGTCCACAAAGCTAGCTTGTAACCCGAAAACAATTTTTCTACTGTCTGTTTTCTGTGGCTTTTACAAGTGAGAGAAAAAAAAACAAAATATTTTAAAAGACTGTCAAATTAGTTCAAAATAGAGAGGCTTATATCTGTGTTCATGGCCTGACATGAACTGATTAACATAATAAAAGTATCATTTCTTTACAAATTTTCTTTACAAATTTTCTAATTTGCAAGACCTCTATATTATTTTTACAGTTGTCCAAAATTGCTATGGTATTGGAGTATTTTTACCAATTTTCCATTCCAACTTGTAGTGTTATTGGTGTTGCATTTTGCTTTATGAACAGTCTTATACGAACCTTCATTAAGCAAGTAAACATAGGTTAAGATTGGTCAAATCTATCAGCTGTTTTTGTTCACACTGTGGGTGAGAAATAGGCTGGACTTGTATTGTTGTACTGTCTTATAGCTTTATAAGTCTTACACAGCTTCATAACTTGAAAAATGTTTTTGCTAACAAAAACAAAGCGCCCCCAAAGATTAAATACAATATGATATAAAGTAGAAAAAAGTTTTTGACAATAAAACCATGCAGCACTGAGAGAAGAAGTAAAAGTTAAGCAGACATTGTGGAAGTTCATGCATTAACATGAAAGAAAAATTTAAGATTTATTTTGTTTTCTATGGTCATAAATTGCGAAAAGTTAATTGAATAAATGCTCAGGCTCAGAATGCATAAAGCATCAATATTTATAATAGATTGAAAGTTACACCATAAAACTACTTAATCAAAGACTAACAGTGCTTTATAAATGCCATATATCTATTTACATTTTAGAAAAGGGCGTAGTAAAATTTGAGCCTTTAGAAAGGCAAGAAGTTTATGACATAATGCTCTGAACACATCTATCCCGATGAGTAAATAAAATGTCAATGTTCCCACAAGCCTATTTATATCTTATGAATAATGCTCATTTCTATTTATATATAATTGCCAGTCTTTGATGAGTCCACAGAAAATTAGTCCACTGGGTATATGCTGATAAGGGATAAAATCAATAGTTAATGTGTGTCTCCCCAACACCCCCTCCCCCTGTTTTAGTCTATACATGAAGAAGTGCTTATATAAGGAGTAAGATGTTATCTTTATCTATGCTCTGTTGAAAGTGTCAGCGATATGTAGATTTTATGTATAAATAAGGGACATAGTAAAGAATATGTTTGCATTGCTAAGTTATTAGTTTATTGCAGAAGAATGGAAGTCAGAAGAAATGGTAATGAGCTGAAAATTGCAAATTTAATAAGTAAATTAAATTTTTATAAGTTAATACCCTATCCAATGGACAATTGCTAATCCGGTCGGCGCAGACCGGCCTGCCAAACGCCAGAAAAAGACGTCTTGTGTTTCCACCGGCTGGCCGGTCCCAGTACTGTGCATTCGCCAGGTGGCGCATGGTATTTACTTCCTGTCTAGACAACTGAAGATGACGTCAGTATTCGCGTTCTTCGTGTGATGCTTTACCGGCAACTTTACAGTCCACAAAACCCAACTACCGACAACAAGGCCGGGTCTGCAAAGCAGGGACTGTAATCACAGTAGAAGTGAGTTCTGAAGAACGCATTTCCGACCTGCCTGGTCGGTGACAAAACGTGAACAGCTTTGTGATTAGGTAGGAAGGACCCGCGATTGGCGGACTGGATATGACGTCAGAGGTAGCGTTCTTTTGAGCTGGCCGGTCGGCTGATGCTTTAAAAGCAGAGAAGCCTGGACCAGTGCGCTCTGTAGAGATGTAGATGAAATTCCTTCTTTCTTTTGTGATAAAACCAATGAACTGGCCATCCACAACCCCCACTACTGACAACAAAGCTGGGTCTGCAAGGGAGGGACTGATATCACCTTTTATTGTGAAGTCGGTAGAACTGGAGCTTGCCGGTCGACTAATGCTTTACAGCAAAGATGTCTGGACCAGTGCGCTCTGAAGAAATCTGAAGAATTCATCTCTTGCTTCTGATGAAAAAACACTAAATACTTGAGCTAGGCTGGTGTGACTGATGCTTTACAGCAGAGAAGTCTGTACCAGTGCGCTCTGATGAAGAATGCACCTTCCATGTGGGGAATTCCTTCTATTTACAGTGTTCAAAACTACATAGACTTGCAAATTTAATAAGTAAATTAAATTTTTATAAGTTAATACCCTATCCAATGGACAATTTGCTAAACCAGTCGGCGCAGACCGGCCCGCCAAACGCCAGAAAAAGACGTCCTGTGTTTCCACCAGCTGGCCGGTCCGTAGTACTGTGCACTCCCCAGATGGCGCCTCGTACTTCCTTCCTGTCTAGACAACTTGACGTCATAGCATCTTTTTCGTTGTCTAAACCTGTTAGACCCCTAGTAAGCTGATAGCGGGGTTGGTGGGAGGGTCTTGTGTGTCCATTGGATAGGGTATTAACTTATAAAAATTTAATTTACTAATTAAATTTACAATTTTATTGCGTTAATACATCCTATCCAATGGACAATTTGCTGAATAACTACCGCTTGGTCGGCGGGTAAGTTACTAGGGACATATATGAACTCACAATAGCAAATTTTAACCTATAGTCTAGGCTGACTTTGTCAGGAGACCAATAGGCCCAGGCCTGGATTGACCTTAAGGTCAGGAAACCCTGTAAGGTCATGGTCGGTTACCAGCAGCCGGTTACCCGGGGTTATACCGACGTTGCCCCCCCCCCTCTTTTTGACAGACCTGCTCTGAGGTAGGGGGAAGAGAGAGATGAGTTCAGTCCCAGAATGTCAATAAACCTCCCAAAGGAAGCACATCACATTTTTTACTATGTACATGTAGAAACTGTTAATATTATGTACATATATACAAATCTCCTCAATCGAAGGGCCAATTGTGGATCTGCTTAGCAGCCCATACCGAGCCCAACTGGTAAAGCTCCGAGTCCGCCCAAGCCACACCCTTCAGATAGAACTGTGTGAGGGTATTGTGACTTCAGTGGCTGACAAGATTAGATCTAAGGAGACTCCCGACTGGAAGACCTTAGGAGCAGCAAAGACCCCGACATCATGGGTTTTAACCTGATGTAAAGAGTGGGCCTCCTGGTCAGAGAGCTCATAACATAGGATCACAGTCTGTTTGATCCAAGAGGAGATAGAGGCAGATGCCTTTGTTGGAACCTTTCTTAAAGGAGACAAAAAACCACCTCCTTATTCTACTTAAGGTCTGAGGTCCTGTCCAAATAGTAGCACAATGCTCTAAGCGGAGAAAAGGGACCAGTCAGAATTGAGGGGTCTATCCAGAGATGGGGGCCAGGGCTGTTATAACCACTGGGGCCACACTGTCTGGACCCTCTTGGCCAGCTGATTCTTGGATAGAAAGCTGGGTAATGGATACAGGGACACCGTTGACCAATTGGATTCATGGATTGGTGTCTAATATTTTTGTTTTGTCAAGCATGAATCTCACTTCTGCGTTTGCCCGACCCAAGGGCCAAGAAGAATACCGTCTTGAAGGTCAAATGCTTCAAGGAGGCCTCCTTGATTGGTTCAAATGGAGCCTTATTCAGTTGGTGCAAAACCAGTGAGAGGTTCCAGGAGGGTATGCCCCTCCTGCCTTTGGGTCTGTCTCTGTGGAAACTATCCAGGAGACGAGCGAGATTTTGTCCTTGCTGATGTTGAAGGGTGAATTTCCTAGTTTATCAGCAATGGCTGAACTGTAACCATCAATGGTGCTGGGCTGTATCCTCCTGTCCTTATAAGGTACATAAGGAAGTCAGCAACTGACTTTACAGGGGGTACCCTGAGGTCCACCTGATTAGTGACGCACCCCTTGTAACAATGGTCCACTTTGCCTCATAGACTGATCTGGTTGATCCCTTTTGAGGAGCCTCAATTCTTGCTGCCACCGCCTCAGCGAAGCCCTGCTGCTCGAATGCTGGGGCTGCAAGAGCCGAGCATCGAGATTAAGATTTGTCAGATTTCTGTGAGGGATCTGATTGAATGGTTGTGTCAACAGGTTGGGCAGATTGGGCAGGCTCAGTGGGATTTGGCTGGACATGACCACTGGATACCAAAACCAAGGCATGACGGGCCACCCCGGAGCAATCAGAATGATTCTCTTGTATGGGGAGTCCTGCAAAATCACCGCTTTGCCCAATATGGCTGACAGTGGGAAGGTGTATGCTTCCTGATCCTACCATGGCAAACTGAGCGCATTCACTGCTGTAACCAGTGGATCCGGTACCGGTGACACAAACAAGGGTAACTTGTTGTTGAACCTCGTGGCAAATAGATCTAGTTGAGGCCGGTGCCACCTCGTGCATATTGCTTGGAAGACCTCCTGAAGGAGAGACCACTCTGTTTGGGTGGTCTGGTCTAGCCTGGATAGCTAGTCTGCGACCACACTCAGCCAGCCTGTGTTGGGCTTTTAGAGTTACTTGATTTCTGGTGCACCCGGTCAAGATTCTCCATAGTAAAGTATCAAGTGGGCCCGACCTCATGCCTCCTTCCCTGTTTATGTATGACACCACTGTGGTGTTGTCTGTCTCTACAAGTACTATCTTGTGCATACAGAGGTCTTGGAACTCTTGTAAGGCTAGAAAGACTGCCTGGAGTTCTAGGTAATTGATATGCAACTTGCTTTCCAGGAGGGACTAGGTGCCTCCTGCAGTGTGTTCGTTTAAGAGAGCAACCCACCCTGCTTTTGATGAATCTGTAAAGTTTTGCAGATCATGTTTAATTTGGGTGTAATGGTTGGCCTGTAAGGACATTGTCCTCTTGTAAACACCCTTGTAAATGTGGGTGCAACACCTTGGTATTGGAATCACCTTTTCTAGTGACTCTGGTACCCTCCAGTTGTTTTTGAGATGCCACTGTATGGGTCTCCTATGAAGTCGGCCTAGGTGAAATTGCTTTCCTGTGGCTGTTAGTAAACCTATCAGACATGAACTGCTGGACCGGACAAACCGGTAGTGACAGTATTTCTAGTATTTGTCCTGAAGGTTCTGCCAATGGTCCGGTATAGGTCGGACCCGACCGACTATGAGGTCGAACTGGTAACCTACACTTTGGCATATTTCCACTAGCTCTGGTGTATGCCAGAGACAACCCCGGTGGGATGTGGCTTTCACCAACCAGTCGTCCAAGTACTGGTGGATTACTATACCCTTGTGTATGGCCATCAGTTTCAACTCCTTTGCTACTACAGTGAGCTCCATGGGTGCAGTGGACAGACCGAAAGACAGTGCTTTGAACTGGTATGTCTGACCCTGGACATGAAATTTGATATGTCCTGGACTGTTCCTGTATTAGAATATGGAAGTAGGCGTCCTTGAAATCTAATGAGGTAACCCACTCCCAGTGTTGGAGGATGGTCCTGATGGTCTCCGAAAGGTTTGGTTTGCTCAGACCTAGAATAGGTCTCCAAAGGTTGTGTGGTTTTGGGACCAAACAAGGTTGAAGAAGCCCAGAGATTTTGAAACTGGCTCGACTGCACCATTCCTTGTCCATAAGCTGATGTAATGCTTCTAACCAATAGGTTTCTGTGAAGATGTGCATAGCAGTTGATAATTTGGGTGACCTTGTCAAGACCAAGCTTGACTGGGAAGGGAGAGTGTAGTCCTCCTTCAACATTTGTACTACCTAGGGTCCAGCCCCCCCCCCCAAGGCTTCCTAAGTCCCGAAAACGGGGTTAGTCTGGACCCTACAAGCAGATGTGTGCCACATTCGTGACACTTGCTAGTCTGACAAACATTACTGTCCCTACGGCCTCCGGACACTAGTCCGGTCTGGTGACAATGGTCCGAGAAAACAGTTTCTCTGTTCTTGCTGTGGTCCGGTCCGGTGGGGCTGACACAATTTCTTTACATTTAAAAAATTCTTGCCCCAGGCCAGCATCCTGCAAGGTGCAGCATTTACAAGAAATTGAGATGGCTGACCATGGGCCGGACATGATGAACTTGTCTGACTATTGACCACTTTTCTGTCCGGTACCAAGACTCCATAACTGGTAATTCACTGTAAACAGTTAAGTCTCTGTAACGGTGCAAAAAACTGGCAGGCTGGGGTCACCAATGAATTAGACAGCTACTGGTCTATATTTAGCCATTTTTTTTTTTTTTTTTTTTTTTTTTTTTTTTTTTTTTTTTTTTTTTTTTTTTTTGGTAACCAGTTGGCGTGAAGCCCTGTACAGTAAGGACTGTGTAGCCAGCACCCTATTAGTAGACTTGCAACCGGTAGGTTGAAGCAAGTGTACAAGGCTGTGTAGCCAGTACCAGCCAGTACACTCTGTAACCAGTTGTTGAAGCCAGTGTACAAGGCTGTGTAGCCGGTACACTGTAACCAGTTGAGGCTACTGTATAAGGCTGTGAAGCCGGCAGCCGGTCGGTACATACTGTAACCAGTTGTTGAAGTGAGTGTACCAGCTGTGTAGCCAGTACCAGCTGGTACACTCTGTAACCAGTTGTTGAAGCCAGTGTACAAGGCTGTGTAGCCGGTACACTGTAACCAGTTGAGGCTACTGTATAAGGCTGTGAAGCCGGTAGCCGGTCGGTACATACTGTACCCAGTTATTGAAGTAACTGTACAAGGCTGTTCAGCCGGTAGTCGGTCGGTACACTCTGTAACCAGTTGCTGAAGTAAGTGTACAAGGCTGTGTAGCCAGTACCCGGTCGGTACCCTGTAGCCAGTTGTTGAAGTAACTGTACAAGGCTGTGTAGCCAGTAGGTACACTGTGTAACCAGTTGCTGAATGAAGTTTACAACTATCTTGCGTTGAATTCAATTCAATTCAATTTTGTTGAATTTTTCTCCATTAATTCCTCTGTAACCGGTTGTTGAAGCAAGTGTACAAGGCTGTATAACCGGTACTGGTCGGTACACTCTGTAACCAGTTGTTGAAACAATTTTACAACTATCTTTTGTGTAAAATTCAGCTGGCTGTAGGTTTCCGCCATTAATAAAAGTATTTCTTTGAACGCACGTCTTATTTGTAGATTTTGACAGTTGCTGGGAAAACCCTTGTGAGCTATATTTAGAAACAAATGTTGGTCGGTGTGAGGGACAACGTGATTGGCTGATTGGAGATGATGATCAGCTTCGTGAACTGGTCGGAAATCACGTGACCAACTTCGGGGATACGCCCTCACTAGAAGTGTTCTTTCCTTATATCACAGTAAACGTAAGCTTACTGGTCGACTGATGTCTGTAGCAGAAAAGTCTGTACCAGTACGCTGGAGGTGGATTACATATTTCTCGTCAATCTTTTTCTGGCGTTTGGCGGGCCGGTCTGCGCCGACCGGTTTAGCAAATTGTCCATTGGATAGGATGTATTAACGCAATAAAATGAAGTTTTCCGTGATTTCTAAGTTGTAGTACAAGAAAAGACATTTCTATGGTGACTGTAGCTGGAAGGGTACAGAAGATACATTCAAACAAAGACACGGATAAAAATACCTTAAGTATTATATCCATAATTCCTCAATATTGTCGATCTGCCCCTAACAACACAATGGTTGAATGGGAGGAAACTAGCAAAATGGCTGCCTTCATATTTCTCGTCAATCACTGCCCTATCATCAACACTAAATTGAGTCAACTAGGGAGCGTTTCCAGCAGATTTCTAAATGTATATCCGTGCTTGATCAGTAGATAACACCTCTACTAACAAACTATCCACATAGAAGGTTGAAAATCCATCATAATGCGCACTTTTCCTTAAAATATCTGGAGATGTTGAAAACACGTCTGCACAGTACACGCGCCAAACGAAAAAGATGCTGTGACGTCATGTTGTCTAGACAGGAAGTAAATACCATGCGCCACCTGGCGAATGCACAGTACTGGGACCGGCCAGACGGTGGAAACACAGGACGTCTTTTTCTGGCATTTGGCGGGCCGGTCTGCGCCGACCGGATTAGCAATTGTCCATTGGATAGGATGTATTAATGCAATAAAATGGGAATTTATAAATATGTCATTATCACACTGCTGCATTGGAATAAGTTTGTAAATATTTGGACCCAGTTTTTTCACAATAAAACAAGCATAGTTTGATGCATATCATAATTTTAGATGATGACAACAAAATAGTAATGTATCTTGCCTGCTTTAATAGAAAGTATAAGTCGTGAGTGCAATTTAAAAAATTTACACCCTTTGCACTAAGATATGAAAATAACATTAAGATAATGACATTATTAATATTGAAATATTAAAGTAGAAACTGCAAACTATGACCCCACTGTGACCAGCTATCAAGATTCTTCACATATGGATTCCCAATACTTCTTAATTCATTCTAAAGCTCTAAAAGCAAGAATAAAGGAGATATAAGGCAAAAGGACTAAATCAGCTATTTTATGATCTCAGTTTGAACCATAAGGAGGGTCAGGGGGTAAATCTGACCGGCTATCTAGACTCCTCACACAAGGTTTCCCAATACCTCTTAATACATTCTTAAGCTCTAAAATTAAGAATAAAGGAGATATAAGGTAAACACACATAAATCAGCTATTTTATGACCCCAGTTTAACCCACAAGGGATGGTCAGGGGTTAAATTTGACCGGCTATCTAGACTCTTAACATATGGTTTCCCAATAACTCTTAATACATTCTAAAGCTCTAAAAGCAAGAATAAAGGCGATATAAGGTAAAACACAAAATTGGCTATTTTATGACCCCAGTTTGACCCAAAAGGGGGGGTCAGGGAGTAAATATGACTGGCTATCTAGACTCTTCACATATGGTTTCCCAATACCTCTTAATATATTCTAAAGCTCTAAAACAAAAATAAAGGAGATATAAGGCAAAATGGCAAAATCAGCTATTTTATGCCCCCAGTTTGACCCATACAGGGGGTCGGGGGGGAAATTTGACTTGCTTTCTAGACTCTCCACATATGATTAACTACTACCTCCCAATACATTTTATGGCTCTAAATGCAATACTTAAGAAGATAATAGGGGGTCCACATGAATATTATGCTTCCAATAATAAGGGAAATATTCAAGGGAGACCATAATGCGGCGGCGGCAGCGAGGAAACTGAAGCGAAAACAAATAAGCGCCCTTTTCAGGGACGCTTAATTAGTTTTACGAAAACTGGATCATTTCATCTGTACTTGTAAAAATTAAAGATTCAAATTGGATTAGATATTGAAATCTTAGCCTCTTATATTTGAACATATCGAGTTATCAACTTATATTTTTAAATGTTGGAGTAATTCTTATTTAATGAATGTATGTTTGTGTTCTAAAAGTATGCAACAAGGATAATTACTGACTGCACAAAAGAAAACTTTTTGCTTAAAAATTTTTTCACTGATTTTAATAAAAATTTATTTGTAGGAAGAAAAATAAATACTTTTAACAGAATAAACACATAAAACAAATAAAGCACATTTACACAGGAAATTTATGAAGGTTTATTTTATTTTTCACTTTTCATAACAGGTTTGATTTCCGATAGAAAAAAACATACAATGTACATGTTAGAACATATGTTACAGTGAATAAGTGCAATTAAAAATAATGTATTCCCAGAAAATTTAAGTTAATGAAAGTATTCCCTAGTTGGTACAGGGAATATGCAGATTCCCAAAATTTTCAGCGAATTAAAAATTCACTGAATTTGAACATTAGAGAAAATGTGAAGTCCCTGAGTAAAGTTCTTTGAAATTTAAAAACTTGAATGTTATGATTCATGAGTTATTTATTTTTATTACAAATATAATACACAAACATTTTATGTTACACATTAATTCAATGATAGATACAGTTCAAACTACTAGTAGGCGAAATCACAAGTGGTAATGTGATAGCATATGAATGTGAGAAGAGATAACTAAAGGGAAGTAATAGTTATGGGCAACAGACATAATTTAACCCTTTCGCGACTGAAGGATCATTATTCTGGGGGACTGTAGCCATATGACGTCATATCACGTCAGAAACGCCAATAAAGTACCGTAAAACATTAACTCACTACCTTATAACACTTCATTTGTGGTATTTTTGATGAAAGTCGAATGGGAAAATTCGAGGGAATTCCCCAAATAAATATAACCACAAGAAAACAATACAGCTACAATATGCAGCTATATGCGGTAAATATGGCAATATCTACAGAAACCAGTTCAAATAGGTAAAAATGGTGATTTAAAAAAAAAATATAGCATAACTTGCATATATTTTACATAAGCAATCGTTTTAATACTGATGAACCAAAGAAAACTTAATGCAGTATACTGAAGGGAAAGAAGAAATCCATATTATTGCCATCGACCCTGTGTCGACAGACATGGTACCTTGTAATACACATTAGCATCGACTGCTAGTCGTCATAGATGGTAGCGAAAGGGTTAAAAAAAAACTTTTTGCAAAATACCATTTGAAGACTGCGGATGAAGTAGTTCTAGTTTTATGGTCAGAAAAATGAATTATTAATTTAAGGAGTGTATAAGTTTCTTACCTAAAAAAATTTTCAAAAACTAAATCTCAGGAGACAGGAAACTGCAGGCATAACAAGGGATAAATTGACCAAAAAAGTGTGAGCAACACTGATGTAGCAAAGTAAAGAAAGTGCTGTGATAAAACTGGCATATTCAAGAACTCTGTTCATGAGATCCAGGATTCTTATCCTCATGATATTGCTGAAACTGGTTTAAGCTCTGTGCATTAAATTATGGCTAATTTTGAAAAAGAAAACAACTGATATAAATCTGATGTAAAAAAAGTTAAATATATGTACTACACAAACTCACTCACTATGAAACTCACTATGATGCACAATTTTAACATGTAAACTTCCTATTATATCAAAGTGGGAAATATCAATTTTACAATGATAAGTCTTTTGTAACCTAAGATTGAGTTTATTTTTAGAGTACAGGCCTTGATGCACTGTTTCTGTACAATGTACACTAGTCTAGGATGTGCTATTATACACTGATATATGACTACAAAACTTATCTGTGTGAAAGATTAAAGGGAGCCAAAAATCATCAAAAGGCTTTCAGACATTTATTACTCCACTAATTAGAAAGATGCATATATTCTACATATATTTTGACATCTGAATGGCATTGTAGTAAGTTCAAATACTAAAATATCTGAAATACAATAACTTATGTACAACTAGAACCTCCAATATATCCATGTAGGGTTAGGAACTAGTAAGGATGATTCCAGTGATTCTTTGATTATTTGTTAGTAATCAAATGGCCTATCTGTGGGACATCAAGTAAACTGCTATTAAATGGTGTTGTAAACATGTTTTTACCTCAAACCATTTCAGCTTTTATCAAACCTGGCTTATACAACATTGATTCTTTTCTTGTTCCTTATTAATTTGCCAATTATATTTATTTTTGACCCTCAATGCCTTTTAAAATCAAAACACTTTTGAGTGAGAAACTAATGTATATGTATTGTCAATTAGTACTGACTTAGCTTTGCATTAAATGTCAATATAGGGCAATCAAAGCAGAAACTGTCATTAACATTTTAACAGGTCATTTCGTCTTAAATTCTTCAATAGACAATACAGGACTGAACCAAAAACTTACTGATCAATATTTCTAAAGGCCTTTAATACTTTTGTTGGGAGAAACATCACTATTTAATCTATTCACAGAAACTAAGGAAGAAGATCTATTCACAGTTTATGTATAGACACTCGGGCATATAATTAATACCTTGAAGCACATGGAACAAATACAGACTAAATTGCACTGGCTATTAGCTTCACAGCCGACAGTATGGATGATAGATGGATCTGAGAAATACAGAATGATTTTAGTATCCAGACAGATGGTAGTGTAAATACAAACAAACATGCTGACAGAATTGGTCCTCAAAATGAAGCAACAAGAATCAAAATTCACTGAAAATCTGGGTTGTAAAAAAACCCGGGTTTTATGAGCAATGCCCAGCCTCAGCCTGGCGGGAAAAAAACCTTAGCAAAAAGGGATTTTTACTGAGCAATACTCAGTGGTATTGGACTTTATTTCATGACCAAGATGATGTATTAAGTTAAGATTTGTAGCAACACTTTAATAAACTTTGATGTTATTAAATGATGTGTGGTTTTCTAGAAGTTATCTTTCACACTAGTTTGTAATTTGTCTCATAATTTCAATTTTAAAATTTATACAGGGAAAGGATGCGGTAAAAAAATGTCACAAGACAGATGAAGAATAAGGCGGCAACATAGTGGTTATCTTCAAGTATTATTATGATGTACCCTGCAATATACATGTGTGTCTGATTTCATTAAAATCTGTGCAGAAGATAAGAAATTTGTCTTAGCAGTGAAATTCAGCAGTAAGTAAGATATGCGACCTACAATTGTCATAACAAGGTAGCTCAGAAAGCCAACATATTCCCCATCAATGCATGTAATATACACAAAATAACAGTAATAATAATCTAAGGATATTGGAAAACTTTAAACAGTTGGCAAGGAAAACATTGGTGGTACAATGTAAGCAAGCAATCAGTGACAGTCAATGGTCACCAAGTAGCTGAATAACATATTTTAACAATATGCTCTAAATAAAATACTTTTCAAGTTATAATGAAGTGATTTACTGCATGATTTCATAAATTGTAATGCATTAAAAATTATTTTAAAACTAGAGATTGCGTATCGTTGCAGTGTATGCCCGGACGGGATATAGTTGAAGAGTGACATACAGTGTATAGTCAAATATGACCCCACTAAAAGATTCGGGGCACATGATTTCCCAAATCCAAAACCTCTACGACAAATAATAGGGGAGATATAGTCTATCATAGGTATCAAGTACCACATCCGACCTTGAAGGAGGGATCCAAGGTCAAATCTGACCCCACCAAAAGACTTGGGGCACATGATTTCCCATAGGTTGTCTTCACATCCATAACCTCTACAACCAATACTAGGGGAGATATAGGCTCCTTTAAGTCTGGTCACCTCAAATTTTCATATTCGTTGTCATAGAAACCAACCAAATTGAACAAACTGGACCAAATGTTAGCCAGGCAAGATTTCATAGCAGGGAAGATATCTTGAAACCTTGGTAATGATAGGTGCAACAGCTTTCCAGCCAGATTTAGTCATGGTGAAGTGTCAAAGTAGCTATTACTCAGTTAGCTATGGACCTACAGCTCTGTAAAGGTGCCATGACAGAGTACATTTAAAAGTACATGAACAACATATTTGACAAAAGACCTCAAAATTTAATAGGTTTGCAGATATAAGCGATAAACTCAATGGTGAACTGTCAAGGTAGCTATTACTCAGTTATCTAATTGGACCTACAGCTCTGAAAATTTGCCATGACACTGTGCATTAAAAAGTAGCTGAACAACATATTTGACAAAATTATTGCAACTCTAACAGTTATGAAGAAAAATATCATTTACTCATTTTGGTCATGGTTAAAAGTAAAGGCAAGAACCCCAGCCTGCAGGTACAGCTAAATGGCCAACAACTTTGAGATTTCGCAGCCTCAGCGGCAAGAACCCCAGCCCGCAGGTACAGCTAAATGGCCAACAACATTGAGATTTGGGAAAATCTTAGAAAAAACTTCTGTTGTAAGAAGTATAGAGAACCCATGAGATGTTCTGAAAAAGATTCACAGGCCATGATTTCTTACAAGTAGTTTTCATATTTTGAAGCCAAAGGAACAATTATAAGGGAGATATAAGGCCTTTTCGATATGATGACCTTCCTATTTGGCTTTAAAGATGTGATATGGCAGCCATTTTGTTTCCAAAACAAGGACACAATTAATCTTGGGCAAGCTATCCTATCCATTTACATTTTGTGCAAATCTGATGAAGCTAGCTGCAATATTTTAGGTTACAGAAAATAGTAAAGATTTTAGAACAAATTTTAACACCCAAAAATTTAAAAGTGCTGCCAAGGCAACAGTTGCCGCTGGATACCCCCCAAAACCTAACCAGCTCTAGATCCTCTTGGGGCAAACATATCCTGAAAATTCGGTGAAATTCCATGCATGTGTTTGGACTGTGGAACACCCACAAACTTTAAGACGTGAAAATCTTAAAAGTGTTGCCATGGCAACAGTGGTTGCTGGATACTCCTCAAAACTTAATCAGCGCTAGATCCACTTGAGGTAAACATATCCTGAAAATTTGGTGAAAAATCCATACAGGGAATTAGGCTGTGGAACACCCACAAACTTTAAGGCCCGAAAATCTTAAAAGTGTCAGGTACCCACCAAAACCTAATCAGCTGTAGATCTTCTTGAGGTAAACATGTCCTGAAAATTTGGTGAAAATCCATGCAGGGGTTAAGGCTGTGGAACACCAACAAATTTAAGACCCGAAAATCTTAAAAGTGTTGCCATGGCAACAGTTGTTACCGGACACCCCCAAAACCTTATCAGCTCTAGATGCTCTTTGGGTAAATATAACCTCAAAATTTGGTGAAAATCTGTGCAGGGGTTTAGTCTATGGAACACCCACAAACTTTATGCCCACCAAAAATGGCCTCGGTGAGGTACTTTTCAAACTTCTGCATGCTTACAGAGGACATATGTATGTATTATATATACCAGCCATAGGATGATCTAACTTTCTGTATATGAGAACTGGGCCAAAATGTGAAAAAATGGCCAAAATCTGAACTTTAAGATGCCACCAGTGGCCTCGAAATTAAAGGTCAAGGTCACAAAACAATAGCATTTGTGGCATTGCCCATATATACCCACATATCAAATTTGAAAGGTCTAACTAAAATATTTTTTAAGTTATTGTGTCCGAAAGGAAATCTCTACGGTGGCGGCGGCGTGACCGTACTGAATCCTAAGTATCCCCGACTTTCGTCCGGGGATATTAAATATAACATATGTGTAAGATAAGAACACAAATCCCTTCAATAGTCAATGAGAAAATTGTGATTAATTGTTGAAATATTTACACTTCAGGTGGGGGTACCTCACTTGTAATGGCTCTGGGAAACAGACAAACAAACAGATCTGCATGCCTTGAAAAAATTTTCATTCTTAATAGATAAGGTATCTTTAAAAGAAACAGCATGTCTCTGAGCTGTGTACTTTTCAAGGGGAAGTTGTTCATGTGGACCTGGACACTGCAAAGTGATGCCATAATGTCAGTTGACTGACAAGTGAGCTGACATATAAATAACAACAAACAAACTGACTGAAATTCTGAAAGTTTGACAGCAACGAAGCTTTAGGTTTAATGTTAGGAGCACTGAGAAGCTTTCAAGTCCTGAAATTAGCCAAAACTTTTTAAAGAAGAGATTGATTTCCATGGCAGTGTTTTGCCATGATTGGCAAACTGTTGAAGGTAAGATGTTTCATAGAGATCAACCCATTGCAATCCTTTCATGAGAATATGTGAAGTGGTTTGTAGTGAAGTAAAAAATTGAAAATGAAGAGAAAATACAAAAAAATCAAAGTAAAATGGTCACCATAGCAGCAACTTTTGCCACAACTTCATTAAAACTGCAAGAGACTGTCACCTTTGGTCATAATGAATATAGTTTGAAAGTTTTACAGCAATGAAACTGCACATTTGATGTCAGGAGCATATAATGCATGATATTATTATAAAGCACTTAATAACAGCGCCTACAACTGCTCTACACAGCACAAGTTTTATTCTGTCCAGTAAAGTAACACATTAAAATCTCTTACTTTTCGAATGATGTGGTGAAATAGAATCCATATGTCTCTGTGTTTTTGTGGAACTTCACACGGACTGAAAGCTCCGGAGTTCTAGTTTTGAGTCTCTCCAGAAGCCACATCAGTGTATCATCGTCTGTCTTCTTAGGAAAAGTCATCAGGATGTCACAGTCTCTTGTGGGAATTGTGTTCATCCAGACTTGACTTGACACCACAAATCTGGATGTATCACTGAATTTCCTGGACATGCTGATTAGTTTTTTTTCACTGTTTTGATTGTGAACTGAAATGGTAGGGAGAGAAAAGAACATTTAATGTGCATGTTGGCTAGTTTTTTTTTCGTTGCCACTGTTATGATTTTTAACTGAAAAAAATATAATTGGACAAAAGAATATAAATTTACTGTACTATATGGTTTTTATTGGCAGAAATATAAAGATACAAAAACATATTTAAAACACTGCCCACAAAGTAATTGGAATCAATAATGAAACTGATACTTCAATTAGTTTAATTTTGCTATAGAAATCCTGTGAGTTATATTCTAATTGTAATAGTATTTTTATGGTGTTTAATCTCCATCTGAAGACAGACTCTAGGCACACCAAAAAGAAAAAAAAACCCAAAAAACGGATACATAGTAGGGGTCAGCGCCATGGAGAGAAACCAGGAAAAGCAGAAATTAGGGTGGATATGCTTATGCAAAGAGATAAATTTTGAGCTTCTTTCTCAATGAGTGGAGAGACGGGTCCAAAACATACATCATCAAGCAAATCATTCCAAATCTTTGGAGTACCATAAGCAAAGCTGAGGCCAAAATGCTTTGTAGATTTATATATGAAGTATATATTGATTAATACTGACATAATAATGCATGAATCCCTAACCACTAGCAATATTTGAAAAGACAAGTTTGAGTTTCACACCTATTTGGACAGTAGGGCCATATACTGAGACATGCTATATATGACGTGTTGTCATGATTCACGAGCTGGATGCAAACATGTTGTCATGATTCATGAGCTGGATGCAAACATGTTGTCATGATTCATGAGCTGGATGCAAACATGTTGTCATGATTCATGAGCTGGATGCAAACATGTTGTCATGATTCACGAGCTGGATGCAAACCCCCCACCACAGTAGAGGGAGCCAAACTATCGTGAGTCAAACCAATGATCACCACAAACCCAATGACAGCTAATTTACTTATTTAGTGTTTTATGACATGGATAGTACATGTTTGACTAAAATTGTGAAGGGTAGCTGAAAGGGCAATGGCAACCAGTACAGTTGGTCAAGGTTCTGTACTATAAACTGCTGACCAACAGTGAGTAACTACCAGCTCTCCGACTTGAGGTTAGGTTGAGATATATACTCCAATCTCAGAGGTGGGAGGCAAGTGTGTTTTCACTTGCCAACTTGCCTTCCTCCCACTAACAGCTAAAGATTTATCTGGAGTTATTGTTTTAATTTTATTTGGCAAATCTGTATCTTACTGAGTGTGGAATGGGTTAAAAAAATTATATCTGAGACCAAAGTAAAAAAACTAGGGGGGAAGATACACATATCCTTTAACATAAGAAAAATAATGAAGTTTTATACAATACTGAATCTTGTATTTGCATGATGTAACAAAAAAATGTTCAAATATACTTTATTAAAAACTGTTGTTAAACTTACAGTAAAAGTGACATGCCCAGCAAAATCTGAACAAATAAGAATAAATTAAATTATTGTTCTTTAATATAAACAGAAACTACTTTACATACTCTTTATTCATGTACTTTCAAAAACTATTAAATGTGTGTTTGTCACTGTTTGATACATCTCCCTTAACAGTTTGTATGCATAAAATACATAATGGAAAGATAACAACTAATCACCTTCAATAACAACACGCCTCCTCTGCAATACTTCTTTTCACAATATTCCTCATTTATCCTCTAAACATATCTCTCAAATGAAACAGTCAGAATATGCTGCAAACCTAAAATACCCAAACTAATTCAACAATATATGCTCATACTCAAATAGATTAGCAGCTTCAATTATTTTGTCTATTGACTTGGTTTTCCAAAACAATATACGAGTAGTTATTTTCTATAACTGACAAAACGCTCAAACAAAGAGACACAGATGTTTTTTACTGAAAAATGGCAACATCACTAGGTTTTGATAGCAGGAGTACATTTTTTTTTGTTATCAATTAATTAGATTTTATAAACAATTTAAAATGTACCCAATAATACACTGGCATTATACACAATAACAGTCTATACAGAGAAAGATCTATTGACAGATGCTACACCTATACATTTAACACTCTCCTTTGAAACAAACCAGGGCTAGGTTAGGATTTATAAGAGAAATGGGTGTTCAATATATGACAGCAGCTGGGATGACAAAGAAGTGAGAGATTACCATCGATCATGAGACTACACACTGGGTCAATGGATGTTACATAAGTCATGTTGCCATTTCACTTCATAAATCCGACTGGTTCCACAATTTTCAAAAGGTACTGCAGAACTTCCATTATTCAAAATTTTATTATCCAAATATTTCGCCAGTAGATTTCTGTTTTGTAGAATTCTCTTTTAAGTGAATGGTTTGATTGGAGTTTAACACAGCTTTAACAAATTTTGTAGTTCACATCAAAAAGAGTAGTTGCAGAGATGAAGGAAAGCAGTACACACTCGTAGGTCATGGTTCTGCACTACAAACCACCGAGCACTAGCAAGTATCTATCAACTGTCCCAATTCAGGTCAGGGCTGGAATAGAACTCAGGCCCTGTGAGATGAGAGACAAGTATGTTACTTACTACACACTTCCTTAAATTGACATATCTCCAACTTCAGTCATCCACTTGCAAATGCTCCCAGTTTGAACAGTTTCTGATGAGGGCTTTGAATTGATAACCAACTCTTCCTTTCGGACAATAGCACTTTAGGGAAATGTTACATCAAATTGACGATTTACAAATGTTTCAATTATTATTATTATTATTATTATATTTTCATACAGAGTTATTTATTACATTAATACTACACCACTGGGCTTACCCTTAAAGAAGCAACAAATAACTTGGCGTAAGAAATAATTTTCCATTGAATATTACACTCTTACAACTAGTAATCCTGGTAAAGCAAAATTCATCTGTCAGATGCTTGATACATTCAACATAACACTCAGGTTTAACTGTAATTTAGCTGTGCATAATTCTACTCCACTGAATACTGTGTAGGTGGACATTCTAGCCAGAAGTAAATGCACTGGTTCACAATATTAAAAAACATGCTTACCCAGAATTAATTTTCAATAATGGTCAGTCTTTTTCTTTTTAAGAGATTAATATAGATTTAACATTTTGTTAGAGGAACTAACTTTCACTATCCAAGCTATTTAGAAACTAGATTGGGCCAACTCGGCGCCAACATGTCCCCAGACAGGTCATCACTCACGCAACATGTTTTGACTAGGTATTTTTCATGGGACCCCTCCTGTGTGATATAATTTTGAGGGAAAACATAATCAACCACTTACATAAGAACTTGAGTAATTCAATCTAAAATATTTTTATTTTGCAAGCAAAATGGTATCCCCAGACGACTGATGTGAATCCAGGAACTTTGCCCACAAGAACTTTGCCCAATGCAAACTCTATCCACAGACACTTTGCCCACAACAATCTGACAGGGTAGGATGTTCACCCACAGTAACTAACTTCTAACCACACAGACATTTTCATTTTTTATCAATCAATCAATCAATTTACATTACTACTCAGGATATATAGTGTTGAAAGAGATAAACATTAACTGAACTAAAGTTGCACTATATAAAGTATGCAAGTTGATTTCGTTAGCATTAATTTTAATTCACTGTTGATAGATTTACATAGTACTGCAAAATGGAAACAATAAAAATACCAGAAGTGGCCAAAACCTTTGCAATGAAGAATGCATATATACAAAAAAGGTTTTAAGAAAGTCCAACAGTCATTGAGAATATTATTACATTGTAACATTACATACTTAAAATTCGATAATATAATAAGAAGCTGACTTTTAATATGGTAGATATTGTAGACTTATACTTCAATGAAACATTAAAAAGCTAATTTTGTGGATATTATTTCATATCATTATTTTATGCAAAGTTCCTCCCCTGTAAAAATGTGGTGGGCAAAGGTCCTGTGGGCAAGAGTCCTTGTGGGCAAAGGTCCACACACAAGTTTATCTGTTTCTATGTTTTAATATATTAGTGGATAGATGAAATATTATAAAACAAATAGGCAATTCAATTTTTTTCTTCATAATTTTACATGTATCCTTGAAAGCCTTTTTCAATTAAAGCTGGTTTCACAGTTTCATTTATAATACGAAGAAACAGTAAAATCTGACAATATCACTTCTCAGTTCCTTGCAAACAAAATGAAGTTTTAGTTTATATAGTGCTACATATGCCGGGTTTTATACAATCATACTGCTTAAACAAAGAGGATGAGTGCTTTTTTCATATATCTACCGTAATTATCCGTATAAACGCCCCCCTCCCTATTAATCATCCCCCCCCCCTTTTCTCAACCTTTGCAAAGTTCATATTTCGGGGTTTTACATCCCTCTCAACAGCCACCAGCCTTGCGATTCCGGGATTCCAAAAAAAGAGACATTTTAGTACTTTCCCAATCAAATACCGCTTATGAGTTCCCCTTTGTGGGGAAGATATTGCGCCTGCAAAGCAGTAGATTAGATTACATTAGATTATGAGAAATAAAGAAAATCACAACAAAACAATTTTGATCAACAACACATTAAAATCTGTAAAAAACAAGATAAAAGTTTATAATTTCTTCAGATTTAAGGTTAGTTTCTAATATTTTAAGCTCTCCAGCCATTATACATGCTGGGAAGCGAGATGAAGGCTGTAAAGTGTCCATTATCGCCCATTGCCATTGGACTCGAGAGTTGATTTTTTTTATCTGTATTAGTAGCCCCCCCTTTTGAAAAATGCATCGCCCCCGGTGTAGCATCAGATAATGTATCCCTCAAGAAGTGTGTGGGGATACAGAATATGACAGGTAGGGCTGTCAGATTCTGTATCCCCTGTTAAATTGTGTATCCCCTTGTCATATTTTGTATCCCCTGAAGTGGGGCTAGTCCTACTGGTATTTAAGTCACATGTGCATGTAGTTTTCTTTACTTTGTAAATAACAAATATGATGTATGTTGTGCTTGTATGATGTATTGTTGTAGCATTCTTTTGAACTTGATTCTTTTAACCTCTGGTTGAGTGACTAGCTAACATTATTTATTGGGCATTAATGTAAGACTCTTTAATGTGTTTTGGCGGTGATACTTTACATTTTTATATAATTATATAAAAAACGGATTAATTTTTAATCATAATTTTCAAATGTTTAAAGATAAGTTCTTCAACAGACAATTAATAGGCAATTACCCATCAGGGCTGGGTCCAGTATATTGGTACTCACATAACCTTATAGAAAAGTCCGTTATTATGTGCATATGAAAGTCTCAACAAAGGCGTAAATTGAGAAGAAAATGTTACCAGCCAATTTCCAAAACTTAAAATTATCCAATCCGAAGATAAACTAGAGGATCGCTCGTAAAAAAAAAGATAATGTTTTTGCATAGCAAAAACAAAGCGTCCCGAAAAGGATATAAAGGTGAGTGCTAAAGTATTAAGAAAATGCTTCGTTTCTAGCCTTATACTGTTGTGGCAACCAAAGTCAGCGCAGTCTGCTCTATCTAGCACGGTTTTCAAGATATAAGCATTTTTGTGTTTTGCAAAAAATAAAAAAATTAAAAATGTCCGCTATATTTGGCGAAACAAAAATATTTTGAAAATTGGCATGGCTACTCTGCAGAGATACCCAGCAGGTCTAAAATTTTGTTGAGTTCGCTCCATATAGTACGGTTCTCGAGATATAAGCATTTTTGTGTTTTGCAAAAACTTTGAAAATTCAAAATGGCCACCATTTTTGGGGAGACAAAAATTTTTGTCAAAACCACTGCCGCGGTGTGTATCTCCCGCCGAGCATTAAAGCAAAAGAAATAGCTTTTCCGAGATATTCACAATTTTTCATTTTCGTGTGTGAAAGCTCTGCCAAAAGTAGGTGAATGAGTTATTTGAGAAAAATTGGCTATCTGCAATACTATTAAGAGATAATTCACATTTACTCATTTTGAGTAGGTGAATAATTAGCTATGGGTCTGAAACTTCACCAAGTGAAAGCTCTTCCAAAAGTAGGTGAATGAGTTATTTGAGAAAAATTGGCTATCTGCAATACTTTTAGAGATAATTCGCATTTACTCATTTTGAGTAGGTGAGTAATTAGCTATGGGTCTGAAACTTCACCATGTGAAAGCTCTCCCAAAAGTAGATGAGTATTTGATAAAAATTGGGTATCCGCAATACTTTTACAGATAATTAGCATTTACTCATTTTGAGTAGGTGAATAAATAGCTATGGGTCTGAAACTTCACAGAGTGAAAGCTCTCCCAAAAGTAGGTGAATGAGTTATTTGAGAAAAATTGGCTATCTGCAATACTTTTAGAGATAATTCACATTTACTCATTTTGAGTAGGTGAATAATTAGCTATGGGTCTGAAACTTCACCATGTGAAAGCTCTGCCAAAAGTAGGTGAATGAGTTATTTGAGAAAAATTGGGTATCTGCAATACTTTTAGAGATAATTCGCATTTACTCATTTTGAGTAGGTGAGTAATTAGCTATGGGTCTGAAACTTCACCAAGTGAAAGCTCTCCCAAAAGTAGGTGAATGAGTTATTTGAGAAAAATTGGCTATCTGCAATACTTTTAGAGATAATTCGCATTTACTCATTTTGAGTAGGTGAGTAATTAGCTATGGGTCTGAAACTTCACCAAGTGAAAGCTCTCCCAAAAGTAGGTGAATGATTAATTTGAGAAAAATTGGCTATCTGCAATACTTTTAGAGATAATTCGCATTTACTCATTTTGAGTAGGTGAGTAATTAGCTATGGGTCTGAAACTTCACCAAGTGAAAGCTCTCCCAAAAGTAGGTGAATGAGTTATTTGAGAAAAATTGCCTATCTGCAATACTTTTAGAGATAATTCACATTTACTCATTTTGAGTAGGTGAGTAATTAGCTATGGGTCTGAAACTTCACCATGTGAAAGCTCTCCCACAAGTAGATGAATGAGTTATTTGATAAAAATTGGGTATCCGCAATACTTTTAGAGATAATTCGCATTTATTCATTTTGAGTAGGTGAGTAATTAGCTATGGGTCTGAAACTTCACCAAGTGAAAGCTCTTTGGGATAGCTGCTCTGCAGAGATACCCTGAAGATAAAAAATTTCGTGGAAATCGCTCTATGTAGCATGGTTTTCGAAATATTAGCATTTTTGTGTTTTGCAATTTTTGCGCAAAAATTCGAAAATTCAAAATGGCCGCCATTTTTGGCAAGATAAAATTTTTTTGGAAATTGGCATGGCTACTCTGCAGAGATACCCTGTGGTAAAAAATTTCGTCGAAATCGCTCTATCTAGCACGGTTTTCGAGATATAAGCATTTTTGTGTTTTGCAATTTTTGCGAAAATTTCGAAAATTCAAAATGGCCGCCATTTTTGGTGAGACAAAAATTTTTTGAAAATTGGGAAAAGTACTCCGCAGAGATATCCTGCGGGTCAAAAATTTTGTCGAAATTGCTCTATCTAGCACGGTTTTTGAGATATAAGCATTTTTGTGTTTTGCAATTTTTGCGAAAATTTCGAAAATTCAAAATGGCCGCCATTTTGGGCGAGACAACAATTTTTTGAAAATTGGGAAAACTACTCCGCAAAGATACCAGATTTTAATAGAATGAATGTATATGCCAAGTTTCAGGTGAATTGATAAAATTCCTTTCAAGTTATCATCCGGACAAGCTTCCCCACCGAAAAAAGACATTTTTGGTCATGTGACCTCTCTGATTGGTTGAAATGTCACTGCAGCATATTCAAAAAAATTCCCCAAGGCTACTGCCTAAACCTGCCAAATTTGAAAAGAATCCGCCTAACGGTTACAGAGTTATAAGGAAAACAAAATGTGGAGCCGGCGGAGCCTGAAGCTCTCACATACACAAACAAGCGTCCCTTGCGGGACGCTTAACAAGAGGAGAGTGCCCGTGAACGGGCACTGTGTCAGCTGACTGAGTGTTTTTGATTTGTGAAGGTGATAATGAGAGGAAAGCATAATTATCAGGGAAAGCGCTGTACAGAAATACAGTAAATGGTAATTGAACAGCATGTTCGAAAGAAATCCCGAAGCTGACAGAAGAAAAGGACAAAAAAGTTGTGCCCTACAAATGGTATTATGAAGGAAAGTAAGAAGGTAATTGTTTAAGTGTAAAAACTAGGTCAAAACATATTTAAAGAAATACTGCAAATGCAATATCCTCGTTCGACCTTGAAGAAGAGGTCCAAGGTCAAATCCAACCACACAAAAACATTCCCGCCCCATGATTTCCTATAGGTTGGTTTACCATCCCAAACCTCTAGGACCAATAATTTGCAAATTTAATAGGTAAATTAAATTTTTATAAGTTAATACCCTATCCAATGGACAATAGCTTATCCGGTCGGCGCAGACCGGCCCGCCAAACGTCAGAAAAAGACGTCCTGTGTTTCCACCGGCCAGGCCGGTCCAGTGCTGTGCACTCGCCAAATGGCGTGTGGTACTTACTTCCTGTCTAGACAGCGTGACGTCATAGCATCTTTTTCGTTGTCTAAACCTATTAGACCCCTAATAAGCTGATAGCGGGGTCGGTGGGAGGGTCTTGTGTGTCCATTGGATAGGGTATTAACTTATAAAAATTTAATTTACCTATTAAATTTGCAATTTTATTGCGTTAATACATCCTATCCAATGGACAATAGCTGAATAACTACCGCTTGGTCGGCGGGTAAGCTATTAGGGACTAAAAACTCTAATGAACCCAAGCAAAATTCCTTTCTTAGCCTGGGTAGACCTTGAGGTCGCTAACCCTTAAGGCTATGGTTGAATATCATCATCCGGCTATCCGGAGACAAGTCGTCAGAGTCGACCTTGCCCCCCCCCCCCCTTTTTAAACAGACCTGCTCTGAGGTAGGGGAAGAGAGGGATGAGTTCAGTCCCATTGAAGTAAAAACCAGATTTTTTTTTTTTTTTTTGCTTAACTATGTGTGCATATATACAAAAATGTACAACTAACAAGCTATGTACAAATCTCCTCTAAGTATTTGCCTGTTGATGGATCTGCTGAGCAGCCACAACAGGACCCAGATGGTAGAGCTCAAAATCAGCCCAAGCCACATCCTTCAGGTAAAATTGCGTGAAGGTATTATGAGATTTCCAGTGGCAGGCTGATAGGATCTGTTCTAAGGAGACTCCTGACTGGAATGCCTTAGAAGCAGCAAAAGCCCTGACATCATGAGCTTTAACTTGATGTAAGGTGTGGGCTTGCTGATCAGAGAGCTCATAGCATAGGATCACAGTTTGCTTGATCCATGAGGAGATAGTGGCAGGGGAGATGTCCTTGTCGAAACTCTTCTTGAAGGAGATAAAAACTAATTCCTTGCCCTGCCTGATGTCTGAAGTCCTGTCCAAATAGTAGCGTAGGGCTCTAACCGGACAAAGGGATCTGTCAGACTTGAGGGATCTATCCAGAGTAGGAGCTAGGGCTGGTATGACCACTGGGGCTACACTCTCTGGGCCCTCCTTTGCCAGCTGATTCTTGGAGAGAAAGCTGGGGGATGGAAACAGAGACACCTTAGACCAGTCTGACTGGTGCCTGATGTTCTTGTTTTGCCATGCATGAATCTCACTCCTTCTTTTGCCGGAACCCAGGGCCAAGAGGAAGACAGTCTTGAAGGTAAGATGCTTCAGAGATGCTTCTCTAAGAGGTTCGAAAGGAGCCTTCGTTAGCTGGTGTAGTACCAGAGAGAGGTTCCAGGAGGGTATACCCCTCCGCCCTTTGGGCCTGTCTCTGTGGAAGCTGTCCAAGAGACGGGTGAGATTGTCATCCTTGCTGATATTGAGGGTTACATTACCCAGCTTATCGGCTATGGCAGATCTATAACCATCTATGGTGCTTGGCTGTAAGTTTTTGACCTCGAAGAGGTAAAGTAGGAAGTCAGCCACTGAATTTAAAGGTGGAGAGTCGAAGTCCACCTTATTAGCGACGCACCATTTTGTAAAAATGGTCCACTTTGCCTCATAGACTGATCTGGTTGATTTTCTTTGAGGTGCCTCAATTCGTGCTGCCACTGCTTCAGAGAAGCCCTGCTCCTTGATTGCTGTGGCTCTAGGAGCCATGCGTGGAGATTTAGATTTGTCAGATTTCTGTGAGGGATCTGATTGAAAGGCTGTGTCAGAAGGTGTGGCACGTTGGGAAGACTCAATGGGATTTAGCTGGACATGTCCACCAGGTCCCAAAACCAAGGCATGTTGGGCCACCCCGGGGCAATCAGAATTATCCTGTTGCCTGGGGAGTTCAGTAACTTTTCCACCACTTTGCCCAAGATGGCCACCGGTGGGAAAGCGTAAGCATCCAGGTTCTCCCAGGGTATGCTGAGTGCATCGACTGCAATCGCTAAGGGATCCGGCACCGGAGACACAAACTGAGGCAGTTTGTTGTTGAACCTCGTGGCGAAGAGGTCCACCAGAGGTCGGTGCCACCTGAAGCATATAGCCTGAAAGGTTTCTGTGTGGAGAGACCATTCCGTCTGAATAATCTGGCCCAGTCTGGATAGCTTGTCCGCTACCACATTTAGCAGGCCCGGGATGTGACGGGCTTTGAGGGTTACTTGGTTGGTCGTACACCAAGTTAAAATTCTCCACAGAAGGGCACACAGAGGGCCCGACCTCATGCCACCTTCTTTGTTGATGTAAGACACTACTGTAGTGTTGTCTGTGGCCACCAGTACTGTCTTGCCGGAACAGAGGTTTTGAAACTCTCTTAGTGCCAGAAAGACTGCTTTCAACTCGAGGTAATTGATGTGCAGTTTGCTTTCCGGTAGAGACCACACGCCTCTGGCTGTGTGTTCTTCTAAGTGAGCGCCCCACCCTTCTTTTGATGCGTCTGTAAAGATCTGCAGAGCATGGTTTAGTGGGTGTAAAGGTTGTCCTTGCAACACATTGTTTTCCTCTAACCACCATCTTAGATGTGGATGTAGAGAAGCGGGTATGGGAATGACCTTTTCTAATGATTCCGGTACCCTCCAGTAGTTCTTGAGGTGCCATTGAACGGGCCTCATGTGCAGACGGCCTAGGTAGACTTGCTTTTCTGTGGCCGTTAAGAGACCTATCAAGGACATGAACTGCCGGACCGGACAGGTCGGCCGGGCTAAGATAGCTTGAATCTTTGCTGTGAGAGCCTGCCAACGGTCCGGTGTGGGTCTGACCCGGCCGGACTCGAGGTCGAATTGGTAACCTACAAAGTCGAAGACTTGTTTTGGTTCCAGCTCTGATTTCTCCCTGTTGACTAACCAACCTAGGTCCTGGCATATTTTCAGTAGATCTCTGGTATGTTGGAGACAGACTGGGTGGGACTTGGCCCTCACCAACCAGTCGTCTAGGTACTGGTGGATTCTTATACCCCTGTGCATGGCCATTAACTTCACTTCCTTGGCTATGACCGTGAATTCCAGAGGAGCTGTGGACAGACCAAAAGGCAGGGCCTTGAATTGGTATGTCTGCCCCTGGACGTGAAATCTCAGGTATTTCCTGGATTGTTCCTGTATCGGTACGTGGAAGTAGGCGTCCGTGAAGTCTATTGAGGTGACCCATTCCCCTCGCTGAAAGGGAAGTTCTGATGGTTTCTGGTGTTTCCATCTTGAACTTCTCCACTTTTAGAAAGGGATTCAGATTGCTCAAATCTAGGATGGGCCTCCACTTGTTGTTGGGTTTGGGTACCAAGAAAAGTCGGTTGAAAAATCCCAGAGATTTTGGGTTTTGTACTGGCTCCACTGCATTTTTGGAAATAAGCTGATGTAAAGCCTCCGACGGGTACCTGTTCCTGTGGTGGTTCACGTAACGGCTTATGACCGTTGGGTGCCTTGATAGAAGGGGCCTGTTCTGGAAGGGGAGGATGTAACCCGACCTTAACACCCAGACAATTTTGTGACTGGCCCCTAGGTCCAACCAAATCTGCCAGAAACTCTGAAGTCTGGCCCCTACAGGTGGGTTTGTTACAGCATTTTTGACATTTACCACAGGTTTGACATAAGACGATGGAGTGACACAAGAAGCAAGTTTCACAGATTTTATTTTGTAACTTTTCTGAGAAAGACAAACTGCTGCCCCGGGACTTATTTCTTTCTTTTGCGAATGCCCGGGCGCAGAAGGAACACAAGGTACAACATTTAAGTTTGCAAAAGTGTTTTTTTGTCTCTGTAAGGTGCTCCCGGCCAGCAGTCCTGTTGTCAAACTGTTTACATAATAACTGTCATTTGTAAGACTGCTGGCCCTTGGCCGGTCTCGAGGAGTAGAAGCAGGCCTTGCCCTTATGCTTCTTTCCCTGTCCACGCTGACCAATGTTCTTCCATGCTGGTCACTCCTGTTTCCTATTATCTCCACGCCTTTCAGGACGTTCATAAGGGTGGAAACGGCCCTTCTTTCCCGACTGAAGCTGACCTTTGCTTTCAAAAGTGGCAATATCTTGTTCAGCTTGTCTGAGGGCTTCATCAGGGAAGAGCATTGGAGTGTGGAGCGGTGCAGTCCTGAGGGAAGTCAATGTGTCTGGCTTGATGCCCGCTTTAAGATGTGATAGATACGAATCTCTATGGGTCAAGGTCGTATTGGCCACCGACACAAACACAAAGTCACTCAAATGTTCTAGGGTCTTTGCCATGGCCTGAGTGATGCTGGCGTTAAAGTTCAATAGAAATTGAAGTTCGTTGGCTGCATCAGCTGTTTTGGAAGCAGACTTCCCTTTGGCCATTTCTGCTTTGATAGTTTTCAACTGTCCCTTCATATTCTCCTGGACTCTGTACAAACACCTATTGAACCCAGCCGCCTGATTACATATAGTAGAGGCTTCCCTGGCCGATTTCTCCCAATGCCTGAGGTTGTCCTGAGAGATCTGTCGGGAAGCTGGAGGTGTTGAAGAGATACCTGCTGCCTTAGCAATACGGCTGTATGTGCTGTTGATCTTTGAGGCGTCGGTATTCCAGGAAGTAACAGTCTTCTCAGCCCCAGTGTCACTCTTCTGCTGGCCGGATACAAAGCCGTACCATTTCGCTTGGGAACGGGCCGGCTTAATAAATTGATCTTTTAGCAGCCCCCCTGCCTCAGAACTGCATGAAGGGTAGCCCTCCACCAGTGTCAGATTAAGTTTGCCTATCTTCTTGCACAACCACTCATCGGCTGGCATTTTAACTGGACCTTTCCTGCGGGCTGAGACTGAGGTCCAGCGAAGGGGTTGTCGTCAGATGCAGTAGCCGTTGCGTCCATATCAGGAATATGGGACCAGCCCATATAAGACCTGATCCCTCTCATGGTCTCTCTATAATTCTGATCTTCCGAGAGGGTTTGGTCGGGATCAGTAGGGGTAGCATCTGGGTCCTGGTCGGACAACTCACCTTCTTCGACAAAAATGTCTACTGGAGGTTGGTCGGAGAAATCTGAGTCAGAATCGGTATCCATAGCCGGTGGGCTCTGTAGGCCGGCCGGTGTAGGAGACGACCTGCTGGTGACCTGCTGAGAAGAGGGTGGGTCGGTACCAGGCAGATATGAACGTTGGTCGGTGGTCGATTTCTCCCTGTGTGACTTGCTGGTCGACTGAGCTCTAGGAGCAGTCTGAGATACACCATGCAAATCTGAAGATGGGTGCTTACTATCAGAAGATGAAGAACGCGACTTGTCGGTAGCCTGACTATGTGGGGAATAATGGCCACCAGCCAAATCTGAAGTCTGATCAGCTGCCGGTCTGATGAACGGTTCAGTGGACTTGGCAATGCCAGCCGGAGCTGTAGCAGTAGGAGTACCTTTAACTGTGCAGAAAGTCGGTTCCTTATCCATAGTCTTTGCAAGCAAGATAGCCTCCAGTCTGTTAAACTTAACCGACCATTTTTGGTCGAGCTCGTCAATCCTTGCGTCAGCTGAGGATCTGTGAGTAGTAGGCAACTTAACCGGCTTCTCTGAAGACGTAGAAGGTTTAGAAGCAGTTTTCTTGTCAGAAGATGATGATTTCTTCTCCTTGGCAGAGGAACTCGAACCAGGGGACTGTACCATCCCCTGGCCGTCCACAGCCCCCACTACCGTCACAGAGGACGGTGAATGAGGGTGGAACTGTCTGAGTCCTTGGTGGGAGTATCTGAGGCTTTCTTTAAATCACGTTTCTCTTTCTTTAAACGATAACTGGGGGTAGACAACTGAACACGTTGTTCCTCAGTCAAGGAATTACAAGCCTGGCAATCATTATTGGTAATGCAAGGGTCCGTGCCTTTACCCTTCTCTCTGCAGCGTGCGCAGAAACAATGGCTGTCAAAACTTGCCATGATGTGGCCACAGCTACCATGTTTCTGGCCCGGAGAAGACATAATGATCTGATGGCAGCAAAATAATAAGTCCAAAACATTCTATATACTCCCAGAACAATGTTAATACAAGTTTATAAAACAATTCTCACCAATAACAATGAAAATCTGAAGTTAAAGTTCTGTTGAAAATATTCCGTGTACACAAGCATGCGCCAAACGAAAAAGATGCTATGACGTCACGCTGTCTAGACAGGAAGGAAGTACCACACGCCATCTGGCGAGTGCACAGCACTGGACCGGCCTGGCCGGTGGAAACACAGGACGTCTTTTTCTGACGTTTGGCGGGCCGGTCTGCGCCGACCGGATAAGCTATTGTCCATTGGATAGGATGTATTAACGCAATAAAAAAGTGAGTTATAAGCACTTTTAAGTTTGGCTGTCCTCATTTGACCTTGAAGGAGGGGTCCAAAGGTCAAATCTGACCACACCACAAGATTCCCAGCCCATGATTTCCTATAGGATAGTTTACCATCCCAAACCTCTAGGACCAATAATAAGCGAGTTATAGGTACTTTTAAGTTTTGCTATCCTTGTTTGACCTTGAAGGAGGGGTCCAAGATCCAATCCGACAACACCAAAAGATTCCCAGCCCATGATTTCCTGTAGGTTGGTTGCCATCCCAAACCTGTAGGACCAATAATAAGCGAGTTATAAGCAATTTTAAGTTTGGCTATCTTTGTTTGACCTTGAAGGAGGGGTCCAAGGTCAAATCTGACCACACAAATAGATTCCCAGCCAATTATTTCCTATAGGTTGGTTTACCATCCCAAACTTGTAGGACCATTAATAAGCAAGTTATAAGCACTTTTAAGATTGGCTATCTTCATTTGACCTTGAAGGCAGGGTCCAAGGTCAAATCCGACCACACCAAAAGATTCCCAGCCAATGATTTTCTATAGGTTGGTTTCCATTCCAAACCTGTAGGACCAATAATAAGCGAGTTATAAGCACCTTTAAGTTTGCCTATCCTCATTTGACCTTGAGGGAGGGGTCCAAGGTCAAATCGGACCACATCAACAGATTCCCAGCCCATGATTTCCTATATGTCTGTTTACCATCCCAAACCTCTAGGACCAATAATAAGCGAGTTATAAGCACTTTTAAGTTTGGCTATCCTTGTTTGACCTTGAAGGAGGGGTCAAATGTCAAATCTGACCACACCAAAAGATTCCCAGCCCATGATTTCCTACAGGTTGGTTTACCATCCCAAACCTCTAGGACCAATAATAAGGGAGATATACGTACGCCCACGCCACAGAGTGATGACATAATGTCAGTCAGCTGACATCAAAAGTACTGAACTACTATCTTAAGGAAAACCCATTATATACTAAACTAGATTGGGCCAACTCGGCGCCAACATATCCCCAGACAGGTCATCACTCACGCCACAGGTTTTGATCGGGAATTTTTTATTTAATCCATTTGTTGTATGCCATAAATATTGGGAAAGTTATATGAACTTCAGCACATCAATCTACTAAGTTTATATCTTCCCAAGGAAGATGGTGTATCCCCAGACGTCGAATACATAACTCAACAGATCATATTTTCAATCTTCCTGCAATGATAACTCTGAACCTATTTTCAAAGTATTTAAATGATTGATGATTGAATGTCCATTCTAAATTAATAATCTCAAAAGAGCATATCTGTTTCTATATTTGTTGACAAATAAAATATTATTTTTAACTCAACTCATCATACTTTTCAATCTTCCTGCAAAGGGTAACTCTGAACCTATTTTCAAAGTATTTAAATGATTGATGATTGAATGTCCATTCTAAATTCATAATTCCAAAAGCGTATCTCTGTTTCTATATTTGTTCACAAATAAAATATTATTTAAAAATCATATATTATTTATATTATTATTTTATTATATTATTTTTAGAATTTGCATTGTTTTTCAGTTATTCATTTCCTCAATTCCTATATATGTGGTCCATATATATGCAACCTAAATATGTGACACAATCTCAGTTCTGACTCCCTTTGTCTTAGATAATGAAGTAAACACCACCTGTGGACAATTGGCCGGTAGACAACTGGCCAGTGGACAACTGGCCGGTGGGACAATTGGCCGGTGACTTTTTGGGGGGTAGGACAATTGGCCGGTGACTTTTTAAAAGTTGTTTTAATATTGTTTTAAATTTTACAAGTTGTCTTCATATTGCAAATAGAGTCATAGTATGTATTTTTGCTAGGTTGCACACACTAAAGGTCCCTTGATTCCTACTCAGATTGCCTTAAAATTTTCTTTTGTTTAGCTGCTCATAATTAGGAAATCTTATAATAATGATATGCTTATAAATTTATTTTTCATTACCTGCTTCCATTTATTGTAAAGATCATGAAAGAACCAAAAGCCTTTTTTCCCTAATCAGAATTTGTGATTGCTGCAATAAAGAAGTGAAGGCACTTTGATAACTACTCAGGATTGCTACAATAAAGAAGTAAAGGCTCTTTGTGCCAATTTTAGTGTTTATATCAATGGCAGTGCTAATGATAATGTAATGTTTTGATGTATTGCTATTTTATGTTTCATTTGTTTATACCAATGATAGTGCTTAATATGTTTTGATGAATTGTTATAACCTTGTTTTACCCTGTATACCAATAACAGTGCTTGTGAAACACTTTGATGAGTTCAATTCTGTATGTTTTGAGTCAATAAAATTGAAAAAAAAATAAATTCTAAAACAACTTTTAAAAAGTTTTTTTCAACAGAGTCTAGTGTACCATGTATTCAAGCGATTTACTCAACAGTGAGAACCTCAAAATAGCTAATAATTACCCAGCCATGGAATGCGCTACAGGTCTGAAATAATTATTGTACTATGTTACACCTGATCTAAAAGTAGGTAAGTAACATATTTCAACAAAATACTCTAAATGCAATAGTTTTAAAGTTACAAGCGATTTACTCAACAGTGAGAACCTCAAAGTAGCTGTTACTCAGCTATGGAATGAGCTACAGCTCTGAAATTTTACTATGTTACACCTAACCTAAAAGTATTTGAATAACATATTTCAACAAAATAGTCTAAATGCAATCATTTTAAGGTTACAAGTGATTTACTCAACAGTGAGAACCTTGAAGTAGCTATTGCTCAACTATGGAATGAGCTACAGGTCTGCATTTTACTGTGTACACCTAACCTAAAAGTAAGTGAATAACACATTTCAACAAAATTCTCTAAATGCAATAGTTTCAAGTTACAAGTGATTTGCTCAACAGTGAAAACCTCAAAGTAGCTATTACTCAGCTATGGAATGAGTTACAGGGCTGCAATTTTATTATGTTATAGCTGATTCAAAAGTAGCTGAATAACATATTTCAACAAAATACTATGAATGCAATAGTTTTAAAGTTACAAGTGATTTGCTCAACAGTGACATCCTGAAAGTAGCTTTTGCTCAGCTATGGAATGAGCTACAGGTCTGCAACTTCATTATGTTATAACTTAACCCAACATAGTGAATTACGTATTCAAAGAAAGTCACTATGTGTGATACTTTCAAAGAAATTGGACACATTCTCATTTTTAAATTGTGCTACAAATCAGAAAGTAGCTATTACTCGCTTAGCTAATGCAACAGAGCTCCAAACTATGCACCATCTTATAGCTAAAGTTAAAGTACCTGAACAACATATTTAACAAAAACACTCTAAATGCAATAGTTTCAGAGTTATAAGTCATTTACTCAGATTAGCTAAAATGGTCATAGCTATGTTAAAATGCTACCCATTTTGTCGAAATTCGGTCCTTCTCTATTCTGACACCTGACAATATTATAGGGAAAAAATGAGAAACCTAGCTTCAAAATTGTGGCCTAGAACGTGATAACAAACATACATACAAACAAACCGACTGACCAACATACTAATGAAAATTTTGCTTATATATGTGTATACAATATATTACTTTTCCTTAAAATACCGCAGAAAAAGAGCAACCTCCCAAGTCCCAACATGTTTGGACAACAGAGGTACTACTATACAAGTACACGCTAAAACCTGTTTAAACTGAATCTAGGAACAAGTGGAACCAGGTTAGTATTTATTTGTTAAGGGTTTTACGTTGCTTTCAACACTGTACAGGTCATATCACGATTGGTAGTTTTGTGGGCAGAGGAAACCAGTACATAGAGTTGGTCATGATTCTGTACTGTAAATGGCTGACCATCAGTAAGCCACTATCAACTTTCCCACATATGGTCCAGGGTTTGAACTGCCAACCTCAGAGGTGGGAGGCGAATGTGTTACCACTGCACCATTGTGGCCCCCAGTATAAGGTCAGTAAACTAAGTATCAGAAAAGCTGTCTTTTTCTGGGTGTAAGTGGCAGCGGGGTATAGATAGAGCTTTAAAATATGCTATAGATATTAGGGCTTCAACAGAGTCTAGTGTACCATGTATTGAAAGATTATGGATGTCAAGCATCCTTGACTCTGAAGAGTATTATGTTAACACAAAATAATGGTTTTGATGTTGACACAGGAGAAGTACAATGCAGCAGCAATTATTTCATTAGCAAAGTGCTTTTACATTCAAAATGTCACAACCTATTCAACATTAAAAGTGCATGAAATAATCAATCTCAATGTCTGTTTGATAGATGAATGTAAAGGCATAAACCTTCACTTTACCTAGATGTTTCTGTGACCAAAAGAATCCACAAAAAATGTCTATTTAGTACGGCTGATAGCATTTTAAATTTCGGAACAGTCCAGTCTTCTTCAGCTTGTTGGATTAACTTGTAATTGTTTTCCTAATACAGTACTTCCTAAAGAGCCTGGTGTTCTTTGGGACAAAGATGCGATGATCATGCATAAGGTGCATGGGACAATATGATCAACCTTATACACTGCAACAATTATCTTTTCGCAGGTAACACTTTAAGATGAGTTTTATTACACAGAATTGAGGGATCTGTACTTTCCTTACTGTGAAAGAAATAACAGTTCACATTTAGGAATGCAACATAAGGCAAAAACAAGTATAAATGCCTTCATGTGTCAAATGACACATGAATTAACGAACGAATGAACAAACAAACAAATAAATTATTTAATATGTACCCAAAAATTTATAAAAGACAACATTGCAGATTAAACTTTCATTTCAAAGAAATTACCATAACAGCAATGAGTAGATTTTCTGATTATTTTAACACTAAAAGTAGGGCTATGAACATCAAGTACGCAATACTCACTCAGAAAAGAGGGTTTAACAAGCTCTTAAAGTTAATTTTTTGCACTTGAATGCTTGCTCAGATGTCTGTCATATAACAGATATATTTTTGGTAAAAAAATCCCAAAATTTTGACCTCATTTTTTTTATCACATAGATAGTTCCATAAAATATCTATTGCTTAAATCACTTTTTCTTTCCACTTTGTTAAGTATGATCAAACATGGTTTGTGTTAAACAGCCGCTGTGAAGTGTGAATCTACAAGATAATAAATAGAAGTTCAATGCAAGCCCAGTAATAATGAACAAGCACTCAACTTGAACCTTCTGTCCTTGTCACACCCTTACTTTTAGCAAATACCAGTTTCAGGTAAAAGAGTATTTCAGAAGAGAAACTGCTATTTGTTTTAGGCCCACCCCAACAAATCCCACACACATGGAAGGCCCATCCTCTGATGATAAATATTCCAATCATACATAATTCCAGAAAATATGAAAGACTAAAGCCTTTAGTCCTGAAGTAAACAGTTAATATTTTTTCACTTTAACTTACTCTTATTGAGGCACAAACTTACACAGGACAAACATTACAATATAAAAACATACAAAAGGCACTAAGATACAATGTACATAAAATGGCAACACAAGATTAACAGTTAATATACAACCAGACCATCTGGAGCATCTTCTTGAAGTCTTAAACTCTTAAAATGTTTAACTCACAGACCACACAAACATTCCAACTTCCCTATATTTTACTCACACATACACTTCAGCTCTCTCCAAAACTACCCCATATATTCATTAAAAGGAACACACTACTCTTTTAGCTGCACACAAGTCCCTTAACATGTGCAATTTGATGTTTCTTATGAGATGCTTTTGGGTGCAAGTTGTGTGGTTGAGTTGTTGCATGTGACTTGTTTCAGTCTTAAATCACTAGACTGGAATAATCTGTTGTTCTATGAAATAAGTTCCTGCTAACTAAAGTCCTATTCTCATTTATACACTGTCATCTATGACTAGAAATGGTTATACTGCATACTGAAAATATGATATTTTCCATAACATTTAACATATTTAAGCGTCCCTGAAAGGACGCTTATTTGTTTTCGCCTGAGTTTCCTCGCCGCCGCCGCATTATGGTCTCCCTTGAATATCTCCCTTATTATTAGAAGGTTTCAAACCATATTTGGCACTTATATACCTTAGGCGTGGGAAAATTTTTCTGCATGCTCAAATTTGACCTTTGACCTTTATGAAGGTCACATGATCAAAAACAATTTTTTTAAGTACACCCCCCCCGTCATCACAGTTCAGGAAAAACTACTTGCTACACAGCCTTATGCTTTGACACACCTGTTCATACTATCGAAAACGTGAGCTGATTAGATTTTGGGAGCATCCCTTGAAAAATGTCTCATTTATGGGTGATTTCCTCACACCTTCCAATCTGAGCAGCCTTAAATTTAGGTCAACCCCCCTATTATCTTCTTAAGTATTGCATTTAGAGCCATAAAATGTATTGGGAGGTAATAGGAAACCATATGTGGAGAGTCTAAATAGCCGGTCAGTTTTACCCCACGGCCCCCCGTTATGGGTCAAACTGGGGTCATAAAATAGCTGATTTTGAGTTTTTGCCTTATATCTCCTTTATTGTTGCTTTTATAGCTTCAGAATGTATTAAGAGGTATTGGGAAAGCATATGTGGAGAGTCTAAATAGCCGGTGAGTTTTACCCCCCGACCCCCCCTTATGGGTCAAACTGGGGTCATAAAATAGCCGATTTTGAGTTTTTGCCTTATATCTCCTTTATTGTTGCTTTTATAGCTTCAGAATGTATTAAGAGGTATTGGGAAAGCATATGTGGAGAGTCTAAATAGCCGGTGAGTTTTACCCCCCGACCCCCCCTTATGGGTCAAACTGGGGTCATAAAATAGCCGATTTTGAGTTTTTGCCTTATATCTCCTTTATTGTTGCTTTTATAGCTTCAGAATGTATTAAGAGGTATTGGGAAAGCATATGTGGAGAGTCTAAATAGCCGGTCAGTTTTACCCCCCGACCCCCCCTTATGGGTCAAACTGGGGTCATAAAATAGCTGATTTTGAGTTTTTGCCTTATATCTTCTTTATTGTTGCTTTTATAGCTTCAGAATGTATTAAGAGGTATTGGGAAAGCATATGTGGAGAGTCTAAATAGCCGGTCAGTTTTACCCCACGGCCCCCCCCTTATGGGTCAAACTGGGGTCATAAAATAGCTGATTTTGAGTTTTGCCTTATATCTCCTTTATCGTTGCTTTTATAGCTTCAGAATGTATTAAGAGGTATTGGGAAAGCATATGTGGAGAGTCTAAATAGCCAGTGAGTTTTACCCCCCCGACCCCCCCCTTATGGGTCAAACTGGGGTCATAAAATAGCCGATTTTGAGTTTTTGCCTTATATCTCCTTTATCGTTGCTTTTATAGCTTCAGAATGTATTAAGAGGTATTGGGAAAGCATATGTGGAGAATCTAAATAGCTGGTCACTTTTATCCCTTGATCCCTCCCCCCCATGGGTCAAACTGGGGTCATAAAATAGCTGATTTCGAGTTTTTGTCTTATATCTCCTTTAATGTTGCTTTTATAGATTGAGAATGTTTTAAAAAGTATTGGGAAAGCATATGTGGAGAGTCTAAGTAGCCGGTCAGTTTTACCACCCCCCCCCCCTTATGGGTCAAACTGGGGTAAAAAATAGCTGTTTTAGAGTTTTTACCTCATATCTCCTTCATTGTTGCTATTATAGCTTCGGAATGTATTAAGAGGTATTGGGAAACCATATGTGGACAGTCTAAATAGCCGGTTAGTTTTACCTCCTGACCCCCATGTATGGGTCAAACTGGGGTCATGAAATAGCTTTTGCCTTTATTGTTGCTTTTATGCTTTCACAATGTATTAAAACCTATTGCAAAACCCTGTGGACAATCTAAATAGCAATACATACTTGCACACATGATTATATATGAAGTTATCAATACTCGTTACTGAAATGCCTTGTAGCATTTACACAAAATTTACTAAAGTGACATCCAATGTTGTACATCCAATGTACAACACTTTCTCCAGCTTGTCTATGTCTACAACGCTTGTTTATGTTAATTAAAGAAGACCTTTGTAGGATTTTCCCTGTCATGATATCACTAAGGGGGTTGGTTTATGTAACAGTACGGTACAGCTTTGTGCATTCTTAGCTTTACAGCATGCTTATTAAAACCACAAGGCATTTTAAACTCTCAGGGACGCTTCGCTTTTGTTAGCAAAAGCATTCATCTATTTTTTACTTATTATCAATAATTCAATATTTATTCATTATAATTTTACAACAAGAGACAGGAAACTGGGGTCGTAGACCCCAGAAAGCAGGTTGCACAATCAATATCAGGTATGGTAACACATACTAGAACTTGCCATGCCTACAGGATAGATGTATACCATATGTATGCAACATGATAGTTGTGGTACTTGTCCTGATGCTGGGTTCTGTTCCTCCACTTTGTCAAGTTTGAAATTGATTAGCAGAAGCTTACTCAAGTTACAGTCTGCAAATAGAATGTCAAGATGGCGGCCATCTTGTTTTTCAAATGGAACCAACTTTGAAAACAGCCTATTTTTTGAAGTGGCACCAATTTCAAAAGCAAACCTACCCTAGGTAATGCCCTACCATCCTGTTAAGTATCAATTTTCAATCGAGTCTGAAAATGGAATTTTAAATGGTGGCCATCTTGTATTTTTTTGCCAAATGGCACCAATTTTGAAAGCAACCTAGCCTAGTGATGCCCTACCACCATGTTAAGTTTCAAAAAGCTCAGCAGAAGCATCTTCCAGCTAGAGTCCAGAATCAGAATTTCAAGGTGGCGGAAACAGAATTTCAAGATGGTAGCCATCTTGTTTTTCAATGTCACCAATTTTGAAAGCAACCTAGCAACATAGGTTTCAAATCGATTGGTACAAGCGTCTTTGAGTTAGAGTCTGGAAATGGAATTTCAAGATGGTGGTCATCTTGCATTTCCAAATGGTACCAATTTTGAAAGCAACCTAGCCTAGATGGTACCCTTCCATCCTTTTAACTTTCAAATCAATCGGCGGAAGGACGTTTGAGCCCGGAAACCAAACGGATGGATGGACGGACACATTAATCTAATAGATGGGTTGGTTACATGCAACCCGCCCCAAAACAGTAAAAATTTTCATCCATGATAAAAACTATAAACAGTATTAATTTTGAGGAACTAATTTTAAGAGGGAACTTATACTGCCTTGTCTCTGCTTTACAAAGATGCTATTTATCATCTTATTACCAATAAAAAGCTATAGTAGAACGATGTTGCCAGTTGTAAGTACCACTTGTGACCAAAGTACCTCACACTTAAGCTTTTGAATTTGTGCCCTTAACCCACAATAATAAATAAGGCCATCATAAAGCAGAAGACAAATAGTTGACAAACAGTTACTTTGGTTACTTTGAATTGATCATGTTACTCCAGAAGACATTTCATAAATGAAATACATTATTATAAGGTGTATTATGCATCAGACCCCAAAAAGTACAAAATTCTATCTACACCTCAGGCCTCTGATATTTATTCCTATTTGTCACAAAATATGACTTTTATAAACTACTGCAAATATGCTATTCCGTGTACAATTAAGCAAATATAAGATAAAATCAGTGTTTCTACAGGTAAAATATTGTTAGAAAACTCAATGGAATTCCATGAAATTCAATCAGCAGCCATAAAATAGGAAAAAACATTTGTCAGGAACCTGATACATATTCACTTCCAATTAAATGTGTATGTTTTAGGGACAAGGAAAGATTAATTGAGGTGCCGCTCAGAAAACTGATGCAAGATCTCCCCCCTCGACCCATGTTTTAACTGTGTTTTGACTGAATGCTCTTCTCTCTTCAATTGATCCATGTTGTACATGGAGGAAATACTGTATAGCAAATTATTTCTACATTATTTTTATTTCTTCATCTGAACAAACTTTCTATAGTTGCTTACAAAAACACAAAAGTACACAGATAGTGAATAGTATGAATACTGAAATAGAGAATGTTTCTCAATGGTAGGCACAAACTCATGTGTGGTAAACCTGCACACTGCTTATATAGAACGCAGCCTTTGATGCTACAGTACATGTACTGCTTGGCTTTGTATCTTGGCACACGCCTTAACTTGGCACAAAACGAAAGACAGAATATCTATTGTTATTTGATTGCCATCGGTAAAATTCATGCATTTCCGCCTGCTAAATAAAGGAATTAAAGTGGCGAGAGAAATAATTAAAATATGTTCATCAATTTCCGCATGCAAATTGTGCCAAGTTACGGTGCTGATTTTGCAAGAGAAGATAGAGGCGCCACTCAGAAAACTGACGGAAGATCCCCCCCTCGACCCATGTTTTAACAGTGTTTTGATTGAGTGCGCCTCTCTCTTCACTTGATCCTTCTAGTAGAAATCATATCATTGCCACTTAAAAAGCACTGTAAAACTCTTATTTTTTGGATTTATCTTAGTAAAATACTTGTACAGTATAACTTGTGCTTGTGTCAATGCATATTTTATTAGAAAGAAATTTTCTAAGAAATTACGCTTATAACACTCAAAAATAATTTTTTGTGTCCAAGTTGTGCCAAGTAAGGCTGGAAATACACCTGTCCTTAATCTCGTCAGTACCCGCATCCAGGTCCATGTCCGCACCTGTAAGACCCTAGATATTTTGGTATAACACAGTGAACTTCCGTCCGCATCCGTAAAAAAAGGGTCAAGTTTTTTAATTTTGTGGGTGCAGACGGAAGTTCACTGTATTATACCAAAACATACAGGGTATCACCGATGCGGACAATTACGGATGCGGATACGGAAATGTGAATAAGGACAGGTGTATTTTGCGAGTTAAAGAGGGAAGCAGTAGTATCCTCGATGGACGGGTTTTCAATATGACAACGTAAATGGAGAATGACGAGTATCCAAACGTACGCAACCAAAATGACCAGAAATATAACAACAAAATTAAATCCACAAAGTGCCTGATTCAGTGCGACTTCGTGCATATTCATTCTAAAATATTATAAAAACGTCATCCAAAAACGAGACTGTGAGCTTATAGTTTAAGTGATCAAAAATGTGAATATATCGAAAACCCGTACATTGGCTACAGTATATCCACGATGGACGGGTTTTCGATATGACAACATAAATGGACAATACTGAATATCACAACCAACAAAACCAATATTATCAGACATAAAACAACAATAATAAATCCTCAAATTTGCTGATTCAATGTGACTGCATATTCATTCTAAAATATTGTAAAAATGTCTTCCAAAAACGAGACAGAGAGCTTATATTTTAAATGATCGAAAACGTGAACATATCGAAAACCCGTACATCGGCTATAGTGGCTTTCTACCAGTAAACTCCTGCCTTATATATCTTTGTTAGAGGTCAAGGACAAATGCTTCTATAAGTCTACAAAATGGGCGTTCACTGGTATTTCCAGTTTGCAGTAAAAACGGCCAATAATACAGATAAATTATGAAAATATAAAGGTTTGAAACAAATATTACAACATGTACCTCGGTTATTAATTGTAGTGCACATTATTTGACAATATAGTGGTAGAAGAATAAAATATAAAGCTGTAATATAATTCAAATTCAATATATTAACTTGAGCGTGGGCGTTTACTGGTATCCTCGAACCACCGGTTACCGAACGCCTAACAGAAAAAGTAATCATGAGCAAAGAATTGACCTCACATGCTTCAGTTTGCTCAAGTATCTCAAACTGGGTGCCCTCAAACTGTCAATACATCTCTTTAAAGGCCTTATGAAGTTTGTACATGAAAGAAACTATTTCATTTGGTTTTTAGCATCCTCAAAATTGGTCATATCTGTCTTCACTAGAGAGGGCACTTCCTATTACCGTGCATGTGAAGATTTTTATTCTCATTTTAATTTATTGTAACGTTAAAGTAGTATTTCAAAGAAAACAATAAATAAGTAGGTATAATACTTTTTTGGATTAATTCGAAATATAACAAATCAGAAGTAAAAAACTTTGATTTTGGGGGTTATAAGATCTACATAGCCTAAATATTACAAAAATTGGTCCATTAACACATGGTAAACAAAGATTAGACTGGTGCATGATAGTAAGAAGTGCACGATAATAGGAAGTGTATAGAATGCCACTAGTGGCTTTCTACCAGTAAGCGCCGCATACCAGTGAACGCCCGCGTTATATTTCTTTGACAGAGGTCAAGGACAAATGCTTCTATAAGTCTACAGAATGGGCGTTCACTGGTATTTCCGGTTTGCCGAAAAACCGCCGATAATAGAGATATATTATCAAAATATAACACTTTCTAAGAAATATCGCACAGTATCCTCAAAGAATTAATTGCAGTGCAAGTCATTTGATAATTAGATCATAGAAGAATATTATTAAAGTTGTTAAATTCAAAATATTAATAACAGCATGGGCGTTTACTGGTAGGATATGGCACTACAGTACCAGAACTGCAGCACACCACCATGTTACGAAACTGCATTTTTACCATTACAGTACATTAACAGCTCAACCAGGAGTAATAATGACAATAAAAGAAAAAGGTTAAGTGTCAATAATTTCACAAAATGCTTCCTATATGGTAAAATAAGTGTAACTTACCTAAACACGTTCACAACACTTTTGACAGTTCCCCGATTTGTTATTATTGGTTCATACTAAACGGTTTCCCATAATGTTTCGTAATGTATTAAAAATCTACCCGTAACATTCCTGATTCCTGATAGCGAATATTCCGGTGTAACGCCATATTTTACACCCCTGCCATATTTTACACCCTTTCTTTGATCTTTTAGGGGGTGCATTATATGGCAATCATATTTTACACCCCTAACAATGGGGGATTAAGGGGGTGTAAAATATAGCTGCCATATTTTACACCCCCACTAAAAGTTACACCCCCTACCCGTCCATGCAGAGCAAGTCAATGGGGATTAGGATCAAACCCTTTCTTGGATAGATTGCAATTGAGTTTGGAAATTGTCTATTGTCTAACCGCTGCTTAGAACTTGATTTGTTTTACTTTTGGGGTGTGACAGATACGGGATTAGATTATGATATGTCTATTGTCTATTGACTCTTAAGTTGATTTGTTTGGCTATGTATATTTCACTTGGTAAATGGATTAGTCTTAGATTTGCCTTTTGTTTTAGCATTCTTTTGAACTTGTGGTTAAGTGACTAGCCAAGCTAACAGGATTAATGGGTATTGTTGAAAAACCCTTTTAAGCTGTTTTTGGGAGATACAACTCCTCCATGATAATGTTACATAAATTCCTTTCATTTACACAAGCTTGTATGGTTTATATTATATTTTGAGTTAAAGACGTTCTTAAAGAATTTTATTATACTATTATTATTACATAGAAAATTGTAAAATACCATTGTTAATAAAATAACATTCAATGTGCTCAGATATCATAAAATATATTTCAATATTCATGGGAATTAATCATATATTACAACAGTTCAATCAATTTATGTACATATGTCAATTTTGCTTGTTCATGTCCCATCTGGTAATCCTGGTAACATAACTAAGGAGAACCCACAGCTAAAATGAAATTTTCAACACATTAAATACTACTACTAACACAGAAGAAGAAGCCGTATCCAAATAGGATGACAAGTAAGAAATTCTATCTAATTTCTAGCTTCTAGATGAGAAGTCACAGCTAAGTTGGTCAATGGACCCATTTAGTTCATTATGTGATATAAATCCAACCAAAAGAGACAATGCATAGATTATCTAATTAACTAATCACTCACAAATCATGGAACAATAACTTATGTCTTACCTAGCAATATTAGTCTCTTTGAAGTCAATAAATGAAAACACTAACAGTACACAAAACAAGAACCCCAGGTGAGAAGCCACAGTTAGCGTAAAGCCTTGCACATAGTTGCAGGTCTATTGGCAAGATTCTAATCAAAGGGCTGTGGTGATTTGAGACAACAATAGGGATAATTTCAATTAGGGACTAGCCTAGTGAATACAAATCAACAACAATGTTTTGGCCTCTCATATCAAAGGAAAATATAGAAATGATTTTGTCCCACTGTATTCACACTAAATATATTTTATTTGGTTTATTAATCTTAGACATTAGTGAATTAACTGAAAATTCACTGGATAATAATTAGCTATTATTATTTAGATGGGCCATCAAACATTTTTAAAATGTAGATCTACCATTTAGATGGGCCATCAAATATTTTTAAAATATTTATCAATTTGTAAGCAAAGGAATTATTGTCTTTGAGTTTTAATGCTTAATTTGTGGATGTTTATAGCTGTTGAACGTCACTTATTTCATAAATATATCAACTGTAAAAAATCCACCAAGGGGTGTAAAATATGGCAAGGGGGTGTAGAATATATCAAGGGGTGTAAAATATGGCAAGTTCACTTGCCATATGTTACACCCCCATGCATTTTATGTGGGGTGTAAAATCTGGCGCTACACCGGTCACCGTTTTATTCAAAGTCAAAGTTCGAGCAGGAAATTCATTGGCCCACCCGAGGCTGTCACCTGTGAGTTAACGTCTTTTTATCCATTGGACCAACATTGGTCCATCAGTGGCAAATATGTTGGTTGAAATTCTGCAACAGCATCAGCCAATCAGGTTGCAGCATAGAGTTATGTGGCCATTTGTAGATAAGGCAAATGATTGACAGGTTTTGGGCAGATCTTAGCTGAGGGAATCAATAGTAAGTCACATGACCAAGGATGTAATCAATCATTCTACATATTGTCACAGGCAAACAACAACAATGGTGGATATAAGTCCTAAGATGATATGATATAAATTATTAATAAAATTATAGTATATTCAACAACAACTTTTGCATTGTGGATTTATAATAAAAATATTGTTTTCATGTCTAAAATTATTAAATAGTGGGTTAAAAATTGTGGACTCACTGAAATCTCATTGTTAGATATACAATGACGAATAAATTGTTAGTAAGTTTCCCTCAATCCCTTGTTATTGCTCACCACCATCTTGAACAAAAATCCACAGTTGGCCCACCAGTGGCCTATACCGGTGGCAATTTCTAAAGGCATATATGCAGTCTAAATATTGGTTAGAAAGCCACTGTTGGCCCTACGATGGCAAACTGCTAAACATGTAACCAATAGCCACTGGTCGGCCACCTGTGGCAAAATGTGCTGATTATATGCTGCTGGATCACTGGTGGAATGTTATTTGGGCAACTATCATTGGACAAAATCTTTGCAACACATCCACAAAAATTTTTTTTTTATTTATGGTATTAGTGAATTCATAAAAAAGTGTACAAGAAAAAAAATTTAGCTCCATGAATACAGAATAGATCTACACATGTTCTGTACACATGTCACGGTGGTATTTTAGGTAAACAGAGGGGAAATTAAAAATTTAAATTGTTGGATTTGACAATTATAAAAATAACCAAAAGTAAACTGTTGTGGTGCAGCTCTGTAAGAATCATAGACAACTTAGACCTTCATCAACTCGGCCCCTGCTGACCCATTTTAATGAAAACAAGGCCTCTACTAAAACTCATCCCCACCAAGTTAATAAATTGATCCTTAGACCTATCTTTAAGGGGCCAGTTACACTTACACGGATCACCACGGATATAGGCCACGGTTCCATATATGGAAACTGCCAAGGATCTCTTGTGGATCGTGGGGTTGGGGAGGGGGAATATTATCTACGGATAATAAGGATGCCACAAGGACTTTAGGGATGTGTTTCGTTGCTTGTGGAGGACCGCCGGTTACACCTCCGGGACCACCCGCAGTGTGGTGGAAGCACCCCAGGACACGCCAGGACAACATAGGGATGCATCAGGATGCCATAAGGACACCCTGGATGGGTATACAGACCTTGTGGATACTCACAGATGGGGTTTATGGATCTTTATTTTTCTCACGGACGTCAGGTTATCGATAAGGAAATTTTATTAACATAACATTACACGTGCCTCCATGGGAGGTATTGACCACTGGATATCTGGAGGCCTGGATGCCAATGGCTATAAAAGGGGGTAAGGTCCAGCTCACTAGCCAGATAGAATGTAGATACGAAATATGGACAGACACAAAAGAAATCTTGCACAACTTCAACTCTTACTGTTAGAAATGGAGAGGCAGTTACTCATCATTTCAGCTATGATAGACCGGTTGAGAAACAGATGGGTTCTGCCAGTTATTAGACAGAGAAGACACAGAAGATATAGGTTCAGGCCTTGGCCAACCCAGGCAGAGTTTGAACAAGAGGGTCAATACAGCAGACCAATGCCAGTGCACCACTTAGAGGACCCTATGGCATATAGAAACTTCATTCAGATGCCACCTGAGCTATATCAAGAGCTGGAGCAGAGAATCACTGCTGAGTTCCAGAGGGACAGGACCTTGATGAGAGATTCTGTGAGTCCAGGAGTCAAGTTGGCAGTACCCCTCAGACATCGCGCCATTGGTGACAGCTACACAACTCTGCAGTATGCTTTCAGGGTGGCCAGTCCGACCATCAAGAAGTTTGTGCCTGAGGTCTGTGACGCTATCACCAGGGCCTATCAAGATCAGGTGATGCAGTGCCCCACACTCCCGGAGGATTGGTTGCTGGTCGAGTCCATCTACCACTGGAGGTGGAACTTTCCACATGCCCTGGGTGCCCTGGATGGAAGGCATATTCTGATCAGATATCCACAAGGGGGAGGCAGCCTCTTCCGCAATTGCAAGGGCTTCCACTCTATTGTACTCTTGGCCCTGGTGGATGGAGATTACAAGTTCCTGTGGGTGGACGTGAGGGCAGCCGGGTCAACTTCATATGCTCAGATTTTCAAGCACACCAATTTGAGGCACAAAATAAAGAACAGCAGCAATGGCTTCCCTGACAGTGAATTTCTGGGGATTGGTGGACCAAAGGTGAACTTTTTCCTTCTCAGGGACGATGCCTTCCTCCTCATGCTCTAGCTAATGAGGCCCTACTCCAGCCACACTATGGACTTGAAGGAGATGGTCTTCAACTATAGGATCAGGTGGGGAGGAACTGTCGAGAATGCCTTCGGGATCCTGATGTCTCGCTTTAGGATTTTATAGAACCCGCTGCAGCAGGATCCCCAGGTGGTCAACAGAGTTGTCATGGCCTGCCTAGTACTGCACAACCTACTGAGGATCAGATACTCCACATCTCAACAGGAAGACTTTGAGGGAGAGGTCCAGTGTACAATAGTGCTCGAGGGCAATGACATTTCATATGAGGGCTGTAATGCAATTGGGGCAGGTAAAAGGCACAGGAATATTCTCAGGGACTACTTCATGAATGAGGGTCAGCTCCCCGGTCCAATGGACAGCAGTTAAATGTGAAATATTATTATACTGTGACTCTAAATGTAAATAGAACATTTAACCACTTTTAAGAGAAAAACCAGATTAAATGAGTAAGAATTGGAATAAAATTGAAATAGTGCTACATGGACTGTGAACTTTTGTACACAAATATATGATTGTTATAATTTAAAGATAATTCCTGTCTTCTGCTATTCATATGTCACACATTATTGCTTGTGTATATATTATCATTTTGCTGTTATATTACTGCCAATAAAAGCTTTCATTTTCTGTGCATTTATTTCATTTGAAAATAGCATTAAGAATAACAGCATCTATTGGGACCTAAATGAGATTTTTGGCTGAATAAAGTAGCATAAACTTTGGTTTTGAAAGGGTTGAAACACAATGCTTTCAAAATATGGTCAGGCAAGCAAGAAAGGCCTTGTCCTACAAGGTGCAAATATTTCAGAAAAAGATGCCCCACACCACTACATGAGAGGTGCAGTGAGGGGGTCCACATTAATACATATTACTCTTATTGTGTAAACCTGTTTCAAGGTTATGTGTCTCTATTATAGCCATGATTAAAAACTGTAAACAATAATACCTAGATTATCAAAATCCATCCATAAATGAAGATTTTATGTCAATTTGAATTTCTAATTGAATGGGGCTGAGTTTGCATATATGGGTTCGAGTTGGGAGGAGCCCAGTTGGCAAAGGTCTGAGTTGACCAGTTTTTCCCTGTGATGTGAGTTATTTCAAAGTTTTTAAGATACATGCCCTTTTGCTATTTTAATGAAAAAGCCTGAAAAAATGACCCACTTCATAAATTAACCTGCTTTATGCTAACCCAACAGAATGATATAATAGACCATTTAATATTAGATACTAATCTCATTGAAGCAATGAAACTTGAAAATGTAAACTTAAATTCTTGCTTTTTCAAATGTTCTTTTTCCCACAACATTAAAAGAAAATAAAAAATTAACCCTGAAATAACTTAAATTTACATGAACTTGATAAAAACATACAAAAAGATAATAATATGGCACAGTTTGCTAACAATGCTGCACCGTGATCATGGATGAGAGAATACAATACCCACAAGAGAATACTGAGGACCGGTCCCCAAAAAAACTGGCTGTTTATTGTTCGACCGGACATAAAACCTCAAATTTGTCTTTGGCTGAGAGAATAAAGAAACGTTATATGCAGGCAACCTTCATTCATTTAAGATATATGGCTCTGTATCAGGAATTATATAACAAACACATGGTAGGTAAAATGTAATGAATATAAAAATATAGGTTGGATAATGTGTTCTTTGGCCCAATGTAGATATGAACATAATCTTTTATAGTCAATTATAAAAAGAATCAAAAGCAATATCAAATGTTTGAAAACTGTGCATGCAGACATACAACCCCACATGTTAAAATAACAACTCATGAGATATAAAGATTTCACAATTTTCCTGACCTTTTTACCTGTTTACCAATATTCCTTTCCGCCATAATTAAAACATTAAATGCTAATCAATGTAGGATTTTGTAGAGCAATAGGACACTTGAAATCAATTCTCAAAATATTTTTCTGAAGAAAAAAAAATTGTTGAAAGAGACTCGGTGTGTTTATTTTTGAAAAAAGCTCTAGAAGTAGCCTCGGGATTTTTTTTTTGAGCTTTAGTCATAACGCCATTCCTGTTGACATGAGTGTCAAGGTCACAGCAAATTTTGGCATGCGAGTTCAACGATTTTGAGATAAAACAATCTGGTTTCTTCCTGCATAACGAAACGTTTTGAAACCCATGTTTTTCAGAAGGCTTACTGAGCATCTTGTACATATATGGTGTTTAGCTTGAACAGACTGTTAGACTATAAGCTGTAGAGGATATTTCAGGTACTGTAGACTCATCCAGCAGGACAGACCACATTGCGATGTCCTTAAAACAGACGAAAAGCGGTGTCCCGTGAAATTTTTCTCCCTTGAAATTTTTCTTCTTCCTGTCTTTTTACCCGTTTCTACGCCATCGCGCATGCGCAGAAATGGTTATATCCTTGCGTTGCCGGTTTCCGACGGTCTTACGTATTTTAATCCATTTTCATTTCTTTCATTATTCCCTGATGTATTTTAAAGTTAAAATTAGAAAAAAATGATGTTTAATTGACCATAACAAATATATTGGGTAAATATTTTTAGCTATTTTATTTTTTTTCATTCAATTCAATTTCTGTATGCACAGTGTTCTAATTTTACAAATGGTTGTCTGTTATCGACCGTAAAATAAAATCAATATAAATGGTATTTAAAATATATTCTAAACTGTCTATTTTTCACATTGTCATCCGTAAATTAATAATTATACAAATAAATGGAATAACTGTTGTCATTATATCATAATAATGCAAAAATAACATTCTTTTTGAAGGTGTGCACATAAAATTGTTTTCCTAGGCAATTATGTCCTTAAATTTTAAAGTTGGTTTTGAAGGCTGTTTCTTCCATTTTGTGCCCACACAGAGCACGTGTTTTTATGTTAATGATCATGGGTATGGTTAATTTATTTTATAACCTCCAAAAAACAAAAAATATTTTATGGCCTATCTTTCTTATATTGGCTGATGAACAAACGCATGCTTTCATTGACAATGGATTACAATAAGGTCTATTAAATAAAAATGTACGTGAAGTGTTTTGTAAAAATAAATATAATAAATCTATTTGTCTTTAATAAAATATTTTATAACTTCATTTTATGAGGATAAAATTTGCACTTTTCACGGAAATTCATGAGCGTTTCCAATGACAACCATATTTTATTTTCCTTTAGAAATTGATGAGATATTTCACTTACCAAAATCGGGATTTTACTGCATCATGCATTAACAAACTTAATTTCATTAAATTTGAAACAATATTTCCATTTAAAGGCACATAGTTTATTTTAAATAAAGGTTAATACTTGTTTATTTTATTTTTTACTGAGATGAAAAGCACATGGACAGAACTACAATGTATTAATGCGTGGCCGTCGATAATAGACGATCGTCGATAACAGACGACACAACAATATTATGAACTGAAAATATATACTTTATTTTAGGTTATATTCAACACATTGTTGATGGTTATCGATATATATTTATTTCTTAAACTATCATTTAACAACAAGAAAATGCAATAATAATTGAGATCTGTGGTTTAGAAGGCACTCAGAAGAAAAATTTTACTTCCGTGAAAAATTCCACGTTACACCGGCACGATTTCTGACGAAAACGACGTTCAAACATACAAAAAAAAAACCCTTAATATTTGTTTCAGAAACACATTTTACCATTACTCGTAATTGCAGACATTTTAGTGGTGGTGGACCCACAGTCACCAGGGTACGTTTTTTTAGGTATACAAGCATCTCATGCTCGTTCCCAAGTTTAAATATTGCAGGAAACCCCACCGACTTCTGTCTGCTCGAGTTTTTTTCCAATTTGCATATTTTATTTAAAAATATTGAAGTAAACTCCACAGACTTCTATCTCCCCACGTTTTTTTCTAATTTGCATATTTTATTTTAAAATTTTGAAGTAAACTCCACGGACTTCTGTCTCCCCACATTTTTTTCTAATTTGCATAATTTATTTTATAGTAGTCCTAGGAAGCCCTCTGGGAATTCCATGACCTCACATTTTCTAATTTGCATATTTTATTTCATAATATTGCTAGGCAGCCCCACGGAGGTACGAGAATTCTTATAAAATGTTTGTGTACGAGTTGATTGCCTATGATTTTCCCCCCATTGAATTCCTCCCCAGTTAATTCCTCCCTTTTTTTCACAAGGCTATAAATTCCTCCCCATGGGGCATTCATTTCTCCCTTTTTTATTTTCATAAAGTTATAGTTTTACAAATAAGTTTTTGCAAGTTTTTCCCAAACTGGAGAGGGTTATGTTACAAGAAGCCGCAGTTATGGTTTTCCAAAACTGGAAGGGGTACCTGCATCAGACAATTAAGCTCTGTCTGGTTTGAATATTTTCCCAGCTACATCAAATACCTGAGTTGGTCAACATTTTTTATTTCATCTTATAATCCTGAGTAGCTTCATGTCTTTAATGATGTGTTTCAAATAAACTTGCAGAGTGCAATTACCCCCCATGAAAGGAAGCTCTAGTGGCCTTCAAATGGCTTGATATTTGGTAGGGACATTGGTAAGGGGGTGTAGGTGTGCAACGTCATGGTCTGACCTTGATTTGACCTTTGACCTTGCCGTAGTGACCTTGACCTATAAAATCTTGTCCGGGCTATATCTGTGTTTCAAATAAACTTGCAGAGTGCAATTACCCCCCATGAAAGGAAGCTCTAGTGGCCTTCAGATGGCTTGATATTTGGTAGGGACATTGGTAAGGGGGTGTAGGTGTGCAACGTCATGGTCTGACCTTGATTTGACCTTTGACCTTGCCGTAGTGACCTTGACCTATAAAATCTTGTCCGGGCTATATCTCGGAAACCGTAAGGTGTAGGAAGTTGATATTTGGTAGGGACATTTGTTAGGGGGTGTAGGTGTGCAGTGTCATGGTCTGACCTTGATTTGACCTTTGACCTTGCCGTAGTGGCCTTGACCTATAAAATCTTGTCCGGGCTATATCTCAGAAACCGTAAGGTGTAGGAAGTTGATACTTGGTAGGGATATTGGTTAGGGGGTGTAGGTGTGCGACGTCATGGTCTGACCTTGATTTGACCTTGCCATAGTGACCTTGACCTATAAAATCTTGTCCGGGCTATATCTCGGAAACTGTAAGGAGTAGGAAGTTGATATTTGGTAGGGATATTGGTTAGGGGGTGTAGGTGTGCAACGTCATGGTCTGACCTTGATTTGACCTTGCCATAGTGACCTTGACCTATAAAATCTTGTCCGGGCTATATCTCGGAAACTGTAAGGTGTAGGAAGTTGATATGTGGTAGGGACATTGGTTAGGCTGTGTAGGTGTGCAACGTCGTGGTCTGACCAGGATTTGACCTTTGACCTTGCTGTAGTGACCTTGACCTATAAAATCTTGTCCGGGCTATATCTCGGAAACCGTAAGGTGTAGGAAGTTGATACTTGGTAGGGACATTGGTTAGGGGGTGTAGTTGTGCAACGTCATGATCTGACCTTGATTTGACCTTTGACCTTGCCGTAGTGACCTTGACCTATAAAATCTTGTCTGGGCTATATCTCGGAAACTGTAAGGTGTAGGAAGTTGATATTTGGTAGAGACATTGGTTAGGGGGTGTAGGTGTGCAGCATCATGGTGTGACCTTGATTTGACCTTTGACCTTGCCATAGTGACCTTGACCTATAAAATCTTGTCCGGGCTATATCTCGGAAACCGTAAGGTGTAGGAAGTTGATACTTGGTAGGGACATTGGTTAGGGGCTATAGGTGTGTATTATCATGGTGTGACCTTAATTTGACCTTTTACCTTGTCGTAGTGACCTTGACCTTTAAAATCTTCATGGACCTTTGGGTCTGTCTTTTGATGCAGATTAAGCAAAAGTCATATTAGAATTTATTAAGAATTTTACTTTCATAACTTCCCATTGTAAGAGATAGAATTTCATCAAGTGAGCCACAGATTTTGCTCCAACACCACAATAAACATTCATTAAATGTATTACCACTTCTATATGCATGGTAATATTCAAACCATCTAAACCATAATTCGGCCATGCAGATGTAGATAAAGAGTGTTGAATTTTAGTTCACTGATTAATGCTGTCATCTTGTTATTGAATTATCTTGTTTTAATACTTCATCTTTACATGCATTATCTTTCTTTTAAACATTATTTCTCCATTTAAACATTGTTTGGACCTTTATATAACTGACAGTGCTCTGAAAGTATCCTGAAGTTTGTACTGGTACAGTACTTCTATATCTCATGGTGTTGAAAATATTTCCCTAGGCTGTGGGGTACGGGCATCTCTGATGCTATTTTTATGTCATCACTCTGCGGCGTGGGCGTACGCGTCTGCGTGAACAACTTCTTCTCCAAAACTACAAGGCCTAGAGACATGCTGTTTTTTTTAAAAGATACCTTATCTATCGAGGATGAAAAATTGTTCAAGGCATGCAAATCTGTCTGTTCGTCTGTTTGCTAGAGACATTACAAGAGGGGTACCCCCACCAAAAGTGTGAAAATTTCAACTTTTTATCACAATTTTCTCAGTGACTATTGCAGGGATTTCTCTCATATCTTGCATATATGTACTAGGCCAGAGGTAGATTCTCTTGTGTGAGTATGAGACCTAGATCTGTCTTACTTTTTTTTTAATAAATTTTTTTAATAATTTTTAATGCATTAAAATTCATGAAATCATGCAGTAAATCACTTATAACTTCAAAAGTGTTGCATTTACAGCATTTTGTGAAAATATGTTGTTCAGCTACTTTTTTCATAGCTACAATATGGTGAGTAAGTTGGGTGTCTGTCTCAATAGCTAAGTGAGTAATAGCTACTTTTGGGCTTTTCAGTAACTTCCATTATGAGTAAAATCACTTGTAACTTAAAAACTATTGCATTTAGAGAATTTCGTATAAATATGTTATTCAGCTACTTTTGGGCCAGCTATAACATAGTGAAATTTCAGACCTGTAGCTCATGGCATAGCTGAGTAATAGCTACTTTTAGGTTATCACTGTTGAGTAAATCGCTTATAACTTGAAAACTATTGCATTTAGAGAATTTCGTATAAATATGTTATTCAGCTACTTTTGGGTCAGCTATAACATAGTAAAATTTCAGACCTGTAGCTCATGGCATAGCTGAGTAATAGCTACTTTTAGGTTATCACTGTTGAGTAAATCACTTATAACTTGAAAAGTGTTGCATTTAGAACATTTTGTTAAAATATGTTATTCAGCTACTTTTTTCATGGCTACAATATGGTGAGTAAGTTGGGTGTCTGTCTCAATAGCTAAGTGAGTAATAGCTACTTTTGGGCTTTTCAGTAACTTCCATCATGAGTAAAATCACTTGTAACTTAAAAACTATTGCATTTAGAGAATTTCGTATAAATATGTTATTCAGCTACTTTTGGGCCAGCTATAACATAGTAAAATTTCAGACCTGTAGCTCATGGCATAGCTGAGTAATAGCTACTTTTAGGTTATCACTGTTGAGTAAATCACTTATAACTTGAACACTATTGCATTTAGAGTATTTTGTTAAATATGTTATTCACCTATTTTGGGGTCAGCTATAACATAGTGAAGTTTCAGACCTGTGGCTCATTTCATAGCTGAGTAATAGCTACTTTGAAGTTCTCACTGTTGAGTAAATCAGTTATAATTGGAAAACTATTGCATTTACAGAAATTTGTGCAAATATGTTATTCAGCTACTTTTGGGTCAGCTATAACATAGTGAAATTATAGACCTATAGCTCATGGCACAACTGAGCAATAGCTATTCTCAGGTACTGACTGTTGAGTAAATCAGCTATAACTTGAAAAATATTGCATTTGGAGTATTTTGTTAAAATATATTGTTCACCTACTTTTGGGTCAGCTATAACATAGTGAAATTACAGACCTATAGCTCATGGCATAGTGGTGCAATAGCTATTTTCAGGTTCTCACTATTGAGTAAATCAGTTGTAGCTTGAAAACTATTGCATTTACAGTAGTTTGCTTAAATATGTTGTTCACCTACTTTTGGGTTAGCTATAACATAGTAAAATTTCAGACATGTAGCTCATTGCATAGCTGAGTAATAGTTCCTTTGAGGTTCTTACTGTTGTGTAAATCAGTTGTAACTTGAAAACTAATACATTTAGAGTAATTTGTTAAATATGTTATTCACAGAATTTTTGGTCAGCTATAACATAGTGAAATTGCAGACCTCTATGTCATGGCATAGCTGAGCAATAGCTACTTTCAGGTTCTCACTGTTGAGTAAATCATTGTATCCACTGGATAGCCGCAGTGTGTAGAGAGAGATTTCACCATTACTGCTCTGGTGAAAAAAAATATTATAGCTAGCTTTCTTAAGTTTGCAGTATATATTAATAACCATAAAATGTTGTCTGGGAATATTTTTGGCCTCATTTTGAGAAACAAGATGGCCGCCACAGGTGTTTTTTGTCAGTCATGAAAAGTGCTTATATCTCCCTTATTATTGATCCTAGAGGTTTGGGATGATAAACCAACCTGTAGGAAATCATGGGGTGGGAATCTTTTGGTGTGGTCAGATTTGACCTTCAATGACCCCTCCTTCAAGGTCAAACAAGGATAGCCAAACTTAAAAGTGCTTATAACTCGCTTATTATTGGTCCCAGAGGTTTGGGATGGTAAACAGACAGGAAATCATGGGCTGTGAATCTGTTGATATGGTCCGATTTGACCTTGGAACCCTCCTTCAAGGTCAAATGAGGATAGCGAAAATTGAAAGTGCCTACAACTCGCTTATTATTGGTGACAGAGATTTGGGATGGTAAACCATCCCATAGGAAATCATTGGCTCGGAATCTTTTGGTATGGTCAGATTTGACCTTTGGACCCCTCCTTCAAGGTCAAATGAGGACAGCCAAGCTTAAAAGTGCTTATAACTAGAGCTGTAATCAACAGTGATTTCTGTAGATCGACGCTCGCTTGTTAGATGCGAGTTGAACTCGAGTTCAACTCGAGTAAATGACACAAATATATATTAAATAAAATAATAATGTCCAAATATTGTCATCAAGGGATCCGCCATTGACGTATTTAGTACCATTTTATTGCAAGGAAATATATTCTGTTGCCGGTTAAATTGTACAGGTATGTATGAGCACATTATGGAACATCCACGTGAAAAAGGAAATAAAAAAAATGGCCATTGCTCATTGATTTTTTTGTCTTTATGGTTAGATAAATTGTAAAAGTACTGGTTTTATAACAAGACTAGTATATCATAATTTATTTCTTAAAAACTCGAGTTTAAATTACGTAAATCGATGTGGTCCCAAATATCGCCCACCGAGTTACGACTCGAGTTTCGGTCAACTCGTTACAGCACTACTTATAACTCATTTATAATTGGTCCTAGAGGTTTGGAATGGTAAACCGTAGGAAATCATGGGCTGGGAATGTATTTGTGTGGTTAGAACTTGCTGTTCAGTGACCATTTACTGTATTTCTGTACAGCCCTTTTCCTGATAATTATTCTGTCCTCTAAATCACCTTCACAAATCAAAAACACTCAGTCAGCTGACACAGTGCCCGTTCACGGGCACTCTCCTCTTGTTTATTTTGTAACAGTTACTCAGCCTTTGAACTTAAATCTTGTTTTTTGTTGATATAAAAAACATAGGCTGTATTACTAACTGGATATTGACACACTGAACTTACATATATCACAAACATAAATTTTGAAAATTTACAAATCATTTTAATTGTATATTGAGATGTTTATTTGAACATTTTTAAGTGAAGGTTTTTCTCTTGGATTCATTGCCAGGATATACATGTATTTGTTGTGGTCATTTAATCTTTCATATTCTTAGCCTTTAATGTTGTTTTTACTTCCTCTGAATACTTCTGTATATAAATCAACTATAATAGTAATAATAGATGGCAAAGGATTACTTGAAGTGACAATAATCTCTTGAAGTGACAATGATCTCTTTACAATCGCCCTTGACATATGTGTCACTACCTTCCCCCCCAAATGCCCCATACACACTAGATTATATCAATAGGATGCTCAATGAATTATACAGCTGAAGTGAGCACCCCTTTAAGTATTTCCACTTAAATTTGCTATCAAAAGCACATCTTGGTGTACTATGGCAAATATAACTGATGGGATTACTGTACATATCATGAAGTCATATGAAACTAAAATAAAAATGCAATGATTTATTTTGAATACTGGAGTATAGCTCTGACTGCTGAGTAAATCACCCATTGTAATTGTAATTGAAATTCAAAATTTTCAATTACAATTACAGTGTAAATTTTTCAAATACAATTACAATTACACGGTCTTTGAAAAAATCAATTACAATTACATGGTATTTGTAATTAATTACTCAATTACTTGTGTAATTGTCCCCAACCCTGGTCACGAGTTGCATGTAAATTGTTTGTTATTGTTAAAAAATTCGTGTGACATAAATTTATGCATGTACTTTAATAGAACTACAAGTTTGGCAACTCACAGATCTGTCAAATTTTCACCCTCTGTCATTTCATCAGCAATATTCCTTTTTGAAACCATCATATCACACAACAAATGCACATAAACTTGAAAAGGAAATATTATGCTATCCATTACAGTATTTATTGTACAGCACATACAATATACACTACAAAAACAGACTTATCTGAATTTTGGAGGATCATGTGACATTACTCCAGAATAGAAATCACCTGATCTATCAGAATAAATCTCAAAAAACTTTTTAATACCAATAAATCTTGCTAGTTCAAAAAAGAAAATATACATGATTGGTTTGCAATTTATTTTCAAAACACTTGCCATAAGAAGCAACGCATTTGATTTTGTTGATAATTTTCTCACAATTCTATTTTAACTGCAAAACAACATGTACACAATATGCCAACATATATATAACCAAGTTTCAATTACCAATATTGTAGTGCACGTTTGCACTGACTTCACTCACATGGTCATGGTTCGCACAAAAACCATTTGGCCCAGATATTGTGCAGTTGATTTGCACAAGTTTTTTTCACTCATTATTACCCCACAGCCCTTAAGGGCTGTCGGGGTATTGTTTTCACCCATGGTGTCCGGATGGGCGGGTGGGCGGGCGGCGGGAAATAGTTTGTCCGGGCTGTATCGCAGAAACCGTAAGGTGTAGGAAGTTCATACTTGGCAGGGACATTGGTTGGGGGGTGTAGGTGTGCAACGTCATGGTCTGACCTTGATTTGACCTTTGACCTTGCCGTAGTGACCTTGAGTTTGAAAATCTTGTCCGGGCTATATCTCGGAAACCGTAAGGTGTAGGAAGTTGATACTTGGCAGGGACATTAGTTAGGGGTTGTAGGTGTGCAACATCATGGTCTGACCTTGATTTGAACTTTGACCTTGCCGTAGTGACCTTGACCTATAAAATCTTGTCCGGGCTATATCTCGGAAACCGTAAGGTGTAGGAAGTTGATACTTGGTAGGGACATTGGTTAGGGGGTGTAGGTTTGCAACGTCATGGTCTGACCTTGATTTGACCTTTGACCTTGCCGTAGTGACCTTGACCTATAAAATCTTGACCGGGCTATATCTCGGAAACCGTGAGGTGTAGGAAGTTGATACTTGGTGGGACGGTGGTTAGGCGGTGTAGATGTGCAACATCATAGTGTGACCTTGATTTGACCTTTGCCGTAGTGACCTTGACCTATAAAATCTTGTCCGGGCTATACTTCGGAAACTGTAAGGTGTAGGAAGCTGATACTTGGTGAGGACATTGGTTGGGGGTAGTAGGTGTGCAACATCATGGTGTGACCTTGATTTGACCTTTGACCTTGCTGTAGTGAACTTGACCTATAAAACCTGGTCCGGGCTATATCTTGGAAACTGTAAGGTGTAGGAAGTTGATACTTGGTAGGGACATTGGTTGAGAGTTTTAGGTGTGCCACGTCATGGTGTGACACTGGTTGACCTTTGACCTTGCCGTATTGACCTATAAAATCTTGTTGCACCTTTGGGTCTGTCTGTTGATGCAGATTAAGCACTGTTAAAGTCATATTAGAATTCATTAAGAATTTCCTTTTGCAAGTTCCCATTGTAACAGATGGAATTTCATCATGTGAGCCACAGGCTTCAAAATATCCAAACCATAATTCGGTCATTTTTGGTTTACTGATAAGTGCTTTTCATTTTGTTTGAGTATGGGAGACATTCAGGCTCCGGCGGCTGAAGGTCTTTTGTTTTCCTTATAACTCTGTAACCGTTAGGCGGATTCTTTTCAAATTTGGCAGGTTTAGGCAGCAGCCTTGGGGAATTTTTTTGAATATGCTGCAGTGACATTTCAACCAATCAGAGAGGTCACATGACCAAAAATGTCTTTTTTCGATGGGGAAGCTTGTCCGGATGATAACTTGAAAGGAATTTTATCAATTCACCTGAAACTTGGCAAATGCATTCATTCTATTAAAATCTGGAAATCATTAGATTTTGGCATTGATTGGTTAAGAAATGGCCGAGCAATTAATGATTAATTAATCATTATGAATTTTCCAAATAAGGAAAACACAAAAATGCTTATATCTTGAAAACTGTGCTAGATAGAGCGATTTCGACGAAATTTTTGACCCACAGGGTATCTCTGCAGAGTAGTTATCCCAATTTTGAAAAATGGCGGCCATTTTGAATTTTCGAATTTTTCGCAAAAATTGCAAAACATAAAAATGCTTATATCTCGAAAACCGTGCTACACAGAGCGATTTCGACGAAATTTTTGATCTTCAGGGTATCTCTGCAGAGCAGCTATCCCAAAGAGCTTTCACTCGGTGAAGTTTCAGACCCGTAGCTAATTATTCACCTACTCAAAATGAGTAAATGCTAATTATCTCTAAAACTATTGCGGATACCCAATTTTTATCAAATAACTCATTCATCTACTTTTGGGAGAGCTTTCACATGGTGAAGTTTCAGACCTGTAGATAATTACTCACCTACTCAAAATGAGTAAATGCGAATTATCTCTTAAAAGTATTGCAGATAGCCAATTTTTTCTCAAATAACTCATTCATCTACTTTTGGAAGAGCTTTCACATGGTGAAGTTTCAGACCCATAGCTGATTGCTCACCTACTCAAAATGAGTAAATGCGAATTACCTCTAAAAGTATTGCAGATAGCCAATTTTTCTCAAATAACTGATTCACCTACTTTTGGGAGAGCTTTCACTTGGTGAAGTTTCAGACCCATAGCTAATTATTCACCTACTCAAAATGAGTAAATGCTAATTATCTGTAAAAGTATTGCGGATACCCAATTTTTATTAAATAACTCATTCATCTACTTGTGGGAGAGCTTTCACATGGTGAAGTTTCAGACCCATAGCTAATTATTCACCTACTCAAAATGAGTAAATGTGAATTATCTCTTAATAGTATTGCAGATAGCCAATTTTTCTCAAGTAACTCATTCACCTACTTTTGGAAGAGCCTTCACACACGAAAATGAAAAATTGTGAATATCTCGGAAAAGCTATTTCTTCTCCTTTAATGCTCGGCGGGAGATACACACCGCGGCAGTGGTCTTGACAAAAATTTTTGTCTCCCCAAAAATGGTGGCCATTTTGAATTTTCAAAGTTTTTGCAAAACACAAAAATGCTTATATCTCGAAAACCGTGCTATATGGAGCGAACTCAACAAAATTTTTGACCTGCTGGGTATCTCTGCAGAGTAGCCATGCCAATTTTCAAAATATTTTTGTCTCACCAAATATAGCGGACATTTTGAATTTTTGAATTTTTTGCAAAACACAAAAATGCTTATATCTTGAAAACCGTGCTAGATAGAGCAGACTGCGCTGACTTTGGTTGCCACAACAGTATAAGGCTAGAAACGAAGCATTTTCTTAATACTTTAGCACTCACCTTTATATCCTTTTCGGGACGCTTTGTTTTTGCTATGCAAAAACATTATCTTTTTTTTTGCAAGCGATCCTCTAGTTTTAATACTTAATCTTTACATGCATTTTCTTTCTCTTAGTTGTTATTTTCTCTACTTAAACATTATTTGGACACTGCTATGAAAGTATCCCAATCTTTGTACTGTTTAACTACTTCTATATCTCATGGTGTTGAAAAGTATTTCCCCAGGCTGTGGGGTACGGGCATCTCTGATGCTATTTTTTTATTTTGAAAAGAGTGGCTAAATAAGCCTGTAATTTGTAAACTTTTGCCCTTAATCAAATAAAATTTAGCTTTTTCAGAATACAGGGCCTGGTATGGAATTTTTAATGGCCTCATCCGGTATCAGGTATCCATGTGCTTAATCTCCGAACTCGTGGATTCTAAGGCACACCATGGAAATCATAATATATAAATCAGAAGTCGTAGAACATAATAGGGTCGTCACCAGGGGACCATCAGTGTTTGGTAGTAAGAAAACCTAGGGAGGGAAAGACTTCTGAAACAGATAAGTTTTAAGTCGCCTTCTGAAACATGGTAGCGTAGGAGCAGTTTGAATTTTCAGTGGCAAATTATTCAAGAGTTTTGGAGCATCCTATGAGAAGCACTTGTTGAAATGAATTTTAGATTTATGGACTGAAGAGCTATAAGAGGGAACTTTGAGAAACATCTTTCCTGGATTACTACGTCTTGTTTGAACACCAGATGTTATCATCACACTACAGGCAGTATTAACTGCATTCATAACTTTGTGGGCATCCAAAAAAAGTATGTAAATGCCTCCAAATGCACATTCTGAAATTTTAAACAGTAACAAGACATTCTCATCGAAAAACTGTCTCTCTCAGATCACTCAGAAACTGTGGTGTCTATAGCCCATTGTATCCCTATGTACACTTTTACTTAATACTCTAAATTGCAAATATTTTTTAATGAATATCCTTAAATATATATTACAGTTTATATGTTTCATTTATTTATATAAATATATGACCCAATACATGCAGTCATGCATATTAATACAACATTCATTCATTTTGATAAAGTGTAGGTTTTGGTAGGTTTTTGTGGTGGTTTGTCTTCGGTGAAAAACAACGGGGATGATAATTATGTGTAAAATAAGTCCATATTTACCAAAAGAATGCAAAGTGAATTGATGTGAAATGTCTGAATACTTACAGTCATCATTGAATCTAAAAATTTACAAGGTGAACTTTTAATTTGAGATTTCTCTGCCATTTCTGCGCAGACTTTAATGCAACAAAAAAAGAGCAGAGGCTCTTTAAAAATATTTTTGATGCATATAACATACTTAAAGCTATTACGCTATTATACTACATGGATTGAAGTACAAATATACTTTTATACTATGAAAGCTTTAAACAAATGTACACTTACGTATCCACGTTTCCCCTTTCAGAGATTATTCTAATTCTAATTCGACTTTTATAGCACTTAATCTCCACTGAGTAGTGGACTCTAAGGCGCAACAAGACAATAGCAATATGCAAATTCAAAATCCAGGGACAGAAATAGGTCGGCACCGCAGAGAAGCCATAAGAGAAAATGAGCTAAGGAGGATAAGCCTTTGCATAGAGATAGGTTTTGAGCTTATGGCCATAACAACATACGAGCTGTTCTGTCCTTTCAAAGTCTTTTGACATCACTCCCTTATCAGCTCCATTTCTCATAGTTCTGCCTCTATACTTCTTCTCCAGGTGTATACTATTATAATATTAAGGTTTTTTTTGCTTTGTTTTCCTAGAGAGGTGTGAACAATTATGTTTGGTGGAAGAAAACTACCAAGGAAATATTTTGGTGTACTTCTAATTGGGACATATTTGGCTCTAACAATTGGTGGTTGGTACAAAATTCAGTTTCTGGAGGTATGTAATTTCCTTATTTCTATAGTTTTGTCTCAACATGATATGAAAAAATTACAATTTGTATGATTGAAATAGTGAAAGTTGCAAATGTAAAAAAGACACTGTGTAAAATGTTTCATTGAAAAGTGAGAATTTTCAGTTTTCATTTTTTCCCTCACAGTCCTTAAAGGCTGTCTGGGTATTGTTTTCAGCCATGGTGTCAGGATGAGGAAGCAGGCGGTGGTAAAAGTTTGTCCAGGCTATATCTTGGTAAAACGTAAGGTGTAGGACGTTGATACTTGGTTGGGGGTTGTAGGTATGCAACATAATGGTGTGACCTTGATTTGACCTTTGACCTTACCGTAGTGACCTTGACCTTTAAAATCTTGTCCAGGCAATGTCTCTGAAACTGTAAAGTGTAGGAAGTTGATCCGTGGTACGGACATTGCTTAGGGGTTGTAGGTGTGCAACATCATGGTGTGGTATCGTACATGAGCGATTACTTGTCAGTGGAAGTGGCTTTCGCGAGATATTATTATGTACGTAAAAAATGTGACATATTTTACAAAATATGTATGTTTTTTGTCGTTTTGATGAAGTATCAGCCATTAGAAAGCCTAAAATAATAACGTCTTCAATAACCGGTTCCCAAATATTCTTTGCGGATTTCGTTTTTTATACCAAAATGAAACGATATTCCACATACCGGAAAACCGTTAACAACACTAGGTGTAGGTGTGCAATCATCATGGTGTGACCTTTAACTTTGGCTCTGCCAAAGTGTGTTCACATGCCATATTTGAGACATGTTTCTCTTGTGACAAAGATAATATGGATTGCCGATTATTATATGTACTTTTACATAATTGTGCTATTTCCATTGACAGCTATACTCCACAATCAATAAATTTTACAGCGTCATAATTTTTAGTCAACTGATTGATGCTGTCATCTTGCTATTAAATTATGTTGTTTTAATACTTTATCTTTACATACATTTTCTTTCTCTTAGAAGTTATTTCCTCTACTTGATTATTTGGACATATAAATAGAACTGACGCTGCTCTGAAAGTATTCTGATCGTTGTACTGTTTCACTACTTCTATATGTCATGGCTTTGAAAACTATTTCCCCAGCCTGTGGGGTACGGGTATCTCTGATGCTATTATTGTATCCCCGGTGCGAAGCGGGGATACTGTGGATTCATCATCGTCGTCGTCCGCGTCGTCGTCCGCAGAGATTTCTTGTTAGCGACCTACAGTCCACATTTCTTTCCAGATTTCTTTCATATTTGGCAGGTGGCTTGATATGGTGGAGGACTCGCCACCCTATCTTTTTGGTAGGCTTTATGTCTAAATTAGGCCTGTGGTAGACAAAAATGTCTAAAATGTGGAATATTGCTTGTTAGCGACCTACAGTCCACATTTCTTTCCAGATTTCTTTCATATTTGGCAGGTGGCTTGATATGGTGGAGGACTCGCCACCCTATCTTTTTGGTAGGCTTTATGTCTAAATTAGGCCTGTGGTAGACAAAAATGTCTAAAATGTGGAATATTGCTTGTTAGCGACCTACAGTCCACATTTCTTTCCAGATTTCTTTCATATTTGGCAGGTGGCTTGATATGGTGGAGGACTCGCCACCCTATCTTTTTGGTAGGCTTTATGTCTAAATTAGGCCTGTGGTAGACACAAATGTCTAAAATGTGGAATATTGCTTGTTAGCGACCTACAGTCCACATTTCTTTCCAGATTTCTTTCATATTTGGCAGGTGGCTTGATATGGTGGAGGACTCGCCACCCTATCTTTTTGGTAGGCTTTATGTCTAAATTAGGCCTGTGGTAGACAAAAATGTCTAAAATGTGGAATATTGCTTGTTAGCGACCTACAGTCCACATTTCTTTCCAGATTTCTTTCATATTTGGCAGGTGGCTTGATATGGTGGAGGACTCGCCACCCTATCTTTTTGGTAGGCTTTATGTCTAAATTAGGCCTGTGGTAGACACAAATGTCTAAAATGTGGAATATTGCTTGTTAGCGACCTACAGTCCACATTTCTTTCCAGATTTCTTTCATATTTGGCAGGTGGCTTGGTATGCTAGAGGACTCGCCACCCTATCTTTTTGGTAGGGTTTATGTTTAAATTAGGCCTATGGTAGACAAAAATGTCTAAAATGTGGAATATTGCTTGTTAGCGACCAACAGTCCACATTTCTTTCCACATTTCTTTCATATTTGGCAGGTGGCTTGGTATGCTAGAGGACTCGTCACCCTATCTTTTTGGTAGGCTTTATGTCTAAATTAGGCCTGTGATAGACAAAAATATCTAGAATGTGGAATATTGCTTGTTAGCGACCTACAGTCCACATTTCTTTCCACATTTCTTTCATATTTGGCAGGTGGCTTATCGCTTAAAAGTATTGCAGATAGCCAATTTTTCTCAAATAACTCATTCACCTACATTTTGGAGAGCTTTTAATTAGTGAATTTTCAGATCCGTAGCTAATTACTCACCTACTCAAAATGAGTAAATGCAAATTATCTCTAGAAGTATTGCAGATAGCCAGTATTTCTCAAATAACTCATTCACCTACATTTTGGAGAGCTTTCAATTAGTGAATTTTCAGATCCGTAGCTAATTACTCACCTACTCAAAATGAGTAAATGCCTATTATCACTAAAAGTATTGCAGATAGCCAGTATTTCTCAAATAACTCATTCACCTACATTTTGGAGAGCTTTCACATGCTAAAGTTTTTTATGAATTTTTTAAAATAATTTTTAATGCATTAAAATTAATGAAATCATGCACTAAATCAATTATAACTTGAAAAGTATTGCTTTGTTAAAATATGTTATTCAGCTACTTTTTCCATAGCTACAACATGGTGAGTAACTTGAGTGTCTATCTCAATATCTAAGTGAGTAATAGCTATTTTGGGACTTTTCACTAACTTCCATCATGGGTAAAATCACTTGTAACTTGAAAACTATTGCATTTAGAGAATTTTGTGCAAATCTGTTACTCACTTACTTTTGGGTCAGCTATAACATAGTAAAATTTCAGACCTCTAGCTCGTGGCATAGCTGAGTAACAGCTACTTTTGCCTTTGCGGGTGGATACATCTTGCATCTGGCCACAGATGTGTCCTTGGTCTAGTTTTCATTGATAACTTTTGTGTAACTTTTGAATTGTCTGTTTTAATGTTGTGTTGTTAACAGTACTTATTAAGTGACCTGCAATGGATGCTTGCTTGTATAGCAGAGAAAATTCATGCAAAAGGGGCCACCGGCTCCAGCATCATCATATTGGGCACATATGCAGTAGCCCTGGGAAAATTGTCTGAAAATGGCGTCATGACATTTTGACCAATCAGAGAAGTCACATGACCAAAAACATGTTTTTAAAAGGGGTGTGCTTGTCAGGATGATATCTTAAAAATGCACTTCACCTATTCATATAAAATTTATCAAGTGTATTTGTTATATAGATGTCTGGAATCATTAACTTTTCAAGTGACTGATACCAAATGGCCGACTGATTAATGATTAACTAAATGCCACAATTTTTAGTAATGATGAAAATGAAAAATCTTTAATATCTCAGAAACAATCCAAGATAGAGTGATTTGACAAAATTGTTGGCCATAGGTTATATGCAGTCATCTCTCACTCTTTCAAGAAAGTAATTTCCTGACATTTTTTACCCAGGGTATTGTCAGGGTATTGTTTTCACCCATGGTGTCCGGATGGGCGGGCGGCGGGAAAAAGTTTGTCCGGGCTGTATCTCAGAAACCGTTAGGTGTAGGAAGTTCATACTTGGTAGGGACATTGGCTGTAACGAGTTGACCGAAACTCGAGTTGTAACTCGGTGGGCGATATTTGGGACCACATCGATTTACGTAATTTAAACTCGAGTTTTTAAGAAATAAATTATGATATACTAGTCTTGTTATAAAACCAGCACTTTTACAATTTATCTAGCCATAAAGACAAAAAATTCAATGAGCAATGGCCGTTTTTTTATTTTATTTCCTTATTTACGTGGATGTTCCATAATGTGCTCATACATATCTGTACAATTTAACCGGCAACAGAATATATTTCCTTGCAATAAAATGGTACTAAATACGTCAATGGCGGATCCCTTGATGACAATATTTGGACATTGTTATTTTATTTATATTTGTGTCATTTACTCGAGTTCAACTCGAGTTCAACTCGCATCTAACAAGCGAGCGTCGATCTACAGAAATCACTGTTGATTACAGCTCTAGTTAGGATGTGTAGGTGTGCAACGTCATGGTCTGACCTTGATTTGACCTTTGACCTTGCCGTAGTGACCTTGAGTTTGAAAATCTTGTCCGGACTATATCTCGGAAACCGTAAGGTGTGGGAAGTTGATACTTGGTAGGGACATTGGTTAGGGGGTGTAGGTGTGCAACGTCATGGTCTGACCTTGATTTGACCTTTGACCTTGCCCTATAAAATCTTGTCCGGGCTATATCTCGGAAACCATAAGGTGTAGGAAGTTGATAATTGGTTGGGACATTGGTTAGGGCGTGTAGGTGTGCAACGTCATGGTGTGACCTTGATTTGATCTTTGACCTTGCTGTAGTGACCTTGACCTATAAAATCTGGTCTGGGCTATATCTCGGAAACTGTAAGGTGTAGGAAGTTGATACTTGGTAGGGACATTGGTTAGGGGGTGTAGGTGTGCAGTGTCATGGTCTGACCTTGATTTAACCTTTGACCTTGCTGTAGTGACCTTGACCTATAGAATCTTGTCCGGGCTATATCTCGGAAACCGTAAGGTGTAGGAAGTTGATACTTGGTAGGGACATTGATTAGGGGGTGTAGGTGTGCAACGTCCTGGTGTGACCTTGATTTGACCTTTGACCTTGCTGTAGTGACTTTGACCTATAAAATCTTGTCTGGGCTATATCTCGGAAACCGTATGGTGTAGGAAGTTGATGCATGGTATGGACATTGATTAGGGGTTGTAGGTGTGCAGCATCATGGTGTGACCTTGATTTGACCTTTGACCTTGTCGTAGTGACTTTGACCTTAAAAATCTTGTTGCACCTTTGGGTCTGTCTTTTGATGCAGGTTAAGCACTGTTAAAGTCATATTAGAATTCATTAAGAATTTACTTTTACAACTTCCCATTGTAACAGATGGAATTTCATCAAGTGAGCCACAGACTTTGCTCCAACACCACACATAAGCTTTCATTGAATGTATTGCCACTTCTGTATGCATGGTAATATTCAAAGCATCGAAACCATAATTCGGCCATGCCAGATATAGATAAAGTGTCGTAATGTTTAGTTTGCTGATTAATGCTGTCATCTTGTTATTGATTTCATCTTTACATGCATTGTCTTTCTCTTAGACATTATTTTCTCTATTTAAACATTGTTTGGGTTTTTATATAACTGACAGTGCTCTGAAAGTATCCTGAACTTTGTACTGATACAGTACTTCCATATCTCATGGTGTTAAAAATATTTCCCTAGGCTGTGGGGTACGGGCATCTCTGCTATTTTTTGCAGTTAGGTTGAATGTTGCATAAATGGAAAAACAGTTTAAACAGAGCAAGGTAGTCATTTCTGCAAAATCATTAATACTCATTGGGATGCTTTGTTTTTGCTGTGCAGGATCACTTTTGAACGTGCACTACTGGATGGTGGTGTGTGTCCGTTAGGGAAGTACCATTTTTTCTAAATTATTTACCGTTAACACACTACTGGATGGTGGCGTGTGTCCGTTAGGGAAGTACCGGTTTTTTCTAAATTATTTACTGTTAACGCAATATTTACTATTTAAACCCTCCCACGTCTCCCTATTTCTAGTGTTCAATCCACAAGCTACTTTTAGCTTAAATAGTCCCTTTTTCGATATAATTTGTAAGATAATTACACATAAAACTGCCCACTTTATCGTTTGATCCCCTTTTATCGCCCATATTCCCCGTTATCGGGGACCATCAACCTCACAATATATACCCATTAATCACACAATTTTCCATATTTTAGGCTAAGTTTCAAATATAACCTACCTTCCAGTTTTCAAAATGATTTTTTTCCATATTCTACTGGCAATCCAACCATTCATTGCAGCAGATCAGCACCACACCAACTCAAGCATTCAATGTCCTGATGTTGTTAGTTTCTATCCGTTTAAACCTCCTACTACCACCTTTTGCCTACACTTTAGCATCAAGTCTTCAATATCAATCCCACCAGCTCTGTCACCTTCCCGTCTGTTCATCCTACTCCTCCTTGCTGGTGATATCAACCCAAATCCAGGACCATCCAACTATCTCAATGTCACTTACGCAAACATCAGATCCATCAACAACAAATACCCTGCCATTGCAAAATTTATTTTTGACAACGACACTAATCTAATCTCTTCGCCATTTCCGAGACCTGGATTAGACCTGACATCACAAGTGCCAACCTGTCCGGAATCACCCCACAAGGTTACAATCACAGCCACGTGAGGGCCGTCGCGGAGGAGGACTTGGGTTTTTTGTGAAAGATTGCTTGGATTCTTCCGTTGTTCCCACAAAGACCTACACTACCTTTGAAAATTTTCTTATCAAGATATCCCTACACAAAGAATCTTTTTACTTTTTGAATATATACAGACCACCATCCTCCAGTATTTCAACCTTTTTTGAACAGTTTCAGTCACTTCTGGAGGACATTCATCACAACACTGAAAATCTGGTGATCATCGGCGACTTTAATTTTCACATCGAATCAACATCCTCAAATTCAAAAGCCTTCAATTCATTGATTGACTCATTTGATTTAACTCAGAAAGTAAACTTCCCCACTCATATTTACGGACACACTCTTGACCTCCTCTTAACCAAATCCAACAATGACCACATTTTAAATGTCCATGCTACTGATGCCTTTTCTGACCATTTTTCAATTACTTGTACATTATATCTACCAACTCCTAGATCCCAAATCAATGCTACTGTTTCCTTTCGTAATTATCATAAAATCAATAAAGAGAAAATGAAAAGAGATCTTATATCTTCTGATCTAATCAGCAACCCGTCCAACGATGCTGATACTCTCTACAAACAATATCACACCACCTTGACCACCCTTATTGACAAACACGCACCACTTCATACCAAACATACCAAGGCGAAGTACATCCCAGGATGGGTCAACGATGCAGTAATTGCGGCAAAAGAGACCAAGCGTCTATTTGAAAGGATCTGGCGCAGAAATAAATCTCATTTCAACAGATCTCAATACATGCAAAAAGTCCACCAATACAACAGAACCTGCATCCAGGCCAAATCCGAATTTCTTAAAGCAAAGATTCAGGATAATCATCATGACCCCAAAAAATTATGGCGAGTCCTTGGCGATGTGTTACACAGACTCCCAGCCAGGATGCTACCATCTATAAATCCCTCTCGGCTCCTGGCCGACAGATTTGTGGAGCTCTTCTCAGAAAAAATTGAAAAAATGCGTTCAACTTTTCCTATCTCCCAGAAGTCATAACACATCGCCCCAGACTCACCTCCCCCAGTGCTTTCCACCTTCTCTACTGTTACTGAGGATCAAGTAACTAAAATCATAATGAAATCTCCAAGTAAATCATGTTCCCTTGACCCTTGGCCCACTTTTCTTGTTCTCGATTATTTGGATATTCTCATTACTCCCATTACTTCAATAATTAATGCTTCCCTTGAACAAGGGAAGTGCCCTCATTTCTTCAAGCAGGCCCATGTTACCCCCATCCTCAAAAAATCATCCTTAGACAAAGAAATTCTTAAAAACTATAGGCCTGTCTCCAATCTGAACTTCATTTCAAAGATACTTGAAAGGGTAGTGGCAGTCCAGTTACAAACTCACCTTGACGAAGCTGGCCTTATGACTGCCTTTCAATCAGCATATAGAAAACATCATTCAACTGAAAGTGCTCTCCTTAATATCCACAACGACATTCTCCTCAATATGGCCAAAGGGTCTGTCACGGCCCTCACCCTCTTGGATCTGTCAGCCGCATTTGATACCATTGACCACACCATTCTCCTAGACAGACTTAATGTTCACTACGGTATCAGTGAACTAGCACTTGGCTGGTTCAAATCATACCTGTCAGGAAAGACACACTCGGTCAAGGTAGGTAACACACTGTCCCATCCTGCTGCCCTCCAGTATGGGGTCCCCCAGGGCTCCGTCCTTGGTCCAATTCTGTTTTCCCTCTACACTAACCCAATTAGTTCAATCATTCACTCTCACAGTAGTATAAACCACCATTTCTACGCCGATGACACTCAGCTATACATAACACTGACACCAACAAACTTCTCTCACTCTATACAAAAACTAAAAAACTGTCTAAGCGACATTCAAAATTTCATGTCTGCAAACAAATTAAAACTCAATCCTGAGAAAACTGAGTTTATCCTGATAGGCTCCAAAAACAACCGTAAACAACTCCTTGCTCACTTTCTGATCAATATTCTCGGCAATCATGTCTCACCAGCACAAAGTGTTAGGAACCTCGGAGTGGTGTTCGATTCCAATTTTTCATTCTCAGACCATGTGTCACAGGTCATAAAGTCCACTAGAGTTCATGCGAGAGACCTCTATAGAATCCGTCCCCTCTTAGACCTTAACACATCAGTTCTTCTAGCAAATGCTTTGGTGAGCAGCAGACTGGACTACTGCAATTCCTTATTCTTATCACTTACAGATTTTGAGTTAAGAAGATTGCAGTTAGTCCAAAACTCACTCTGTAGGGTTGTCACCCGGTCCTCCAAATACTGTCACATTACCCCTCAATTAAAAAAACTGCATTGGCTCCCTATCAAATACAGGATACAATTTAAAATTGGTCTCATCACATACAAAACTCTCAACCAGGGTGAACCAGTTTACCTTAGAGAATTAATTCATCCCTACACTTCTTCCAGGAACACAAGGCGAAGTACCCCCAAACTCAAATTCCTTCACACTCCCACTTTCGACCGTAAGGTTCATAAATCAGTCAAACATTTCTCCAATTCTTTCAGTCACTATGCACCAGTTCTTTGGAACTCCTTCCCCTTCCAAATAAGAAATAGCCCCTCTGTCACATCTTTCAGGAAACACCTCAAAACCCACCTCTTTAATTCTAGTTTTCCAACTTAGTTTCCTTCCCTCTTGGTCACACCCACAACTCTGGATTACTGACCTTGAACGCTCCTTGACTTTCTTTACGATAATGATTTTGTTATGTCAGTGCACTGAGTTCCCCTTTGTGGGAAGATATTGTGCCTGCAAAGCAGTAGATTAGATTAGATTAGATTAGACTACTAATATTTGAGATACATTTACCCAGCGACGAGGACAAAGTCATGAAGCAAAATTAAAACAGTCATGTATTGATACAACCACACGGAATTGTGTGAACAGGGCTTAAGCAACTGAGTTTCTCATTAATTACCGGGGTGTAGATTCATACCCACAGCTTCAAAGGTTGTAGGGTACCTGGTTTTGCTAGGGATGATGTGGCAATGCAGATACACAGTATTGAAACCATTTTAGCAAAATACAAAAACAAAATATTGTAACCAGATTGTCCCCACCTAAAATGGTGGACAAACTTCAAATATTACAAACATTCAATAAATATGAACAAATTTTAGTCATTTCTACAATATTTTTGCATATATTAAGCTTGCTTTGAGATTTTGCTTTAATTGATCCCACTTTCTTTTATTTGGCCTATTGCCCTTTTTGACTGGGATCACACTGAAACACAACTTTTTGCTATCCCAGAAACAGAACATTTTGACATTGGCAGAATAATAATAAGGTGGCGAATTTTAGATTCCTGGCGAATTTTAGATTTCTTACTCTATATTGTAAACTATCAGTAAGAGGCTGAATTTCACTTCAATATTTTCATACAAAGCAATTTGGAGGGCGACCAGACCGTGAAGTGAAACTAGGAAACTTTGTGCTTTCTAAACCAAAGTCAACTTCATCAAGTGATCAGTAAAATCAGTGTCAGCCTGCTGCTCTCTCAGTAAGTATCCAATTACTAGTTATCAGATGCTGTACCTTTCAGGGTGCCACTGCTTAACCACTTCACCACTAACGCAGCAATGTTTATCTATACCAAAGGAAATTCTGGGATGAATTTGTTTATTTGGGGGTTTTAAGTCGCTTTCAACACTGTAGAGGTCATATCATGATGGATAGTTTTGTGGGCAGAGGAAACCAGTACATACAGTTTGTCAAGGTTCTGTGCTGTGTATTGGTCAAGGTTCTGTGCTGTAAACTGCCAATCAATTAGTGAGCAACTACCAACTTTCCCACATAAGGCTGGAGTTTGAACCGCTGACCTCAGAGGTGGGAGGCGAGTGTGTTACCATTGCGCCACCGTAGCCCCTTTCTGGGATGAAGACATTACATATAGTTTAGTAAAACCCATACCACAGGTGTTCCTCATCATTTATGATGTCCTTATACATAAGAGTTTAACATATTTCAATATTCCAAGAGGTTTAATTCTGCGTTGCTGAAGGAAAGTAATAACCATACAGAGATGTTGAGTCTGTGAGACTGATGAATACACTTTGTTTGACTGATGATCAAAATATATGAGGTTCTCAGGGGGTTAATAGAGAAAACTGATAATATTCAAAGTTTCTAATCGCTCAAAGTAGTACTGTACAGGAGTTTATTGTGTCAGACAATTCATTCGAATTGGAGAGTTACAACAAAAGTCCAAACTTGAATCAGAGATTTAAAGTCACATATAAAGCCTGTGCATATCCAGTGGAATGGTGTAAGAAATAAAATAAATTACTTATATAGTTTATAAAAGTTACTATTTTACACAAAATTTTACTTCACACTTGTGTTGTTGTTGTTAACAATGACATTAATTTCCAAAAACACAAAGTCTGAATTTTGGTCAAGCTCTTTGGTATCAATGAAAACTCTGCATTTTCATAGCCAGCTCCTAGCACTATATTATATCGTGTTTAGTGCACTCTAATAAAATGCCCCTAAACTTGTGCCCTGTTAATCTGCCAATATAGTGCATCAGCTTTGTGAAATGGGTTAAGCTCAACAAACCATGGTGTATTTTGTTCTATTTCATAAGACGTGATAATTTATTGCAGTAAAATGTATCCCCTTAATGCAACCAGTCTTTATAATGGAAACAGAGCCCTCAGATTTGTATTTTATGTGTACTATAAAGGAAGGAACTTCTGCTTTAATGGATTATCCTTTTGACTTTATTTCTGCAATCAACAAATACATTTGGTTGTATTACAACTTGTAAACTTTCAAGTTGGAAAGAAATGAAAGTTAGAAAGATATTCTGCATTTCCTGTTTAGGCTTTCAAAATGGGAATACGTGAAGGTTGGAGGGAATTGTCGCGGTTGGCCGCTCAGCACAAGATGGTGTCATTGATCATTGTTTTGACCACGGTGTACTTTGGTACAATTCCTTTGGCAGTGAAAACCCCGAGAATCCCTGTGGCAAGTGAACGGATTGAGGAGGCCAGAAGAAAATTAGAAGAACAGGCGAAAAAACAGAAAACGAGTTAAACTGAGTTGATATATTTATGTCTCATCTATATTTTGCTGTGAAGGTCGAACAAGTTATAAAATAGGCCTTACTGGTGAAAAAATATGAACATTTCTAATGAAAGCTAAAGAGGATAACAGATCAATCATTGTTTTCAACTGTGACATATATATTTCCTGATTTATAATCTGAAAAGACAGAAAAAGAAGGATCAGGAATTATTGTGTTTTTGAATTTTTTGACATTGAAATCAGTATAGTATAGAGGGCAGTTCTTATCTATTTAATCTAGCCAATGAACTGCTTCTTTTCATTGATTTGCATAAACGAAAATTTTATATGACATTAATGATGGCACACCCATGGAAATAACAGAGTGTGTGGAAATTGTAGTGTTAGTTTGTGTTTGACTCAAATGGCAGGAAGGCATCTTCCCAAGGAGCAATCCTCTGTACAGTTACTGCCTCTAGATGATCCAAAGTGCCAGGAATCCATTAAACTTCTTCATAAAGTCTGTGCATCATGTGTAGGCCCAAATGGTCATACTAAAATGATACGTAATCATCTAGGGGGTCACGTAACTGTCACATCAGCTTCAAGCCGATTACTAAAAACAACAGCAATTTCTAAACCAGTATTAAAATTAGTGGTTGCATCTGTACAGAATCACCTTGAGAGGTTTCAGGATCAAGGTCTCTTTGTACTGACCTTATGCTTGAATTTATTAGAGAGTTATTTGAAAACAGATATCCACAGGAACTTATTACACCAGACACTGCATGTGTTGTTAAATGCAAGTTTGGGATATCTGACATCTGAGCAATGTTTGTGCAAGTTCCGTATTAGTCTGGCAACAGTCCAGGATTACATGAAACTCACCCAAAGCATTCTGACCTCAAAACCACTGTGCCAGCTTAGTGAGGAGAATGTGATTCGAATCAGCAGGAAAATTGTGGAGCTGTTTCTATCCACTGTGCAATTGAATGGTGAGAACAGTTTACTCGCTAACCATGGTGTAATGTATGTCACGCTGGAAGGCTATCCAGTTGAGGACATGTGTGTTCTGGAAGGCTTGTTATATGAGATGCCCAGCATTCCTGTGTACAGAAAGGAGCCAATCAAACTTCTCACTGTACAGTCAGGATTACAGAAAGGTATGGAAGGAATGAATCTCTATTATCCAAGTGTGTTTAAGAGATCTTTATTCAGATCTTTTTTTCAGGTTAGCTTTTTTTGAAATAATAGAAGGTGAGTAAAGAAGAGGTAAGATGGAGTAGCACAATACAAGTCACCTATAAGACCATTTAAATTTACTAATAGGTAGATCTATCATCATTACAATTTCAAAATTACGGTAACATGAATACATCAAATATTCCGTATATTATTAATTTGTCTTTAAAGTTTAGACATTTATACATCTTTTGCGTTTCTGAACAATGAAGAATATTGCCAAAATGTGCCAGATTTTGTTAAAAAATCACTGTATATCTTGTGTTAACATGTTTGAAATTTCATTTACACTGGTTTATTATCCAGTCAACTTGGCACCAAGCATTTTATTGTTTTGATAAAATATGAGTGAGCTGAATTTTTTAAAATGTTTTAAACAATCAGTTGTCTGCAAATGTAAAAAACAAAAAATACTCTCGTTTTTTTAACTGAAGAAAAAGTGAAATACTCCTATTCAGGAAACTCTACTGATACTGAAATTATAATATAATCCATGCACCACATGAAGGTCAGCTGAAGGTCATGTTGGTGGATCTGTCAATGGCTGGGGACAGCGAAGTGTTGGGAGATGTTAAGCTGAAAGTGACAGGAGGAGGGTCACTCTATGATGGGGTGCTGAAACAACTGCAGCGACTAGCCCAGTACATACTCAGCAATGGTGTAAGTTGGACTGTCAAGGACAGTACATTGTTGTCTACTGTTACTCTTAATTTTTAACTTGATGATTTTATTTCATAAAAATGTAAATATACTATACCATATGAAAACACTTGGGGTAAGCATGGCTTGGCGTTCGGTGACCGCCACATACACCGTACATAGAATTTAAAATATGAGGGGAGACCCTCTTTAAACCTATATACTTGCTACCTTTGACCCCTGGTGACCTAATTCACTCTGCCATGCGCAGTAATGCAGAAATAGTTCATTCTTTTTGTGGCTTCAGAGATGTTGTTCTTAAGAATCTCTTATGATTTCTTAAGTGGAGTGGACATCCTTTTCCACTCAGCCATTTCTCTCTCTTCTACTTAAATTCCTCAATTTAAGTCCATCTGAAACTTTTAGTTTCAGAAAAAGGGGGGTGGCATTTCCCTTTTAGGGAATCTATTCTTCATCTCTATTTTCAGAACCGTGCTTCTTAGTGCCTCTGGGCATGTTCCTATTCTGAGCACAGGGCATACTTATGCCTTCTCCTTTGAGCTGACCGAATAGGGTGTAGACAGCAGTGCTGAAGTTAGTGCAGTGGTTAATGCGACTCACTTAACTCACTCGAGTTATTGCTTCAGCACAGAGGTTTTGGGTTCAATTGCATTGCACTAGGAAGTATCCTTTTGTAGCAATTTAACCTTAGGGTGATTTTCCTCAGTCTGTCTTTTTCCCACCATCCTTCCATGTGGGCATTCAACCCAAGTGTTTTCATATGGTATAGTATATTTACATTTTTATGAAATAAAATTTCATATTTTTAAATGTAAAATGCATTTTTATGAATAAAAATGTATATACTTACCATATGAAAACAGCAAATCACCCTCCCGCCTGCCCCGCTTTTAAAGACCTTTTTCCAGCATTTATGTTTATTCACAAAAAGAATGAACTATTTCTGCATTACTGCGCATGGCAGAGTGAATTAGGTCACCAGGGGTCAAAGGTAGCAAGTATATAGGTTTAAAGAGGGTCTCCCCTCATATTTTAAATTCTATGTACGGTGTATGTGGCGGTCACCGAACGCCAAGCCACGCTTACCCCAAGTGTTTTCATATGGTAAGTATATACATTTTTATTCATAAAAATGCATTTTACATTTAAAAATATGAAATTTTCTTGTAAAAGTTTCAGAAAATTACCCATTTGAGATCAGTGTTATCAGGAGAAAAACCACTGATATTAAACAAAAAAGATGTATGTTTCGCTAATTTTGTACACAAAATAGTATGTTATTTCCTTTTTAAATGCATACTAAGGTAATATTACAGCTGTACTCAGCCCTTTCTGTAACTGCATTCACGTGTGAAATGTTGGTAACCATGAAATTTTTTATAAATACAAAGTTTGTGTTTTAAAACTTGAGGAAAGGTACCCTGGATGTATGTATTTAACAGGTAATTAAACTATACCAAATATTGGTTGTTGTGGAATGACATAACAAATATCTGGTATTTGCCTTTCAAAAGTAATCATGAAAATAAAATGATAAACAAGGGTACTTGGACAAAACTGACCTCCGCCAAGGTGTACAATAATAAGAAAATGGGGAAATCCGAATTAATTTTTTATATCCAGTGATCCAGATCACTCTCAAAAGCTAGTGGGATCTAAGTTGGGCAAAGACCCATCTTCTGGTTTATTTTCTTGTTTAAATCTGTGATTGACAAGCTTAGTTTTCAGTCAGAAATCTTCCAAGGAGTATTTTTTTCCTCTTTTTTGCACAAGTGTCAGTACTAGAGCTTCATTGTCAAGAGGAAATATGTATTCGCAAGATATTTTAAAGTTTGTAAACTTCATTTACCATGAATATAAAGTAAAAATGTAAGATGTTTCCTTAAATATGTTCTTTATTGTTTTGATGAAGTATTAAGGCTTATATCGTCATTTCTACCTAAACGAAACAAAATGTGGTAAATACTAGTACCCTTACCATTTCCTATCAGTAGCTATTTGTCGGAGCCGTCATACACAATGGCCAACGATATTCTGATATTCTAAGATTGGGAACATATGTGTACTGTATACTCTATGCAGGCAAATGTAAAAAACTCCAGAGGTCAAAACCCTGGAGAAATATTTCTACTACTAGTAGGACATTACCAAGAAGAAATTTTCAGGGTGGGTGAAAATAAGTCTGGAATTTTATTTATTTTTTTTTGTCCGCCATTCACTCTGGGCATACCAACTGTATTTCAAAATGGATCAGCCATCAATTTTGGAGTTAATACATGGTAAACAGAGAAGTGTTTGTGTTATCATACTCTCACCTTTCCTCCCATTTGTTTCAGGTAGGTGTTGTTGCATGTCAAAAGGTTATCAATCCCCAGGTCAGACACATGTTGGAATCACATGGGGTGTTTGTGATGCAGAGACTTGGCTCCATGTACACAGATTACTTATCAGTACTCTCAGGTATAATTATGACAATAAACTTTTTCAAAGAGCTTCCACGGTAACTGTGTCTCTAAGATTTACCTTATTTCTCCAGCATCGTGTCAATTCACATATTGTCAGGAAACCCACAATTCCATGACCTCTATGCATTCACAAATATTTTTAGATTCCATTTGCAAATTTGAAGTATTTAGTCTTCAAGCAGTAGTATTGTTTAAAAGATTGTTAGTAATCCCCATGGGATTCCATGAGCGCATTATATTTTGTGTGCACACAGGAATACTTAGTAATAATGAGTTCTATATTCGCATATTTGAAGTATTTGATCTTCAAGCAATTTTGAAATATTGTTAGGAAACCTACCATGATTCCATGACCTCCTATACCCTCTACCTATACATGAATATTATTTAGTTGAACAAATCTCCTGCTAATACAAGCATATATTAATGATGCTGCGAAAATAAGGTAAATCTGAAATCGTTGACAATACTGTGGATCAAAGCTCTTTGTAAGTTTTTTGTCCATATAATAACACAAATTTGAGACAAAATGGCAAAGTAGCAGTAAGTGTTTCCCTTAGAAATTGTGATATTACATAAAGATAAACCAGAAACTTTCTTGAAGCAATGTTAGTCAAATTTTTGAACACACAGCTGTTGTTGTCATAAGTAGAAAGTTTTGTACTAGAGTTCTCGCTCTGAACAATATTGTGCTCAATGAGTATTCTTTTTAGCAATAAATATAACTTTCAGTGTGCTACTTTGCCCTGAATATTTACAGAAATTGACCCATTTTGTGACACATTATGTGAATATTTTGAAAAAAAGTGCCAATGTTTGAGTTGAAAAAGTACTCTTAATTAAGTACTCTCGTATTTCTTAATTTAGTTCTGCAGATAATCATTTACTTTAGCGAGTATTAGACTACTGTCAGTACACAACATAAATAACTGGATGAAACTCTGAGCCTGTTTACACTAAAATATTGCATATATTATCCTTTAAAAAGAGACTACTGTGTTTTATGTAATATACATGTAACTACAGAAAATATGAAAAGATACTCAGCCTATATATTTCTTTGGTAGGTGCAAGGAAATGGAGTAGTTTGGAAGTACCTTTAGATGAAAGTCATGTGGGTTATCTGAGAAGTGCACGTCATACTGTGTATGGAGGAAGAAGCTTTGTACATTTACAGGGTAATCAGAATGGTCAGGTCTCCACTGTAGTGATGTGTAACAGGACAGAAGAGGCAGCTGAGGAAACAAAAGTGAGAAGATTATTGTACTTAAATTCACATGATAAAAGCCCAATTGGATTTTAAATATAGTTCTAACAGTGAATGCATATGAAGAGTTTTTTTTTTTTTTGCTAAATAAATTAAAGTTAAAATATTTTTTTTTTTCACTGAGAGAGATTTTTAAGTGAAATTGATATGTAAAATCTTTTTTTCAGTGAGTTAATGCTGCTTTTAATCGATTATCCTTGGAAAATGTGATTAGATAGATTCTGAAGGAAAAGGAGGGGGGGCCACGATGGTGCAGTGGTAACACACTCGCCTCCCACCTCTGAGGTCGGCGGTTCAAACCCTGTGTGACAATGGAATAAATACATTAAATTATGATCAACCAAACACTGTAAATTATTGTAAGGAAGACAAAACTCATTTGGTGGGAAAGTTAGTAGTTTCTTACCGATGGTCAGCAGTTTACAGTACATAACCTTGACCAATTGTATGTACTGGTTTCCTCTGCTCATAAAACTCCCCGTCGTGATATGACCTTTTTAGTATTGAAACTGACGTTAAAACCCAAGTAAACAAATCGAAGGAAAAGGAGAGTCAACAGAGGCATAGTGGGTAGTGCACTCACCTCTCAACTCTGAGATTCTGGGTTGGATTCCTGGCCCAACCAGAAGTGGAGAGTTGGTAGTTGCGTTGCTGGTAGCGATGGGTCGGTAGGTCCGGTATCTGGGTATCGAGAGCATTTTACTGAAATACCGTGATGAGATTTTACAACCGCAACTTCTCTTGTGAGTACATATAATGGAAGGAAGGGTTAAAATATTAGAAACATACCCAAATTCTGAAGAAATTATAAGCTTTTATCCCATATTTTCATGCATTTTGCAGACTTTTATACACTAGTGAATACGTTGAGCAGAACTGCCATGTTTTGGTTACGGCACTTTAAAACCTTAATATCGCTTGTCAACTCGTATAATTGAAGGAAAACTTAAAATATTGGGAACAAACCTGAAATGTGAAGAAACTGTAAACATTTATCCCATATTTTGTGCATTTAGGGACTTTTATTGTGATGTGAACAGGAAACGTCCATGTTTGGTTGGGGCGTACTAAAACACGGAGTCCCTGAATCGGTACGGTTTTGCTTTGACGACCTCCCGATGTACACATTTTTGGTACCGACCCATCCCTAGTTGCTGGTGCCTGGTCGTTGTCAGTGGAGATTAAGCCAGAGAATCAATCATCACTGGTGGTAACATGCATTACTCTACTCATTTCATTAAATAAGGGCAGAGCTGCCGGTTAGAGTGCTAGCCTTCAACCTCTGAGGTCGCCGGTTCGAATCTCGGCCCAGGCACTTTGTGTGGAAATTTGGAGTTACTTGCAGATGCCCGGTGGTTTAAAGTGCAGAGTATTGACCAACTATTATACACTGGTTCCTCCACCCATAAACTACCCGTCGCAATATGACCCTGGCTGTTGAACATGACGTAAAAAAAAAAAAAAAAAATCATTTCATTAATTTAACAATATTACCCATTATATTTCCTTTATTTTGCATATTACAATTACACCATGTCTGTCCACTGGGTAGATTTTCTGAGTTCATGAGTAATTATGAAAGAAAGAACTTTTCCATATCATTGTTAATGATATTTGGTCACTAAATGGACCTAGCCAAATAATTGTAAAAACTAAATACTATTTATTATTCTGTTAAATTCACCTAAAGCCAGTCTATTTTTTCATTTTAATATTTCAATAAAATTGTTTCATCCTGACCATCTTAGTACAAGCTGGTATATATGATATGTTTATCTGTTGGCTCTGCAAGAGGTTTGGTGTTTTCAAACTCTTTGACTGACTTAGGAACTACAATGAACCAAGCTCGAAAATAGGGGAACATATTTAAATCTGACCTTTAATATCACCTAAATCCTGTTCATAACAAAAAAAAAAAAAAAAAAAAAAAAAAACCTGAAGATTGGCTGATACTATTTACTGTTTTACACAAAATTTTACTGCACACAAAACTGGTCGTAAGGTATTTTCAAGGTATTTTCCTGAAATGGTCTCATTACTGTTGACACTGACCCATCCCTACAAGAAATTAAAAACCAGTGGAGCAAGTTTCATTTGGAGTGAATGCTGTGTGCTGATGATACCTTCGGGCCCGATAAATAGCTTCCTATTGGTCCCCTGTCCTGTTTATATCGTCAGCATGAGTGAACAAGGTATACCAACACCAGTTATAGTGTATGGACCTTTACTATTGCTTGCTAGCCAATCTATAGGATTTGCCTGTCATTGTAGACGGTGTTCCAGTCTGCGCTGCATTCACTGCACATGTCCACTTCTGAGCCTTACTGTCTGTTTGGTGCTGGATGTTGGCAAACTCACTTGGCTCAATACATCTCAGACAAGGTAGGTAACAGTGTTCACCATGCTGTTGATTAGCATTTTGTTTGGTTAGTTCAAGTATGCTGGTTTTGAATTTTGCAAACAATAGCATCAGTAACTGAAACCAGTACACAAGAGATCACTGGTATCTTTACTCAGTTTTTACAAAAGACAGCCTCACAATTTGAAGTGTTTGTCATTTTCTACATGATATTTCAGATAGAGCAAACTCAAGTGAATAGGAGGAGCTTTGTAGTAATACCTTTTAGAGCTGGGTTGGTAACACCTGTGTTTCAGTATCAAAACTATTTCACTTAAATACTGTGACGACACTTTATAACCGGTATCATGAATGTCAGCCCATACATTAGGAAATAAACATGTAGCTGAAATCTGAAGTAATTTTAAGACTTCTATGGCAATTTCTTTTAGCAAGAATGCCATGTTTTGTTTTTTAAGAACTTCATGTTGGCAGGCCTACATCATTTGGAGATGTGCTAGAACACAAATTTTATGGTATAATGCTGGAATCGGAAAGATTTTTGCATTTGTGAGATAGCGGAATGAAAAATATATTACTGACCAATACTAGTGGTGGCATCATTTCCAAAAATCAAAACCGGTTACTGGGGCTTTGAAACAAACAAAATCCGGTATTTCGTACGCTTCTCACTGACATGTGAAAATAACCACAAGGATACATGAGCCATAATTTACAAATGGAAATGTCTTTCGCGATATATTATTAAGTGCGAAAATGTTACTTTTGCATAGTATAAAGTAAAAATGTGACATATTTGACCAAATGTGTACATTTTTTGTTGTTTTTATGGAGTATCAACTGTTAGAAAGCCTAAAATGATAATGTTTTCATTAACCGGTTTCGAAATATTCTTTGTGGATTTTGTTGTTTCTACCAAAACAAAACGATATACCGTATACCGGAATACCGCCAACGATACTAACCAACACACTGCGAGAGGTCACTGGTATCTGTAACCAGTGTCTCAGAGAAGATGTCTTTAGAATAAATTAAAATGAGTATTTTGCATTTGATATTTCAGGTAGAGCAAGATCACATTGAGTGGGAGGAGGAGCTTTGTACTAATACCAGTACACTACGAGATATTACTGACATCTTTATACACTGTCTCAGAAAGACCGCCTTACAACTGGACGACGAGGTGGAACACATGACCGATAGAGTGTATGCTCACCACTGGACTTTCCCCAGCAAGACGTTCCCTGGATCAGTGGGGAACAAGAGTGAATTGCATGGAGTAACTTCTTGTGCATGTGGACTTGTTGCTTATAAAGACGACTTAGAGTTTACTTATCTGCACAAACAAGGTGGTGATACATCTCACTCCTTGAATGGGGAATTGGTTGGAAAGGATGCAATACAGAGTAGTAGAGCAGAAGTAATTGATAGCTACAGTTCAGCACTCAATGCTTTTCAAATTGCAGTGTCCACTGCAGCAGCTGTATTGAGTATTAGAAATATCATTCAACAAAAGTAGGGTTACTTCGAAATTACATGCATGACTGTTTTTGGGGGATTGGCCAAGTATAAAAGGTTAAAAGTTGATAGCTTGTTCATCAGTACTTGTATTGGAGTACAGAAAGTTGTTGTTAAATACTTGATAGTCCTACCTTGATTTGCATTCCTTCAGTACATTAAGTTACTGTCAAGTACTTGTAATTCATCAGTACTTGTATTGGAGTACAGAAAGTTGTTGTTAAATATTTGATAGTCCTACCTTGATTTGCATTCCTTCAGTACATTAAGTTACTGTCAAGTACTTGTAATTCAAGTACTTGCTCTATATTTTTATGGCATAAAGTACCCTTACCTTATCTTCACTATTCCTACTTGTTGGCGAGAGCAAACATCCATGACCATCTCAAATATTTTTAAGAAATATTCTTGTTTCTTGTTGCACATAGGTGGACTATGCCGCGTCCCTAGTTCCGTCTAATACCTCATATTTTATTTGGGAGTATAAAAAATGTAACAATTTAAAAATTTTTAAAGTGGGAATATCTTATTGAAGCACTGTATAGAAAAGGATTAAATATTGACATTTTTATCAAAATTCCCTTGTGGTTTTTATCATTTCCTCCACAACCAAATGCAAAATAGGAGTACCAGTGTACCTTTACTGGCACTGTGAAATATTTATTCTTTTTAATAACAACATATGTGTATATTGTTCACTGTTAAGGATTCTTTATCCCAGTAATTCTGTGATGCAAGCCCGGTGAAAATAGTTCTTCTTCAATAGTTTCAATAATGATTTCTTTGACAGAAATAGAATTCCTTTAAAACTACAGTTCAAAATACCTTTTTTTTATTACAGTTTCATGCAATGTAAATTATTCTTTAGTTTGTATTTCTTGGCTAAGTTTCACAGAGGCCTGCTGAATGTAGATGCCACTAAATCAACACCTTACTGAGCCCGGAGTAGTCAATAATGCTAGCATTCCAGTAAGCTCATACATGTACCAAATTTACACTTTTTCCTACTGGAGTTACAAGCTACAACAGAACTGACCTATATTTAGTTCTAGTTCAGTCTGCTTCATATTTTGGTAAGATACCTTTGAATTCACATTTGATGTTGGCATTTAACACAACCTGGAAAATGTCTTGTCTTTGGGGACCGCTCTTTCTAAATGTTTGAGATGACCTCCTGAGCTTTTACAAGCTGCACAGAAGTATAAAATGTTGGAGTGGTAGTTAGAGGGGGGTGGGGGTAGTTTTGTTACTTGCTTTAGCCAATGAGTCGAGTAGCTGTAGTGAATAAATGGTAAAGACATTCTGAAATAAAATATGAAACTTTTAAGCAATTTCTAAATTTTTGGTTGGATTTAGTTTTTTTTTAAATCTTAACAGGAGTTTTTGTGCACAATTTCACTTATTATTAAGCAGATACACTTTTTGAAGACACACTGATCTATACTTGATTCAATTTACCTAATTGTTGATTTGTTAATATCGCATACACTGATTCATGTGAAATGCATTTTACCCACTGTCTTTAAGGGCTGTGCAAGTTTTGTGTTCGGATGGGAGAGTAATGGCAAAAAGTTTTTCCGCGCTGTATCTCAGAATTGTAAGGCGCAGGAAATTGATACTTGGTAGGGACATTGGTTGGGGGTGCAGGTGTACATCGACATAGTATAACCTTGATTTGACCTGGGGTAGTGACCTTGACCTTTCCAATCTTGTCCGGTCTATATCATGCAAACCGTAAGGTGTATGAATCTGTAACTTGGTAGGGACATTGATTGGGGATGTAAGTTGCAATGTCTTGTTGTGACCTTGATTTGACCTTATTGTCGTGACCTTGAACTTTAAATTCTTGTCTGGGCTATATCCCAGAAACTGTAAGGTGGATGAAGTTCATACTTGGTAGGTTATGGGGTGTAGGTGTGCAGTGTTATGGTATAACATTGATTTGGTTTTTAACCTTGGCGAAGTGACCTTGAGTTTGAAACTCTTGTCCTAGCTGTGAGGTGTAGAAGCTCGATATATGGTATGGATATTGGTTAGGGGCTGTAGGTGTGCAGTGTTATGATGTGTGACCTTGATATGACCTTTGACCTTGCTGTAGTGACCTTGATCTTTAAAATCTTGTTCAGGCTATTTCACAGTAAGTTGTGGGAAGTTGATACTCATACAGGGTTCGCGATTATGCCATCTGAGTATGTTAAAGACGTGAAATTTCAGATTTGGACTGAAGATAAGCTTTATATTTTAAAATTAAATGGTTTCGAGCGATCTTCTGGCAAGTTGTTTATGTCCACCATTGTTATGCGAGATTTCATGTGTGATGAGATCCTTCCAAAACAGCCAGTGAGTGCTGGTGTTGTACACCAACAAATCTACTCAAAAAGTTATATATCGAAAGAAAGCATGATCTCAACATGGAAACAATCGAAACAGCAGGCCAGGACGGTTTGCAATGTGAAGCCAACTTATAGGAAATCAGGGCAGGGAATCTTTTGATGTGGTCACATTTGGCCTTGGACTGCTCTTTCAAGGTCAAATGAGGACAGCCAAACTTAAAAGTGCTTATAACTTGCTTACTATTAGTCCTACAGGTTTGCAATATGAAACCAACTTATAGGAAATCATCGGCTGGGAATCTTCTGATGCGTTCAGATTTGACCTTGAGCCCCTCCTTCAAGGTCAAACGAGGACAGCCAAACTTGAAAATGTTTATAACTCACTTATTATTGATCCTAAAGGTTTGCAATGTGAAACCAAATTGTAGGATATCATGGCCTGGGAATCTTCTGATGTGGTCAGATTTGATCTTTGGCCCCTTCTTCAAGGTCAGGTGATGGTTCACTGGCTGTGAGGAGTTGTCTTTCCTGTGGATACTAGTGAGTGGAATCGCCTCAATTTTTATTGATCGATTATTCGTCCATTTTTCCGACCGATGATCGACCCATAATCGACGTTTTTACTCCACTGTCATGAAACACTTTCCGTAAAGTGTATTTCAATCTGGTAAGAATAACCGTGTTTCCAACATGTAGAAGCTACCAAAAGCATCCACTGCCGGTAAATATGGCGGTAGTTGTAAACAACCGAAAAATTTCTGAGAAGTCTGTTAATTTATTGAAGGAAAGTTCTGGGAACTGCCCAAAATATAAAAAATATGTGGATATTGTGACACACAAAGAAGGGGGAGATTTAATCGATTTCTAGAAGTTGACCGAACGCAATTGTGCCATGACACCAACGATTGATTGAACGTTGGTCTAATCGTCCACCCACTAGTGGATACATATTTGCATCGGTTCTCCAATGCATAGGTCTAGTTATACATACTTAATTGTGCAATTTCGATATACAGCTATACTTCAATTAATAACTCTTATAGCTTATAATTAAGTGCCCCGCAAAGGACGCTTGTTTGTGTATGGGAGACCTTCAGGCTCCGCCGGCTCCGCATTTTGTTTTCCTTATAACTCTGTAACCGTTAGGCGGATTCTTTTCAAATTTGGCAGGTTTAGGCAGTAGCCTTGGGGAATTTTTTTGAATATGCTGCAGTGACATTTGAACCAATCAGAGAGGTCACATGACCAAAAATGTCTTTTTTCGATGGGGAAGCTTGTCCGGATGATAACTTGAAAGGAATTTTATCAATTCACCTGAAACTTGGCAAATACATTCATTCTATTAAAATCTGGAAATCATTAGATTTTGGCATTGATTGGTCAAGAAACAGCCGAGTAATTAATGATTAATTAATCATTATGAATTTTCCAAATAAGGAAAACACAAAAATGCTTATATCTCGAAAACTGTGCTAGATAGAGCGATTTCGACGAAATTTTTGATCCGCAGGGTATATCTGCGGGGTAGTTTTCCCAATTTTCAAAAAAATTTTGTCTCGCCAAAAATGGCGGCCATTTTGAATTTTCGAAATTTTCGCAAAAATTGCAAAACACAAAAATGCTTATATCTCGAAAACCGTGCTAGATAGAGCGATTTCGACGAAATTTTTGACCCACAGGGTATGTCTGCGGGGTAGTTTTCCCAATTTTCAAAAAAATTTTATCTCGCCCAAAATGGCGGCCATTTTGAATTTTCGAAATTTTCGCCAAAATTGCAAAACACAAAAATTTTTTATATCTCAAAAACCGTGCTAGATACAGCAATTTCGACGAAATTTTTGACTCACAGGATATCTCTGCGGAGTAGTTTTCCCAATTTTCAAAAAATTTTTGTCTCGCCAAAAATGGCAGCCATTTTGAATTTTCGAAATTTTCGCAAAAATTGCAAAACACAAAAATGCTTATATCTCGAAAACCGTGCTAGATAGAGCGATTTCGACGAAATTTTTGACCCACAGGGTATCTCCACAGAGTAGTTATCCCAATTTTGAAAACATTTTTGTCTCGCCAAAAATGGCGGCCGTTTTGAATTTTCGAATTTTTCGCAAAATTGCAAAACATAAAAATGCTTATATCTCGAAAACCGTACTAGATAGAGTGATTTCGACGAAATTTTTGACCTACAGGGTATCTCTGCAAAGTAGCCATGCCTATTTTAAAAAAAAATTTGTCTCGCCAAAAATGGCGGCCATTTCGAATTTTTCGCAAAAATTGCATAACATAAAAATGCTTATATCTCGAAAACCCTGCTAGATAGAGCGATTTCAACGAAATTTTTGACCCACAGGGTATATCTGCAGAGTAGCCATGCCAATTTTCAAAAAAATTTTGTCTCGCCAAAAATGGCGGCCATTTTGAATTTTCGAATTTTTCGCAAAAATTGCAAAACATAAAAATGCTTATATCTCGAAAACCCTGCTAGATAGAGCGATTTTGACGAAATTTTTGACCCGCAGGGTATCTCTGCAGAGTAGCCATGCCAATTTTCAAAAAAAAAATTTCTCGCCAAAAATGGCGGCCATTTTGAATTTTCGAATTTTTCGCAAAATTGCAAAACATAAAAATGCTTATATCTCGAAAACCGTGCTAGATAGAGCGATTTCGACGAAATTTTTCACCCACAGGGTATCTCTGCAGAGTAGCCATGCCAATTTTCAAAAAAAATTTGTCTTGCCAAAAATGGCGGCCATTTTGAATTTTCGAATTTTTGCGCAAAAATTGCAAAACACAAAAATGCTAATATTTCGAAAACTGTGCTACGTAGAGCGATTTCGACGGAATTTTTGATCTTCAGGGTATCTCTGCAAAGCAGCTATCCCAAAGAGCTTTCACATGGTGAAGTTTCAGACCCATAGCTAATTACTCACCTACTCAAAATGAGTAAATGCGAATTATCTCTAAAAGTATTGCAGATAGCCAATTTTTCTCAAATAACTCATTCACCTACTTTTGGGAGAGCTTTCACTTGGTGAAGTTTCAGACCCATAGCTAATTACTCACCTACTCAAAATGAGTAAATGTGAATTATCTGTAAAAGTATTGCAGATAGCCAATTTTTCTCAAATAACTCATTCACCTACTTTTGGGAGAGCTTTCACTCTGTGAAGTTTCAGACCCATAGCTAATTACTCACCTACTCAAAATGAGTAAATGCGAATTATCTCTAAAAGTATTGCAGATAGCCAATTTTTCTCAAATAAATCATTCACCTACTTTTGGGAGAGCTTTCACTCTGTGAAGTTTCAGACCCATAGCTAATTACTCACCTACTCAAAATGAGTAAATGTGAATTATCTCTAAAAGTATTGCAGATAGCCAATTTTTCTCAAATAACTCATTCACCTACTTTTGGGAGAGCTTTCACTTGGTGAAGTTTCAGACCTATAGCTAATTATTCACTTACTCAAAATGAGTAAATGTGAATTATCTCTAAAAGTATTGCAGATAGCCAATTTTTCTCAAATAACTCATTCACCCATAGCTATTTATTCACCTACTCAAAATGAGTAAATGCTAATTATCTGTAAAAGTATTGCGGATACCCAATTTTTATCAAATAACTCATTCATCTACTTGTGGGAGAGCTTTCACATGGTGAAGTTTCAGACCCATAGCTAATTACTCACCTACTCAAAATGAGTAAATGCGAATTATCTCTAAAAGTATTGCAGATAGCCAATTTTTCTCAAATAACTCATTCACCTACTTTTGGGAGAGCTTTCACTTGGTGAAGTTTCAGACCCATTGCTAATTATTTACCTACTCAAAATGAGTAAATGCTAATTATCTGTAAAAGTATTGCGGATACCCAATTTTTATCAAATAACTCATTCATCTACTTGTGGGAGAGCTTTCACATGGTGAAGTTTCAGACCCGTAGCTAATTACTCACCTACTCAAAATGAGTAAATGCGAATTATCTCTAAAAGTATTGCAGATAACCAATTTTTCTCAAATAACTCATTCACCTACTTTTGGGAGAGCTTTCACTTGGTGAAGTTTCAGACCCATAGCTAATTACTCACCTACTCAAAATGAGTAAATGCGAATTATCTCTAAAAGTATTGCAGATAGCCAATTTTTCTCAAATAACTCATTCACCTACTTTTGGGAGAGCTTTCACTCTGTGAAGTTTCACACCCATAGCTAATTACTCACCTACTCAAAATGAGTAAATGCGAATTATCTCTAAAAGTATTGCAGATAGCCAATTTTTCTCAAATAAATCATTCACCTACTTTTGGGAGAGCTTTCACTTGGTGAAGTTTCAGACCCATAGCTAATTACTCACCTACTCAAAATGAGTAAATGCGAATTATCTCTAAAAGTATTGCAGATAGCCAATTTTTCTCAAATAAATCATTCACCTACTTTTGGGAGAGCTTTCACTCTGTGAAGTTTCAGACCCATAGCTAATTACTCACCTACTCAAAATGAGTAAATGTGAATTATCTCTAAAAGTATTGCAGATAGCCAATTTTTCTCAAATAACTCATTCACCTACTTTTGGGAGAGCTTTCACTTGGTGAAGTTTCAGACCTATAGCTAATTATTCACTTACTCAAAATGAGTAAATGTGAATTATCTCTAAAAGTATTGCAGATAGCCAATTTTTCTCAAATAACTCATTCACCCATAGCTATTTATTCACCTACTCAAAATGAGTAAATGCTAATTATCTGTAAAAGTATTGCGGATACCCAATTTTTATCAAATAACTCATTCATCTACTTGTGGGAGAGCTTTCACATGGTGAAGTTTCAGACCCATAGCTAATTACTCACCTACTCAAAATGAGTAAATGCGAATTATCTCTAAAAGTATTGCAGATAGCCAATTTTTCTCAAATAACTCATTCACCTACTTTTGGGAGAGCTTTCACTTGGTGAAGTTTCAGACCCATTGCTAATTATTTACCTACTCAAAATGAGTAAATGCTAATTATCTGTAAAAGTATTGCGGATACCCAATTTTTATCAAATAACTCATTCATCTACTTGTGGGAGAGCTTTCACATGGTGAAGTTTCAGACCCGTAGCTAATTACTCACCTACTCAAAATGAGTAAATGCGAATTATCTCTAAAAGTATTGCAGATAACCAATTTTTCTCAAATAACTCATTCACCTACTTTTGGGAGAGCTTTCACTTGGTGAAGTTTCAGACCCATAGCTAATTACTCACCTACTCAAAATGAGTAAATGCGAATTATCTCTAAAAGTATTGCAGATAGCCAATTTTTCTCAAATAACTCATTCACCTACTTTTGGGAGAGCTTTCACTCTGTGAAGTTTCACACCCATAGCTAATTACTCACCTACTCAAAATGAGTAAATGCGAATTATCTCTAAAAGTATTGCAGATAGCCAATTTTTCTCAAATAAATCATTCACCTACTTTTGGGAGAGCTTTCACTTGGTGAAGTTTCAGACCCATAGCTAATTACTCACCTACTCAAAATGAGTAAATGCGAATTATCTCTAAAAGTATTGCAGATAGCCAATTTTTCTCAAATAACTCATTCACCTACTTTTGGGAGAGCTTTCACTCTGTGAAGTTTCAGACCCATAGCTAATTACTCACCTACTCAAAATGAGTAAATGCGAATTATCTCTAAAAGTATTGCAGATAGCCAATTTTTCTCAAATAACTCATTCACCTACTTTTGGCAGAGCTTTCACTTGGTGAAGTTTCAGACCCATAGCTAATTACTCACCTACTCAAAATGAGTAAATGCGAATTATCTCAAAGTATTGCAGATAGCCAATTTTTCTCAAATAACTCATTCACCTACTTTTGGCAGAGCTTTCACTTGGTGAAGTTTCAGACCCATAGCTAATTATTCACTTACTCAAAATGAGTAAATGTGAATTATCTCTAAAAGTATTGCAGATAGCCAATTTTTCTCAAAGAACTCATTCACCTACTTTTGGGAGAGCTTTTACTCTGTGAAGTTTCAGACCCATGGCTATTTATTCACCTACTCAAAATGAGTAAATGCTAATTATCTGTAAAAGTATTGCGGATACCCAATTTTTATCAAATACTCATTCATCTACTTGTGGGAGAGCTTTCACATGGTGAAGTTTCAGACCCATAGCTAATTACTCGCCTACTCAAAATGAGTTAATGCGAATTATCTCTAAAAGTATTGCAGATAGCCAATTTTTCTCAAATAACTCATTCACCTACTTTTGGGAGAGCTTTCACTTGGTGAAGTTTCAGACCCATAGATAATTATTCACCTACGCAAAATGACTAAATGTGAATTATCTCTTAATAGTATTGCAGATAGCCAATTTTTCTCAAATAACTCATTCACCTACTTTTGGAAGAGCTTTCACACACGAAAATGAAAAATTGTGAATATCTCGGAAAAGCTATTTCTTCTGCTTTAATGCTCGGCGGGAGATACACACCGCGGCAGTGGTCTTGACAAAAATTTTGTCTCCCCAAAAATGGTGGCCATTTTGAATTTTCAAAGTTTTTGCAAAACACAAAAATGCTTATATCGCGAAAACCGTGCTATATGGAGCGAACTCAACAAAATTTTTGACCTGCTGTGTATCTCTGCAGAGTAGCCATGCCAATTTTCAAAATATTTTTGTCTCGCCAAATATAGCGGACATTTTGAATTTTTTAATTTTTTGCAAAACACAAAAATGCTTATATCTTGAAAACCGTGCTAAATAGAGCAGACTGCGCTGACTTTGGTTGCCACAACAGTATAAGGCTAGAAACGAAGCATTTTCTTAATACTTTAGCACTCGCCTTTTTATCCTTTTCAGGACGCTTTGTTTTTGCTATGCAAAAACATTATCTTTTTTTTTGCGAGCGATCCTCTAGTTTTTAGTTTACTGATTAATGCTATCATCTTGATGGTGAATTATCTTGTAAAGATCAAGTATAAAGTACTTGATCACTACATACATCTTTCTCTCTCAGACATTATTATCTCTTCTTAAACATTATTTGGATCTTTATATAAGTGACACTGTTTGCTCTAAAAGTCTCCTGATCTTTTCTGTTTTTACTTACTTTATATCTCATCTCTGATGCTGTTTTTCATGGATTGGTTGTTACAAAAACAAAGGTTCAGGTATGAGCTGAAATAATGTAACAGAAAACTTGAAATAAGTGGATTTATTCACTTATTTATTTTTGTTTCACCGCTTACAGACTAAATACTGTCAGTCTAATAAAATATTATATTGCAGTTGTTATGAAATGTAAGATGACGGGCAAAACTTATGTTGAGGTTATTCATTGAAAATATAAGTGTACTAGGATTTTCCAAGCAAGCGTTTTCCAATCACTTCATACCCAGACCACACTTCATGTTTGTTAAGTAAATTCAAAAATTTATGAAACATTGATATCCTTATATTCTGGCCAAATCTGCCTAGTGAGCTGAAGAATATTTCCTTGGGTATCAGGTTAAGACAAAAACTACAGCAACAATAAGATTGAGGTTATTTATCAATATATGTAAACTGATATTGGGGCTAGTCACAGGCTTTTGTTATGTAGTACCTATTGGACATTTGCAATCCCTTAGGGCATAACTGGATCACTGATATCTCCTAAAGAATGCGATTAATCTTTCATTACTTACTGTGAAAAATGCATGTGCTTTAATTATTTTAGTAAGTATCATTACATTTGCCAATTTGGTTTGACTATATCTTTGACCTTTCCATAGTGACCTTGGCCTTTAAAATCATGTCCGTGCTATATCTGGGAAACTGTAAGGTCCAGGAAGTTGATACTTTGTAGTGACATTGGTTAGGGGTGTAGGTCTGCAACATCATGATGGGCCGTGGTTTGACCCTCGACCTTTAAAATCTTGTCTGTATTTGAGAAACCGTAAGGTATAGGAAGTTGATACTTTGCAGGGATTGGATTGCTTTAACTGATTATTACATGTACCTTTGATTGTGCTATTTTCATATAAAAGCTCAATAAATTTTACAGCTTTACAATTTTTGTTTACAAATTGATGCTGTCATTTTGCAATTGAATTATCTTGACTTTATCTTGTTACATACATTTTTTCATCAGATTTGATTCTCATTTTGGCTACTTTCTGCTAATCAAACATGTATTATTAAGCGCCCCGCAAGGGATGCTTGTTTGTATTTAGGGGAGAGGGGAGAGAGAGTGATCCAATACAAAATGGAGGACTTATTAACGATTAACTTAACGGCACGATTTTTCTTAGCGATGAAAATGAATAATTTTTAATGTCTCGGAAATGGTGGGAGATAGAGATTTCGACAAAATTTTTGACCCACAGGGTATGTGCAGAGTGTACTGGCAACTTTACACAAAAATCGCTTTCCTGACATTTTTAGTGGCTATCTTGAATTTCTGTGTTAAACGCAATTATGTATCTAAGAAACGGTTCCAGATGGAGCGTTTTTGACGAAATTTTGACGAGCAGGGTATCTGCAGAGTCTACTGGCAACTTTTCCCGAAAAATGCTTTCCTCCACTTTTGACGGCCATCTTGAATTTCTGCATAAAATGCAAAAACACATTTATCTCGGAAAGCTTTCCCACCATTTTTGACAGTCGTCTTAAATTTCTGTGTAAAATGCAAAAACGCATTCATCTTGGAAACGGGGCGAGATAGGGTATCTGCAGAGTCTACTGGCGACTTTTCACAATAATCACTTCCTCGCAAATTTTGGCGGCCATCTTGAATTTTTGTGTAAAATGCAAAAACACATTTATCTCGGAAACGGTGCGAGATAGACCCACAGGGTATCTGCAGAGTCTAATGGCGAGTGCTCCAAAACTCGCATTCTCGCCATATTTTGGCAGCCATCTTGAATTTGTGTGTAAAATGCAAAAACGCATATATCTTAGAAACGGTTCGAGATAGATTGATTTTGATAAAATCTTTGAAGCACAGGGTATCTGGAGAGTCTACTGGCGACTTTTCCCAAAAGTCGCATTCCTGTCATTTTTGGCGGCCATCTTGAATTTTTGTGGAAAACGCAAAAATGCATTTATCTCAAACAGTTCCAGATGGAGCGATTTTGACGAAATTTTGACCCTCACGGTATCTACAGAGTCTACTGGCAACTTTTCCCGAAAAATGCTCTCCCTCCATTTTTTGGCGGCCATCTAAAATGCAAAAACACATTTATCTTGGAAAGCTTTCCCACCATTTTTGACAGCCATCTTGAATTTCTGTGTAAAACGCAAAAACACATTTAACTCTGAAACGGTGTGAGATGGATAGATTTTGATGAAATTTTTGACCCACAGGTTATCTGGAGCGGCTAATGGCGTGTGTTCCAAAAATTGCATTCTCACCATATTTTGGCAGCCATCTTAAATTTTTGTGTAAAATGCAAAAAGGCATTTATCTTAGAAACGGTTCGAGATAGAGCTATTTTGACGAAATTTTTGAAGTGGACGGTATCTGCAGAGTCTGCTGGCGACTTTTCCCAAAGTCGCATTCCTGCCATTTTTGGCGGCCATCTTGAATTAATCTCAAATAAAGCGCATTAATCTCGGAAACTGTGCGAGATAGAGATTTTTCAACAAAATTTTTTCCCCGCAGGGTATCTTCAGAGTCTACTGGCGAGTTTTCGCAAAAATAACTTTCCTGCCCTTTTTGGCGGCCATCTTGAATTTCTGCATAAAACGCATTTATCTGGGAAAGGTGCAAGATAGTGATTTCAAGGAAATTTTTGACACTTAGGGTATCTGCATATCATCATATTAACCAGTGTGAACATCACTTGGTGACTTATTGAGCACCTCAGCTTATTTTTCTTGTACCTTCAGACTCTAGTGTTGAGTTTTCCCAAAAAATGTTTTCTTGCCATTTTGGTTGGCCATTTTGAATTTCTGCATAAAAAAACCCCCAAAAACCCCCAAAAAACAACACATTTGTCTACAAAACTTTGCATTTTGGCGCAAATGGAAACAACATGTTAAACACAGGAAGATGTTCATTTCTACAAAATCATTAATACTCATTGGGACGCTTTGTTTTTGCTATGCAAAAACAATTTCTTTTTCTCTTCAAGAATTTCTTGCGAAGCAATACTCTAGTTTATCCTTGCATTTTGCCTTAATAATTGCCAGGATACAGAAAGTACTATTCATGGCACTATTCGACTGATGGTAGTTCTAGTAGGACCAAATTTGCTTAATTTTTATAATTACTCAATAGGTAGAAGAAAATTTCACTAAGGTGAAGATTTTTGAAAATTTCACTAGAATTACTTCTCACTAGTGGCTAGTTTCCACTGGAGCTACTAATACAGATATAATATTTCACTAGGAATTTATTTTCACTGTCCCAGCTTATTAGCTAAAATACCTAAAATAACTACCTTGTGAAAATTTCAACTTACAGAGTAGTTTGTCATTAGAGCTCCAGTTCTCTACAAAAACTTCAGAATATTTCAAATAAATAATAGTACTGCATGCTTTAACAGACACTTCCCTCATATTTGATTTTTTTAATGATTTTTTTGAAAGCTATATATATTTGAAGAGTTTTGTTTGATCACTGGAACGTGCAGTAATGTTGTATTTCTCTTAAAGGCCTTAAAAGAGTACTGGAAATGTTTGGACACATAGTCAGTATCCTTATAATGAACCATTTTGTGTTAGAAATCTTGCCCTAGTAATAAGGAGTGAATGTACTGCAGAAAATGCTGAAATATTGATTCACATATCATAAATTATATGCTTCTATGAAAATGTCCCAAAATACTTTTAAGTCAACAATGATAGTGGGTAGAATCTGTTTGCCTATGTTGACACTGTAGTGTTCACATACAAGTCATGGAACAACCGTCTTTATGCATATGTACTTCCTATGGTTCCTTCTATTTATGAATGCTTGTGCATTTTTGCCAGCTTTCATAGAGCATTGATAAAGGCAAAGTGATCAATTGTGAATGTCTATTTACCCTGGATTTACATGATTATAATGACAACACACATATATTCTGACAGATCAATACCTTTGGAATCATTAAGCTGTAGATTTGGAATATATCAGTGGTAGCATTAACTGAAATGTAATGAACTTAGAATAAAATAAATTTACATAGAATCAAAGACAAGATTTGCTTGACAATCTAGATTTGTGAAAATATGACATTGTTGGAAAAATGTCGTACATTCAGAGTAACTGATATTCCGAGCATAATTTGGAAAATAGAACATGATCATAATTCAAGTACATAGTCATGCATTAACCATTAGGATAGATATAACATTATAAAGTGGAGTTAATATAAAACCATTAAAGTGAGGTGTAGTTAAAGCATAAACAATGGAAAGAGGACTAATATGGCAAGCTATCAAGTCTGATGACTTAACTTTGGTAAAGGAGCTGATAAAGCAAGGAGTGGACATTAACAGTTCCGGTGCAGACTCAGTGAAGATGATACAATGTTTTGCTGAATCTAGAGACTTGCAGAATTTGAAACAGAATGAAAACTTAGTACCACTGATTGGAAAAGAATTGGATGATTTATCAGATACAAAAGGTAGTTTCAACAGAAGCCCAGTTGAAACAGCCATACAATATGGTAGAACTGAAATTGTGCAAGTCTTGTTGGAGGCAGGGGCCAAATTAGACATGGAGTATTTGGCTTCATTACCCTTCAGAACATTGACTGAGGAAAAGAAAGAAATATGGACCATAATGTGCAAATGGAGGCCAGTTGAGAGTGTCTGTGTGATGGCACTGACTCAGTCGAAATGTGGGCAGGAAGAAATCATGTGGCAATCTTTATTCAGTAATTTGCTACAGCAAGAGAAGGTTGAGGTGTTGATTTGCTTTTGTAGAATGAATGCAGTAAAGACAGTAGAATGGCTTCTCCACAATAAGTTCTTCTGTTGTAGCGAGATAAAAGAAGTACTGAGCAATGTTCTGTCTTCAAGTAATAGAGTACATGGAACAACAATTGTGGAATGCCTACTCACACAAGACATTTTACTGTCCGAAAATGACGGTGATCTACTGATAGCTGGTTTGCAACTAGGACAGACAGAATTGGTGAAGAATTTTCTGCAGCATGTTCCTTGCTTACATTTATGGAGTAAAGATCTCTGCAGAGAGATTATTCTTGTTGCTATGAAATCTGACAACTGTGCTTTACTGGAGGAACTGGTAAAACACATGGACAGTGGTATTATAAACAGCATTTGTTTGTCATCCATCGTCGATATCTGTCGGAAAGACAGCAATGGAATAACCCTTCTGTATAAAATAGATAATCTGCTGAAGAATGGATATCTAATCGTAGAGTGGGATTATCTTAATCTTTTTGAAACCTTGGCAATGAGAAAACGATATGAGCAGCTCAAGTCTCTGCTAGGTCGGTTACCATTGTCTACTGCATCAAGGAACCGGGATCATTTTCTGAAAATTGCAATTAAAACCCAAAACATAGAACTTGTGAAAAAGTTGAAGATGATTTGTGAAAACAATGGAGGAAAAAACATCTTCAAAGAATATCATGGATTTGGAAAAGTACAGGATATTCATAAGAACTGGCATAAGGTGCGTCACTTTAGGCATTTAGATAAGAAGCAAAACAGACATGTATGGCATCTTAAGAGGAACAACTATACAAAGCAAGTGAAATCACCCTTTCATTTGGCAGTTAGAACAGGTCACTTGGAACTGGTAAAGCTGTTTTCAGGAGAAAGACCGAGTGTTGCAGTTTTATGTGATGCTGTGCCACACACACAAGTACTAGAGTATTTATTGGCACACTTGGACAATGTTTCTCATAACCTCAAGAAAAAAGTCATTTGTAAAGCAGCAAACTGTAACAAGAATGCACTAGCTTTACTGTTGAAGAGCTGTAAATGGCAATGCCAAACAGAGCTTGATAAAATTCTTCATCTGGCACTCAGATGTAAAAAGGGTGATACTGCAATGCTTTTACTGAAACATAATGCAAAACTCTGGGATGAAAACAAAGCTCATTTAGTTGATCTAGCGACAGATAATGTTGAGGTTTTGTCATTTGTGATTCAACAGGGAATGATCGCTGTTGATGAGCAGACCTGTAAAGGTCTGCCACTTCTGATACACACATGTCTACAAGAAAATATTGAAGCTGCTGAATTTCTTCTGTCTCATGGTGCATCGCCTAACATTGCTTTCCAAGAACTGACTCCTCTACATGTTGCAGTACTGTTGAATAATACAGACTTAGTCAAGTTTCTCTTAAAACATCCACAAATAGATGTTAGTCAGTCTGTGGATAACTGTTTTGGCTGCCTTGAAACAAGAAAGGATGTGACTGCTTTGGATATTTCCCTGTACAAAGGCAATACTCAAATTCATACAAAAATCTTGGAGTCAATGAAAATGAATTCTGCATCACCTTTAAATGGAAATAGTTGGGCTCAAAAAGTACTGGAGATAACAGAAAAGCTTTTGCAACGATGCCAACATCTCTCAGATTCTGAGATGTCTGAAATTGCTGCTTTGATGGCTGGCACAGAAGATCAAACTATTAGTCTGGATATATCACATTTATCGGGTATTATTCCAGCATGCATTCATAAGGATTTGATATACTACATTGAGTTTTTGTTACAGTATGGTTTCAAAGCAAACGATGATGCGTGCTACGAGTATATCATGGTCGCACAGTCTCATGGAAGTCTGGAAATGATGCATGTGCTATTGAAATATCTTCCACTTGATTCCCTAAAGGAATCAAAGATCAGCAAGTCCATACTACAGCAGCTAATTTCAAGATTTGCAATTTCAAAAAGAAAAGAACTTGTACAGGATTGCATTTATGAGAAAGTGTTGTTGAAAAAAGTTTTGCAACTGATCCTAGACAAAGGAGTTGACCTCCATATTAAAAATGGTGATGATGAAACAGCTTTATGTTGTGCCGCAAGAAAAGGAGATTATGACATTTGTCAGTTTCTCATAGAAAAGGGTTACCACTCTGCAGAGCTGGTGGAACAAGATGCAGAACAATGCAAGTCAGCATTGACCTGTGCTGTCTTGGACTGTGATCTGACCATTGTACAATTAATGGCGAAATCAGGGGTTTTCAAAGGTTTTAATGACTTCATAATGCATGAGCTTTGCAGAAGGTTTTTGCAGAAGACAAATTCAGCATCTGAAACCTTAGACATGATAAAATACCTGCTTGATCTAGGAATATATCCAGATGGCAGCTGTGAAACTGGGATAACACCTTTGCACATAGCAGTGTATGGCAACAATCTCCCTTTGGTTGACACATTCATATGTTTATATGACAAAGATGACAAATGTGACCTTGAAGGGGTTGTCTGTGACCTGGAAATGTATGAGCTGTTCAATTCAAGCACAGCATTACAGCTAGCAGTCAAATGCGGGCTCTTCCAAATGGCTCTGGTTCTTCTGGAAGAGGGATGTGCGCCATTTGTACAGGATAACCAAAATAATTCACTTCTTCATTTACTTTGCAGTGCAAATTTTAATAAGCAAAGCGAGAGTGACTGCAAGAAAAGAGTGGAGTTGATTGAGAAACTTCTTTCATGTGGAATTTCAATTAATGATCCCAACATTGAAGGTATGACTGCTCTGTTGTGTGCTGCAGTAAACAATGATGCAATGCTAACACAGATCCTGCTGGATAAAGGGGGCCAATGTGACACAGCTTTACCACAATCAAATTTAAAATATCCTGGCTTTACTGCTTTGCATATTGCTGGTCAGAATTGTGAGTATATTATCATTGATATATTACTGAAAGCTGGGGCATCTACTCTAAAGAGAGATGCCAGAAATAGGACACCTCTGCATCATGTTTGCAAAAGCCGAGCCACGAATGGGAAGGAAAGACCACAATATGAAATTGTTCAACATCTTATGCATGCAGGGGCTGAGGTAAATGTGCAGGATCTCGATGGGAATCATCCAGTTGACAATGCAGTTTATAGTGAGTTGTTTGGAATAGTCCATTTTCTGTTGTCACACGATCATGTTGATGATGTCTTCTTTAAAGCTATCCATAATATACTGAAAAGTTCTAATAATGGAGAAAAGTGGGAAAAAATCATTGAAAGTTTGTTCAAAAATGGTGGTGATAGCAAAATCAGAAATATAATTGGTCAAAGCCATAAACATGCATCAGCTGGTGATGATATTTCTAGCATGTGTGTTGCATCTGGAAAGTTAAGCCTTTACAATACAATAATCACATTAGAAAAAGTTAAAGAAATGATGAACTTAACCGCTGAGAGCCATTTACTTGTTTTGACAGGATCAAGGTCAGTTAATGTCACATTGCTGTACTATATTCTTGAAAGGGGAGCAGATGTAAATGAAGCAAATAATGAAGGAAGGACACCAGCACATGTAGCATGTGAACATGACCGACTACAGGTGTTAGAAATTCTGTTCAAGTATGGAGCAGATGTCAATGTACAGGACAAATATGGATGGACACCAATCCATGTGTGTGTAAATAACATGTCCTCTAAATGCCTCACATTTCTTCTTGGGCATTCAGAGTATGTCAATCTGACTACAACAGCAAAATATGGTTCCACATTTGCAGGAAGCACTGCACTTGTGATGTCCATTATTCAGTATGGAGCCGAATCAAACCTACACCAAATGTACTTTGAGAACTCGACTAGAGATTTTGAGGCCAAAGATAATCCCCTAATGAATTTATTACTGAAGCACGGTGCCAATCCAAATATTACAGACATCAATGGGAACAATGCTTTCCATATTGCTGTGGCAAGAGAGCTACCTATTAACCTACTAGACAGACTTGTGAAGAGAATAAGAGATATAAATGTGAGAAATGAGAAATGCCACAGCGCTCTCCATATGGCATTGATTGGTAATGTGGACAGTGTCGAAGAAGAAATGATAGAATTCCTTCTCCAGAAGAGATGTAATCCCAACTTACCAATGCCCCCACAGCTTAATGTAAAAGAGGGTGATACAGTGTTACATTTGGCTGTCAGAGGTAGACGAAGAGATTTAGTTCAAGTGCTTCTTTTCCAGGGTTCGGATTTACTGGTTAAAAACAGTGTAGGTGAAAGTCCTGTGTCTCTGTGTTTTGGTAAAGACAATCAGTTGCCCTTGAATAACATCTGCTTATTGGATTTATTGCTGAAAGCTGGTGCATCTCTGCCATGTTTGAATATAACTACACATTTCAAATTCATGAGAATTACCCAACAGTTGTTGCGGCTACTACTGGAGTGTGGTTGCAGAGTAAGAGTGGATGTCAGTCTGGCTGAATCTGATGCAACAACTGAAGAACAAGGTGCCCTGTTAAATATGATTCATGATTGTGAAGGTAATCCACTGCCGCTGGAACTGTTATCTGCCAACACAGTGAGGCAAGTGCTAAAGCCAAATGCGCTGTATGGTGTAGACAAGCTTCCAGTGCCAACACCGATAAGGGATATCATTGTCATGAAACACATTTCATGTGTACTGGTGAATAATGGTGAATGCTGTGTGGATATCTCAGATGATTCTGCATCTTCCGTCACAAACACGTCTGACAGTAGCGAATATTCCAATACAATTACCTCAGTAGATTTTTCCACGGACTCTTCTAATATTGATTCTTCCACTGACTCTTATGTTGGTATTAATGACTATGTAAATTATAAATATCTTTTTGACTTGGAGGAGAAACTTTGTTATAACATTCCTGATAACCCAAAAATGGCAAAATCAAGGAATCTGCATCCTGAAAAAGAATGAGAAGCTGTGAGTGCAATATCCAATATTTTGCATTAATATGCTAGTAATGCTGTGACACTGCCATCATATAAATGACTGCTTGTACTGTTGGTCCCATATGTTGACAGAATTTAAAATTCTGTCACATTTTAAGTTCTGTCACGACATATACATTGGTTTTCACGCAGAAGAATTCCAACAGAGTGTTAAAGTCTTCTGTTGTAAAACAATTATTCGAAGGAAATACACAGCTGTTACAGGTATACCTCATGTCTCATAAGCATTTGATGTTTTCAACAGAACTTAAAATCCTGATAAAATCCTTATTCTCCATAGTTGTTTAACTTCTTTTACAGGGAGTGAGTATTTTATATATATATATATATAAATTAACATAGCAAACGGAAAATTTAATAAGTAAATTAAATTTTTATAAGTTAATACCTTATCTAGTGGAAAAATGCATATATCCGGCGTGCTAGGCTCTTTCCGGGACCGGTAGTGTCCTGTTCATTCGCCAGGTGGCTGTATAGCACCCAGCTGTACTGCGCATGCGCGCTTCCTCTTTTTGTTTACTACCCTTAGTATGTCCCCCTGGAGATATAAATTCGGGGAAGGTAGGGTGGGAATCCCTTTGTCCACTAGGTAAAGTATTACCTTACAAAAATTTAATTTACTTATTAGATTTTCCATTTTATTGCATTAATACATCTTACCTAGTGGACAAATGCAGAATAACTATCCAGTGGATGGAGGGTAGCTCAAATTAGGGACTCGCAGTAGAAATCTGATGTATGACATTCTATGATTTTAGGGGTACTGGCCTACTAGCCAGCTGGAGTCTGACCCCAATTGCTACCTCCTCCCCCTTTTTTTTCTCTCGTACCGAGTACGGACAGGAAGGAGGAAAAGGTATACAAAAAAAAGACAGAGTTCAGTCCCAAGGATTCCTGAAGAAGGTGAACAGGAATAAAATCTACCCTCATTTCTCATCTGCCACTTTGGCTTATGGCAGCATGCAGGAAAACAAAAGTAATTCTGATGCAAAAAAGAAGCGTCCCAACTTATGTGCAATTATATACAAGAGGATAAGAATACAGATGGGAGAGCTCAAAGTCAGCCCAAGCCACATCCTTCAGACAAAACTGAGTGAAGATGTTGTGTGACTTCTAACGACAGGCTGCCAGAATCTGATCCAAGGGAAACTCCTCCTTGGAAAACTAAGACGTGGCAAAGGCTCGGACATCATGGGCCTTGACCTTGTTTAAGAGCATCCTCATCAGAAAGCCGATAGCACAACGGCACTGTGTGTTTGATCCAGAACAGATAGTAAACGGGACAATGTCCTTGGTAACACTCTTCCAAAATGATACAAGAACCAATTCCTTCATTACCCTGAGGCCCTTTATTCTTACAAAATAATAATGCAAAGCTCTGACTGGGCAAAGCGTCCTATCCTCTGTGAGGGAGCTATCTAATGTAGGAGCAATAGCTGTAACGATCATTGGAGCTACCCAATCAGGCCTGTCTTGGCTAGCGGATTCTTAGACAAGAAGCTAGGCGACGGAAATAAGAATGCATTGGACCACAATTCGAACAGAGGCTTGGTTAATTGATAAAGAACCTGGGACCGATTCCAAGTAGGGACACCCCTCTGACCCCTGGATTTGTCATGGTAGAAACTGCCCAAAAGCCTGTTTAAGTTTTCATCTTTGCTAATATTCTAAATCTTATCCACAATAACGGTTCTGTAGCCATCTATGGTGCCTGCTTAAAGATTTTTCCCCTGAAAAGTAAAGCGGAAAGTCTAAGGTCTCCTTGATAGAGGGTGACCTGAGGTCCACCTGACCTGATTCACACCAGCGGACAAAAATAGACCACTTGGATTCATAGACGCTTCTGGTTGAGCATCTCTGAGGAGTTTCAAATTATGCTGACACGTCGTCAGATAAGCCCTACTGCCGAATAGTCTGTTTTCACAAATCTTCCCTTCATTAAAGGGGCCTTGAATTTCAAAGAATCTCCCTTGAATTTCAAGAGTGGAAGAACCTTGAATTTAAGGGAATGTCCTTTATTAAATTTTCTAGTGCATCCCTGAAACTCTTAAAATATATGGAGCAGCCAAATTAAGAACAATTTTCAGGGTGTGAAACAAGCTGCAATTTTTACCGTGTATCCATTCCTTCAGCTAAATTAGGCATTCTGGTCCTTTCATAAGTTTCCAGTGAAAACATTAGTTTTGTGAATTTAAAGGAGGCCTTCCTCAAGGTAGGAACTAGCAAATACTGCTTCTTTTAGTTGAGGAGCCTCTTAACAAAGAAAACTCTGTGAAACAGGGCCCTGACAAAGACACAACATCTTCTCTCTTAATTTAATCACATATTCTTCCATTAACCAACTTCATTATGGTTTCATTTCATTACAAAGAGTTATCATATCATTTATCTGTCCTTTCTTCTTCAACTTTAAAAGATAAAGCATAAATACCAACAGTTACACATGTACAAAAGAATGTCTGTTATTTACAGCCCCCACCTTAACTTGGCACAACTGTGTTGCATAGTTTTACTAAGTCCTTGTTTCTGCTTGTGGATTAGTTTTTATTAAAATATGCATTTATACAGGTACAAGTCATAAAATTACTTTAGCCCCTGAAATCCACATCAAAGCTGATAAAAAATATAAACTTCTACTTGAGGTCAGTTTCCCAATTTTAGCTCAGGGCTTGGAATCTGCACTCGGAAATTCCTGAAAATATCGAAGTTATCTCCATCATTACTTTTGCTATCATCACTGCACTTGTTCATTAAATCTTATATCACCAAAACATTCAATGCACAAGAAAATGTACAAGTTTTATCAATGACAACCAACAGTAGACTAGTTTTGTATGTTGTGTGTTTTACCATGTGGAGGCCTGTGCCCAATTACAATGTTGAGCACTCACACCATCTATTATCCAAATTGTCTAATTTCATGAATTCATTTTTCACAGGGAAAAATTTGTATGTCCCTTTTGCTTTATACTAAAATACATTTTCTATATTAACAAATATTCTATAATCTGAAACAAAATCTTGCACTCTCAGCATTGTTGGATAACCAAGGTTGTATACAATAAAGGATGTTTACAGCTTAGTTTTCACTAACTTTTATTATAATAAACTTTTTACATAACTTCTAGGTCAGGCTTATGTCTTCTTTAATGAAAGATTTTTTTTATTGAGAAACATTTATTATGTATGTTTTCTAGCCTCTTTTGAGAACAACTTTGTAAGGTTTCTAATATAACCTATTTTATTGCACTACACATAATTACAAAATAGTTTTTTCTTCAAAATTGACACAAAAAGTGAAACTCAATATTTTACTGTAAAACAACAGGAAACATTGCTTTTCAAGGCTACATTACACCAGTCTGTGTGCAGCATTCTCCATAAAATTCTTCCAAAGATTAATAAATATCATTCAAGAACAAGAGTTTAAAAATACTCAAGTGTAAAATACAAAAATATCACAGCAGTCTTTTAATAAATTTACACACATATTTTCTATCTATATAACCTGTTCAGGTCCTATGTCTTCTACAGTTGGCTGAAGTGATTCAGTGGTAATATTACCCATATTTTCTATTTCACCTAATTCCTCTCCTTCCTCATTATAGATTTCATCTACTTCCTTTATTCCCTTATTATCACTCACACCCTCTTCTTCCTCTTTCTGTTGTCCCCTATTATCACCAAGGTCCTCAGTTCCTTGTGTTTCCTCTTTTCCTCTATTATCACCCACATGTTGCCCCTCTCTTTCCTTCTCCTCCTCAGTTTTCTCCATTTCTTGGGCCTTTGTCTCGGCATTTCTCATCACTCCCTGTAAGGTGAGCGCAGCCAGGATATCGATTGAGAGTTTGTCGTAACCCGCATCTTGACACAGCTTCACTATGGAGTGCCACTGTTCCGAACTGGTAACCTCATCTTCAAAGATGGCTGTCCTCAAAGGAGTTTCACGATCTTTATCTGTTAAAATAATGACGCTATGTTTGTACATCTCTTTTAACATATACGGTCATATAGGGACTGACCAGGCAATTTTACCTTATGAGCCAGGAGTTGGATTCAAACCCACAACCACTAAGGTGTGATCCAAGTGATTATATGCAAAACAAGAAAATAGCATCAGAGATGCCCATACCCCACAGCCTAGGGAAATATTTTTAACACCATGAGATATAGAGGCACTGTATCAGTACACAGTTCAGGATACTTTCAGAGCACTGTCAGTTACATAAAGGTCCAAACAATGTTTAAATAGAGAAAATTCTGTGTAAGAGAAAGATAATGCATGTACTTTATCTACATCTGGCATGGCCGAATTATGGTTTAGATGTTTTGAATATTACCATGCATACAGAAGTGGTAATACATTCAATGAATTCTTATGTGTGGTGTTGGAACAAAATTTGTGGCTCACTTGATGAAATACCATCTGTTACAATGGGACGTTGTAAAAGTAAAATTCTTAATGAATTCTAATATGATTTTAACAGTGCTTAATTTGCATCAAAAGACAGACCCAAAGGTGCAACAAGATTTTAAAGGTCAAGGTCACTACAACAAGATCAATGGTCAAATCAAGGTCACACCATGACGTTGCACACCTAGACCCCCTAACCAATGTCACTAGCAAGTATCAACTTTCTACATCTCACGGTTTCCGAGATATAGCCCGGACAAGATTTTATAGCTCAAGGTCACTATGGCAAGGTCAAAGGTCAAATCCTGGTCAGACCATGACATTGCATCCGTACACCTCCTAACCAATGTCCCTACCAAGTATCAACTTCCTACACTGCTAGACCCATGGACTGATAAATTTTGGAATACTGTCCAGGGTTGTTGCGCCTTGGAGACTGCTTACCTGCAGAGATTAAGCGCCATAAAAATCCAGTATAGAGCAGAACAGAATGGCATCTGTGATGAACTTTTTGTCTTGTATTATAAAAACACTAAAGCTTATGCAAAAATACAAACAAAAAAACATTAGTTAATTAAACTGTCAACATCCACCAAGTTGATGTTGGTGGAAAACAAACTGTAAACTGAAAAAAATTTATACACTTACCATTATTGAAAACAACATTAAACCACAATCAGTTAATCTTATAACCACTGATTTTCTCTTACATTTATTAGTTTTGGCTTTATAAAATATTCACAAGTACCTGCAGATGTTTTCTCTTGGATCTCCTCTAATACTTTGAGTGCCATGCCAATGTTGTCGCAGTCAATGAGGGTGGTGACAATCAGACCGAGAGGTACGAGGCTGTGACCCTTCTCTCTGTGAGTGTACAGGGCTTGGGGCAGGTGTGGGGCAGTGGGGCAGCTTGTCAACACATGCAGATAATTCTCTTCAGTAACTTTGTTCTAAAATATATACCATTAGAGTAAGAAATCTAAAATTCACCACATATCTGAAATTCGCCACATGTGAAAATACTAATAAAATAAATGAACTGTGGTGAGATTTGTTGGATGTATAGTAAATTAAGGCTTTTTGAACTGAAAAATACCAATTTTTAGACAAAAACATCATTTTCTTCATAAAATTAACTAAGGTTTTAGAGGTGGCGAATTTTAGATTCCTGGCGAATTTTAGATTTCTTACTCTACCCTCTTTATAAAATGTGCAACTACAGTTAGTGTCAGAAACTTGAGAAAAGTTATTATGATAATTAAATTTTCAAATCTCTATGATATTAGGGTGATCTGTTTCCTGTGAAAAATGTGATATATCCTAATAGATGTTCAAAGAAAAATAACAGTAAAACAATGTAGTTTCTAACAGTATAGTATTACTTGAATGACAGACTGATATTCTTTCTATACTACTAAGGGCCTGATTTGTAATATTATCTAATAATTATACCTATACCGTCTATCCATACTCCAGGGCCTGTGTTGTGTTCTACACATCTTTCTATGCATACTCCAGTGTTTGTTCATATGAAACTCTTTACATCCATCCATAATTTAGGGTCTGTTTCTATACAACTCTCTCTCTTTCCAGAATAAAGGGCTTGTTTGTTTGAAAATCTTTCCTTTTCTTCTGTATTCCAGGGCCTTTCTGAAACACGTGGTCTTTTTTTTTGCATGCAACTATTATTCATTTTCCATACTTCAGGCTGGCCTGTTTGTATTAAACTAGCCCTCTTTCGATACTCTAGGGCAATGTTTGTACAAAAAAAAAATTTCCGTACTTCTGGACCTGTTTTGTTTTACATTCTTACCTTCTTTCCACACTCCAGGGCCAGTTTTGTAGCTCATCCTTACCTTTTTTCCATACTCCAATGCCTGGTTGACCCTGCCTTGTTTCACCATACACAGCATGGCCTCCACATGCTGGTCACACTCCATGTAGACTCTCTGTGCAAGTGCCAGACACTGTTTGCCACTCTTGGGCTTATCCAGGGCAAACTTGAACAGTAGGTCTCCCAGTGACTTGGTCATAGACAGTCTGTATGAAATAGATTTTTATTATTTTAGATTTTTAGTCATCTAATAGATAAAGATAGACTTATAATAATATATAATAATAGAATAATTCCACATTATGTATCTGTAGTGGCCATTTAAGAAATGACTGAAGTGAAAGATATGGAGAGCAGTATATATCTGAATTCCAAAGAAAAACTGTAATTATACCATCAAAGAAAACCTCATATACCATCACAGCTTTTAATGCTGGGGTCATGGGCTACAACTGAATGGGCTCATCTAGCTTAGCTTGTGGTTCAGTCTGCCTCATATTTAGACAGGACGCATTCTGTGGGATGAGGTGGGATTCGTGTTTAGGCAAGACATGTTCTGAGTGATTAGACAAAACTTGGAAAGTAATTTGTATTTCAACTGGAAGTGCTTTATTAAGATATTTGAAATAGCCATTACGTCTGTTCATGAGCTATATTAAGATATACATGCTGCAGGGGGAATGAGGTGGTGGGAAGGCAGGACGGATATACGATGTGGTTCATTCTTCAACATGTACCAGCCAAACATGAGGTCTCTTTTCAGATGCACAAGGATGAGATTGTCAACTAGAAAAAGAATACATACAGAAACAACCACGAGGAAAGGTGTGTAACATAAACCAAACTTATAAAGAATTGACAATTTTCACTAAAAATATTGTTTATTGATGTTACATTTACTGAATGGGGTCAATTTTACTTTACCGGTATGAAAGATACAGGATCCGCCATGTTTAATAATTAAAGGAAATTGTCAAGAGAATAGAGAATTAAATTAACAGTTATAAATGGGGGCAAGCCCCCAACCCCCATAACTAGTATTCCTGTGTATTACAATAAAAATAAAAGGATGCAATATTGTTAAAAAATGTTTAATTATATTATCGCCCAAATCTCGTACCGGTAAAAACTAGCCATTGAATGTGACATGGTGAAAGATTGATATGTTTAACTGCATCTCTGTAGTTGCTTTATGCAATGAAAATGTTAATTCAATTTTTAAATGTAGTGATGTTTCAATTATTTCCTCTTATGATGAAAGAGTACTATCACTATTTGCAAAGAGAAACTGATATCTATAAAAACATTTACAACTTCGACTGAACATGTTGTTTCCTAATGTGATACGTATTGAATGTGACACAGTAAAAGATAAATACATTCAACTACTGCCTATAGTTGCTTCATGCAATGTAATGTTAATAAAATTACTAAATGTATTGATCTTTCAATTACAGATTTTTGAGAAAAGTCCTGTCACCATATTTTAATAATGTAAAAATTCTTGTGACATGAAAGGCTTAACCAATATATCATCTAATTTCATCCAAGTAATCACTTGTAAAATTTTAGCCTGTAAATAGAAGTATATAATTTAAAAGTAAATTTTAAAAGACAAACCGGCCTTAGCTTCTTTCCCCAATGTTACCAAGGTGATCATGAAACAGGCCAATCACAGGCGAGGACTAAACCAGGGTTTGTGAAAAGCCTTAAAGAGTTCGTCCAAACTGTTTTGGTAACATTTATGTAGATTTGTATATATATTTACTTGTTTAAGTGAAACATTTGATTTGAGCCTGTTAAATATGGATTCTTTTAGTAGTTACCCAGTTGAGAAATGTTTATGGCCGAATTAAAATTGTAAAACCTAATAGAAGAAGAAGCTGACAGAAGCTGGAAGACGTGACAGCTGTGGTCTGATTTATGTAGAAATTAAAACATTAAAATGTCAACTTTTATACTTTGTTTTAAATTTTCAAATTTATATAAAGTAGTGGAAGGAATTGCATGTTTTGGAATGAGAAAACAGCTAAGTTACATCAATTTTAAAACAGATACCAAAATATTTTCAAACATTCACCAAATACCATGACCAAATATTTGAACAGCAACTTTCTTTGTATATACCCTTACGGAATGTGTAACAAGATAGTTTTGGAGAAAAAAATGAACACATTAAACAGATGTAAAATACCATACTATATACTTGCTGCACTTACTTAATTCATAGTGTTATGTTCACCACAATACTTCTTTCACACTGACGTGAGGATTCTATTTTTGCCTCCCACCTGACATGGTGAATTAGAAGACCTGGACGAGACCTCTATACCACATACACTTATGATATCTTGTGTGATGTACATGTTATTCTTATTTTAACCCAATAACCTGTGTGTACTTAGTTTTTTTGAGTGATCATATTGTAGACAGTTGGTACTTATTTAAGCAATTATTGGATCACAATTAATGCCTGGTTGAAGTTAAGCCCAGGGTGTGATGTTTGGCAAAATTTGTTTTTAAGATCATTAGACTATTAAGTTACTGCAACACTCCATTGTTTCTAGTACACAGAAAATTCTACTAGTGCAATGTGAAAAGACAAATTGAAAGACACCACTATGTCTATTTTAAGACACTACTGCTTGCTTATCAGATAATGTGAGAGTATCAAGAAATATCATGAAAACTTATTATTAGTATTATATTTAATACTACATTATGGAACTTAAAAAAAGAAACTATGATTGTAATATACAAATTTTAAATGGGACTCCTTTTTCTAAAACATTTTAGTTTGTGAATTTTTGAAATACGTGTTTAGATCTCGATATCGGGAGTCCAGTTCCAAAACAATAAATATCGGCAATATCGATAACAATTTACCCACTAATATTCATGAACATTATTTTGCTTAAAATACTCTTATCCTTATTTTAAAAATTTTTTCTTTTAATGCATATGTTTTAAGAAAAATCTTGTTCAACAACTAAGAATGTAAGTGGGTATGGGCCCATATATCCAATAAGATAACACATAACACACTATTTCTCACCTTTCCTGCGAGATCCAGTGGGACAGTAGATCCAGCCTGTTCTGCTCAAATGCGACCTTGACACATTCTGTGGTGAGGAACTCACTGGGCACCACACCAAATGCCAGCACGGATGACATGAGGGCATCGCAAAAAGCCAGCAGTGGACTTCGCCCACTAGATGTCACCTCATTACGTAGATCTATAGAGGTGAACAAATACCAGTAAACTTAATAAGGGCTTTGCATCCTGTTTAATGGCCAGGATCATATTAGGATAAGCCCTCACCATTGCCACTTTTGGGAGTCGGACCCATACAAAGGTGACAGCCTGTGATTAGATGACAAATTTCCTTACCACTAGGCTTCTGAGGACCTCTCACATGTGAACAAATAACAGTATGTTATATGTAAATATAATTTAAAGACGTGAGAAGTGTGCTAATTTAGGAACAAGATAGATTTTAATGTGGTCATTAAAGGTGACATTTCTGTCAGAGTGTCTCTGTAATTCACCAAAATTTTCAGTTTACATAATAAACTTTCACTTGGTATAATGTACTCTTACATACACTCCATGGCTTTTACATCAGCATAACAAGAGAATATTTCGGGTGAGCTGAGATAATGTCTGTAAATGGAATTTGGTACAAGTTTAAACAATTCTATTGACATCCTTCTGGAGATCTATGAAAAAGGGCGATAGAATGTACAAACAGAACTAGTCTTTCTCTATCTGTGAATCTCCAGAGTCCCTAGAATTAAATTACAACAAACTAAAAAGGATTACCAAGGCAGCCAAGTATCCCCATATTGTAATTTCAAACAAATACTCAATGAAAATGGGACTATTGAAAATCTGAGATTTTTTTCCTGTATCCAGATATGATCGAGAGCTTTTCTAAAATTTAATCACTTTTTCCTTTAGCCAAGCCCTACCCACTGAATTTTTCCTAAAGGTGCATTCATTAGTTTTGTTGCAATTGTAAACACAGAGAGATAGGAAGAACTGAATGCACCCACAAATATAACCTCATTGGTGTAGGTAATTACAGTTCTATATTTACAGCAGAGCTGTAGCACTGAATTATGTCACAGGTTTAATCGTAATTTTCCACAGTTACAAATCAGCTGGGCAAGATTTTAAAGGTCAAGGCCACTGTGGCAAGGTCAAAGGTCAAATCAAGGTCACACCATGACGTTGCACATCTATATCACCCAACCAATGTCTCTACCAATTATCAACTTCCTACACCTTACAGGTTCTGAGTTACAGCCTAGAAAACCGCCTGCCTGAACCCCCACCCACCTATCCAGACACCATGGCTGAAAACAATACCCCGACAGCCCTTAAAGGCTGTGGGGTAAAAATGAAAAATTTGTATAACAGAAGGCTAGATATGAGCTGATCTTTTATGCTGCCCCTATTTGAGCCCTTTCACCCTTTGACCAGGATGTGAACAATTTTGACATTTGATCATTTGGCTCTCACCTCTATGGTCATCTGTTTTAAAATCCAGGGTCTATATTTACAAATAGTCTTAAACTCATACTTAAACTCATACCCATTATCTCAGTTTCTGTCTCACATGAGATTATATTGAATTTTTGTATTTTTTGGTAAGTAATTTCACAGGAGCTTAAACTCAGCATCAAACTCAACTGTTGGTCAATAGCACATTTTTTTTATTTCCAGTTATAAAGTCATCAGTTTACAGAGCCAATGTTTATGACGAAACATACATGAAAAATCAAATCAAATGAAAGAATGCAGCAAACTGTTCTCTTTCAGTTAAAGTATAAACTTAGAAAATGAATGAAAATGTATGACTTTTAAGATGAAGTTTAATAAGAATTTTCTATATGGTGAAAAGTTTGGGTTTAAACATAAAGCTATAAAAATGAGTTTATGAGTGACATTTAACACAAGTTTAAGTTTAAGAATCTTTGTAAATATGAACCACCATTTATTTGTTTACCTTTGAATCTCTGCAGTGTTTCTGGAGTCCTGAGTATACTTTTTGGACTGTTAGCTGCGTGTATGGCTGCCTCCTCATACTTGCAGTCTTCTATCAACTCATTGAACTTCTCAATGTACTCCAGCATCATCTCCGCCTCTTTTTCTCTGGTCGGGTCATCATCCTCGAATGTGGTACTGGGAGTTCCTCGAGGCATTCCTTCATCCCCACCTGGAAAATAGTAAAGGCAAAAAATTAAAGGATCTTACTGTATTAGAAATGTAAATTCATAAAAATTGTAAATTTAAATTAATAAATGTCTTTCTGGTAGAAGTATCATTATTACAATATATATATATTTTTTCTTTTTCAAATATGGCTCAGAAAAATCTGGATCGAAGGCATTAAACCATGTCCACATGTTAACCCCAAATATGGCAACAGCACATAATTTAGAATTATGGCTTATGGTCATTGTGCCTTAAGTGTCTGATTTGAATGAAGAGATTAAGCAAAATTTGTTAATGACTGATATGGATTCTAAGCACTTGATTACCTTCTTTAATGACTAATTTATTAAATATACCTTTGTCAACATTCAACTGGGTATTCTGTCGAGTCAGTGCTGCAAGTACTGCATCCCCTATGGTCTGATGTGGTGGCTGGATCTTCATGTAAGCCTGGGCTGCCTCCACCGCACTCTTCAACCTCTGTCTCTTCATCTTCAGGAACTCGGTCTCTTCTATCAGCCTGTCTCTATTAAGATACAAGACAAAAGTAGATAATACTTACTGAATACAAATATAAGAACTAGCGGATCACTTGCAAAACAAAAACAATGCGTCCCGAAAAGGAGGAATAATGGCAGCCTAATCATGTAAGAAAGCTCTGCTTATAGCTCAACAAAGCCAGAATATAGGAAAAGTGAGTCTTGGGCAGGGTAGTTATCATGGATACAGTGTGTTTCAAAAATTTTGATGAAATTGCTCTATCTTGCTCAGTCAAGGAGACCGAGACAATTTGGTGTTTTGCAGTTTTTGTCACAAATTTGAAAATTGACAATAACCCCCATTTTTGGGAAAGGCAATTTTTTTTTGGAAAATTGGATCAGCTACTCAGCAGCAGTTATCCTGTGGGTCAAAAATTTCGTCGAAATCGTTCTATCTAGCATGGTTTTTGAGATACTAGCATTTTTGTGTTTTGCATTTTTGAAAAAAATTCGAAAATTCAAAATGGCCGCCATTTTTCACGAGTGAAATATTCGTTGAAACTTGGAAAGGCTAGTCCTCACAGATACCCTTTGGGTCAAAAACTTTGCTGAATTCGCTCTATCTGGCATGGTTTTCGAGATACAAGCATTTTTGTGTTTTGCAATTTTTGCGAAAAAGTCGAAAATTCAAAGGCGGCACAAAATTTTTTTCAAAACTGGTTTAGCTACTCAGCAGAGGTACCCTGTGGGTAAAAAATTTCGTCGAAATCGCTCTATCTAGCATGGTTTCCGAGATACAAGCATTTTTTTGTGTTTTGCATTTTTGAAAAAAATTTGAAAATTCAAAATGGCCCCATTTTTGGCGAGTGAAATATTTGTTAAAACTTGGAAAGGCTAGTCTTCACAGATACCCTGTGGGTCAAAAATTTTGCCGAAATCCCACTAGTAAATTTTTATTTTATGAAGAAAATGGTTTCAAAATGTACTGTTGAAACTTGGAAAGGCTAGTCTTCACAGATACCCTGTAGGTCAAAAATTTTACTGAAATCCCACTAGTAAATTTTTATTTTATGAAGAAAATGGTTTCAAAAAGTACTCATATCACTATATAATTGTACCTTACGAGCCCATATTTCCAATTTTGTGTTTTGCATTTTTTGTCAAAAATTCGAAAATTGAATATGACCCCCATTTTTTGGGAGGAGAAAATTTTTAGAAAATTGGAGAGACTAGTTTCTTTAGATACCCTGTGGGTCGAAAATTTTGATGAAATCACTCTATCTCACATGGTTAAGGAGATACAAGCAGTTTTATGTTTTATGCGTTAATTAAATTGTTAATGCTTAATTAATCATCAATAACTCACTCTTAACTTAACCTATCCCTGCCAAAATTTAATGTCGCCCAGATCTTTATATGGGGAAGGTATTTGCTAAATTTCAGGTGGATAGATAAAATGCTTCATAAGTTATCATCCAGACAAGGACGCCCTTCCAAAAAAATGCATTTTTGGTCATGTGACCTCTCTGGTTGGTGAAAATGTCATCACAGCATATTCAGAAAAATTTCCCAGGGCTACTGCATACACCTGCCAAATATGAAAAAAATCCGCCTTATGGCTGTGAAGCTATTGCGAAAAGAAAATGCAGATCCGGTGGATCCAGCGGAGTTGCTTCTCCCATATACAAAAAAGCCTCCCTCACGGAACGCTCAATAAGAACATTGACAAGATGCATGTATTAAGGCCTGTAAATCCAAAACTGTTCATATACTTTTTGATGTTTAAGGTCAGATGTGAGTCCTTTTCAAACTGAAGAAAGTGGTGATAAATATTTCGAAACTGGATGAAAATTATAGAAATTTTGTTCCTTTTAACTGGAAATCTATGCTACATACTGAGGATTCCTACCGATCAAATAAAAATAGGAGAATCTTTCAAAATTAAAATAGTTTTGTATTGGCTTATATTGCTTTTGACATGAATAGACAAGCTTATATATATAATTGTTTATAAAACTTGCGTAGCAATATTGGGTTGTTTCATACTAGTTGTCTTTGTCACACAGTGAAATGTTACCTAATTTCTGATGAAGACAGCTGGAATATTCTAAGTATAATGAATTTAACGATCGATGTTTCAACCTTACAGACTGTAGTTAGCAGTGAGTTGTTCAAGTTGAGTGGAATACTTGATTAGACAGATGTTTCTTTTGTAATTACTTGGTAATTGGAATGATATTCACTTCTGAATTAATTCATTATCTTAAAATAGACCAAATTATAGTCTACAGTGAGACATCACAGATGATTGAAGTACTTGTTTATGGAGACAGACGACTGAAATACTTGTACATGGGACAGATGACTGAAATACTTGTACATGGAGATAGCTCTTTCCTTTGCAATTACTTGATAAAGATAGCTGGAATGGTATTCAATTTAGTTTAATGTTTAACTTATACTAAATGTAGTTGGCAGTCAGTTATTGAGGCCTAAACACATCAAACATGTGATAGTAAGGTTTGAATGGCTATGACATACTTTGTCAATGATTATAAAATGCACAATCATAAGAAATTATTTTAATATGAACAATGCTCTAATTCCAAAGGATCAGTTGGTATTGGTATAAAACAGAACACTTCAATGAAAATAAGCACAATTTCCTTATTTATGGTCCAATATAATTGTTTTGTTTTTTTTTCACCAGTGTGTCCACACTAACCCTTTCACTACCAGAGCTTTTAATAGCCACTGACCGAGGAAAATGGACATCACAAGCAATATAGTTGTCACAGACTTGCAAATGTGTATGGTGCAAGACTGAAGGAACCATAAAAGATATTTAAAAATCGACAGGCATGGTACAGGAGAATACTAATTGCTGTGGACTCAACAGACATGGTAGTGATAGGGTTAACAAAGGCTTCTCAATATCTCAGCACATTGGATTGGCTTGGTGTGCAAGGGACCTTTATTGTTAAATGAAATAATTGCTTGTTTTTCTTGAAATTGCTTGGTAAATAAGACAACAGAGTAAAGGTCTTGCAGGGGATATTAACTTGAATTGCAATGTTAAGATCTTGTAATCAGCCTTTTAGTTGTGCATCTTAACTCATGACTTGATGACCCACAATGGCAACTGGCTGAATATGGAGGGTGACTAGACATATTGTTAACAAGAGACAATATGACACATAAGACAGTCCACAGAGCACAGACGACAGTGAGTGAAAAGTCAAAATAATCAAAAGTTTCATCAGGGGAAAATCAGAGGTGTGGTTTAGTCACAAAAATTACAAATTTATAACTAATTTCTCACAAGTCAAACAAATAGAAGTGTCTTTTCTCACTAGCAAATTTCAGATACTGTGGTAACTTACACATTTTTCACACTAAATTGCAAATTATTTTAATATGTATAAATATATATACATAAAATAAAGTTAAATTAGTTATTATCACGTGTTTTGCTAGTAAACTATCTTACAAACAACAAATAATACCAAGTGATAAATAAGTCCATAAGGGCCAGGTAAACATTTACTTAAACTTATTGTTATTCAGTTATAGTTGTTCTATTTCTCATAAATCAAAAAATAGCATCAGAGATGCCCGTACCCCACAGCCTTGGGAAATATTTTCAACACCATGAGATATAGATTGAAGTACTGTACCAGTACAAACTTCAGGATACTTTCAGAGCACTGTCAGTTATATAAAGGTCCAAACAATGTTTAAATGGAGAAATAATGTTTAAAAGAAAGATAATGCGTATAAAGATGAAGTATTAAAACAAGATAATTCAATGACAAGATGACAGCATTAATCAGTAAACTAAAATTCAACACTCTTTATATACATCTGCATTTCCGAATTATGGTTTAGATGGTTTGAATATTACCATGCATACAGAAGTGGTAATACATTTAATGAATGCTTATGTGTGGTGTTGGAGTAAAATCTGCGGCTCACTTGATGAAATTCTATCTCTTACAATGGGAAGTTATGAAAGTAAAATTCTTAATAAATTCTAATATGACTTTTGCTTAATCTGCATCAAAAGACAGACCCAAAGGTGCAACAAGATTTTAAAGGTCAAGGTCACTACGGCAAGGTAAAAGGTCAAATTAAGGTCACACCATGATAATACACACCTATAGCCAATAACCAATGTCCCTACCAAGTATCAACTTCCTACACCTTACGGTTTCCGAGATACACCCCTGACAATTTTATAGGTCAAGGTCACTATGGCAAGGTCAAAGGTCAAATCAAGGTCACACCATGATGCTGCACACCTACACCCCCTAGCCAATGTCTCTACCAAATATCAATTCCTGCACCTAACAGTTTCCGAGATAAAGCCCGGACAATATTTTATAGGTCAAGGTCACTACAGCAAGGTTAAAGGTCAAATCAAGGTCAGACCATGACGTTGCACACCTACACCCCCTAATCAATATCCCTACCAAGTATCAACTTCCTACTCCTTACGGTTTCTGAGATATAGCCCAGACAACATTTTATAGGTCAAGGTCACTACGGCAAGGTCAAAGGTCAAATCAAGGTCAGACCATGACGCTGCACACCTATACCCCCTAAGCAATATCCCTACCAAGTATCAACTTCCTACACCTTACGGTTTCTGAGATATAGCCTGGACAACATTTTATAGGTCAAGGCCACTACGGCAAGGTCACAGGTCAAATCAAGGTCACACCATGACGTTGCACACCTACACCCCCTAACCAATATCCGTACCACGTATCAACTTCCTACACCTTACGGTTTCTGAGATATAGTCTGGACAACATTTTATAGGTCAAGGTCACTACGGCAAGGTCAAAGGTCAAATCAAGGTCACACCATGACGTTGCACACCTACACCCCCTAACCAATGTCCCTACCAAATATCAACTTCCCAAGCCTTACAGTTTCCGAGATATAGCCCGGACAAGATTTTATAGGTCAAGGTCACTATGGCAAGGTCAAAGGTCAAATCAAGGTCAGACCATGATGTTGCACACCTACACCCCTAACCAATATCCCTACCAAGTATCAACTTCCTACACCTTACGGTTTCCGAGATATAGCCCGGACAAGATTTTATAGGTCAAGGTCACTACGGCAAGGTCAAAGGTCAAATCAAGGTCAGACTATGACGTTGCACAACTACACCCCCTAACCAATGTCCCTACCAAATGTCAACTTCCTACACCTTACAGTTTCCGAGATATAGCCCGGACAAGATTTTCAAACTCAAGGTCACTACGGCAAGGTCAAAGGTCAAATCAAGGTCAGACCATGATGTTGCACAGCTACACCCCCTAACCAATGTCCCTACCAAGTATCAACTTCCTATACCTTACGGTTTCTGAGATACAGCCCGGCAAACTATTTCCCGCCGCCCGCCCGGACGCCCGACCATCCGGACACCATGGGTGAAAACAATACCCCAACAGCCATTAAGGGCTGTGGGGTAACAAAAATGATTATATAAATAATAATAAAATAAAGTAAGTACAAAATACAAGAAAAGGGTCGATTGATATAAAAATACAAAGAGATGATCGAGTTACTAGTACTTTAACATTCTGAATAACGTTGATTTCTTCGCCGTTTTGTATCAAATGTAAATATTTAACGCACTTGAGATCATTGTGAAAGCGACACCCCTATTCAAACTTCTTAGAAAATAAATCAAGAGATATCAAGTTGTTTGTTCATCTGTTTCTGAACATGTCTTCCTTTTCATGCAAAATATGAAATTACACACCTTTTCAAACAGGTGATAATTTGCAGAACCAAAAACATGTAAATTATTATAAAAATGTCACCCACTATGGATTAAAGTAAACTTTGAGAGGCTACAACCTGCATCAAGGGTCATAAAATCACTATGGCCAAAAAAAGGAGCATACTTTAAGCCACAGAGCACATATAGTTATGTAACAAACACTTGAACTGTAGAACTTACAAAAGATTATGGGATTGTATTACATAGACTATCGTAAGATTAGCAGGTGAATGTACAACAACTGCCCTGAAAAGAACAAAAAATAATAATAATAAAAAATATAATAATAATATAATAAACCATGACATGGTTTTCATTTTAAGGAAATAACTGTTGCAAATCAAGACCAACAGACCTTGTTTATAATGTTTACATGAAATGCTTAGATAAAGTAAATAATAAGTAAACTAGATTGGGCCAACTCGGCGCCAACATATCCCCAGACAGGTAATCACTCACGCCACAGGTTTTGATCGGGAATTTTTTAAAACATAATTACCCATTATTATATGAACTTCAGCACATCAATCTACTCTGTTAAAATCTTCCCAAGGAAGATGGTGTATACCCAGACGCCGAATACATAACTCAAATTATATTTTCAATCTTCCTGCAATGATAACTCTAAACCTATTTTCAAAGTATTTAAATGATTGATGATTGAATGTCCATTCTAAAATAATAATCCCAAAAGAGCATATCTGTTTCTATATTTGTTGAAAAATAAAATATTATTTTTAACTAAACTCATCATACTTTTCAATCTTCCTTCAAAGTATTTAAATGATTGATGATTCAATGTCCATTCTAAAATTCATAATCCCAAAAGCGCATATCTGTTTCTATATTTGTTCACAACTAAAATATTATTTAAAAAAAAATTATTTATATTATTATTTTATTATATTATTTTTAGAATTTGCAAATTGTTTTCAGTTATTCATTTCCTCTATACCTATATATGTGGTCCATATATATGCAACCTAAATATGTGATACAATCTCAGTTCTGACTCCCCTTTGTGTTATATGTAATGAAGCCCACCACCTCCCACCCCCACCCCTCTCCCCTTCTCCACAACTCTCTCACTATTACACAAGATCTGCAACCCCATTGAGTTCTTTGTTTCTCATCTGATATCATTAAATACCTTTGTTTATTTAGTGTCACTCAATATAGCTGGAGGTCCCAGAGGTGGGTGGGGGGAATCCGGGTGGGGGATGTGGGTTGGGACTACAAAGAGATGGAGTGCTACAGCATAAATGGTAAACAAACAATCTATATAAAAGGGGTACTCAAATACAAAAAGAATTGAGAATTTTAAGTATGTGATTATCAACTGAAATGAGTTCATAACTGTAGGAGCTGTGTCAAAATTAACTGAGGCAAGTTGAATAAAACTGGGCTAGTTGAGGGTTAAAAATCCCCTAGTTTTACTACATAAGGATATAATTTCATTAATATTGGGACTTAAAGCTCACTTAAAGTGTCCATTTTGTCTACTTGAATATGTTTAACCAGTTTCATTTTAAAAAGTTAAAAACTCAGCAAGCAGAGGTATAACACACAAAAATAAGTTCTTAAAAGACTAAGATAGCCATAACATTATTAATATTCAAAATTTAAATAGACAGGCATTTCCTTTTAAAAATTCAAAGATTTCAGCTCTATAACCCACATAGTTTGACAGTTACTGGGCTTTAAAGTGGCATAATGTCCATAAATTGGGTTTCTGTGGGCATTTTACAATTGTTAAAGAGACCTTAGCAATTAAACTACAGATCTGAAACTTTTGGGGGGACATACATAACAAACAAAAATTATATATAATACAGTTTAAGACTTGTCACACTAAGCATTTCCAAATAACAGGGCAAAATACGGAAAAAAAGTCAAAAAAGGCACTTGGGCGAGAGTCTATGGCCCTCATACACAGGTTAAATGTCTACTAAAAACCTTGATTTTCGGCATATGTAAAAAGGACATAATAATGCATTCCCAGATGGGATTTCAGCTCCATCAATCACATAGTTTAACAGTCACAGGGCTTAAAGGTGGTAAAAAGTCCAAATATTGGGTCTCTGTGCGCCTTTTAGAGATCTCGATGTGGCTTTGAAATTAAAGCTTCAGACTTAAAATTTGTTACATACTAAGATTACACATAGAATATGTATCTAATAAAGTTTGAAACTTCTCAGACTTACCATTTCCAAGTTACAGAGCAAAATATGTGAAAAATGTCTTAAAAGGGTCACTCAGGTGGGTGTTTAAGGTCCTCATACACAGGTTAAATGTCTACTTGAAGCCTTGATTTTTGGCACATGTAAAAAAGAACATAATAATGTATTCCCAGATGAGATTTCAGCTCTATCAGTCACATAGTTTAACAGTCACAGGCCTTAAAATTGGCAAAAACTCCAAATACTGGGTCTTTATGGGGCCTTCTAGAGACCTAAATGTGGCCTTCAAATTAAAGCTTCAGACTTAAAATTTGTCACATACTAAGATTACACAGAATATGCATCTAATACAATTTGAAACTTCTTAGACTTACCATTTCCAAGTTACAGGGAAAAATATGTGAAAAATGTCTAAAAATGGTCACTCGGGTGGGGATTTATGGTCCTCATACACAGGTTAAATGTCTTCTTAAAGCCTTAATTTTTGGCACATATAAGAATAACATACTAATATCTTCCCAGATAGGATTTGAGCTCTATCAGTCACATAGTTTGACAGTCATAGGGCTTAAAAGTAGCAAAAAGTCCAAAATTGGGTCTTTGGGAGCCTTTTAGAGACCTCAACTTGACCTTCAAAATTAAAGCTTCAGACTTAAAATCTGTTACATACTAAGATTACACACAGAATATATATCTAATACAGTTTGAAACTTCTCAGACTTATCATTTCCAAGTTACAGGGAAAAAGATGTGAAAAATATCTTATAAGGGTCACTCGGGTGGGTGTTTATGGTCCTGATACACAGGTTGTTGGGGCACATATAAGAAAACACATAGATATATTCCCAGATGATATTTAACTTAGATGAGAGACATAGTTTGAAAGCTACAGTGCTTGAAAGTGGCAAAAAGTGCATAAATTGGGTCTCTGTGTGCACTTTTGAGACCTTAAGTCGACCCCTTTGGGTAAACCTACAGCCCTAAAATTTTCTACAGACAAGGATTACATATCAAAGTTATACCTAGCGCAGTTTGAGACTCATCAGAATTACCACTTCCAAATTATAGGGCAAAATATGTGAAAAGTATGGCAAAAAATCCCTAAGTGGGGGTATTTATGGGCCTCAAACACAATTTTCTCCTCAACTTAAAGTCGTGATTTTCGGCACATGTACTAAGAACATATTACTGTGTTGTCAGGTAAAATTTCAGCCAGCTGAGCATCATAGTTTGTGACCTACAGGGCTCTAAGTGGCCAAAAGTCCAATTTCTCACCTAAGGTGGCCATAAGTTCTTTTTTACTGGGAGTTTAAGGTCACCTTAAAATAGGGATCTTCCTTTGGGCACCCTTAACATGTGTACCAAGTTTGAAAAAAAAATATTAATTTGTTTTTAAGTTATCGTGTCCACAAGGATATTTCTACGGCGGCGGCGGCGCGACGGACCTGAATCCAATATATCCCGACTTTCGTCTGGGGATATAATTACCAATATTCAGAGGCAGACATAGAAAAGCTCGCATAGATAAAAGTCATACAGGCTAAAGCAACAACCTTTCCTTCTGTGGAGAAAAGCTAGCTCTAACCCATTTTTCAATCTGAGTATTGTATTGGCGCTAAATAATTTTTTCCAGAAATGCTTCCCATTCCCTGTAAAAACACTTAACTGAACCTTTCAAAAAGTTAATTTTACCAAAAACAACATAGTAGTAAAGCCACCCATATCTCAAATTAAATTTATTGTTAAAGCAATGTGTGAATCCATGAAAACAAGGCCACTACCACGGCATTTATCTCCCGCTGGATATAAAGGAGAAATGGAGGTAGTCTAAATACAAAAAATTCGCCCGAAATCGCTCTGTCTCTTATGGTATTCTAGGTAAACAATATTTTCAATTTCCGTCAAAATTCAAGATGGCAGCCAAAAATCGGAAGAGTCTAAATTTTTCAGAGGTGCTAGTGGAGTAGAAGTTCGTACCCTCAGGGTCCAAAATTTGCCGGAAATCGCTCTATCTCTAACAGTTTTTGAGATAAACGATATTTTCCATTTCCCCAAAATTCAAGATGGCGGCCAAAAATCGGAAAAGTCTGAATTTTTCAGAGGTGCTAGTGGAGTTATAGTTAATACCCTCAGGGTCCAAAATTTGCGCGAAATCGCTCTATCTCTTATGGTTCTTAAGATAAATGAGATTTTCCATTTCCGTCAAAATTCAACACTGTGGCCAAAAATCGGAAAATCATGAAACAGAACATCAAAAAGTAGATAAACAAAACATTTTTGATAAAAAGCCTCTAAATTTAATACTTTTGAAGTTACAAGCAATTTACTCATTAGCAAAATAGCATAGCAGCTATTACACAGCTGTGGAGCTATAACTCTGAAAATTTGCCATAACACAGAACAGCAAAAAGTAGCTGAACAACATATTTGATAAAAATCTATAAATTGAATACTTTTCAAGTTACAGGTAGACTCATTGGCAAAATGAGTATAGCTCAGGTAGATACAATAATGTAAAAGTAGTATGAGATATGTTATCAAAAACTGAATGAATAATATATTTGAAAAGATTGGCCTAACTTTAAAACTTTAAAAAAGATATTTGACATTTAGTTCTTCTGTTATTTAGCTACAAATGAGAAAATAGTCATTACTCATTTATTATATGCAATGGGGCTCCAAACTATGTGCCATCTGGTAGTTCAGAACTAAGTAGCTGAACAACATATCTTAGGAAAATACTCTAACTGCAATAGTTTTGTAGTTACAATGGGTTTACTCAGCAGAAAGAATTTCAAAGTAGTTATTACTCAGCTATAAAATGTGCAACAGGTGTGAAACTATATCATTAATGTAATAAATCACCATTTTTTGACACTTATACCCATTAATGGGAATAATACGCATAGAACACAATGCTAAAAACTGTATTAAGTTATCACAAGTCATACTGCATATATGACATTTTTGTAAGACACCTATGGGAGGTTGTCCTCTCCCCCCACCCCCCCACCCCCCCCCCCCCACCCCCCCCCCCCACCCCCCCCCCCTTGGATGTCAAAAGTGTAATGGGAAAAAAGAGTGAATAAAAGCAAACATTTGTGAAAAAAAATCTATTACTCACTTATGGCATGCAATGGAACCCTGAACTATGTACATGTACCATCTTATGGCTAAGGAAAAAGTAGCTAAACAACATATTTGAAGATAAACCTCTAACTGCAATAGTTTTTGAGTTACGAGTTCTTTACTCAAAGTAGCTAAAATTGAAAATTTTAATTACTTAAATGCAGCTTTTATAAGCTACAAGCTTACCATGTGGGACTGAATGCTGTTCTCGGATGGCCGCAAGGCATCCGGCCAATGTCTAAGAAAAAAAGACATTTATAGTTGGCCATAGCCTCAGGTTGTCCTCTCGTGGTACACTACGAGATCTCTTCCTACTTTCTCGTTGCAATTTTTAAACCTTACCCCTCAGTTGTAATACAGCGGGGAGGCAGGGTGGGACTCTTCTCGGTCCCACATGGTAAACTTGTAGCTTATAAAAGCTACATTTAAGTACTTAAAATTTTCAATTTTATTGCACTACAATAGCTTACCATGTGGGACTGAATGCTGAATCCAACCGCATGGTGGAGGGATTACAGCTGAGACTGGAAGATATGTCAATTTTTTCTTAGAATTTTGAAGTAATAGATTGGAATGAATGTTTGAAATACCAGTCTGAGTCCCGTTTACAGTGCCCCAACCCCGAAGACCGGGCCTGTAAAGAGCCAAAAACCTGAATAGAATGAATGACAGTGCTAAAACTGTCAGGATGTTTTGATTGTAGGAGAGAAGTGCAGCCGTGCTCACTTAAGTAGTGTAAGAGCCCTCAGGGGCCATCCACGAGTGAAAAAACCAGCCCTATGGTTGGAATTCTCATAAATTTTGCCACCTAACATAAGATTAATGACAACCTTGAAAAGTCCTGAATACATATTATGCTTGATAAACTAAAAATAAAAAATGACCTTACCCGTAACATCTTGAGAGGTAAACCTATACCTAGACCCTGGGATTAGACTCCTGAAGACTTGGTTGTAGCGGATGTGCCCCCCCCCCCGCCTTTTCTTTCTGAGGACAACTGATCTGAGGGGAAGGATCTAGGACTTGTTGTGCCGCCACCACTGGTCCCAGATACACATTGTTGTCATTGTTTGACCAAGTAAGGTCTTTAGGTAAAAATTTGTAAATGTGTTGTGAGCTTTCCAGTGACAGGCTTGCATGATCTGTTCCACCGATACCCCACCGTAAAAGGCCTTAGAGGCCACGAAGGCCCTAATGTCATGCACTTTAACTTGGACCAAGTCCAAGGTTTGTTGGTCTGCTTGTTTATAACAAAGTAGAATGGTTTGTTTCAACCAAGACGAAAGAGTAGCGGGTCTGATGTCTGAGGTATGTCCTTTCTTGAACGAGATGAAAAGGAGGGACCGAGAACCTCTCAGGTCCTTGGTTCGATCCAAATAGTACCTAAGGGCCCGCACCGGGCACAAGGTCCTGTCTTCTTTGAATTGTCTATCTACAATGGTAGCCAAAGCAGGAATAGTTGCCTCAGACACACTTTCAGAACTTTCTCTTGCTAGTTGATTTTTGGCTATGAAGTCAGAAGAAGGGAACAAGGCAACCTTTTCCCATTGGCCTAGATTAGATACTTTGTTTGCAACCCAGGCATGGATTTTGCTGCGGCGCTTGCCGGAGGCCAAAGCTAGCAAGAAAGCAGTTTTGAAAGTAAGATCTTTGAGGTCTGTGTCTTTCATAGGCTCAAAAGGTGCTTTTGTGAGCTCATTGAGAACCAGAAAGGTTCCATTTTGGAAGAATATTCCTGAAACTTTTTTGACGATCCTGTGAAAACTGGAGAGTAACCTGTGAAGGTCTGAACTTTGTGCAATATGGTGGCCCGCTGGGCCCAAAGTGTCAACAATGGCCATCCTGTAACCATCAATGGTCGAGGGACACCTGTTTAGATCTTGGTACAGGTACATGAAAAAGTCTGAGACTTGTTTCACAGATGGAGTGGAGAAATCTACCGAATTTTCTCTGCACCATTTCTCCAATAAGGCCCACTTTGACTTGTAGATGGTTCTTGTTGATGACCTCTGAGGTGCAGTAATTCTCTCTACCACTTCCACAGAGAAACCTTGTTCTTGGAGCTGTCCACTCCTAGACACTAGGTGTGGAGGTTGAGATGTTGTAGATTGCTGTGGAACACATAATTGTGGGACTGTTTGAGAAGAGTTGTTGACACCGGGAGTTGAAGTGGGATCTCTGTTGAGAGCTGTACTAGGTCCCAAAACCAGGGCAGCTCTGAAAGAGAGCCGTTGGAGGGTAAGCATAGGCAGTGAGACCCGTCCAGTTTAAGTTCAGAGCATCTATGTCCCAAGCATTTGGGTCTGGGACTGGAGACACATACAGTGGAAGTTTGTGGTTCAGATGAGTGGCAAAAAGATCTACATGAGGAGTGAACCACTTTTGACAGATCTGTTTAAACACCTGCGGATGCAGTGACCATTCTGTTGACTGCACTTGGTTTGACCTGGACAGGAGGTCGGCCATCACATTCAGACACCCTGGCATGTGTCTGGCTTTCAATGTTATGTGATATTGATGACACCATGTCATGGTCTTCCACAGGAGAGCGCACATCTAAGCCAAGTGAGTTCCTCCTTGTTTGTTTATGTAGGCTACCACAGTTGAGTTGTCCATTGCAACTAGCACTGTTTGGTTCTGGCACTCGTCCTTGAAGCTTCGCAGGGCCAGGGAGACCGCCTTCAACTCTAGAACATTTATGTGTAGCCTTTTTTCCCGGTCTGACCACAGACCCTTTGTAGAACTTTCATCTAAGTGAGCACCCCAACCTTCGTTTGAGGCATCTGTAAAGAGTTGGATACTGAGGTCTTTGGGATGAAGGTCTGCACCTCTCATCACATTTGAGGGATTTTGCCACCAGTCTAGGTGTGCAGAAATGGCTTCTGTCCAAGGAGGGAGGTTGTCCAGCGACTGAGGATATCTCCAGTGCTCCTTGAGGTGAAGAGAAAGGGCCTCATGTGAAGGCGTCCCTCTGGGACCATTTTCTCCGTTGAGGCAAGCAACCCAATTAGCAGCATCAAACATCTTGCAGTCAAAACATGTTTTGACTTGAGTCATAGGATCAAATCCTGAAGTTTGAGCCGTCTCTCTTGAGTGGGTTTTACAAGGGCTGAATCTAGATGGTATTTGTAGCCCACGAACGAAAACACCTGCGTTGGTTTTAGTTCTGATTTTTCCTGATTTATTATCCACCCCAAGGAATGGGTTAGATCGACCACTGCCTGAGTGTTCACTTGGGCTTCCTCCTGAGATTGGGACTTGATCAGCCAGTCGTCCAGGTATTGGTGAAGTCTGAGTCCTCTGGAGAGGGCCATTAGCTTCACTTCCTTTACAATCATTGTAAAGACCTGGGGGGCTGTGGCTAGTCCAAATGGGAGGGAGGTGAACTGGAACACTTGGGACCTGTAGCAAAACCTTAGGTATTTCCTTGAGTTTGGATGGATGGGGATGTGAAGGCAAGCGTCTGATAGGTCTATCGATGATACCCATTCCCCTGGAATCAGGGAGGTCCTGATGGACTCTGGAGTTTCCATTTTGAACTTTTCTACGTGTAGAAAAGTGTTGAGCCTGCTTAGGTCTATGACTGGCCTCCACCTTTGGTGAGGCTTGGGTACTAGGAACAGGCGACTGTAAAACCCGAGAGATTTTACATTTTCCACCCTTTCGATTGGTCTTGGTCTTTTTGACGGGCCTTGTACTCTGACAGAATCAGAGGGAATCTGACCAAATTTGGTTTTGAAAGGAATGGTACCCATTGGTGATAATGTTTAACACGTTGGATGAACATTTGTTTGTTTGCCAGTCTCTTCTCAAAGAATGGAGGCGACCTCCTACTGGTGGACTGAGGGAGGCTTTTAAGGCGTCATTGGGGAGGGGGGTTTCCATGCCCTCGCCCCCTGTTGTGGGGTCGAAAACGGCCCCTGGAGCCTCTGAAGTTTGGTTTCCCCCTACCTAAAGAAAACGATTGGTTACAGCTTTGTGAGGAGTTGCCCCCATAGGGACGTTTCCTGTAGGAGCATCTTTTCTTGTTGTGGGGACCACGAAAGGGCTTATAGGGTCCGAAACCCTGAGAGTCTTTAGAGGTGCCTTTTTTGAGGAGGAAGTCTTCACCTTCCTTCACAAGTTGAGACTTGAACAACAAGGAGTCCCAAAAGGGCGAGTTCCTGAGTTCTTGGCATCTCGTTTCCCCTAAATGTGGTTGCAAAAGGGTCATTTCGGCTTTGCGCCTAAGCAAGCCAGTGTTACCCATTGTATAGAGTTCCCTCTGGAGTATATGGGCTAGGGATTTGCTGAGGCATGTGAGAGCCCTGTGTTGAATAAGAACAGTCTTATTCCAAAAGTCTAAGTACTCACAGGTTTGCTCATATCCATGTTTTGCTGCTTTTTCAGGATTGGCACCTTTTTGGCTCTGAGACTTAACCTTCTTGAAGGTTGACTTCAGACTATGTTGGCACTTCTCAAGACATGCATTACAGGAGGAAGAAGTCTTAGCAAAGGCAGCAGTAAAATTTAGTGTGGAAATGTTTTGCCTAGCTTGGTGTTCCAATTCCTTAAGAATTGGTAATGGAACCTTGCCCATAGGAGCCCCAGGGGGTTTAGGAGTAATACAGATCTAGGCAAAATCGTATTCAACTCCTGTATTTTCTCCTCATAACAAGGCTGTCCCACTTTGTACCACTTTGTAGTGGAAGGAGGAGGTTTGATGTATTTACCCTCAGGTAAATTAGCGGCCTGATAACTGGCCTTTGATAACTGAGCTGAGAATGCACCTGAATGTGTCCACTTCTTCCACATATTGGGAGGGAACATCAGACAGAGCTACTTTCCTGCAATAAGGGGGGTCTGGATCATGTTGAGGTTGGTCTTGGTCAGAGAGAGCCCCAGAGGGCTGAGATCCAGAGGGCTTTGAAGACCTGTGACTGGTTGCAGAGGGCTGATCCTCCTCTGAGGAAGATGACACATATCTGGACCTGACCTTATGTCTACTCTTATCAGCGTGTTTTTTAGGTTTATTAGATAGAATCCAGGGTTCATCAGATTCATCATTGTACTGATCTGAGGCAGACCTCGGTTCAACCTCATGCCTACTGTGAGAGTGAGAGTTTTTTAGGTTTATCCGAGACCTTCTTAGAAGGTTCCTCGGATGCATTGGAATTCTGATCCAATGCATTATGAGGATCAGATCCGAGACATGGAGGAAGTGCTGGACCATAGTCCACATCCATATCCTCGGTCTGAGAGGTAGTTCTAGGTCTCGGAAGGAGTAGGTCCAGATTGACAACAGCACTAGATGAGGGTCCAGGCTTAGAAGCTGAAACTGAGGTCTGATCCACCTGTTTGTTTTTAGTAGTCAATTCCTCTCGGAGTGACTGAAAAGCTTCTCACATAGAAGCCTGGAAAGAACCCATTTGCTGGTGTAAATGGATGTTAAGTGTGTTTCCCATTGATTTCTCTAAATTTGATTCAATTTTCTGCTGTAAGGCAGTACCTGGGGTGGGTGGGATAGTCTTTGCTGGCGTTTTGAGAGACAATGAACTGAAGGGTAGGGGTTGTGGACGCGGGGGTGATGTAAATACGTTATCAGCAGCCCTCTCAAGGTCTACATTGGAGCCAGTAAATGAATCCACGTCATCCCCTAGTAGATCTAATTCATCGTCTTTTGAAGCAGCAGTGAGGCACTATTGTTTTTAATTATATCGTTTTCTTTGTGAGATTTTCAACATTTGTTCTTCAGTAAAAGAACCACATATTTGACATGGATTTTCAAAAGTGACACAGGGGTCATCACCCTTGCCAGATTCCCTACAGGTAGGGCATAGTGTTGAATAATAATATATATGTTACAGTAAATATGCAAAATTAGTTAATACGCGTCATGGATTTATGACCTGTGTTATTTCACAAGTTTACTGGTTTGACTTTCAGTAAATATGTGCAATGAAACTTTGATGTTCACTGGTTGTAACTATATAATATTAAAGGTAAACCAAACTGTACATCACATTGGAACATTTTACTCTGTATAATATTAAATGGTAAACCAAACTATGAATTATAGTGAAACATTTTACTCTATTATGATGACTCTCAGAACATACTAAGCATACTTCATTTTAGAGTACATTACATGCAAATATGTTGAAAAAATAGCACTGGGCTTTTAAATATTTATTTCTAAAAACTTTAGATATGTGCTTTCTATAGACATTTCATTTAAGCTTATTATTTTCAATCCCACAGGTACTAAGGACCTTAATAATGTCATCCCTACAAATGATTAAAGATCATTTAACTTTTCACTATTTTTCTGTGACTGATACATAAAAAGCATTTTTATTGGAAATAAATAAAAGTTTAAGAAATTAATTTAAATCTCCAAATTTTAACATATTTTAAATGTACCTTCATTCAGCAGAAATTTTACCTTATCATTTAAGACAACATATATCGATATCAAACCATATTTTTTCCCTCTGTATCGATCGATATTGAAATATATCATGGATATTTTCCGAGAGAGACCTTCCAAACTTGTTCGCAAGTTTTAGTAGTTTCCCAAAACGTAAATAAATATGGTGTTTGTGCTTTAGTGGTATGTGAAATGATAGGAAAACCAATATATTTCTCAAATTTTGTATTTTATTTGAATGGAAAATAGTTTAATTGCATCGACTAAATACTATTTTCTGATATTGATACTGTACCCAACGTTATCGATATCAGTACACTTAGCATGAATCGATAAATATTTCAATATCGATAAACAATACCAGCACTAGTAGGGCAGTAATTATGTGTGTCAAATGGGAAGCAAAAGTGCCTACACTTGTTAGATCTCGGTTTGTCTTTATTCGTTTGGTGGGAAGACATTTTAAACGCAATAAAATATGTACTAAAAAGCCTGAGCAGAGGAAAACTCAAAACACGCAAATATAAAGAAAAATACTTATCCTTTCAAAATGGAAATTTTACAGAATAATCTATGATATATATTAAACAAAATGACCAGAAATCAACATCCAACAACATGTATGTGCTGAGAAATAGATGAAAATATCTGTGTAAATGACAGACGCTACATATCCATGCAGCCAACGAGAAAGTACGACGAGAGGTCAAAGGTTACCACGAGACAACAACAAGGCTACGGCCAACTATAAATGTCTATTTTTCTTAGACGTTGGCCTGATGCCTTGCGGCCATCCAAGAACAGCATTCAGTCCCACATGGTAAGCTATTGTAGTGCAATAAAATTTTGTATTTACCTTTTGTTTATATATCTAACAGGAAAACTTTCTGAATGACTTCTTCATGGATTTATATACAATAAAAATTAGCAGAAGTGCTGTAAAAATACCTTTTTAATATAGATATTATATTTGTAGGTTACATAGTTTCCAAAATATTACCTAAAATCAGCACTAGTTGACACTAAGTATCCATGGTAGGGAGGCACTGCTGTATACATAAAATATATATGTATATCCTGCTCTGTATATCACTCTATACACAGAAATATCTCTTCTGTGTAAAGTCCTGTATGCACCTAGCCAACTGAATATGACTCTAATGCATCAGATACGACCCCTCTTTAAACTGAAGACAAGAACACTGGGGTTATAGATACCAGTAAGTGGGCTCCACAATGACTATGGGTATCAGAGATGGGATTCAGCAGCAAATTTAAGTTTATTATTTGTTGGTAAAAAGAAATCATATCTTGTGGCTCTGTGGTAGAAGACAGACCACTCTGTAAAGTTTGAAATTGATATGTGGAAGCGTCTTTGAGTTAGAGTCCAGAAAAGGGAATTTCAAGATGATGACCCTGTCGGCCATCTTGTTTTTTTTCAAATGGCACAAATATTGAAAGCAACCTAGCCTAGGTGGTGCCCTTCTAATGACCCTGTTAAGTTTCAAATCAATCGGCTGAAGCATCTTCGAGTTAGAGTCTGAAAACAGAATTTCAAGATGGCGGCCATGGCGGCTCCCAACAGCTTCTCTTGCTGGTTAAATATTTTTTTCTTTTGCCCGGGTCTTTCATGTTTTAATAAGGTAGCACAAAGAGACAGAGACCTAATCTTTCTACTAAATTCTGTGAACCAAAACTTAGTGATACCTTCTCATTGTATCTAACTGTATATCAATTTAACGTTACCTAAACTAACTTTACCGTTTACTTATAGAACTGTCATGTTATAGACTTGACCACAGGTGGAGAATTACTCAAAATAAAAAAATAAAAACAGTTCATATCTGCTTGTATAATAGAGTGAGGAATCTAAAATTCGCCAGAAATCTAAATTTCGCCATCTCCAAAAACCTTACTTAATTCTATGAAAAAAAGATGTTTTGTCTTAAACTTGGTATTTTTCAGTTCAAACAGCCTTAATTTACTGTACAGTGGAAAAATCTCATCTCAATTCATTTATTTTATTAGTGTTTCCACATGTGGCAAATTTCAGATGTGTGGCGAAGTTTACATTTCTTACTCTATTATTTTTTTTGTAATGTATAAACAGGAAATGTTTGTGAACTACTGAGACTAATTAAGGCGAATAGAAGACATCACGTATGATATCCCTTTCCCCCTATCTAAGCAGTTGTTTTATAACCTATATTTATAATTTATGCTGACAACTGGAGGATGTTACTTCCATCATAGTTTAGGAAGTATTTTGTTTTATATCAGTTCTATGCTGGACTTTCCATCTCAAACAAGTTCAAAATAGAAGCTCTGAGTTTTCCTTATAGTTGCTGGGTTAAAAAAAAGTTCCAACAAGATTATAGGATTGTATTGTATTGTCGCTGGTGTGTTTGTTGCAAGTTCACCTTGATGGACCTTCTACTAATCTGAACCCAACCTTACTCTGTCAGCATGAACAGATGATAAAGATATTTGTACTGTACTATTATATAGTGAATGATTGTAATATCCATCGCATAAGAGAAAATTTTAAAAAGGTATAATTGTCTTTACTTTATAAAATCCAAATAAACAGCAAAATATTAAGCAACACTTGAAAACATTAAACCTCATAAAGTAAATAATTCAATCTAAGGATCATTAAGTCAATCACTGAATACCACCACTTTTACTGGGTAAATATGAAATTATTATATTGTAATGAGATGATCATTTTTATCTTATAGAATGAATCTTTGCAAATTTTAAATTGGTAGTACTATAACACAATAAATGTTTTATTTCTATATTGAGGTAACATGTTACCTGTTATTTTAGAAAACACGAAAAATATAAGCAATCGGTGCCCGTGAACGGGCTCTGTGTCAGCTGACTGTGTGTTTTGAGTTTCAGAGTAGAAGTGAAAGAAGAAAAGAACACAAAAGTTGTAGGCTATCAAAATATACCCATAGCTCACACATGTTGGTTGATGCCTAGTGGTGCTAGCAAGTGCAGTTTAAAGATCCAGGACAGCTCATGTCTTCTCAATCCTGTCTCATTGAATCCAAACTTAGATGTGCACCATTCTAACACTGAAAACTCTATGTGGGATGCCTTGTGGTTTTGTTGTGTGAAGTGTCTGGATACTGGTGTGCATCTGTTCAGTGTAGGGTTTGTGTGCTATAATAACTGCAACACTGTGTTATATACATTTTGTGGTGAACTCATATCAGAGTGATCTCGATATAGTGTGCAGATCTACCAGAGAGTGGATTTGCTTTACTTGGATAATTTCTTCATATCTTGGAGCAGACAGAATATTTGTGTAGACACTCTGAACATCTGGATATAGATAGTTTGTGTTAATAAATGCTGAACGGATCACAGGATACAGAAATTTTGTGTTATTGGACACTGAACAGATCTCAAGATACAGACATTGTGTGTAAGTGGACACAGGACAGACAGCAGGACAGATTGCTGGATACAGTGGACAAACTTAACTGTTAATTACGTGGATAAGACTGTGGTCAAGTCAGATTGGGTTTATTATTGTATGAACTATTAAGAGAATCTTACTTGACGGTTATTATTATTTTAATTGTTAAATAAATTTCTTAAGTAAAACTTTTTGTCTTTTCCTGTTACAACTTAAAGGCAACTGGTAATTGCTACCATGCTTGCTCTGTGGACCATAACAAGCCCAGACAAGATCGCTGTTCCTGCCACCTGCCTCACAGCCCACCTAGCCAGACATCATGAGTGAAAAAAATACTCACACAGCCTTTAAAGGTTGTGGGGTAAAAAAAACAACAACATAAAAACATACCTGTTAACAACTTTTGTAGCCAGTACATCTTTAAGTGAGAGCTGGGTCTCTTTGGCTGCATATCTGGTTCTGTGGCTAATGTTCAGCTCCTTGTATTGTCTCTCCAACTTCTCTAGTGCTTTCGAAAGAACCTTCAGGTCTGTAGACTGCTCAGAAGTCAAGCCTTGAAATATACAACAAAAGCTCTTCATGCAACAATCAGTAACTTCATTTAGGAAGCATCTCAAGACTCACCTTTTTAACACAAATTGTCTCACCAAGTATTTTTCCTTTGTTTACACCCACAACCCTGGATTATTGACCCTCAACTATCACTATTATCCATTTTGTTAGTTTAGTGCACTGAGTTCATCCTTGAGGGGAAGCTATTGTGCTTGTAAAACAGTACATTAGATTACAGACTATGATGTAACGCTTTTGAATATAATTTTCTTGGAAATGTGGTAAAGAATTCTCGAATACTCGTCAAAGAATGATATAATGTTCAATAATCAGGTTCATAATGGAACAGGTCTTCAAATGAACTGTTAATAGCTTCATTAACAGCCCGCTGACCTGTGAGTTACATGTAAATTACACTCAGTCTGTTTTTTTTTCCTTCTTTAAATCTTACTTTCCCGCTTTTCACAGCAGCGCAAAAGGATATATACTGAACCAATTTAAAGGACCATGTGTGGTAGCCACTTGAGCCAAAGTTTATTAAAATCAGTTATTCAAACAAAAAAAAAACAACAAAAAAATCAGTTTCTTCATTAAATAACTGGCTTAATGACTGTTGTTCTGTGTAGTCAACATACAATTCTGGTGTTGTTCTGTGTATACGTGAGGTAGTCAACATACAATTCTGTTCTAACTAAAGGTTTTGACATTGAATTGAAGTCTCAACAAGAGGGAAATATTAGGTCACCCAGTTAAGGTGAATGTGTTAGACGTGCTAAGAAACGTAAAACTTGTAATCTAGGTTACATAATTGTATCTATGCTATAAATGGACAAACGAAAAGACGGAATTACACCAATTTCAAAACCAACTTAGCTATGATGGTGATGTATCTCCCTGTCAAGTTTGAATTCGATTGGACTAACCGTTTTCGAGTTAGTGTCCAGAAACGAAAATGTGGATGGACAGATAGATGGAAGACAAACGGACAAAAAATGGACAAACAAACATACGGAATTACACCAATTTCGAAAGGAACCTAGCTATGATGGTGATCTATCTCTCTGTCAAGTTTGAATTCGATTGGACAAACCGTTTTTGAGTTAGAATCCGGAAACAAAAATGTGGACGGACAAATGGATGGACAGTCAAAGGGACAAAAAACGGACAAACGAAAGGACTGAATTACACCAATTTCGAAAAGAACCTAGCTATGATGGTGATCTATGTTCCTGTCAAGTTTGAATTCCATTGGACAAACTGTTTTTGAGTTAGAGTCCGGAAACGAAAATGTGGATGGACAGATGGATGGACAAACGGACAAAAAACGGACAAACGAACACACAGAATTACACCAATTTCGAAAAGAACCTAGCTATATTGGTGATCTATGTCCCTATCAAGTTTGAATTCGATTGGACAAACCATTTTCGAGTTAGAGTCTGGAAACAAAAATGTGGACGGACAGATGGATGGACAGACAAACGGACAAAAAACGGACAAACAAACACACAGAATTACACCGATTTCGAAAGGAACCTAGCTATGATGGTGATCTATCTCTCTGTCAAGTTTGAATTCGATTGGACAAACCGTTTTTGAGTTAGAATCCGGAAACAAAAATGTGGACGGACAGATGGATGGACAGTCAAAGGGACAAAAAACGGACAAACGAAAGGACTGAATTACACCAATTTCGAAAAGAACCTAGCTATGATGGTGATCTATGTTCCTGTCAAGTTTGAATTCTATTGGACAAACTGTTTTTGAGTTAGAGTCCGGAAACGAAAATGTGGATGGACAGATGGATGGACAAACGGACAAAAAACGGACAAACGAACACACAGAATTACACCAATTTCGAAAGGAACCTAGCTATGATGGTGATCTATGTCCCTGTCAAGTTTGAATTCAATTGGACAAACCGTTTTCGAGTTAGAGTCCGGAAACAAAAATGTGGACGGACAGATGGATGGACAGACAAACGGACAAAAAACGGACAAACGAAAATATAGAATTACACCAACTTCGAAAGGAACCTAACTATGATGGTGATCTATCTCCCTGTCAAGTTTGAATTTGATTGGTCAAACCATTTTCGAGTTAGAGTCCGGAAACAAAAAATGTGGATGGACAGACGGACGTCGGACACATCAATCTAATACGCGGGTTGCCTGTTATTTTTTTTTGCCTTAGGAGAATTGTATTCATACAGGGTTGATTAACTTCTGTTGAATGACATGCAACATTAAAACATGTAAATGGTAATGTTGTAGTGATTATATTTTTTGTTGTTGTAGTGATTATATATATATATATATATATATATAAAGTGTTGCTAATGAACTGCTAATGCATGCCTAGCTAATAATAACAAGACCAATGCTGTCAGGTCGCGGTGGTTATCAGTTGCGTATTAAGCAAAAATGGAAGTAGTGTAACCTTAAAATAGATTCATTTAATCATACTGAACTGTAACATTTATAGCAATTTCCCATCCAAACAAAATGAAACTAAAAAAGTTATATTCACGTTCAAAATTTCTTGGACAAAAAAACAAGGGAGATATAAGGTCTTTTTTGGTATGATAATCACACTTGACCTTGAAGCATGGATCAAGGGTCAAATTAGACACTTGGAAAGATTTATGGCCCAGGACTTTAAGTTTTCACATTTCGAAGCCCTTAAGGAATAATAATAAGGGAGACATTAGGCCTTTTTAATATAATTGAACTTGACCTTGAAGAAGGGGTGAAGGTCCATTTCAACATTAATTTTGGAAAAGATTTGTAGGCCAGGCCCTGATGATTTCATTTTAGTTGCTTTCGCATTTTGAAGCCCAAGGACAAATAATAAGGGAGATATAAGTCCTTTTTAGTTTGATGACCCAACTTGACCTTGTAGCAGTGTTCAAAGGTCAAATTCATTACTTGGAAAAAAATTGCAGAATATGATTTCTTGTAAGTTGTTTTCACATTTTGTAGCCCTAGAACCAATAATATTAGGGAGATATATGACCTTTTTACTATAATGACCATACCTGACCTTGAGCAGGGCTTAAAGGTAAAATTCAACACTTGGAAAAGATTCCATTGCCAATATTTCCTATAAGCTGTTTTTACATTCTGACCCCAGGACCAATGATAAGAGAGAAATAAGTCCCTCTTAAAGTTTAATATGATGACCCCATTTGACCTAAAAGATGTGATATGGCACCAGCTATTTTTTCAATATTTTAAGTTTGAGAGCATCTTAATTATTTCCAAACAATCGCTTTGATGGCTATTTTCTTTGTTAAAATGAGGCCATAAGTAAATTAGTCACCTACTCACACATGGAAGGCATTTTATAATTTCCTGACCAAGGCCTTCGGCCAATGGGAGATAATAAAGGTTATGTACCGAGGTCCTAGACATAGTCATTAATTTAAACAAAGACTTATTTTTTTAATACATTTTACACACAACTTTTACATTCTGAAAGAATTTGTAAAAAATTCTACAAAATCTAGTTTACAGACAGTTTACACAAATATAAACAGGTTGGAAAATATATAAGAATAGAGTAAGAAATCTAAAATTCGCCAGGAATCTAAAATTCGCCACCTCTAAAACCTGAGTTAATTTTATGAAGGAAATGATGTTTTTGTCTCACAATTGTTTTTTTTTCAGCTCAAAAAGCCTTAATTTACTATACATTCAACAATTCTCACCACAATTCATTTATTTTATTAGTATTTTCACATGTGGCGAATTTCAGATATGTGGCGAATTTTAGATTTCTTACTCTACTTAATGAAGTTTTTTAGATTTTCTAACAAGGAGCAGTTGGTTTTAAGTTGTTCAAGTAAAAATGAAACTGTTTACAGAAGTTCTCCTGTTTCTATAGCAGAAACGTAAAGCTGAAAACGATATCTCACTTTAATGAATTGTTGCCTATCGAATAACAGTGTCAGACTAGATTTCTAAAAAGGCAAACAACCAGCAAGATCTATTTAGTAGGAAATCTAAACTTTCATAGCAATATAAACTATCACTCGTCTTTTTTTGGTGCCTCGCAAAAAGTGCCAGCCTTGAAGCTTCAACATTTTATTCTTTATCTTTCAAATCTTGAAAGATAATGAAGCAAATGGCAAAATTTGACTAATTGTCACATTACTGAAAAGGAAGTACAAAGATTGTAATGCACAGTTATCCAAAGACAAGGAGTTTCTACTGGCTGCAAATTTTAGGGACAGCAGAAAATGTGGATGCTTTACTTCACTAAAATGACAAGAATGTGACAAAGAAAAACATACAGTTTGAGGCAGACGGTCATTGACTGATTCCTGACACTTGTCTACCATATTATCCACAACAAGAGAACAGAGAACAGACAGAGCCTAATAGTAATGTACTAATGTCGCTTAATTGACTGACTTGGGTTTACCATTATTTCCAACACATTGTATAGGTCATACCATGACAGGCTATGGAGGGATGAAGGATTAGGTTTAGATTTTATTTTACGTTGAGTTCAACAGCCATGGTCATACTACGACGGGTATTTTACAGGTGGAGGAACCAGTGCATACTAGTTGGCCAAGATTCTGCACTGTAAACCATCGGGCATTGGCAAGTAACTACCAACTTTCCAACATGAAGTGCCTGGGCCAAGATTCAAACCGACGACCTCAGAGGTTGAGGCAAGTACTTCTAACAGAAGGGGGCTTTCCTTGCTGGCAAACTTTTCTTGCACTGTGATGAATTTCAAATTGGTTTCTCTAACTGTTGTTTAGCTTTGTAAAGCAAACATAATCACTTGGGACAATTATTATTGATTACTAAGAAGGCTGCCCCATTATGCTGATCCACCACCCCACCCCACCCTCAATTGGGTTACAATTGTGAAAACTGTCCATCTGGGTAGTCAATCTTTTCATTCAGACCACTAATGTAAACCATGATTGGAACATTTGGGACTAACTTGGGACGAACAGTTTCACATCGGGAGAGTTTCGGAATGTTAGGAAGTGAATTATGTGTGTCCCCAATAAATTCAAATGGTTTGAAATGATCTTAAACTGTAATCAAACCTTATTAGATCTTGCCTTCAGGAACACTATTGCAAACCTATCTTATATAAACCTATCTTCATATTTATCATCAATCAGACGGATCGGTAAACAACTGCAACTTTTCGAGAGCCAATCGGAAATTTTTTGATAACTGATCACAATGTCACTCAGGAAGCTGAGTGAGAAACCTATTGGAAATTCACCAATGCATCATGAATGGTTTTATTTTCTGTACTCGGGAGGTCACTTTATGATCCATTTGTAGATGTAGAATATCCCATTGAAAAACAAGATCAATGGAAACTAGTGGGCATAAATCTTACGGGGAGGGTGGGGGAGAAGGGGTGAATATGTAAACAATGTGCATGTTAGTTTATTTGGAACCCTAGAAATTCTTACGTCATTGAAATATGAAACAGACAATTATGACTGAAAGTCAATATACATTTCTCCTTAAAAAAAATTTCATTTCTGACTTTGCATTGTTATTTCATGTGTAAACTAAACCAATTACAACAAATAAGGATGCTGTTATCATATGGCATAAAATTAGCCAACTTCATTATGTTGGTGACTGAATCTTTACAAAAAAAAAAGAGACATCTATTATAAAATATAATAAAGAAATCCTAGCTAGGATCAAATATGTAAAAATTGCTACAATATGAGATATTTACCACAGAAAAATACCACTGTATGATTTTTTTTACATATTTGTGAGTTTTGTGACTACATTAATTTTCTGATCTCCCTGATGCCAAAATAAGTAGAAATTTTGGTTATTTTGTGTTTCTTGTAACGAATGCCACACCATAGCAAATTTAAAATACTGTGATGAATTTCACTTTTCATTGGCTGTATGACGATACATTAAGAGAGGCCGTTAAAAAAGAAACATAAAAACAAAATTATAACCTCTTGTAACTGAAGTACTTTAAATACAAAAAGGATTTCATCCTGTCAGGTGTTACACAAACAAGTTACGTAACTTAAGTTTCTGGTACACTAACCAGATATTTTTTGGTCAGGTTTTTTATTCATTTGTCTGTTTTTACCAAACACATGCAGAACAATGTGACATCGATGAACTTGGGGTATTTCAACACTGGCAATGAAATATAGATTGGTTAGACTTATTAAATTAAATATAAGTCTTGTATTTGTCAATAACTACCAGAGTTGTGAGACTTTGGTACCCGAAGCTTTTAAAGCCCAACTCAAGAGGAAATATAGCATTTAAAATCACTTGGTCCTTAATATTCAATGTGATGCTGACATGAACATCTTAACATAATGTACGACAAGTGCTACACAAATGATATCCGTGTTGACGCCTAACAGTCTGCTGTTACCATACAGGTTCTTTTTTTAAGCGTGAGCCCCAACTAGGCTCATACTTCTAGTAATCACTTTTGTTTTTGTTTTTTAAGGCTCGCGCTTCTAGAGATCACTTTTTTTTTGTCTCCGGACTTTCATGAATTGTGGCAATGGCTATGTTTTACAGAAGTTAAGCAGCGATGGTGTTTCTGATGGCTTTGTGCTCGCACTAGGGGACCGAAACACCTTTCAGCCTTGTTTTTTTAAGTTTCCAGACTTTCCTGAATTGTGGCGTAGTGTGATGGGTATCTGTCTGTTCACTGGAGTTAAGTGGCAATTGGCTACGCTAGTACTGGGATGGGTGAACGTCTGAGTTCTAGACCAACTATGGGTGTGTCTGAGTTGGAATTTCTTTTCTTTTCTCAGATTTTCATAAATGGGTGTGTCTGAGTTGGAATTTCTTTTCTTTTCTCAGATTTTCATAAATTCTAGTGCACTACTCGTGTCCCTGATGGCTGTGCAGCTCACGCATGTAGACCGAAAGACTTTTCGGCCTTGTTTTTGAGGATTTCACTGTGGCTAGATGGGTTTGTTTATTCTTGTAGATGATACCTACTGCAGTTTAATATCACAAAGGCGAAGCCTGATAGAATGGAAAACACTGTCATTGAGAACAATTGATTGTAACACAATGAATGCATGTAAATTCCTCTTAAATTTCCTTCTACCAGTTTCCTAAAATCATATTTTAATGTTAGTTACTGATGGTTGAACCAATTATTACAAAGCTAAATCACCAAGCTGGCTAGAATTTCTCTATTGTGTGAAGCATAATACAATTATTTCAAGTGACACAATCGATATTTTTTTTTCTTTTATTACATATAGATGTTTGGAGATAGCCAATTACAAAATTCATTTGTCAAAAATGCCAGTCACAACTGTTGAAATTCAGTTTATAATTCTTTCAAGACAGATAGATGCTAATCATTTAAATAAATAAATAGCAACAATGAGAACTGTTTAATTAATGCATACTCATAAATCTACACTTACTTACTATAATTGTAATTTAATAAATGCATTATTCAACTCCGAATCAAGAAGTAGGTCACCTGTCATTACTTCCTCACTGAATTTTTAAAAGTTTAAGAATCACTCTTGTTATGCTGGGAGTTCAGGAAAATTCGGGATAGTTTTGTTCTGACTAAAAATGTTGTATATCATCTTTCTGACCCTCCAACAATTAGTGCCTTTACTCAAATCTCAGCAGATACTGTCAACAAAATAATCAGCAAGTCACCAACAAAATACTGTCTGTTGGATCCATGGCCAACATTTTATCAGAATGTATCAGAAAAAAATGTCAACTTATGTTAAGACCACCCTACATTTAGATGTACTTAACTTTTTGTCAAGGCTATTGTTAACATCCTTTAGATTCAACCTTAACCTCATAGCCTTAATTTTATGCCAGACATTTTGATTGTGGTGGGCTTAGTTCAATTCATTTACAAATACATATGTCATAGTATTTGTAACTATGCTGTATATTTGGTCCAAAGACATTTAGCCTGTATACAATAGTTTAGTAGGTAATTAAGCTTATGGGGCTGCTATACCAACATGAATTGGCAATTTTTAACAGGCAGAGTTGAAATTTCTCCCTGACTGCAAAATACTGCCAACATCCTGCCAGACACAAAAATAATACTTTTAGAAGTGAGTAATGCACTGCCGATTGATCTTCAGTGGCAATGAAGAACATAGGAACAGTTATCCAAAGTGATCCTGTGATGTTCAGCTGTGATTCCTAACTATCAAAAGTAGCTCAGTATTTATTTGAGGATCAAAGCCACACACAATTGTAAAGGAAAATTAATGATTGCTTTACAAAGATCAACAAAGATCTGATATGAACATGCTATAAACCTTCCAGAATGACATGGGAAACCCCAGAGGAATAAGCTTATATGGTGGTGTTTGGAAACTAAATCCCTGATAATTACCAGCACATGTAACCAACAATTTCCAGGAGCAATTGTTAATAATTATGTTTGCTCCTCCACCGCCCCCCCCCCCCCCCCACCCCACCCCCCCTTAGAAAAAAAAGAAAGAAAAAAGAATGCACACAATTTTCATAAAAATTGTCCCAAACCCAGCATGACAAACCTTAAACCGCTTTATTTCAGTCCTAAGTCATTTAGGAATTCTATTTGGGATCGTGGAACAGCCTTTATAGATTTTAATTAGAATGGTTTATATTCATTGTATTTACCCGTGAGTATGTTAACCATACATATATATGGTGTATAGTCAATTGTCATCATTTATACCATTCCCAGCCAGTTCTTGGAAATAACTTCTGACTAAGTGTTGCACTGAATCAAAAGCAGGACCAACATTTTATAATGATAGATTTTAATTATAAGTCCGACAATGAGTAGCATCAATCAATGCTGTCATCATTATTTCATCATTTTCTTACCATTCTATATCAACATACCACATAAGCTGATTTATATCCCATGAAAAGAAATAATTTACATCATCAATCTGTGTTGGTTCTGCCAATGAGGTTTAATTGTCCCATTGTAACTGCTCTTAAAGCATATAATAACATTAAATAACTCATCTGAAAATTAACCTTCAACAACAATAATAACTGTGTTTGTCTTTCCTGCACACATTAACTAGTGGTATGAATTAGAAAGATGACCACTATCTTGAGTACAATTCCTCTGATGAAAGGTTTTTATCATGAACTGTTGAAGTTGCTAGTCTATCATTCACACTTATCTGATGACATGCCCCGATGTGCCTCTGACAGTCAAATACATTATTAAAAAGATACATCAAATTTGTGATGGGAAATGTCAGAAGTCAGTATTGTGTTGTTCACTTGTAGGTAGTAACAAATTTGTAGTTACATTCTAGAACTAAATCCCCACATCATACAGGATTTTCTAATCAATTGGACCAAGGATGTCCGAATCACCAGGGAGGAGTTTGATTTTCATAAATTTTTTTAAATGAGTACAATAGCTTTGTCTCTACCTCAAATATGGTCAGGATTTTGGCGTTTTGTTAGAATAAGTTATTCAGATACTTTTGAGAAAGAAGCTCAAAACCTATCTCTATGCAAAGGCATATCCTCCTTAGCTCATTTTCTCTTATGGCTTCTCCGTGGTGCTGACCTATTTCTGTCCCTGGATTTTGAACTTGGATATTGCTATTGTGTTGTTGCACCTTAGAGTCCACTATGAGATTAAGCGCTATAAAAGTCGAATTAGAATTTTTAGTAATCTTTTATATCCCAAAGATTCAGCCCTGTACCTGTAACCTTTTGGTTACCTTAAAGTAAAAAGGGGGCTTTTCAGCACCCAATTCTCTTAGTTTTTCACTTTTTTCTTACCAAACTTGACACATATATTAGGATTAGTCAAAAGAATATCCTGAGTTTCTGGTCCCAATGCCAGTGATGTTATGGCCACCTTACAGCAAAAAATGTGAGTACATATACACAATATGTGCCCAAAACATCACTTTTAGAGTGTTTTTCTTTAATAAACAATCATCAGTTGGCCCTCAATTGGTCAATTGAGGGCCCATTGATCTGAAATTCATCTTGCGATAAGATGTGAGGGAAGTGCTTACCAAATTCAGTTGATCTATATAATGTACCATCTGAGAAAATTTGGTGAAAAGGAAACACAAAAAATTGTTTCTGACCATGTGACCTTGATAAAGGTCAATGGTCAAATTAATACCTGTCCAAAATTTTTACATATGCCAAAAAATCATTTCAACAGATGTTACATTAAGGGAGATATTCAACTTAGCAAATACTTTGGTGGAAAAGGCTGTGTGAAAACATGGAGGTGACAACACTGCGTGTCCCCTTTTCAAGGAATGCTTAACTCTATTTAGAACTGGTCTTTAAAGATTGAGACACCTGCCAAAGTGGTGAAGCTTGACCAGTTTTAGTCTGATCACTGAAATACAGCATTACTGGGCTTGGTTAGTAACTGGATCAGTCACCATCAGAGTTCTAGATACATAGTGACTCAGATGATCGCTTAAATGGTGGTCCCATTGCAATATAACAAGATACTAAGTGTGACATTAAAGAAATAAATTAATTACTGGTAAATAAAAATTTGAGACTGTATCATATCATTCTATGCAGTGTGTGACCTTTTGTTTATTGATCTGTGAAAAAAACTCCCCAGATTTTTCAAACTGATAAAAACTATAATTATATAAATCCAAAACATGTTTTTCTTCGCAGTTTTTGGGCCAGTGAATGAATTTTTCTAAATTTTGCTGTTACGCAACACATTGCAATTACCATAAATCCTGTTTTCATTGTTGCAAAATTACAAAAATAATATACTCTGTGTATATTCACATATAATGGTGATTTTTGGGGGCACATTCTTAGGCCCCAAACCAGAATTATGCTGGATACAGACCGCAGAAATGTGAATTTGACGTTACTGAAATTTCAGTTTGCAACAAAAATTTAATTAATGCTTAGGCTGTAAATTGGTCATGAAACAGAGACAATATATGCCATGACTAATAATCTAATTAGTCCTTTGATGGTCCTTAATCTTTGTAGTAGGAGACTCTCAGCAACAATACTTCAATATTCAAGAAACAAAAGCTATAACAAGACAGCAAAAAAGGATTTTTGTGAAACTCTTAAAACTAGGTCAATAACCTCTTTAAAGGCTTGTGCACACGAAACTGATGACAGAATCCGATACAACAGCCACAGATATGAACCTCTTCACATTGAAGAAAATGGTGAATATATTTTCAACAAGAACACTCCAACACCTTCAATACTGCTCAAGAGTGCAATAACATATTAAAATCCTTCAAAAAATTCATGGATCCAGCCAGACAATGATCGGGATCAGCACCAAAACTGCATCATCTCTTTCTTGTGCCAATTGTCGACATTTCCTGAAAATTTCATTAAAAATCTGTCCGTAACTTTTTGATTTATTTTACAAATTCAAGATGCCTATTTTAATTTGCCTATTGCCTATTTCATGAAAATGGGCAAGTCAGTTGCCTATTTCGTGTAATGGGCAAAATTCTTGCTTATTTCACGAAATGGAATATTTCACAGATTGGGCATAACACACACACAAGTTGGGGTTTTGTACAAGTTATAACTTGTACAAATTCTTGTACAAGTTATAACTTGTACGGCTGAGTTGTACAAGTTATAACTTGTACAAAAGCTTTTTCAAATTTTGTACAAGTTATAACTTGTACAAAAATTATGCCTGTACAAGTTATAACTTGTACAGCACTCTTCTTCATTGATGTTTGGTAATATGTTTTTGCTTTTAACTTTTCAAATTACATATTACAGTAGGCTTTAATATAGGTATTCTATGTAAGGAGATTTTAGTAATATGACAGATTCTATATCTGATTCAGTTTATGCAGAAAGATTCAAATAGGATAGATGATTTTTTTATTGTCTTGACTGTATGCTTTTATTATACTTTTGCTGTGAACATTTTAAATTAAATTAGCTTTTAATATTGGTATTCCATTTAACCTGGCAAAAACTTATACTTTTTAAGTTAGTATTTTCCAAAGTCATCAATGGAATAAATTTGTGAAATATTAGGTGATACTCATGATGTGTTTGTGTAATGTTTGTGTTGTTTACCAAAGTGCACCATAAGCAGAATATTAACATGAAATGGCAAGCCTTTTAATTATCATTTCTTTGATCTAAGCCAAAAAGGTTAATTATCATTTAAGGATGCACAGACAGGACCCAATGCCAAAGGAAACCACATGTGAATTACTGTTATTAAAGGTCTTCTTATAGCTTTGATTGAAACTAATAATAACAAGTCAGGCTGGCTTCTGGGGCCGATTTCACTAAAGGACTTAAACTAAGTCCCTTTTTTGGCTAAGTCTTGGACTTAAATCTAAGACTTTGGTCTTAGCTAGAAAAATGGATTTCACAAAGGTGACTTAGCTAAGTCCAGGCTTATCATATAACCACAGTGGTTTTCTGTGTCATGTGACCTTTTGTATCTATTCAAAATATAATATTGATGTCACATATTCTTCATTTAATGTATTTTATCTAAGGATAAGTGCTGTTTTGAAATTGAAAACCTTGTTAGCACATATAAACTTCCCAAACACTACTTTAGTGAGGTGTTCTGCATAATTATAATTTATTTACAGCCATTTCAAATTTTGAAGTGTAGAAAAGTTTATGGCAGCCACATTTAAGTCCTCTTTACAAAATTTAAGCCCACTACCTCCCAGACTTAAAAGTTAAGTCCACTGACTTAGCAATTTCATGGACTTAGCTGCTTTGTGAAATCCGCTAAGTCTAAAACCACAGACTTAGCAGTTTTTTGACAAAATTTAAGACCAAAGTCTTAGATTTAAGCCTAAATCTGGACTTAAGTCCCTTTGTGAAATCGGCCCCAGAAGTCCCTATTGTAATGCAATTATAATGACATCAACCTGCATTGATTGACAATGATTCTAAAATGTGTTTCAGCCTCTAGAAGTCCCTTTTGTTAGTCAATTACAATAATGTTAAAAACTAACAGCCACCATTTAACCCATCTTAACCAACAAAAGATTTCTTAAGTCTTTCAAGTGCAACCTGTATAAATCCACACTGTTAAAATGATTGATTAGATTTTGGTGCAAAAGTGCTTATCTGTAATGTAACTCAGTTCTTTATGTAACTAACTTTCTAATTTCCTTATCACTTATAACCTGTGTTACTTTGCACTACTACTTTAATCAATTGTTATTGATGTACTTTAAATGAATTTTAAATTTTACATTATCCATTATCCACAATCCATTTTAGATTTGGAAAAAGGAAGTTCAAACATATTTATATAGAACTTGAAGTTTTAAAGCTTGAAAATTACCAAAAAAAGCACTGACCAAACTTGTTCACCAAAATTATACCATTAACTGCAATCAGTTAATTAAGGCAGGCTTTATAGGAGCCACAAAACTATTGAAAACTTACTTGTATAGCTTCAAAACCATTAAAAAGTGTATTGGCCTAACTAATGTACAACTCATTTGTACAAGTTAAGCTTTTTAGAAGCACAAAATTTGAAAAAGATTTTGTACAAGCTATAACTTGTACAACTCAGCCATACAAGTTATAACTTGTACAAGATTTTGTACAAGTTATAACTTGTACAAAATCCCAACTTGTACATGACATATATATAAATATTTGTTTGGAAAAGTAGAGAATAGAATTCTATCACAGTTCCAATATGGATAAAGTCATAACACCCACTAAAATGATGAAGTTCATATTTATAATGGGTGGGACTGTTTGTATGTAATACAGTTACATTCTCTCAGCAGAGATCCTGTAAATATCAACTACTGTTGTAAAAGGGGTGGAGATGCGGCAATGTGGTTAGGTATGAGCTCATGTTGATGACACAATAAGTTTTCCAGTTACCGGTTTGGTTTTCAGCAGGCACAGCGTGTCCCTTAATTTTCTTCATTTATTTCACAGGCCAGAACTCACTAGGTAAAAGTACGGAATCAACTTGCAAAAAAACTCATTTAAGAGATACACCTCTATTAAATAATAATGTGGTTTTATCAAGGTTTTTATATAACAGATATAAAAACTTTAACAGCACTGAGACATCTGTGTATCAAGCTTGAAGTTTAAACTGTTGACAAGTATTGCGGTATTAATTATAAATGACGCACTACTCAATTCTTAGTCCCCAGCATACTGAAAAGTATGGATGGCTCCATACCCATGACCTGTCAGATTGAATGTGATTTCAAGACCGCACGAACTGCTCAACAACTTTTCATCTCCTCTATCTATTTATAATTAGTAAATACAGGACAACACATTGAAGTTAACATTAAGATCAATTATATTCAAACAAAAAAATATTTAACTGCAATGCATCATTCTAAGATTCAGAACACATGTGTTGTGTGATAACAAGTTATCTTTGAATTTTTTTAGCTGATATTTAACAGTGAAGCTATCAACAAACTGGAAGTCTTAGGAAAAGAAGAAATACCATCAGAGATGCCAATGCCCCACAGCCATGGGAAATAGTATTGGACACCATGAGATATAGATAGGTGAACAGAAAAAAATATAAGAATTGGGAAAAGTTTATGATAATACTATACCATCTAATATAAACTGGAACACACCTGAACGTTTCAACTGGTTTCTGATTCAAAACTCCCAGTGACAAGATGATCCTGAATGGTCTGCAAACATTCAGATTGGGTTTACAAACATTCTGATTAACTCCCGAATGGTCAATGAATGAGTTTAAACAAAGATTCTGTTTCTGTTCCTTAGAATCTGTTAATACAAGATAGTAAACCAGATAAAAGGATAAGATTTCAAATTTTAGCTATAAAAAGATAGGAAACTAGGAAAAACTGTATTAGAAACTAGTGCAGGAAAACCTTTGTTATCTGATTAATGATCATGCAAGGAGACTAACACTGTCATCAGATAAGAGCCTTTAGTTATAGGTTTGGGTTGTAGTGTAGAACAAAAGGAAAAATTTAAAAGCAAATTTACGAGAGCGGAAAGATGTGTATAAAATAGAATTTTCAGATAATAAAGGTAGGCTATGCTGTAATTCCTCGTTATACACGTATGTGTCCAAACTTTAAACATAAACTGTATGTGGGACTGCCTGGCCTGCTCAAATGATAAGTAGTAATTTCAGGGCGAAGATTCACAGTTCACAATTCATTATTCACAGTCTGTCTTCATGACAGAGGTTAAGTGCTGTAAAGTTCAGTTAGAATAAGTATTAGCTCGATGACTTTGTTTTGTTAAGGGCCAGTGAATTTTATTTACAAGTGTCCTGGCTAGTGATTTTGTTCTATGCCCAAAGATTGACAGCTGCTCTCAAATGAAGTCTAGTCTGAATACAAAAAGAAAAGTTCAAAAGCAAACATCTTTAAGTCTGAGATCTTTTAAATTAATGTGTACATACATATTTATGTGTATTTTATATCATCCAAGAACAATCCTCTAACTGAATGACTGTAAGATTCAGCAATATCTTAAAATAATTCCAAGAATTCAAAAACTCACAGAATAATTAAAGTTGAAAGCCAAAAACCGGATATTCCCTATATTGTTGTTATTCTATTCATTTTCAGCCTTTAAGTTAATAATAATAATAAAATCAACATTACTATAATAAACAACTTAATATATACATCCCTTTAAACAGGATTGAAAATAAAACAAACTAGACTAAGGACACATCTGTGGCCAGATGCTGGATGTATCCACCGACAAAGGCCAACTAACATAGTTTAGAAGATAAACAGCATTTTTCGTTAATAAGCAAGCTGAAAGCACTTTTAAGTTTGGCTACCCTTATTTGACCCTGTAGCAGGGGCCCAAGGTGAAGTCTGACCACATCAAAAGATTCGCAGCCCATGATTTCCTGTAAGTCGTTTTCACATTGCAAACCTCTAGGACCAATAATAAGCAGGAGGGGCCCAAGGTGAAATCTGACCACATGAAAAGATTTGCAGCCCATGACTTCCTATAAGTTGTTTTCATATTAATGAGTTATTTGAGAAATACTGGCTATCTGCAATACTTCTAGAGATAATTCGCATTTACTCATTTTGAATAGGTGAATAATTAGCTACGGGTCTGAAACTTCACCATTGGCAAGTGAAAGCTCTCTCAAAAGTAGGCGAATGAGTTATTTGAGAAAAATTGGCTATCTACAATACTTTTAGAGATAATTCGAATTTACTCATTTTCAGTAGGTGAGTAATTACCTACGGGTCTGGAACTTCACCATGTGAAAGCTCTCCCAAAAGTAGATGAATGAGTTATTTGATAAAAATTGGATATCTGCAATAGTTTTAGAGATAATTAGTATTTACTCATTTTGAGTAGGTGAATAATTAGCTACAGGTCTGAAACTTCACCAAGTGAATGGTCTCCCAAAAGTAGGTGAAGGAGTTATTTGACAAAAATTGGCTATCTGGAATACTTTTAGAGATAATTTGCATTTACTCATTTTCAGTAGGTGAGTAATTACCTACGGGTCTGAAACTTCACCAAGTGAAAGCTGTCCCAAAAGTAGGTGAAGGAGTTATTTGACAAAAATTGGCTATCTGCAATACTTTTAGAGATAATTCGCATTTACTCATTTTGAGTAGGTGAGTAATTACCTACGGGTCTGAAACTTCACCAAGTGAAAGCTCTCCCAAAAGTAGGTGAAGGAGTTATTTGACAAAAATTGGCTATCTGCAATACTTTTAGAGATAATTTGCATTTACTCATTTTGAGTAGGCGAGTAATTACCTACGGGTCTGAAACTTCACCAAGTGAAAGCTCTCCCAAAAGTAGGTGAAGGAGTTATTTGACAAAAATTGGCTATCTGCAATACTTTTAGAGATAATTCGCATTTACTCATTTTGAGTAGGTGAGTAATTACCTACAGGTCTGGAACTTCAGCATGTGAAAGCTCTCCCAAAAGTAGGTGAATGAGTTATTTAAGAAAAATTTGCTATCTGCAATGCTTTTAGAGAAAATGCAGAATTACTCATTTTTAGTAGGCAAGTAATTTAGCCACAGGCCTAATTTAGACATAAAGCCTACCAATAGAATACTGTGGTGCACCCTGTAATATACCTTGCAAACTTGAGAAGGCTAGCTATAATTTTTTTTTCGTTAGAGTGGTAATGGTGAAATCTCTCTACACACTACGGCTATCCAGTGGATACAATGATTTACTTAACAGTGAGAACCTGAAAGTAGATATTGGTAAGCTATGCCATGACATAGAGGTCTGCAATTTCACTCTGTTATAGCTGACCAAAAATTATGTGAATAACATATTTAAACAAAATACTGTGAATGTAATAGTTTTCACGTTATAACTGATTTACTCAACAGTGATAACCTCAAAGCAGCTATTACTCAGCTATGCAATGAGCTACATGTCTGAATTTTTTCTATGTTATAGCTGACCCAAAATTAGGTGAACAACATACTTAAGCAAAATACTGTAAATGGAATAGTTTTCAAGTTACAACTGATTTACACAATAGTAAGAACCTGAAAATAGCTATTGCTCAGCTATGCCATGAGCTATAAGTCTGTAATTTCACGACGTTATAGCTGACCCAAAAGTAGGTAAACAACATATTTTAACAAAATACTCCAAATGCACTATTTTTCAAGTTACAAGTCATTTACTCAACAGTCAGTATCTGAAAATAGCTATTGCTCAGTTGTGCCATGAGCTACAGGTCTGTAATTTCACTATGTTATAGCTGATCCAAAAGTAGCTGAATAACATTTACACAAATCTGTAAATGCAATAGTTTTCCAATTACAACTGATTTACTCAACAGTGTGAACTTCAAAGTAGCTATTACTCAGCTATGTAATGAGCCACAGGTCTGGAACTTCACTATGTTATAGCTGACTCCAAAATAGGTGAATAACATATTGAAACAAAATACTCTAAATGTAATACTTTTGAAGTTATAAGTAATTTACTCAACAGTGATAACCTAAAAGTAGCTATTACTCAGCTATGCCATGAGCTACAGGTCTGAAATTTTACTATGTTATAGCTGACACAAAAGTAGCTGAATAACATTTTGTATACAAAATTGTGTAAATGCAATAGTTTTCAAGTTACAAGTGATTTTGCTCATGATGGAAGTTACTGAAAAGCCCAAAAGTAGCTATTACTCACTTAGCTATTGAGACAGACACCCAAGTTACTCACCATGTTGTAGCTATGAAAAAAGTATCTGAATAACATATTTTAACAAAATGCTCTAAATGCAACACTTTTCAAGTTATAAGTGATTTAGTGCATGATTTCATGAATTTTAATGCATTTTAGACATTTTTGTCTACAACAGGCCTAATTTAGACATAAAGCCTACCAAAAAGATAGGGTGGCGAGTCCTCTAGCATACCAAGCCACCTGCCAAATATGAAAGAAATCTGGAAAGTAATGTGGACTGTAGGTCGCTAACAAGCAATATTCCACATTTTAGACATTTATGTCTACCAAAGGCCTAATTTAGACATAAAGCCTACCAAAAAGATAGGGTGGCGAGTCCTCTACCATATCAAGCCACCTGCCAAATATGAAAGAAATCCGGAAAGAAATGTGGAGTGTAGGTCGCTAACAAGAAATCTCTGCGGACGTGGACGCGGACGAGGGTGCGGACGACAACGATGATGAATCCATAGTATCCCCGCTTCGCGTCGGGGATACAATAAACAAATAAAATTTTAAAAAAGGAAACACTCATACACAAAGAAGGAAGTTATTTTGGAATACCGGTATATATTTTGAAAACATATTAGATGAGAAAAGTGTTTTGAGGTCAAACAAGAAGACACCAAGAAAAGCAGATGAAAGCTTAAATAAACTAATTTTGAAGTAACATGACAATATTTATTTGGCCTCAGACACTAAAATTACATGAACATGCACAGCCTGAACTTTATACCGATTTTAAGCACAGTAATACATATGAAATTTGCTATAGTATGTGAAATTCACTTCTATTTCCTTAATTTATGGGTAATAATCTTACAATAATTATTTTGTGAGTACACTCATGCCTCTGATCTCCACAATGACACAAATTTTAATTATTTGTCTTACTTTTAAAAAATATCCACCCAACTCCCCCTCCCTTCTCCCCTGGGGTGAATTTTATACTGTGGCAAATTTTATATTTCTTCAAGTAAGTGAAAATTCACCACCGAGTTAAACCCCTTAACTTTTGTTTAATAATAAGAGAAACTTACCACATTTCTTTTATTTAGCAATAACATTACGCTACATTCTTTATGCTATTTATGACTCGTATATTTGCCTTCACAGATACAGTGTAAAAATGTAAAGGATGTTGTCACAGGTTGTATTTACCACTCATGAGTAGAGAACCTGGTATGGCTTTCCAATTTGTGACCTTCAACAGCAGAATCTATGGCATATTTTAAATTTTTACACTGACTTGATTAAACATCTTAAAGAGATTCACTGTGCTGGAGTATGACATGCATAATTAGCCACAGTATGTAAAATTCACAGCTGCAGGGCATCCTTTCAAAATGCAAGGATAGCCATTTAAGAAATAGCAAGGATCTAGCTTTTGTATCCAATAGTTTCACACTAGTTATTTTGATCCAATCTCCAACATTGAAAAGTGAAAATAAGATATTGTAAAAATTTTATTTCAATTGTGCGCAATGGAAGATCACAAACCTCACAAATATGTGACACAATATCCCATAAATCAAAAGTATGGGAGGTAGGGGAAAATTTCACATACTATGGTAAATTTCATGATTTCATGTAAAACCTCAACAACGATGATGTTGTATGCACCTGAAGATGAAATCAAAGGGATCAACTAAAAGGACATTCTTATGTCACTGTTTTGTGCCTAGATATATGAGCATGGTAGAGTCCTATTAGATAAAGCCACTCTTGTCTATACAGGAAAGAGACTCTATTCTATTGTCATTGAGGAATGCAAAGAAGTCGGTTATGTTTCCCTCTACACATAGAGATAATATGAGGGGCTTGGTAGTGTCTTCATCTCTGAAGTCATGAGTTTCGATCCCAGAGTTGCAGGTGTTAGAGTTGCTGGTCTTATTTTTACAACAAGAAACTGGGGTCATAGACCTCAAAAGACAGGTTACGCAATCAGTATCAGGGATGGTAACACATACTAGTACTTGCCATGTCTATAGGATGGATGTTTGCCAGAGGTATGCAACACGATAGCTGTGATACTGGTTCTGGACAACCTCAGCTCAAAATTTTGCTGGGTTCTATCCTTCCACTTTGTCAAGTTTGATATTGATTATCAGAAGACTCTTCCAGTTAAAGTCTGCAAACAGAATTTCAACATGGTAGCCATCTTGTTTTTTCCAAATAACACCAACTTTGAAAGAAACCTAGCATAGGTGGTGCCCTACCAACCTGTTAAGTTTCAAATTGATGAAGCGTCTTTCAGATAGAATCCGAAAATGGAATTTCAAGATGGTGGCCATCTTGTTTTTCCACATGGCACCAATTTTGAAAGCAACCTAGCCTAGGTGATGGCCTACCACCGTGTTAAGTTTCAAATCATTTGGTACAAAATTTTTCTAGTTAGAAACAGTTAGTTAGAACCAGAATTTCAAGATGGCGGCCATCTTGTTTTTCCAAATGGCACGAATTTTGCCAAGGTGGTGCTTGTTTTCCAAATGGCAAATCAAAGTAGCCTAGGCGGTGCCCTACCACACTATTAAGTTTCAAATCGATTGGAGAAATTGTGTTCAAGTTAGTCCAGAAAGCAAAATGTTGATGGACAGAAGGATGGACAGAGGGATGTCGGACACATCAATCTGATAGGCAGGTTCTTTACATACAATCCACCCAAAAACTGGTTGACAGTACCCAAAATTAACCAAGAACAAACTGGTTTTTAAAATGTATTGATTGATTCTTTTGGGTTTAATATCGTTTCCAAGGCATTGTATATGTTGTATGACTATGGGTAGCTGAGGTTGAGATTTAGCACTGAAAACAATCAGCCACCAGCCAGCAACTTCTAACATTACACTTACAAGCCAGAAGCCGAACCCAGGACCTGACTGATGGGAGGTGAGCATGTTACCAGAATGCCACTGAGCCCACTTAAATATGTATTAAATAGGTCTTAATATAATTATAAACAAAGCAATTATTATTATGCATTTATTTTTATACACAGCACAATATACTATAACGCTATTGGGCCCATCTGGCTGTATATGTACAGCCCAAATATCAAGCTACTGACATTCCCCTAACTGAAAGACAGAGGCTCAAGGATGACCATTTATCAACACCCTTGAGGTTCTTTAACCTGCCACTGGGGATAGGACAGAAGACCGCCATTTTAAGTGGTCATCAAAGCCACTGTGTATCTGCCTGTACCTTAAGGTTTGAACCCATGTCCTCACACTCATTTCCATCCTGTTGGATCATGGATTCAAATTGTAGCTGAGCCCTTCAGTGGGAATGTTAAGTTGCTTATTACCTCCGCTAAGGTTATGCTTTTGGATGCATCTGTGTGTCTGTCTGCGATTATTCTAAAACCAATGAACAGATCTTTATGAAAAGTTTTATGTGAGTAGGGACTGACCAAAGGAAGACCTGATTTGGAAAAGATTTGGATCATACTCCAGATACAAAAAAAATCCTGAATTTCAGCTGTTCCATTTTCAAGGATTTTGGGTTTATGGTTGAGAATACTCCTAAAAACAGACCTTTCTAAAATTGATTTGAAAAATGGTCTGACAAAAGGAAGAATTCCTTACATTTCAGGAAAGATCTGGATCACATTCTACATACTCAGCTGCCTTGGCAGAGGTCTGCACTCTATAAGTACTTTCTAATTGTGATTAAACTTGAAGGTATCTCATTGCAGAATTGTTTTGTACCCCATTAAACTTCCCTATGTGATATGACTTCAGATACAATGTGTTAACAGTGGTAATAAATCAAACAATCTATTGTAATATGGCTTTTATTGAGAACAGTTCATCTGGAATGAGGAAATTCACCTGCCTCATGGTCTATTCATGTAAAGGAAAGCAATTCAGAATCTAAGTTATCTCTTGTGACTCTCTTTTATAAATGAAAATTGGTCACAGTTCATGAAATTTTTAAGCACAAATAGAAAGTAGTTCAAAAGAGTAAAACTATCTGGAATATGGAAATAAGGGCAAGAAAGTTTTCTGCTATATCCTAAATATCATACCACGGGTCTCATTTTTCAAGGCAAACCCCTATTGATGTCTATTCCTTCGTTCACCCGATTCCACTTGGTTTGTGTTTTGACTGAGTGTCAACAACAGCCCTGGATGTGGTTTACCATTAAATAAGGGTAACCTTAGCCCTCTGCTTACGCACACACATTGCCCCATGACAGAAGCCATCTTGACTCCAATTTGAAAAGTTATCAGAATGTGACACCCTGCACAGATGACCAGTACTCCTCCCTTAAAATTTAAAGTATTTATTTAATGACCCAAAAAAGTTTAACTCACAAAAGTGAATTAAAAGTATATCTCTAGAAAACGTTCTGCTTCTAACATACAAATTCTGTGATGGAATTTTATGTTGAGCATTTTTTATTTATTAATTTATTTGGGGTATTAAGTCGCTTACAACATATTGTATAGGTCATATCATGATGGGTAGTTTTTATGGGCAGAGGAAACCAGTACATACAGTTGGGCAAGGTTCTGTACTGTAAACTGTCAACCAACGGCAAGCAACTACCAGCTTTCCCACTTGAGGTCAGCTGGGGAACTGAACTCCGATCTCAGAGGTGGGAGGCGAGAGTGTTACCACTCTGCCACCGTGGCCCCGCCTTTATGTTGAGTAAGATAAAGATTAAAATACCAAAACAATATAAATGGCAATAACTAGAAACACCAGACTGTACTTTCTGAATTATCTAGTGTTACAAAATGTAAAAGCTGAAATTATTTACAAATTAATACATCTTTATTTTATGAAGAAAGTACATACTGTCAGTCCTTAAACATTATGGACATTTGTTTTGCTTGTAGAGAGATGGCAGTTAAGTAATTACTACATGTAATTAGTTCAATTTAAAACCTGGTAGGTTTTGTAAAACTTAAAGTGCCAAAATGAGTAAAAAAGGAATATTGGAAATTCAAAATTAGCATCAACCTTAACTCTTTAAGAAGAAAATATTTCTTCATTAGCACAAACCCTGAAATAAGTTCACAGAAACTGATCTTCTGATACCAGAACTAACATATACATGTATTAGAAACAGTAATTCAAAAACATCAAAAGTAGTGCTTTAAAAGATTCTTTGTTGCAGCCTATATGTATGTGCAACATCGTTTGTTTACTGAACCTTCTAAAAACATGCGAAAAGGAAGCCCTTGAAACTAACCCTGACTTCAAAGGGTGTCAGCAAAGTGGATTGGTCCTTAACCAGAAGTAGGATCTCTTCCTTTTGAAACAGTAAAAGGTCAAACCATGGCTGGTAATCTGGCAAAATAGCAGCCAAACCCACTTCCTGTAGGTCCTCAGAAGTCTGTTTTGAAAAAAGATCTAGAAGAAACAGCAAGGGACAAAAACTCAATCAGTTTGGGAAATATCAAAGGACATATTTAGCTGATACAGGGAAATACACGCACCATGGGTCCAACAAGTGCATGCAGAGAGAGAGAGAGAGAGAAAAGATAGAAAGAAAAGAAGTAAAAAAAAAAAATCTAACTTTTAGACACCTCCCTTTAATAATGGAGATAATATAAAAGAACCTGCCCTTACTGTAACAAAGTACCCTGCCCCGGTGTTGATTCTGAGTTTCAAATATACATACATAAGTAAAAGCTCAAGGGTTTTTTTATCAATAAGATTGGGTTACAGGGGGGAAATATTTGAAGTTATGACACCCACATGTGTTATGCAGTTCATGTATCTATTTCAGACCGGCTATACTACCAGTCGAGCAATACATTGATATTTCACAAACTAAAATAACCTGAACTAAGTCAGACAGGAGGATTTGAAAATACACATAATAAGAATCAAATAGACAATGAAGCCAAAAAATTACAGATAGAGTTTCTTTAAATCTGCAGTAACAGTGTACACATGTTTTATTAAATGATTCATACTGACACAAACACAGTTGAACTGGAGTAGAATCTATATTTTTATAATTTTTTAAAACTTCACCAGGATTTATCTAACTAGTAGGAAGTACCGTATTGTCTGTATCCAAGTCACTGTGTGAGGTAAAGATCATAAATCATTTCTATAAATAGCTTGTTTACGCATCATTTGATTCTAGGTATTATGACTTAAAAACATTTGTGACATTTGGGAACTGATAAGATTGTTCTCAAAGCGGAAGGTTGATAAAAAAGAACAGTAACAGGAAATCCCAAAAGAGTGAAAGTTCTATGGATTACATACTTTCTACGTAACTAGAATATATTTTTAGAATTGATTCTTAAGATGGAACTTTATGATAAGATAAAAAAATTGGTATAAATATAAAAGTGCATCCAGAGTTTTTTTCATAGTGTTATATAGTACACAGACCACCATAAAAGACCTGGCAGGCAGGTAAACTGATTTATAATTTTTGGTTTTGTCAGTGTGCATAGAGAAGTCAAAATTAATGGTAGTTACATAATTGCTCAATATAGAGACAATTAAAAGTATCAATTACACAGTGGGGTGCCACTTGCCTGTGAAATTTGCCGTATCAGTTTACAGTAGAAAGTGCAAGCATCCACACATTCTTCAGAGGCATCAATGGATCTATGCATATTTGTTTCTGAGGTAAGATATCTTAAATGGTTATATGTGTTTTGAAGTATATGTTACAGTGTGTATCCAGTAAACAAATAACAAGTGCATTTGTAAATTTTTTTTCCTGTCTGTTTTATGGTTAATTTTAGTAAGATTGAAAGAAGTGGCCTAATATATGCAATCTATTCCATATTCTTTTGTTTATTTATTCTGTTTAGTTTACATTAAATGTTTATTTATCTAAATACACAGCACGCTTTGTAATTTTAATACAAGTAGGAGGGGCTTATCTAACAGTTGGAAGGGGTATTTAAACAAACAATAAACAAGGTGGTTTAAGCAAAACCATGTCGAATTATGCTCTATGTGCAACATCTGTAATCTTTGACAAAGGAAAACTTATTACCTTAAAGTTTGTCTACTGGGAATATTATGACTGTTATGCTAAGCACTGGTAATGAAAGGAAATGTAAGTATACGACAACTGTTTCCTTTTACATCATGATCAGTTACCGGGTATTTACATTGTACGTGTAACATTTGTAACTTTATTAGCAGTCCATGATGTTATCCCCTCTGCGCTGTTGAATTATGGTGATAAAAGTCCATTTCATAAAATCTTATATAAAGTTATTAATTCATTGTAAATATGAAAATATGAGATATAGAGTGATTACCGACTGAAATATGAACATTTAATGTCTCATGTTTAATGTACTATAGTCAAATATCAAGAAGAAAAGACAAACTCACCTGTGATCTAAAGTGAGGATTTGGTTAAAATTTGTGAGCAAATGAAATCTAAAATCTTTAATTTTCTGTTTGTTTAAATGTTTAAGAGTGAGCAAATTTATTTCCCTTCTGCAAAAAAAAAAAACATTACTTCTTTTCTTATTACTGCAGTTTCATCAACATTGATTTAAACCATCTACTTCACTCTTGTGATGGAAGCAAAGATGTTAAAACATTGAAAGTGTGTGGAAAATAATACATTCTTTACATTATTGATATCTACTTATTTGCACTTTGAAACATAAGTGATAAAACCAAGAAAGCCTCTTCAATTTGATATGCATTGAAAGTTTTTGTGTGTGTTTTTCAATAAGACTGAAGAACGTCTCTCATATTAACATAAAAACCCTCAACAGCAGAGCCATTATACAGCGTATGGTATAACGGGTACAAGAACTTGACCTTGAACTCACTCCCAGACAACAGTGGGTTAAGTGTACAAAGAGTATCAGATGACCACTTGAAATAGGCAACGTGAGCCCCATATTTACGGTCATTCTTGTCCTTTGTACAAATTGAACAAAAGCATTTTAGCTATGGACTGGCACACCAAATTCACTTATGAAAATACTGATTAGATAAGATTATCAAAATTTGATATCCAGAGCTCATGCTTTACTTGATAAGTTGGGAATCTCTGTAACATTCCATTACATCATAACAGCAAAGATAAGATCTACTATTTCCTGGGGTTTTTAGAGCAATGATGTCATACGTGTACTTATCAGGAAACACTAGCCTTGTTTAAGGCTCAAGTTTGTTTGTGTTTCTTTGTAATTTGTGAAAACTATCAGCACAGATAATAAAGTATCAGTTAAAGTAATGTACTCTTCAGTCTCTGTCTGATGAGCTTACATATGCTAACATGTACAAGTGCTGTATGAATACCAAATATTTATGTGCATGTTTGAAAAAGATATGGTACAAATTTGAGCCTAAAGCAAGGCTATGGAAACAACTTCCACTGGGATGTTCACAAAAGTGGATCATCCTGCTGATAAAATAGGATGTCTTTTCAATTTGCCAGCCTACTAGCTGAAAACATGAAAATCAATAAAGTGCTGTTATGTAACAGTTTAGTTTTATACTGTGTTTTCATACTGGGTATAATTGGTTGCCGAGCAATTGATAACCAAAGCTATCACTGGTGGGCCTCAAAATGGGGGGCGTACATATGGATGACGAAGAACATAAACTGATGCAATGCTAGCTGGCAGAACATTTTTATCAAGAATAATAAATTAATTCAAGATTGATTGAGTGATTTGGGTTTTACATCCCTTTCCACATTGTACAAGTGTATCTAAACACATGGTCTGGATCTTTCTCAAAATGTTACTGCCCCCACCCCAACCCCCAGCTGGGATCCAGGAGAAAAGCACTCACCAGAATCGTTCTGTGGAGAAAAGCCCTCAGGAGAAAAGCCCTCAAATTTCTCCAGTGGAGAAAACCCCTAAGCCAGTTTTGCAACCTGTGGAGAAAAGCCCTCACCCTTTTTGGGGGCATGTGGAGAAAAGCCCTCAATTTTCTAAAAAGCCCTCAATTTCCTACAACATTATATAAGATATAAAAATGTGTTCAATTATATTAAATGTGTTAATGTAAACATATTCAATTATTTGTATATATAGTAATGTACTGAATCAATCAATTTATAAAATGTATTAAATTATGTTTTGAGTTGTTACAAACTTCACAGGAAGCAATAAAAGGACTATAATGGGAACCATCTTTTTTTAAATATGCTCAGGATTGCCCTGCTCAAGTGATTGAAGCAGGTGATTAGCAGGCTTAGTCCTGTTTTGTGTAATATGAAAGGGAATTGTGATGGCTTCCTAAACGCAAATATAACAAAAAGTGAATTAGTTCATAGAGAAAAAAAGAATTAATTGGAATTTGATGACTTTTAAAGTCAAAGTAAAATGTTTTCTAAGAATAATAATATCAAAGGGAATTGTGATGTAGTTTAGTCGAACTCAGTGGCTTCTTTAAATATTACATAAAACAATATGTAAATAGTCAATAAAATCTTTTACAGTTTCTCCCATGAGTATGGGTGGCTTATTAAAGTCAAAAGTAAAATTGCTTCACAGTTGCCCAGAAATAATAAAATTAAATTTTCACTTTTTTTCTTCTTTTCAGTTTAAAGATCCATGCTTATCCTATGAACACAGTCATGCTGGGAATGATGTCAAAACGTCATGTCATAAGTGTTAGAAGTGCTACAATTTGTGTAATATGTAAATGTAATGTCACCATTGTTAAAATTACTGATATGAATTAAATAACTGAATGATACTTTCTACTTATTTGATACAGACCTTTTCTGATTGAATTCAATCACAGCTTGATAATATTTGAATAGTACTGTTTTATACATTTGAACAGCCCTTTTCACCAGTAATACAGACCTTTTCTGATTGAATTCAATCGCAGCTTGATAATATTTGAATACTATTAGTACTATTTCATACATTTCAACAGCCATTTTCACCAGTGATATAGACTCATTCTGATTGAATTCAATCAGTGCTTGTTGTATATGAATAGTACTATTTTATAAATTTTATACATTTCCACAGCCATTTTCACCAGCGATAAGACCATTTCTAATTTAATTCATTTAGTTTATGTATAAATAGTGCTGTTTTATACATTTCAACAGCCATTTTCACCAGTGATACAACTCTTTCTGATTGAATCCAATCAGGGCTTGTTAATGTATCAATAGTACTATTTTTACATTTCAAAAGCCATTTTCGACAGTGATACAGATCTTTTCTGATTGAATTCAATCAGGGCTTACAATATATAAGCAGTATATGCTAGATTTGAACAGCAATTGTTGCCAGTGATAAGTATAGACTCTAAATGAATGCAGTTATAGCTTAGTCAATATTTTTTGCAAAAATTCAAGCTATGAAAATAAAAGTTAACGTGTATTTATTGTTTTACTTCTACATTAAAAGGCCATTATGTCCCTTTGTTTACTCATCAGTTTGAAAATACATGTTAAATACGGCCTCAAAGTGGCACTTTAGAAAAGTGCCGATTTGAGCGAGAAGGAGTTTTGAGGGCTTTTTAGAAAATTGAGGGCTTTTCTCCACATGCCCCCCAAAAAGGGTGAGAGCTATTCTCCACAGGTTGCAAAATAAGCTTAGGGTTTTTTTCCACAGGAGAAATTTGAGGGCTTTTCTCCTGAGGGCTTTTCTCCATAGAGCGATTCTGGTGAGGGCTTTTCTCCATCTCCACCCTGCTGACCTTGTCAATGCCCACACATCAGCCTAAATTACAGTCATTGGCATTCTTCTTCCAGCATGGTAGGCAGTCAAATGCCCACTGTATAACTGATTCCAAGACACCATATATCTTTGAGAGATGTTATACAAATTTGCCTCATTCATATACTAATGACAAATCAGAATTGTGTGTCTATTTTCATTTTCTTTTTTCAATTTTTAAAAATTCTATGCAAAGTCTTTTTTTCATATTTTCAGACAAACTAACAGTCCACAGTGACAACCTTGAAAGTTCAATTAAAAGAGAAGATGCAACTTGCGTTGTGTTTGGGGATTTTCAGCTACATCCTGTACATTGTGAAAGCCTGCAGCTGTGTCGGAAAGCCTCATTTTCAAACCTACGTGTGTGAGGCAGAATATGGTAAGATGCTTTAAAACTTGGCACGTTAATATGACAATGATAATGTTGAGTTGGTCTAACTCAAAGTTTAAAAATGATATCTAATTATCTATTTACTTCCACATACTTACTGGCAACAATAATTAAAGCATTTGTACCAAACTGAGGAGGTAATTAAAGGCACTGAAAATTGAAAGTCCAATGGTTACGGAAAGTCATTTTGAACATTGCATCCAGACAGGGGATAAATTAGGTGGAAAAAATAAATTGTTAAGTTTGTATTAAGAAGACTTCTGAGACCAGAGTGGGACTAGCTAATACCCTTCAAAGCAGCTTTGGAATGGTAATTTATCAAGTCAATAGCCAAGTGACCTATTTAACCATTTATAGGTCTTTAAGCAAAATTGACCGATGAACGGATAATTAAACCCCTTTGATGTACAACCCATCACAGATGAATTTACTATGAACAGGTCAATCATCTGAATTTCTATTTTATGAATTGGTACCCCTGAATTTCTTCTCTTATGCCAAACCATGTGCCCAGAAATAGCTATTATAGAAGGATTTTTATTTTTACCATTTAAGTTCTGGTTTCAGCGACATTTACCTCCCCCCCCACCTCACCCCATCCTTCAAGGAAAGTGGTGAGAGTATGCAAAATGGCATCTGTTTGTTTGTATGTTTGTCTGTGTCAATAACTCAAAAAAAATATTTTCCTATAAGCAGGGGTCTACCCATGGCCCAGTTTACCTCAAAGATAATTTGTGATTGGCATATAAGGACTCCAGAATAGTTTTAGGCATATATTTGGCCAATAGTAGCCAATACATGCTTCTGGTCCAGAACTCTGGCCATGGGTTTTTCTCTTTCAGCCACTGTTTTATACAGATGTAAAACATACATCAGATCTATAAGTCGGCTTTTTTTAGAACTAGAAATCACGGGTCTGGGGGGTTACATCATAATCCCTGTTGATTGGAGATGCAAAGTCATGCCTTGCTATTTTCTCGTTTGGTTCTTGCTCTTGTTTCTTCTCTCGGTCAGTCAAAAATAGCTGCACTGTGTCATCCTAATAGTTTTTGTGATATAACCAACTGACTTAATAGCACTATTCCAAACATTTCCATCAATGATTCTGTTCAAATGTAATTCATGACATGAACAAAGAGGTTAGTTGTTAAAATGGAAAAGTTATTGAGATCAAACAAACAGATTAATTTGCATGATTTGAAGATTTACTGTACACATAGATTTGCATATTAATAACAATATATATGTGTATATATATAAATATGTAAAATGTGATTTTTAAAAGTAAATAAAGTTCTGACAATATGAAAACCACAGAATTTTAAAAAATCCCATAAACAGATGTGTACAAAAATAGGTTATTACAAATACAAGGGTCATCTGTTGCTGATTTATAAAATTAATCTACAAAAGAGGTGGTGTCTGAAGTGTTGTGGCTAAACAACCTCTACAAATAATAAAATGCTGTTTTTTAAACAGAAGATTGGCAAATAATATAAACCATTAAAGTTCATGTTTTGATGCTACATGACATGGCTTTTTCAGCCTTGTGACAAAAATATATTGGACATACCAGAATTAAGCCATGTGGTGATTAAAGCAGCCAAAAGAGAGACTCTGACCAAAAATGGTCAATATTGTCTAAAACAAGTTACACAGTTTGAGATCGAAAGCTGTGAATTGACACCTAATTTGTGTAATTACAGCGCCAGCAACCCCCTTGAACACAATTGCATATTATTATAACCTCCGCCAAGGAGGTATTATTTTCATGACCATTTGTCTGTCTGTCTTTTTGTTTTGTTAGCAGGATTACGTCAATACTACTGGTTCGATGTTGTTGAAAATAAAAATCAAAAGATGGGTCTTGGTCCAACTGAGATCTATTAAATTTTGAGAGTGATCAGAATCACCATTTGGATAAAAAAAATCTGGATTTTACCATTTACTTAATATTAGCTTTCTTGGTGGAGGTAGGCACTCTTTGAGTGTTCTTGTATAACATGTAAAACTATTAAGTCACTGACAAGCAACTAGGAGTGTTCCCACTTCATGGAAAGCATATGTGAAAAACACTGGTCAGTGGCTTGATTATGAGCTTTGTACAGATGTGTGAACTCAGGTTTATATAATTTTTATTCTCCTCATTCATGGAAATTATTGCACAATATATATTTACTTTTTATCAACTTGTAAATCTTAAAGGAGATTATCCACTAGACAGTATAGTATATGGATTACTTGCGTCAAAGAGAGAGTAAAAAATTCTGCACCAACCACAAGTCCATATATAGCTGTTAATACCACATTTAGAAACTGTACTGGTCTGTTTTTCATTTCCATTGATATATAATACTGTACATTTGGTACCAGGAATATTCCGACAAAAGTTTTATGACTCTTTTATTTTCAAAAGTCAAACAAAAAAGATCAGTCGATCTGTCCTAGTGATGTATCCCATGAAAAGGATACACCAGCATATAAACAAGTTTTTACTTTATCACTTTATACACTCAGATCAATTAGTGTTTTTGGAAATGAGTCTGAAACAAAAAAAAACATTAGTTTTGGTTAAAATCCGGTTTTACATGTAAAACTATATATAACTATGAAATGTGTCTTCATATTAATATCTTTTTTTTTTTTAAATAAAACCGTCTTGCACAAGATCTTACTTTAGTTAGGTAAGATATACAGGGCTTTTGGGATGGAAGGCATACTATTAAACCAACATATATAATAAATCAAACCCATATTACAGCTGAATATGGTTGCTCTAACTGGAATTGTGCCAATTGGACAGCTGAAGTCGAAACAATTGTTTCTTGCATTAAAGAATTAGTCCCAAATTAATAATTATATAGTATATTTCTCACAGTGGAGAGTCTGATTCAGATGAAAAGGCGATTCCACTTGTGGAAATCCCCATTGTTGGTTCCTCTGGTGCAGACTTTTATCCATATTCTATTTATGGGCTGTTGTTGCACTTTCCACTACAGGAAATTCCAATCAGAGTCTATTACTGGAGTCACGGATTCCCATGGCTCTGTAGTTTGTAATGTCAATTTTAAAAGTTTCAAAACAAGAGCCCTCGGAGAGCTCAGACCTCTCCCAAGACTCAACACCTACAATACTGATTTTGAGTGCAATGATAAAAAAATCTGTTGAAAAATTCCTGGAGCAAGATGGCAATCCAAATCAGCACTGAAATTTAATCATCTGTTCCTTATGCTGTTGTTGGCATTTCCTGATAATTTCATCATAATCTATCTATAACTTTTTGAATTATTTTGAAAACAGATGCATGCTGCCAATTTCATGCACCCCCTTGATAAAGGCTAGTAATATGCCTTGAATATAATTTTAAACATTTTCTTAGAGCCAAGGGAATGGTGATTTAATTAGTGGAGATCCAGTCAGAGTTTTCCCTAGTAGAAGCTATGTTATAATCCCAAATATCCATAAACTAATTGTTTATATTTCTCCCTATATTTTTATGCATCATCTCATATTTGCACCTTTGGTCTAATGAATATACATGAGTATTAGTTGGTGATGGAAAAACAACCAAGAGTCTTACATGTGATATCTATATATAGTCAAATCCAACTTAAGTTAATTAAGAATTTCCATTCAAGAAGAGACAATCATCAGCCTTTTTTTCAGTTGAAAATTTTATTAACCTTGTTATCTGGAGTTTGTTATCAGAGAGTGATATTTCACAAACAGAAAAATAATATCTGTGGTCATAATTTCAATGCTGTTAAAAACAAAAGTGACTTTTTGACCTTTATTAACTGAGCAGTGACCACCGAAAAACGATTAGACATTTCTTTTCATCATATCCTTAAGTGTTATTGTATTTCAAAAAAATATATAGATTTTTTCATATTTTTCATTTTATAGTTTTTTTTTTCATGAAGCGTTGCCCTATTAAGAAGCTTATTACATTACAAAGGTTATTGTAAATATGTTGACAGTTATAAAAGTGCGAGTCCTCGAGAAAGAAGAAATATACAGCAACATCGATGAAGAGCCATTCAATAGCATTTTCAACGTCATTTCAAGATACCCCGATGAAATCAAGTACAAGATACAAGTGTTGCAAGAATTCAAGGTATGTATGGTAACAAATGTTATATTTGTCACAGTGTGTGTGAAATTTGCCAGGGTAGGACTGGAGCTCGGAGGGGGGGGGGGGGGGGGGGGGGGGGGGGGGGGGTCCTTTATATTAAGACAAAATAATCAAACTTCAGGCCAATTTGACAACACAGGAGATCAGAGGTCTTATATCTAGTCATAAAAATTTAGAAATGTGTAATGTCCAGGTCCCACACTAGAGGCGACTTCAAATTTGCCAGAATTCACTAAGAAAAGGCAGGAAAGTGTGGTCCCATGATAAAAGATTTTCATGCTTCTACACCCCTTCTATGATGTTCTACAATGCTTTTCCACTGTCCTGAAGTTAACCCTTGACAAAGCAAGAATATACTGAGAATACCCTACGAACTAGTGAAGATATCTTGCGATTTTACCAGAATTACCCATGAATTAGGTACAGGTAGGGAAGAATGAATCTTTGAAGAATCTTTTACAACAAAGGATGAACCAGTTGAGAATAAGGAAGAATATCTGGCAAATTTACTGAGAACAAGAAGCTAGTACGATTTGATATTCATGTCACTATTCGCCAAAAAACATCGCCACTGTGGGGCCTGGCCACAAAGGTTTTCTAAAAAGTCAAGGAAATAAAAGGGGGCTTCCTCACTTGCAAATTTCACATGTCAGCATTCATAATCTGCATGTCTTTCAAGATGGAATAGAATTTATAATAAATTTTCAATCAAAAATATAATAAAGTGGCTGTACAGTTTAATCTGTTTTGAGTTTATGGCAGTAGTTTTGGCATAAGTGTTCCACATTTCCCATTTACATTTTTAATCTACAATTGTCACTCAAGGTTGAATAGAATGTATAATAATAAAAAAATATAACAAAACTGGTGTATAAACTAATCTGTTTGGGTTTATAGCACATACTTTTAGCAAAAGTGTTACATTGAGTCTGATAATGTAAAATTGGCAAGAAAAAAAGTGTCTTTTTAATCAGTCACAGAACAGCAATATTCCTTCTAATCAGTAGACACATTTGTTCTATGGAATTCGTGGAATTCAATACAGTAGTGGCAAGAAAAACTTATAACTAATAACAATCCAGTGCTAACATATGGCTCATTTCCTGAATTATATTTACACTGTCATGTTATGCTTAAATTCCAGATGGTCATCAATCAGACTGCAGAATTTGTCACTTTTTGTTATCAGAACACTGTAATTACATGCCAAAACACAGCCAATGTTGTATTGATAATTTCAGATTTCCCCAGAATACACTGAAGCTGTGAATGATACACTTTACACTGAAGGGTCAGAATCTTTTTGTGGAGTAAACCTTCAAGTTGGTAGCATGTACCTTATAACTGGTAAATATTCTTCAGCCAGTCAATACAGTTCAGTCCTCTTACACAGAAAGCTAAATTCTTTCATTTATCTTTAGAAATTATTGTTATTGAGTTCTATATACTCCAATTTTTTACGATTTTTTTTTTTTTTACATTTCTGATGAGATGACTCTTTTACATTTATTATTAAATTAAATAATGGTTTTAAGCCTGATTAAAGATGTTTTGGTTTTAAATAGGTATTTAGTGGTTGTTGTAAATGTATAGGAAAGCAATACGGTAACCTAGTTCATCATGATTAAGCAACTTCCCAGTTCAGATCAAGGCTGACTGCCAAATACTTGTGTTCAGTATTTATTCAGTATTTTACATCACACCCAGTACCTTTGTGTCGGTTATATTGCGATAGGTAGTTGGAAGAGCAAAGGTAACCAGTCCATACAGTTAGCTATAGTTCTGTGCTACAAACTGCTGACCAAAGGCAAGCGAGTACCAGCTTTCCCACTTGAAGTCGGGCCACACTTCAAACTCCAATCTCAGAGATCGAAGCCAAGCGTGTTCCCACTGTGCCACTCAGGCTCGCTTACTCGTGTTCAAGGCAGTGGTCTAAATTGAAACTTGCAAAGACCCAATAAGGTTCAAAATCAGTGTGCAATTAGTATACCAAAAAACTTTCTTTGTCCACTGGGCCTGCAGCTCAAAATGCTACATATCTGTAGCAAAAGTTACCAGTTTGTATTTCAATGTAGATTACATCGATATTGAGTTCAAATCTGACCATGTGGAAAGTTTTAAAGAAAAAATGGTTTAATGTTTACTTAATAATATTTTCTATAATGGCGAAAATGTCTGTTGTGACGGCCCTACCATTATTATTCTGGTGGGTAACTGTGTATGATCCTTGCCTTCTGTTTCTGAGGTTGCGGTTTTGCATTGTGAAGAAGAAACAGCAAATACAATGCTTACATTGGAAGCAAGTTTACCTTATGTTCTTAAGACTGTAATTGGGGAGATTCATAAGGTCATCTTGTGCTTAAATTCTTGACACTGATTGAGTTTATATTTTGACTTTAAATTCTATTAAAAGGCTTAAAAATTAGATTTAATTGGATTAGACTAGCAAATGATAGTTATTTCTTTTTGTAGCTGAATATATTAAGTTTACATTAAAACATTGCAAAGGTCAGGCAATAAGAAAATAACCATAAAGTCAATATAAATAATTTAGTGTTGGGAGTTTCAGGTTAACTTCAGAGGGTTTCTGCCTAGTAGGGTACATGTAGATCTAGTATAATCTACACACTTACATTAAGTAGAATCTATCTTAGTCACTTCTATTTGCATAATGAAATTATTGTTGGAGTTAAGGTCACTTTAAGCTATATGGTTTTCTAGGGGGTCCACTTTCATCCACATGCCAATTGTAAATGAAATCAGTGAAGTAATTTTTGAATACTGGTCCTTTAAGTAGTAACCTTAAAATCACTATCATGAAGTTATTCTGGGGAGTTTAAAGTCATCATATAACAGATGAGGTGTAAGTACATTGTTGGCACTGTTTCAACAAATCATGACACATCCACCAACATGAAAATATTTTATAATCTCATGGCTTGTGAGGAGATAAAAATACAAAGAGCACTGGCCTTCAAATCTATAAATAAAGAAACTAATAAAGAAAGATCATACAAAATGCACAAAAAGATGAAGTACAGAATTCAAAACTTTCTTTCAGGTGTTAAAATATGAAAGTTACACCCAATTAGTGCAGAATCTTTTCTCTCCTTTCAGGGACCACATACGATGGGCACTTGAGAACAGGGTTATGCAATCTTGTGAAAAAGTGGAAAATGGATCACAACATTGTTGACAACAATCATGTATTAACCAGAAAACAAGTGAGATACTTCAGACAGGGCTACTATGTCGAAAACTGCAATTGCCCAGTAAGTTGTTTTAATACAGTGGACTCTGTGTAACTAATACCTCTAAAAATAAACAGTACTTGGTACTGGTTATAGGTAATTTCCGCTTTTAAAAGGTACAGTATTTTTTAATGTTGGCAGCCTCGTAACTGGTATTTAACGGTTACCAAATTTACACCTAATTTTTATTATTATGACTTAGGCTTACATCTACATGTGACTTCAACATTTCAGTGTTTTGCGATATTTGTAGCCTCATGACTGCTTCTGCTTGTATCTGAGGTACTCATGCACCTAGCGGTAAGCAAATTTGGCATCTAATCACAGCCTGTCACCTCTCTGTGGGTTCAACTCCCATATATGGCAATGCTGACATCCTGTCCCAATATGACCCTGGCTAAAAATGAGACATGAAAACCCTAACCTTTGACCTATACCTACTTGACTGTCCTTTCCATAAAACTGTCTACCTGGTTATGTTTTTCCTTGAAAACAAACATTCATAGACAGTTTGAGAAACTAATTTCAGAAAACATCTGTTTTACTTCTAAAAGTATGGAAATTACGGAAATTTATGACAGATATAAAGCTACGCAGTAGAAATTTACCGTCCACCCATAAATACAAAGTGGTGCATAGGTTTATGGTCATAGCAGATGACTGCAACTTTAGAAACAGATCCCAGTCTATCTGATCTAATTATAAACGGTACTGGACATAATGAGTTGGGCAGTTATGAAGATCTGGGCCTCTCAGAGAGCTGGAACGGTATGTTTACAAACAGATAAATGACAAGAAAGTATTGCATAAGAAGTAGTTCATATGTAAATGATTTTACCTCCCAAGGCAAATTCTATCTAATGTAACATCCACCGAGTATACTTTGTAAACATTACCAAGTCTTCCCTCTTACTTCCTATACTAGAACAACAATGCCGAAAGTGGTTTTGCTCTACTGGCGCAAGTCGCAAAGAAATTAGAGACACAAGTAGTGCACCGAGGCGGTCTGGAGGCGGTTACCCATCCCAGTGCTAACTTAGCCAATTGCTGCTTAACTTCAGTATACTTATCATGCTACGCCATGATTCATGAAAGTCCAGAGAAAAAAAAAATACAAAAAGTGATCTCTAGAAGCACGAGCCTCGCTAGAGCTCGCTCTTAAAAATGTGCAGTTAACTACTGCATATGACATTCACTGCCGTGGAAAGTGCTACTTTTTCTGTACATCAGGGTATATTTTCCGTTTCAAATTTGTACTTTGTGTGATGATTGGAGGCTAATTTTTGAATTCTTTTTGACATACCACTGACCTTTTCATCCTGTTGTTTAACTACCATTATTATAAACGGATTCACGCAAAGTTCATGCTATGTTTTCAATCATCTGCCTTACATTATAGGTTTTTAACTTGTGATATACTGTCATAGTTTTACTGCTTAGGACATAGCCCAAATGGTGAAATTTACATTATAGAGGATGTCCATAACAATTTGGCATTCTATAAATACTTCATACTTACTTAATATGCAAAATCATACATATCTTTTTGGCCGCTGCTAAATATCAGAAAGTGCATCAGAAAACACAAAATATGAACTACATTTTAAGATCGCCATGTCACTAAGTGACTTTAGATCTCATTTGCAATTAACATGATTTTAATCTGAAAATTAAAAGTGGTAAAGTTGGTACCCAAGCAGATTTTAGAAATATAAAATTTGATTTTTTTTTTTCCATCTCAAATATTAAAGCAAGGTACTCTGGATGGATAACTTTTACTGGTGATTGAAATTTTGTCAAATATTTGTTGTCTATTGATATTCACATAGTACTGCTATTGTTGAATAGTAGTACATATATTGTAAAGTTTTTTAATGCAACTGCTTCAGATCACTGACTGCAGACACACTGGGTGTTTTTTCGGCAAACTGCCTGGACCCGCCCCATACTGCCTCCTACAGGGAGACGAATCTTCCTGCTATAAAAACTTCAGCTTTTGCAAGAAGACCAAAAAACAAGGCTGTCGGTGGAAGGACAACAGAGCTGTAAAGGATTGTAAAACGTCCAAGTCCAGATAGCCAGGATGTGTGTATACAAATATATATAATGTATAAATTTTGTGTGTGTGTGATAAAAGCAAGAATAAAGTGTATCTCATGGCAAGTATGTCTCTTTGTGTTAAAATTATGTCAATAATAACATAAGATATCATTGTATATTCTTAAAGTAGAGTGTAGACAGGCCTATATAAAATTAGGATAGGGTATAACAAAAATGTGAAACTTGGCCTTAGTCTGGGTAACATATGTCTCAGTACTAGAAGTACCCAGTAAATTAAATGAAAAATGAAAGTTAGGTAGACAAATCTGACTGAATTATCAGATTGCATCCATGTTAATTATGAATATACTTAAACAATATTTTTTTTTAAAGTTTTACGAGTATTCAACTGCCTACTTTCTACTCAGTTTCTCACCAAAGTTGACCTATTTTTGGCAGCCGTAGCTTAAAGGGGAAAGGTTTCCTACTGGGATGGAAAATTCCCATTAAATTTCACTGGTTGCTGAGGCATGAATATCTTCTGTGTGACACTGAAATCTTATATAAACCTTATAATTCTTATGTATCAGTATCACAACTTTGATGTGTAAATGAACTATCTGACACTGTATATTTATTATTAGGATTTAAATGATTGAGGTATGAATAACTGTGAATGCCCTTTAAACTGAATCAACTTCAGGCTTTCAGATATTTGTGTTGACTCAGAGAGGCAAGGGGGCTACTGTTGAAATTATCTGTCTCTGTTGTGCAAGCATCAATTGGCTATTTGGCTGGCTGCAATGTTAAGCTCTGACTGAAAGGTTAAAATGCACTATAAATCATCAGCTTGTGGTATCAACATCAGGACATTGTTACTGAGATTTTGGGATTACGATTTTCAAATTGTGATATAATTATAGATTTTCAAAATATTCTACACCAGTATATTTGAGGCAAATGTTACACCATTAATATGTAGACACTTAAAACTTGGGCAAAATAAACCAAGTATTAATGAAGTACATGTTAACGTATGTTGTGCAAAATTTTTCAATTTCTTAACTACTGGATGATTCAAAATAAAACCAAAAGAATCTTTTGTCATCACAGATACTTCATAATAATGAAATAACATCAGTTTTACAATTGTAATTATATTTTCACATCATCTTGAAAATTTGGTGACACCACAATGCAAGTTTTGTGTGATGATGATTTCTCTATCAAAAGGACACTAGCTTGATTGATCACAACATTTTTTTTGGTCAATTATGAGTGAATGGCATGATTGTGCGATGCCTTTTGTGTATGAGGGCAAAGTATTATACATTGGTCAATGGTCAATGAGTGTTTTATATGTGTGTCAACGCAAGACTTGGCCGCTTTCTTCTGGAAGCCAATTCTTAAGGAATGATGTGTCTTAGACTATCTTTGTAGAATGACTGAAGGCCTTCGACAATGTGTGTATCAGCATTCACTCAAACCCCTTAAATGTAGAGACCACTGTTTAGTAGAATTCCCTTTATAAGTAGAAATAAATTTTAGATCATCAGAGGGTTCTTTCTGCTGAAATTAATTTAGAATTCCTCATTATGTGTAAGTAATGATTCAGTGTTTTGAGACTTCACTTAACTAAGGTTCGACTGTATATAATTCTGTACATAGTTTAAGACCAGCTTGTGTACTTTGGTCACATGAGAATTTAAGTGTGGGACAATATTTTTTGTTATGATTGTTACTATTTAAGTTTATTATGCTTTCCTTTCAAAACTAACACGCCATTTCTCTAACACATGACAAAGGCATTAGCCGCAAAGGAAGTCTCTTAGCATTCTAGTATAACAGTAGTTATATAATTTTGTTTCAATCACTACAAATAGTTATACACTAATATATTATTTTCATCCAACTATTATGCAATTTAATCTCACATAGCTTACTATTGGGACTTTGACTTAGCCTAAAACTGGGAGAAAGATTGTTTTACTGCCTTTAAAATTAAATGCCATACCTTTTTGACAAACCTCAATAACCCAAAGCTACGTGGCAGTTTCCGCATCAGATTTCACTTATTTTCACTGAGTAAGCTAGGGTCTATGACATGTCACAATATAAAAGATGAATTGACGATATTTACAGAACTAACTGAAAACTAATGCACATTTATTTATTGTTGTTGTAGTATAAAACCTGATGCATTTTGAAATCAATATACCAAGGAAACTATAGATATGCTGAATATGAGAATTTTGTATAAAGGACATCTATTCACCACAGTTTTTATGATATAACTGCTATTTTTAATTACTCTAAAAGTTTAAATTTCTATTTTTTGATATAAATTATGCATTACTTATAAAATGTACAATAAGATGTTTTTAAGTTAGTCTGTTTTTTCACATTCAAAATAAATAAAGGAATAAATAAAATAACATTAAATTTGAATATGACATAGCAACACAACTTTAATCTACAAGTTAAGTTTTGAATTTATTCAATTAAATTTGCTTGGCTTGGTAATTTGGCTCAAACCTCAAATTGGCAAAAACATATGAAGAAAACAATGAATTTCCAAATAAAAACATCTTGAAGGTTAATTATTGTGATATCTTTTCACTATCATATATTTATAGCTTGTACTTACGACAATACATCTATTTCTAAAACGGAAACAAATCCTAATTAAAATATAATAAGTGCAAGTTAGGATTCTGTTTTTGCATTTGAAATGTTTCGAATTACCAAGTCAAACACAAAAGATTACCATGTGGGTGTTCATAAAGTTTCTGTTACATTTTCAGACTACAAAGAAACCAACTATTTCTATCGAGGCCAATATAACAAAGAAGTGAAAGGGTGCTTTCCCTTTATTTTTAGTCTCTGTAGAAAGCTTTTTGGAGTGGTGTTACTAATATATGGGTTAAAATATTAATCGTGATTACTGGATAGTTTTTTCCTATCTTTACAGATCAAACAACCCTAATTTAAAGCGTATTTGGCATGTTCATAATTCTATTTAAGATGTGTGCCAAACTTTAATCAACTTTTGGTGCAAGAAAATAAACAAACCTTGTTTATGTTGAAAGACTTTGCCTAAATTTTAACTTTCATTTTGTTTGTGTGTGTATTTAAAAGAAAAAAAATATCTGGAGCCACTCCAAGAGAAACAGGATCATAAAAGTACAGTGACCATAGTTCTGTATTTTATATTATTTTTATGGTCTGCAACAGTTGATTTCAATGCAGAATAGGAATGCACACATGCAGTGTTGAATAACTGTGTTGGTTGAAAAGTTTTGGAAAATAAACTCATACTGATAAAAGATTTAGTAGGAGGAAATAAGAGTATCATAAAGTTGCATCTGGGTTTTATATTTTCAAACCAGGTATTGCTTTCCAAAAGCAAATGATAACCAGTCACAATCTGGTCTTAAAGATCTTTTAAAAATGTCTTCAAAAAAGGCTAATAACCATTTTGCTTTATTTATTGTGGTGAACCTGTGAAGTAATTTTTGCTAAAAACAGAGTTAAAAAGGTTTAAACAATATGCCATTTCTCCAAACAACTAGCTTGCCTTTTAGACATATAACAATATTTAATTGAAATCTTGAAAGAAACTTTGACGAAAATTTACAAATTAATTCCAAATGCTAGAACTAGTTTTGAGGACCAAATTAAATTAAATAGAACTTTTTTTTTTCATTTACAACCTGAATTTATTTTTAGATCTATGGTATGGCATAAGTACAATAAATATATTATTCATGGGTAATATTTAATGGATTTTGAAAGTAGATTATATTGCTGTCATAACAAAAATGAAACTTTATCAGCTTATCACTGCAGAAAAATTACTTTAATTTGTTATCTAGTGGCCCAGTTTAAGGTTTGCTAATTACAAACTACCATGTTTTTTTTTGTTATAGTTTGTTAGTTGTTTTTTTTTAATTGTAAATATTTTAAAGATTGAAGAAAAGAGTTTATTTTCCCCCCTTTTTTATTTATTTATTTATTTTTTTTTTGTGGGTGATGTATGTACTATGTACATTTGATGTGTTCAGGGTAATTGTTCAGTAATTTGTTGGTGTTTGTTCTTAAATTTAAAGATAGTATTGTTGATAATGACTTTTATGGTTATATTTACTTGTACAGAATGTATGTGCTTGATAAATATAAAACTTGTTTGTCATGTGGCTAAACATTAAGATGACACAGATCTGATATAGAATTGATGTAAAAGTTAAAAGTTTAACAAAGCATTTAGAAAACTTGACTCAAACGAGTTCCCTGTTTTGTGCATTGATATGGCTTTGTAAACAGATTTCTGACCAACTTAAACTGAAAAAGAATCTCTATAACTAAAGTCTAAAGTCTTAGTAAAATTTGATGATTATATGTAAATCAGTGTAAATTTGAGCAGAGAATTTGCAGTAATTTTGACATTAACCTTTGGACATAAACTGAACAGTGTTAAACTGCTAAACTCAGTTTTCAAGTAGTTTTTTTTTAATTATTCTTTTTTTTTCCATTGAATGACTGTAATTTATTTGGACCACAAAAAGTAGATATTGCTTTCTTGTGTCTATAGTTTTTAGTTAGCTATAGACAATAATTATTATACTTACATTTTATTTTTGTTTCATAAAAGTTCTATATCGAGTAGCTAATTTGACACCTGTTAATGTCTGCATTATTTTTTTTTTTTTTTTGCACTTGGTTATGTTCATGTTATTACCTCCGCCAAGGAGGTTACGTTTTCACCTGGGTTTGTCTGTCCGTCTGTTTGTTTGTTTGTGAACAAGATAACTCAAAAACTTATGGACGGATTTTGATAAAACTTTCAGGATATGTCCGAAATGGTAAAAGGAAGAAGTGATTAGATTTTTGGGAGTGATCCAGATCATCTGGATCTTCTGGATCCATGAAATGTAATTTTTAAAGACAGATAACTCAAAAAGTTATGTATGGATTTTGATGAAATTTTCAGGATATGTCCTAAATGGGACAAAGAACAAGTGATTAGATTTTGGGAGTGATCTGGATCACTGTCTGGATCCATGAAAAATAAATTGGGAGTGATCCAGATCACTATCAGCAAAAATATGAAATAGAGGGGGAAAAAAGCAATATCAGTGCCAATGGTAGGTTTTGAAAGTCCAGGAATTCAGCTCCTGTGGCGGAGGTCTGCACTCTCCGAGTGCTCTTGTTTATGAAGCATTGACACTAAAATATACTAGCGGCTATACATATATATATACCGATTAGTGAAAAGATCAGTGAAAACTTAGCTTGTGTTGATTAAAAATTGGATTAGGACTACTGTTGGTATTCATTAGCTGAGCTAATTTTTGACTCAATTTATGCAAAAACTTTGATCTAACCATCAAAGTGGATTAAATTTTGGATTAATTATGTTTCAATTCTCTGCACTGAATCCAAAAAGTTTAAACCTTCTTTGTGAATTGATATGGAGGGATCGGGCCCCAGGCCCCTTCAAACTGATGAAAATACAGAAACCAAGATTGGACCACAATTAGTAAGTTCTGACCATTTTAGCTCAAGGTCTGTGCTATATGCTAATGATGCCTACCAATCTGACAAAAATTGGAGAATTCTTCAAAACATTGGCTCATGTCGATTTTGGCAGTGTATCAATATTACTGGAAAATTTTCCAGGTCCACTAAGCAACTCAAAAATATTGCAGGTTTTTAGCTAAGGTTGGCAGTTCATATTTCAATGTACCGTAAATTTCCAAAATAACGCCCGGGTTCAAATAAACGCCTGGTTCAAATTAACGCCTGGTACCAAGAACACTGTTTACAATTGATAACACTGTTTTTGTAATTCAAAAGAACGCCTAGTTCAATTTAACGCCTGGTCTGATGGCATTTGAAAATAATAAACGCCTGGGCCATATTTTGGAAAAATACGGTAGTTTAGATTAATATTGACTTTTAAAACTGAGCCATTGTCAAGTGCTGATGAATAAAATTTCAATTAACAGTAAACATTTTCTAAAATGGCGAGAATGCAATTCAAAGTAAAAATCTTGTCAAATTTCGGTGATTTAAAGATTTATGAACAGTATTTTCTCACAGGTCATTCTTACATGTACCTCTTAGACTAGAAAGATACAGGTCAGTGATAAGAATTACCAGTGTTGGACAGGGAGTGTAGGTGTTAATTTTGTACATTGAATTTTAGTATGTATAGGCATATGTTACACCAGTTCCAATTATATTATTTGATTATAATTTGTTTACCATTTATGCACACAACAACAAAATATTAATATCCTCTGGTGTTTTAAATGATGATTAATAAGTTGAAGCATGTAATTAAAGATGTCAATTGTTTTTCAACTTCATACTGATGCAATATTTTGTCAACCTTAAAGCCTTATCACATTTACTAAAGTATCTCAAGAATACAATTCTTAAACCTCGCTGAATCCTTGGATCAAAAAAATCAATTCCCTGGCTGTATAAGCATTCAACATGTACTGCTTTTACCCATGTATTCAAGTTATACAAACATACTGTATCCTTGTATTTACCCAGAGTGTTTTACGTGTGTGGGCATTGAATGAATAGCCACCTTAAAACTGTGATTATTTTGTAGGTATTGTGAATAACTAAATAATACCCAATAAAGAGATAAACATTAAATTCTTGGTTTTCCTTTCTTTCTTTAAACCACATTTACTGTAGCTGTAACAAATTCCTGGGGATCAAATGACGTAATTAAATTAAAGGCAGGCTCGACTATTACCGTAAATGACCTATTTAGCATACAGTATGCTAAGGAAAGACTAGTTTTAGTCAATATTTTGGTGGGAAAAAATTCCCCCTTTAGCGCACCACACAGAAGTGCACAGAAGTTGTCGAGGATATTTTTACGGGACCATCCATTTATTATTCTCTGTGTGTGTGGAAGTCCTGCATGAACAAAAGTTAATTCTTATTATACATTATATATTCTTTTTCTCGGGATGGCTTAAGCAGGTTCTCTACATGATGGATGCAGTCATGGGACTATATTGCCAGGAAAGAGATAGGGTGCGGTTTCAAGGGCAGGTGCGCTAAATAGGTCATTTATGGTATATTAAAGATTGGGCATCAAACTGATTAACTTGGTATGCTTATGTTCTGGATGTAGATCTGGGATGTTCAGAAGTCAAAAGGCACAGTTAAGGTTTTATGTTAATTTCAACAACTAAATGTAATTTCACAAAAGACCCTGGCAATTTATTGGATAATTTTATTTAGATTTGTCAGTATATCTCCTGTGCCTGCTTATATTCTAAATATGTCTTGAGGTCAAAGTTTGGGGTTTTTTGATGATTTTAGCAACTGTGGTCATATCCGGAACAGGCCCTTAGATATCCAGATCTATCACTGAGTGGTACATTGTTTATAGATATCGACGATATTTATTGTTTTGGGATAGGGTTGCCGATATTGATGTCTGAAGACGTATATCGATATCACCATTTTAAGTAAAGCTGTAAACTTACACTGCAAATATCTGAAATAAAGCCTAAATCTGAAGAAATTGTACACTTTATCTCGCTTTTTTGCAGTTTTCAGTGCATTTTTTTATCAAAAGTGTCATATGGGAAAACTGTGGGATATGCTAAAATAAAATGTTTTTGGTTTCTCAGATTTGGACTATTTGGTAGGCAATATCAATCTCCGATATTGGCCAATGATCAAATATTTTTACATTCAATATCGATATGCACACATCCAAATGACTAACCCACTACTATCACTCCATCTTAAATATCTTGCGTATTTTTTCTTGGTGTACGAGACACCAGTTACTCACTATAAAATGGTGCCTTTTCTGACGTGAACAATATTTCAAAATGCAAAAATCAAGTTTGAGTTTAACATCAAAATAAAAACTGCACTTTAATCTGAACTCTACTACTTACACATTAATTGTTCTTTTTTTATTTACTGCTTGGCCTCATAACCTGGTACACACCCTCAACTTGGCAAAAACTTGAAGACAGATTAATAATCAACAAGGCCGAAAGGTGTTTCGGTCCACTAGCGCGAGTGCAAAGACATCAGAGACACAAGTAGTGGACTAGAATTTACGAAAGTCTGGTGACACTAAGAAATTCCAACTCAGACACATCCCACAGCTGGTCTAGAACTCAGACGGTCACCCATCCAAGTACTAACCCATTGCCGCTTAACTTCAGTGAGCAGACAAATACCCATCACGCTGCGCCACAGCTCATGAAAGTCCGAAGACAAAAAAAAAAAAAGTGATTCCTAGAAGCATGAGCCTTAACAAATGATTGTCACCAGCAACACTTGTACATTGCTTTGAATGTCTCAATTTCACATAAGGCAGCCGAAGGCATGACAGACATTTTTTTTTCCAGGAAATTCTGTAAGCCAGTTTGGAGATTCATGCCAAGATGAGGCAATGATTTCAATTAGAAATTATATTATCACCCCCTAAAAAGCACTAAAAAGAGTCTGTCGATTTAATTTTATGTCAGTAAAAGACATTTATAGCTTGTGATTGTGCCAATGCAGAAACTAACATTACTACACTTAAAACAAGCACAAGTAAGGTTTTTGAGTACCAGTTGTGTCATGTTAAGGCAGGTAGCAGTAACTGCCTACCTGGAATATGTCTCCTGTCCCGTTTGATCTCGCGTTTCACTGGCTGGTGCACTGCATTAGCTTTCCTTTCTGCCTCCAACCTGATTGACACTAGAGTCTCAACTTGAGTGCGAAGTCTCTCATTGTCTGCTTTGATGATGGCAATTCTGAATAAGATATCACAGAAATACATTCACAAAGAGAATACCCGAGAGGTATGACCTAATCTTACTTTAAAATAGGGCTGTAACAGTGTACTTAGAAACTTAGCTGACCATGTAAAGAAACTCAGGGTACAAACTTATAAACCAAGTGTTTGTAAAAGTATAAAAAAATATGACATTTTCCAAAAATAATATTGGTAAACCAAATTTGCAATCACATTTGTCTAATATAAGATTTATTTTTATATAATTTTCCTTATCTTCAGATAGCTTATACAAGTACTTTATTTTTTAATAAACCTGTTTACATCAACTACTGTATTTGCTTTATTGGAATTCCCAGTTATTTTTATTATTATATGCAAACTTTTCAGTCCTTATTTCCATGATAGTATGGGTTCTGGGGTGCAAAGAAGAAAATGACATTTTTTTTTTATTTTCAAGTTTCCTTGGAATAATTTCTTTAAATTTCACCAGCCGGAAAAGTATCAAAATCAAATTGGCTTCATGTGCATTACATACATTCAATTTTCCACTTGTTGTCGTGGAATCAAATAAAGGTGATTACCATATAACTATGTAATAATCAATAATACTGAGGAGAGTTCAATACAATTAGCTTTGAATTCGTTCCTTAAGGATCACAGGTCAAAATACTGATTATGAAAGCTTGCTTCTGTACAGTTGTAGAGTAAGGATTTCTGTAAAATATGGGATTCTCCAGCCAGGGAACAAATTTCTATTTCCTTCACCTATCAATATACATTTGGGATTTCTGAGACTACATTGGGTCTCTAACTTAACCCTGCGACAAAAAATCTGCTCAAATATGATTATTTCTGTCTTACCTTTAAATGCCCCCCCCCCCTTTCCCCCTACCATCGGAAATTTGACATACTGTGACAAATTTTGCATTTTTCTTCTACTGCAAGTGTATTGTCATAATGCACTTTTATATGTCTGTATTTATTTATTTTGTGTTGTACACCAGGCCTAGTACCTACAGATCAGATAGATTGTGTTACGTAGTTGGAAGGACAGAGGAAACTAGTACATACAGTTGGTCAAGGTTCTGTACTATAAACGGAAAACAATGGCTTTATGTGTCTGTGATTCCATGGCCCATATTTATAAAGATTCTTAAAATTAAACTTGCATTAAAAATCACTCATAAACTTATTTTCAAGAGTCTATGTTTAAACTCAATTGTTGCACAATATAAAAATATTCTTAAACTTAAACTCGTCTTAAAACTCATTCTCTGAGTTTATGCTTAAACTCAAACGAACAGTTGGCTGTCTTCTTTCTTTTGTTTAGGTTCTCCATATGTCTGTGTTCACAAATAAGGGCCTGAAAACAGATTAGTACTTTAAAAACGGAAATGAAAAGAAAGTACCGACTGTGCTCTTGATAACAAACACGTGCTTGAATTTAAGCATAAGCTTAGAGGTTGAGTTTATGGTCATGTGAGATTACTTTTGAAAATACCAATTTCAACATTATCTCAGGTGAGACAAAAACTGAGATTATGTGTCTGAGTTTAAGTAAGAGTTTAAAAGGATCTTTGTAAATACAGGCCCAGGATATTTACTACACGCCATATAATATAAACACAGATGTATTGAAGGAATATCAAAAGAAAATGAAACTTTGGATATATTTTGCTAGATACAAAATAAGGAATATTAAATTCACCATTCGCCACATATTAAGTATACCAAACAGGAAGAAAAACTCACTGAAATATTGCATCTCCAGCAATTGTCATAAAACTAATAAATTTAATGAAAATATTTCATAATTTGAAGTAAAACATTTAGGGCTTTCCTTAGTTGTATACTTATCCAGTGACATACTTGGGTAAGAGAACAAGTTTAGTTAAAAATAAAAAAAAAAAAAAAAAAAAGACCGCATGAGTATGAACATTCTTTCACATGTGCCACAATAAGGAAGGTCAATTTTCTGTCAACTGAGAATAGGCATGACAGCCTTTGAAATTGAGACAGGAAGGTAAATCAGGAAAATAGTAAATGAGTGAATAAAATTATGTAAATTGTGCAAGTCAGATGTAGATTATTATTCACATTGTTACCCCTGCCAAGGAGGTTATGTTTTTGCCTGGGTTTGTTTGTGAGGTTGTTTGTGAACAAGATAACTCAAAAACTTATGGACAAATTTTGATGAAATTTTCAGGATATGTCTCAAAAGGTAAAAGAAAGAAATGATTCAATTTTGGGAGTGATGCAGATCACTATCTGGATCTTCTGGATCCATGAAATGTAATTTTTAAAGACAGATAACTCAAAAAGTTATGGACAGATTTTGATGAAATTTTCAGGATACGTGCTCCCTTGGCGGAGATCTGCTCTCTCCGAGTGCTCTTGTTTATTTGTTTATGTAACAAAAAAGGTTGTAATCTAGACCAATATTAAGTCTCATGATGAAACAAAAATATGAGTAAATTTTGGGACTGAAATGAGGCGCTTTACAAACTTAAGTATCACTTTTACATGTACTCCTATCCATCAAGTTTTTTTTGATTTGTACAGACTAGTAGGTCCATATAAAGGCTTGGTATTATAAATATGACTGTTATTGTAGTTGTTACTGTATAAACTAGTGTACTATGTCCCTCAAATAAAAGAATAACAAACCCATAACTCGACAAAATATTTGTAAGTAATAAATATTTATCTGTGAAAAATTTTACTTTAATGGTACTTTAAATGTAGGAAGTTATTAGAGAACAGCCAAAGTTTGTGACAACCATAATTTCGGCCAATCAGATTTGTGGATACTGTCTTGTCATGTTACCTGTTTTCCAGTTCATCAGTCCTCTTTCTGTAGTTCATCACAGTGCTGGGTTCTGAGGCCATGGCTTTGAGTTTTCCACTGAGAAAGAAGGCCTCCTTCTGACCACGCTGAATGATGTCTATACAGTCCTCGTACTCCGCTTTAATGGCTGTCAACAGGGGTTTGTATGCACCCACATAATCAATGATCTGAGAAAGGACAACGTATCAAAAGCCCCTTGTATCTTGAGATAACCATTCTTGTTAACTGAGAGGGGAAATAGAATAGTTTTACCAATAATTTAAATTATTCTTATACATATTTGTGAGCATTTGGTTACGGCGGCTGCAACAATACAGACTATGCTTTGTCCTGTAATTCACTTCTGAGACAGACTGCCAAAAACTTGTGTAATATAAATGCAGACCTCTTCAAAAAGTAAAACTCCTTCATCTACAAGGTTTAATACACATTTAAAATTCAGAGTCTACAGTTTTTGATGAGTTTTAAGTTAGAATGTAAACATTTGCAGGAGGTAAAACTCAAATAGCCACAAGATTTATGCAAAATCTATATTCTTTGATCAATTTTATACTTTAATAAGTTTAATGTCAACATCTACAAATTGTAAACTTCAGCAAGAAGTTATCTAATCTAGTCTAATCTACTGCTTTGCAGGTGCAATAACTTCCCCACAAAGGGTGCTATTGTAACAAATACATTAGTCATAGAGATAGTCGTGGGGGGGTCTAGGTTAGTAAACTGGTGCTACAGGTGTGACCAAAAGGAAGAAGACTAGGTGGGGAAACTAGAGTTAAACAGGTGAGTTTTCAGGTGTTTCCTGAAGGATGTTACAGAGGGACTGTTTCTTATTTCGAAGGGAAAAAAGTTCCAAAGATCAAGGGCATAGTGACTGAAAGAATTCAAAAAGTGTTTGTTTGATTGTGAACTATGCGGTCATAGGTGGGGCTAAGAAGGAACTTAAGTTTAGGGCTGCTGATGTGTAACTCAAACATATAAAAGATTTATACAAAGACTACAGTCCTTGCTGAATTTATGTAAAAAGTATGGATCTATCGACATGATAATTAAAACCAATGAAAGTAAACCGCAAAAAATCATAAAATCCTAAAACATCTTAAAATACTTCTCAATTTATATCAATAATATTCAATTAATGCATTCTCAAACATGGCATGTAATTTCTGCAACATTACCAGTCAGATAAAGCCCACGGAAACAACAAAATAACCTTCAGTCAGTGTACACTGTTCTTTGTACTTTCTCCATGACCTTGCCAATAATAATTCTCTCTATATATACATTTGCATCAGAGAAATTATAAATCTTGTGATATACAATTTTTACTCAACAGACATTTCACTGAATGTTATATTTTATTTTATAGTTAGTCTTATGAAATAAGTCAAAACCTGGTCAAATGCTGCCCTGTACACAGTATATCTCTGTTCTGGGTTGTATCTATCCTTCATCTTTCCTAACTCTTCATCAATGTAGGAGTTAAGTAATATGAGGAACTCTCTGTCCTTCTCACATGAAATGATGGGTGGTAGAAGACTGTGGGGAGAGATACTGCTACGAGGGCTTGCAGTTGCCATACTGACAGCGAACTGAATGCAAATATTATTATCTAAAAATAAAACAAACAAAAAAAGAAAAACAGAAACATTAATTCATTTATTTTGTTCGTGTTCAAAAAGCTAGGCTGTTGTGGCAACAATTTGATTACAGAGTCTTACTGAAACTTGGCCATTTTATTCCTATCAACACAATTATATTGGGTGCAAAAAAGATATTTTCTCAAACAGTATACATTCTATAATAAATGGGTTTCGTACCCATCATTTTATAACCTTCGTCACACGTTTCCTTTCAAATGTTTGCAAAACTCTAAAATATTTACTGGGCTGCTCAAGTGGGACACTTAAAAAGGTGTCAATGATGAGTGTTGGAGATAATCCCTTATGACAAAATGCTTCACCTGGTTTACCTGGGGTAGGCATAAGCATGCCTCCCAACACCCCCACTCCCCAACCAAAGAACACAGTTGAACCTCTTTGAGTAGTCCTTGTTAAGCAGAAGCACCTTTGAAATTGTAAATCAGTTGTGTAGTTATTACTATCATGTAGAAAGTGCAAAGCCAAAATTTGTACTGCAGGTGTAAAATGAAAACTTCTGTTGTGTGCACAACAAGATTAGTGAAGAACCATCAATATATTTCTACCAAGGTAAATGGACAATGATTGACTTTTATGCTTTTACCTTTTAGCCCAGTTTGTATTGGATTGGGTTTCCAAGCAACTAAAGCTTATGGATATGCTAACAAACACTGGAAAACAGCCTTAAACTACTGCACTAATTTAGGGGCAACACATTTGTTTTTACAATGGAATGTAGAGTAATTTCAAAATACCTTGCCATGTACAAGAATAATAAAAATTGTGGGGAAAATTTAGAAAATAGACCACAGTAAATTATTAACGTGTACACTCTAAAGAACTAGAGGAATGCTTTTGCTAACAAAAGCGAAGCATCCCTGAAAGTTTAAAATGCTTTGTGGTTTTAATAAGCATGCTGTAAAGCTAAGAATGCACAAAGCTGTGCTGTATGCTTTCCCAATACCTCTTAATACATTCTGAAGCTGTAAAAGCAACGATAAAGGGGATATAAGTTAAAAACTCCAAAGCAGCTATTTATTACCCCAGTTTGGCCCATAAGGGGAGTCGGGGGGTAAAACTGACCGGCTATTTAGACTCTCCACATGTGCTTTCCCAATACTTCTTAATACATTCTGAAGGTATAAAAGCAACAATAAAGGAGATATAAGGCAAAAACTCAAAATCAGCTATTTTATGACCCCAGTTTGACCCATAGGGGGGGGGGGGGGATAAAACTGACCGGTTATTTAGATTCTCCACATATGCTTTCCCAATACCTCTTAATACATTCTGAAGCTATAAAAGCAACGATAAAGGAGATATAAGGCAAAAACTCCAAAGCAGCTATTTATGACCCCAGTTTGGCCCATAAGGGGGGGATCGGGAGGTAAAACTGACCGGCTATTTAGACTCTCCACATATGCTTTCCCAATACCTCTTAATACATTCTGAAGCTCTAAAAGCAACAATAAAGGAGATATAAGGCAAAAGCTCAAAATCAACTATTTTATGACCCCAGTTTGACCCATAATGTGGGTGTTCCACCACACGACTAAGCTCCCCGATTAAGGGTTTTTGGGAGTCGGTTTCAAATATTTGCTTAGTCCCAGATGTCCTGTAAGGGTCGGTAGTTGTCGGTTGTTGCCGTGAGAGAAATCAAACATGTTTGATATTTCTCACGACTCAAACTGATTCTTATTTCCCACCGTCAACAAAATGTCCAGTCCCAGGCTTCCTCAGGCCTCCTCAGACCCAAATTTACACAGTCCTATGTTGTCCCAGGCCGCCTGCGACCCTTAGTCCCAGGCGTCCGTAGCTTAGTCCCAGGAGGCCTGTTTGCCAGTCCCTGACTCATAACAGATCTTTGAAGTTTCATGCGTGTGAAAGGGAATCGGTTTCATTAGTCCCAGGAAGCCTTAGACTGTCCCAGGTGTCCTGCAACCCAAAAATCCAGGTCTGGGACTAAGCCCCGACTAAGAGAAGCCGACCCTAACCGATCCAAGCCGGCGTCCTCAGGCCGCCTGGGACAACACAAATTTAGTCCGCGACGGTCTGAGGACGCCCCAGGAGGCCTGGAACTAAGAACCAATTAAGAGCCGACTGTTTTCCGCGCGTCGGAAATTAAAACGAGGCAATGAGGGGGTCTGGGACTATATAAGCGACCGCGCACACATTCTCGTTGTTACTGACTGGTTGGCTACTGAGAGACGTGTGTCTCTGTTTTGTAGGGGTTTTCATTTTTTTAAATATCATATAATACTTGAGCTTAAGGCAAATTTTACAGTTAGGAGACACATTTTACTTTTTACTTTATTTTTTTGCTATTGACTGGAGTTATGAGGAAAGAGAAAGGAGGGAAGAGAGGAAAGAAGAAGATGGATGAGAGGCAAGAGGAGAGGGAGAAGGAAAGTGGAGAGGTGGAGGAAAGGATTGAGGAAAGGACGGAGGAGGGTACAGAGGAGGGTACACAAGAGACTGAGGAGAGATTGGAACTTACTGAGGAAGCTTGCGAGGAAGAAGAGAGGTGTGAGGAGGATTTAGAGAGTCATTCGGCAGCCAAGAGAGCCAGGGTCTGTTCAACTTTCACTGACAGCCAAGAAACTGCAATTGTGGAGTTTGTGAAGGAGCATCCAGAGCTCTATGACAAGGAGCATGCACGTTTCCACGACAGACAGAAGAAGGAGGCTCTCTGGGCAGAAATCTCTGCAGAACTGAAGCTCCAGCCCTTTGATGTCAGAAGATGGTTCGAATCTCAGCAAACGCATTATGGCAAGCTGTCAAAACTACAATCTGGCCAAGCCCCAAGGAAGATGACCAAGAGACAGTCCTGGGTCTACCAGCAGATGGGTTTCCTTAAGACCCATATCAGACGAAAGGGGGCCAGCAGAAGTTTCGAGGGTTCGAGGTCAGTCCAAATACCAGCAAGCAGGACGAATCTCGTGGGTCTACTACTGATACAGAACACCTTGAGTCCAGTGTCCTCAGAGAGAGTAGGAGTCAACCTATGTTTACATCTACACCAGTTTCAACAGACTCCAAGATACTCGAGCACTTTGACCAGATGAGGACATTGATCTCAGGATTCCTGCAGCAGAAGTCAGACAGGCAGCCCTTCTTTGACTATGTGGCACCAGAGGCTGAAAAGATGACCCAAGAGGAATCCGAGGACCTTAAGGGCAGAATTTTTAGAGATATTGAAAGCATCAAGAGCAACCGTAGACGTCAACCACTAACCAGAAGATCAGCCACTATTACCACGGAGTCCCAGAGGGTCGGCATACTGCCAACAACCACTCAAGAGGTGTCTACTTCCACCCAAGCAGCAGCTAGCAGCAGTTACGTCTACTACACACCAAGCCCCCTTGGCTTTGGCAACCCTCCATCAGTTCTAACAGTACAGGACGAGGGCAGTAGACACAACTTAAGTGGAATACTAAGCCAGCTACCAGATCTGACATCTACACAGATCATTGAGCAGCCTCAGCAGCAGCAGCCGCAACTCTTCACTATCACCACTACAGCACCGCCTCAACAGCAGCAGCCTCCTCAGTAGCCATCCAGTCAGGGCGGGTCTTTGACCTGCCAGGCCCTTTTCAGGGCCACCCAAATATTCCAAAAACAATTATTTAGCTGCAAGTTATTCCAATTCCCCTCCCAAAACAGAACAGTTCAGTACAAATACTTATCACAAAAAAAAGTCCAACACCTACACCACTCCAAACATGAAACAAATAACCCATGGTACCACACATAACCAAAAAAGGCCACATAGAAAAAAAAAAAATAAACTCCCAATATGGCCAATAATCAGCCCATTTTTAGCTTAAAATCCATGGGATTGGTTAAAATCTTTAATAAAAAAGTCCAACACTTACACCATCCCTAGAGCAAAAAGGAATTATCACATACTTACCAACCCACAAACACACAAACCCAATACCAAACCTAACCCCCAACTAAACAACACACAAACCAAATACTAAACCTAACCACCAACCCACAAACCAAATACCAAACATAACCACCAACCAAGAAACAGACAAACCCAATAGCAAACAGAACCCAAATGAAACAACTGACAAACTATGTTGCAAACATAACCCCCCATCATTGTAAAGAAAACCAGTTTGGTGGTTATATTTCCTAAATATTTGTGAAGTGGAGTAAAAGATTTTAATTTTAAGATTTCAAGGAAAACATTTCTGTTTCAAATATTTTTCCCAAAAAAACCCAAATGTAAGTATAATTAGGATGTAGCTTTCAAAATATATACAATATTTATTCCATTTAGGAAGTTATGTTTGGGTTTGTGTGTCGTATTTGAGAATTATGTTTAGCACTGGGTTTGTCTGTTTGTTAGTTGGGTGACTTCTGTAAGGCATTGGGTTTGTCTGTTTGTTGGGTGGGTGACTTATGTTGGGCATTGGTTTTGTCTGTTTGTTGGTAGCGTGACTTCTGTCGCCCATTGGGTTTGTCTGTTTGTTGGGTGGGTGAATTATGTTGGGCATTGGTTTTGTCTGTTGGTTGCGTGACTTCTGTCGGGCACTGGGTTTGTCTCTTTGTTGGGTGGGTGAATTATGTTGGGAAATGGTTGTGACATTTGAAACAAGCACAGCTGATTAATTGTTTTTGGAATATTTGGTAGTCCTGAAAAGGACTGGTTATATTCTGCCATCTTGCCAGTCCACTGCTCCCAGCAGGAGTTATACTCTGCCATCTTGCCAGTCCACTGCTCCCTCATTATTGAAGTAGTCCTTGAGGTAATCCCTCTGTCTTTTGGCTTCTCTAGCAGGGTTTCTGTCTGGACCACCACCAGCAGCACCACCAATCAGTCGACAATCACCAGGCACATCATCATCTTCATCATCTCCAGGCTCTTGACCACCATGTTGACCTTGATACTGGCTTCTCAGTATGTTGTGCAGAACCACACAGGTAAAGACCACTTCCCTGACTGTTGCTGGGGAGAGTTCAATAGTGGTCAACATCACTCTGAATCTTGAGACCAGGATGCCAAAAGCGTTTTCAACAACTCTCCTGCCCCTTGATATTCTGTAGTTGGCAATCCTTTCCTCTCTGGTTAACATCCTTCTGCCATAGGATTTCATGAGCCAGGTCTTCAGGGCAAAGGCATCATCTGCCAGAATGAAGTAGGGGACACCTCTACCACCCTGGGTTATAGGAGCTGGGTCAGGGAAGCCTATCCTGCCATCCTCATCTTCAACTGACAGGCATTAAATATCTGGGCATCTGAGCAAGATCCAGCTGTACCAGCATCCACCCATCTAAACTTGTACTGCCCATCTACCAAGGCCAACATTACTACATGTATTGAAAAGAACCCCTTGTAGTTGTGGTACAGAGCTCCAGTGTTCTTGGGTTTCTTCAGGGCCACATGCTTTCCATCAAGGGCTCCCAGGTAGGGGGTAAATCGTTTGGCTTTGTGAGTATCGATATTGAATGTAAAAATATTTCAATATCGGGGGGTTCATATTGTCTACCAAATAGTACGAATTCGGGAAACCAAAAACGTTTTATTTTAGTGTTCCCCGAACCGCTAACAGGAAGCGAAATGAATCAAAACAAAACAATAAAGCTTTCACCCAAAACGCATTGAAAACTTCAAAAATGTGAGATAAAAGTGTACAATTTCTTCAGATTTTTCCTTTATTTCGAATATTAACAGTGTAAGTTTACAGTTTTACTTAAAATGGCGATATTGAAATACGTGTTTAGATCTCGATATCGGGAGTCCAGTTCCAAAACAATAAATATCGGCAATATCGATAAACAATTTACCCACTACTCCCAGGGCATGTGGAACATTCCACCTGATCCTGAATTCTCTTTCCAGTTCTTTCCACTCATCTGGAGTAGTAGGACATCTGAGGTACTCTCTGGTGAACTCATCCTGGATGGCCCTGCAGACCTCTGGTAGAAACTTGGAAATGGCGGATCTGCCAGCCCTGAATTGACAGGATAATGATGTATACGACTCTCCAGTGGACAGATATCTGATGGTGAGGGCTAACTTCTCCCCAACACTGATTGGAGCTCTGTAGTTGGTAGCCTGCCTGGCTAGACGTGGTTCCAGTCTGGTCTTTATCATTTCAAAGAATTCTGGGGTCATCCTCATGTAGTTGGTGAATCCTGGAATGTCTGTGGCATACAGTTCAGCCATAATGTTGTGGTAGGCCCCCCTCTCCTCTTTCTGTAGTAGCCATGGCCTGACCCACATGTTGTGCCTTCTTCTAGGTCTCTGTCTGGCTGCTGGTGGTGGTGGAGGTGCTGGTGGTGGTTACTGTGGCCGATGTAGAAATAGCAAATACATCATTATATGTAACTGAATAAAAACTAAAAAAGCCCTAAATTGTTGTTGAAGCTGTCCACCATTAAAAGGTGGCATCCTGCTGTGTTCCTAGAAAGATAATGATGATTAGATCGCAGAATTTATTTTTATATACACCCAGAAAATCCGGATATTTTGCAAAACAAGAATCGGCGATCATGGTCTGGGGAAGACTGAGGAGGCCTGAGGACGCCGGGACTTAATCGGGGGTTAGTCGGGGCTTAGTCCCAGGAGGCCTGAGGCATCCTGGGACCCAGTCGGTACATGTACGACAAGATCGTGGTTGAAACCGACCAGAAAACTGGCTTAATCGGTTCTTAGTCCCAGACCAGTCAGGGACTCCGATTTGTAATTAATCCCAGACTTCAATACCGATTCAGCATTCCCGCCCATTTTACCTTTTTTTTCACCGACTGTCCACGATTAAGGGTCGCCGACAGGATCGGGGCTTAGTCCTTTGGTGGAACAGGGGCATAAGGGGGGGTAAAACTGACCGGCTATTTAAACTCTCCACATATGGTTTCCTATTACATCCCTGTACATTTTATGGCTCTAAATGCAATACTTAAGAAGATAATAGGCGGGGTTGACCTAAATTTAAGGCTTTCAGATTGGAAGGTGTCAGAAAATCACTCATAGCGACATTTTCAAGGGATTGCTCCCAAAATCTAATCAGCTCGCGTTTTCGATAGTATGAACAGGTGTGTCAAATTATAAGGCTGTGTAGCAAGTAGTTTTTCCTGAACTGCGATGACGGGGGGGCGGGGGGGGGGGGGGGGGGGTGTACTTCAAAAAAATTGTTTTTGATTATGTGACCTTCATAAAGGTCAAATTTAAGCATGCAGAAAAATTTTCCCACGCCTAAAGTATATAACTGCCAAATATGGTTTGAAACCTTCTAATAATAAGGGAGATATTCAAGGGAGACCATAATGCAGCTGCGGCGAGGAAACTGAGGCGTAAACAAATAAGCGCCCTTTCAGGGATGCTTAATTAGCTGCTTACAGAAATGTGAACAAATATACAAAAGCCATTTATATAGATAGCCCACATCCTAAGATAAGGCTCTATTGCAAATCCGAAATATTCTCAAAGAACATCAGAAAATATGCCATTTTACCTTGGTCAAATCCCTTCAAATTAAAATTTTGACATGTTAATCCTTTTTATTTAGTTCTTTCACTTAATCTTCGTCTTCTAGGCAAATACGCAAACATTGGCTTTTTTGGGCACAGTCATATTTTACCTTGTGTGCTAGCTACAAAGTGAGAACAATATGTATCAAGTGGAAAGTTAGGTCAGAGTAGATTGTATTTGCTTACTTGAGTACATATTTACTTGTACTCTTGATGTACTTACAATCAAGAGCAATGTACTTGTACTCAGGTATATTCAAACAGAGGCTGCAATCATGAATACTGCTTGGGGTGAAACAAAATGGACATTCACTGGTATTTCTAGCTTGCTTGGAGTGAAACAAAATGGGCATTCACTGATAGCTTGCTACAAAAATACAGAATTTAAATTTGAAATAGAAAAATGTTTTTGCTAACAAAAACAAAGCATCCCAAAAGGTTAGATGCTTTATAGTATAAAGTAGAAAAAGTTTTAGAAAAGAAAAACATGCAGCGCTGAGAAAAGAAGTTAAAGTTAAGCAGATAGTATGGAAGTTTATGCATTAACATGAAAGAAAAATGTAAGCTTTATTTTGTTTTCTATGGTCATAAATTGTGAAAGTTTATATTATTTAATGCTATAGTTTGTACGAAGAGTAGTTCTAAAATAGATATAAGGCAAAAACAGAAATCTGCTATTTCATGACCCCAGTTTGACTCGTAGGAAAGGGGTGAGGGGGTAAACCTGACTGGCAATATAGACTCTCCATATATGGGGTAGAGTGACCACAAAACCGGGTTGAAAGCCCAAGAAGCAATAATGAGAGGGATAAAAGACCCTTTTCGTATGATAAACTCAACTTTGAAGCAACTTTACTAAGCAGCAGATGTAAAATTTGCTAAAATCACTGTATGTTTTACAGTTAAATAAATGACATTTTCCATTTCCACAAAAGTTCAAGACCCCTGTCAGAATTTTGAAAATTCAATTTTTTTTCCAGACGAAATAGTCCTTACTACCAGGGATGCAAGGAATCATAAAATTGTGAACCGAATCAAATTGTAAATCAAGTTTTACAAACCAGATCAATTCATGAATTGACTTGATTTAAAAAAAAACTTTTTCAATCTTGATGCTAAATATTGTGTCAGTATGAATATCAATGTCTTACTAATATATCTGGCACTTAAAGGAAGATTTGCTAAGGAGGAAGTTGCAACTCAATAAAAGCCTTTATCAGATTCTAGCACATTTTTTTATGTTTTTACATCAAACAGCTTGTCACTGCCATAAATAAAAGGTACTATGTGTAGTTCGTTTCATTTGGGAGGCCTTCGTGAAGAGTACCCACCTAGCTCAAACAGGAGGAAAAAGATAATAGGGGGTTCACATGAATTTTAAGCATTCTGGTTGGTACCTGTGAGAAAATCACTCATAAATTGGTCAATTTTCTTCAGTTCACTCCCAAAATCTAATCAGCTCGCGTTTTTGATAGTATGAACATGTGTGTAAAATTACAAGCCTCTGCAGCAAGTAGATTTTGCTGAGCGGCGATGATGGGCAGGTGTACCCCAAAAAACTATTTTTTGATCATGGACCTTGACAAAGATCAAAGGTCATAAACCATAATGCGGCGGCAAGGAAACTGACCCGAAAACAAATAAGCGCCTTTTCAGGGACGCTTAATTATTAATCACAGCATGGGTGTTTACTGGAACAGTAGATTGTCACTACAAAGATGGGAATCATCACTTAATGGTGCAGATAGTCAAACAACATTTACAATTTTTAAATAGATTTCAGATGTATTTCTGGATTAAAATACAATATTTTATGCTATTATATATTTACAACGTTTTTCAATGCCACTAAAATCACTTGGCATTTGCTGTTTGACCAGTGCAAAGGGCGTAAAAAGAAGGCTTTTTACAAAGTCAGTCTATACCAACTTGACCTGATTAATACAAACTCAGTCCCTTCTAAAACTCTCTACCACAAACTCGGCCCTGTATCTGTACAATCTCGGCCTCCTTTTTATTTCTTCATTGTTTTATTTCCTTACTGTTTTATGATTATTATCTTTCTTCCAGTTTCAAACCTGCTAACTATAGGTGCATAAATGGCTTCCCTTAGATTTTTAGATGATGTTTCCTCGGGGGAAAACACCAAAGGTAAAAACCCCTAATGGGTATACAATCAATCCATGCAAAGAACAAGTCCAGCTATCCATGCAGCCTGTGGGTGAAAGAGCCAGGACAGGTTTCCGTAGACATCTGCCTACAGTCGACACAGGGGTGAACACGACTGAGGTTGACAGCAAACTATCTGACCCTGTTGACAATGTACCAGTAGAGTAAATCATGATCAGTAGAAGAGAATCCCCATCATTTCCCTCTTATGCTGTGCCAGAGGTGCTGCTGTGGCATTGCTGAGCCACTTCCAGCAGATGCTCAAACAGATGTTTCTTTTGTGGCTGAATACAGAATTGTCTCAACTGCCAGTCAGAGATCTAGGGATGTCCTCACTGACACCAGAAGCTATACATTCACTCTAAAAAGAAGAGGGGCAGTCTGGAGATGCTCTGTTTGCAACATGAAGTACAAATGTGGTGCCACTGTGATACAATGAGGAAGTGTCTTTATAGCTGGTAGACAACCACAAATTCATCCTCCGAAGTCAGGGATAGAAGTGGTACAAAAAAAACAACAACAAAGACAGAGGTGTTTGCTTTGGGTGCCAAAATTTGTCCACTTTGAAAATCTGTTCCCATACAATATACCTCACTGTCTCCCCAAGGAGCTGGTGAAGACAGCTAACAGACAGGGGGAACGGGAATGTACAAAGCACCCAAGGGACCATCAAATCAAATAGAAACCAATCTTTTGGTAGAGGTAGAGGAAAATCGTCACGTCCTGTTTTCAACGCCGGAGATGCTCCAGCTCCTGCAGAGGACAAAGACCTGGTATATGGATGGCACCTTTAAGGTTGTTCAGGCCCCCTTTACCCAGCTGTTTCATGCCTTTGTAAAAAAGTGAAGGTCAAATAATCAGGTACCACTCTGTTCTGTTGTGATATCTAGCCAGACGAAACGAGATTATAAGGCTGTCTTCTGAGCACTGCTGGAGAAAATGCCCACTGCGCCATAGGTCAAGTGCTGCTTTTTTGACTTTGAAAAAGCATTATGGCATGCAGTAGAGTCTGTTTCCTGGTGTGGAAAAAAGAGGTATGATTTATTGGGTCAATGCAGTACCAAAAAAAAATTAAATCGCTTAGTTTGCAAGTGGCTTATAGGCGAGACAAACCAACTAGCAAGTTCTGTAGAAAGCTCAATGCCCTGCCCTTTCTTCCTAGTGAAAGGATATCCCCAGCTCTTCAACATTATTTCTATACTGTCCTACAACCAATCAGCATCAACAATGACTAAGAAGGTGGCACAGGCGCCACAACAGCCATGCCTCAAAAGACAATTTGAACCTCTACTTGCTGATCACCCTTCTGCACAGTGAGGCTAATCAGGTGCAGCTCCAAGCTAGGCTCCTATCAGTGAGCAAGCTGAAAAGAAATCAGAAGAAAAGTCAGACAGACATGGAAGGCAGAATATTCAAGGCATGGGAAGCATTCACCAGTGGAGAAGAAAGCCCCAAGGAACTACTAAAGACAGCTTCTTCCATATATTGATTGTGCCTAAATGTGAGCTATGGTGCTATGGACATAATTAATAATTTAATATGAACAATAACTCTGACTAATTATATCCTTCATGAACCAGAATCCTGTCCATTCCACTTTCCGGTCTAAATGGTTTTAAGATCAGGCTTATGCATGGTTTTGTGCAAAAATATTAACAGAAGCTATATATTCTTAAAATAGAAGTGTCTTTGGTTTTTCACACTTTTTTGGGGACAAGGAAAGTGGGTTAAATGTTTAAAATGTTACAGCTAAAAATATTGCACACTTTTAGTGATAGACTGGAAATATGTACAACAATAATACAATTTTCAACTTTTGAATTTCTTAATGGTTAAGTTTTACTTAACAATGTAACAGTGTATCATATATGAATTTGTGTCAGCGAACTTAGTATAGGGGCCGTGTTTGTACGAGAGAATGAGGCAAAGTTTGTTTCACTAAGGGGCCAAGTTGCCAAGGGTCGAGTTGGTGAAGGTCCGAGTTTACCAGTTTCCCTTCATACTATAGTGTATACTGCTTCCCGCAGTAGCTTGACACACCTTGGACACAAAATCCTTGGAAGTTATTACTACTTGTTTAATATCGTGGATTTTTATTGATTAAAATATGCATTGGATTATGTAATTTCTACATAAAATCAGTGCTCCAACGTGGCACACTTTGCATACGGAAATTCCCAATGCCAATTAATTCATGCACACTATCATTTCATCTACCTTATATGGTATGCGGAAATGTACGAAAACGGACAATAAAGAACAAGTGTCATTAAGTATTTTATCTTCCAGTTTGTGTCGAGATGAGGTTTGTGCCATGATACGGCGCCATTAGACCGAGTTTCTGTCCCGTCGCCAATTGTTATTGATGTACTGATGGACACATTGGCGAGGGACAGAGCTCACATGTACTTGTTTTCTGTGTAAATTTTTAAAAGCAGACAATTTTTGCATTTACTTAATAATGTCCTTGCTATGACAAAAAACATATATCCAGTTTATAATATATATGTTGTTACAGTAAGCTGATTTTGAAAGCCAGAAATTTATTTTGTACATAACACAACAGTTGTGAAGTTTTGTTGACATTTTAAAAATGTGTTGAAATATACACATACCAATAAGATATGCATTAAATATTAGTGAACAGCACACATACATATAGCCAATGTACAGGTTTTTGATATATTCACGTTTTCGATCATTTAAAACATAAGGTCTAAGGCCCGGTGTCCTTAAATGATGAAACGGACGAAAACTACCCATTTTTGACGAAAATGGCATTTTGAAATGCCCAATTTACTTACAAACATTTAAATACACTTTTTAATTGGCATCATAACAGACAATTCTTACTAAAAGAAGTAATGCTGGGCAGAAGCCTAAGCACTACCGGCTGTCATTAGGTCAAACAGTCCAGGCAAAGTATCCCTGTAGGCTGTGTGGTTCACACTGTGATGAAAAATCAGATTCTATTGAGTGCTCACACTGCCAAGGCTGGACACATAAAAAGTGTCTGAGTATTGATGAAGCCCTTTTCAGAGAATTGTCGGCAGTGTTCCTGGAAAAGCCGTCCATGCATGCATGGTAACGCAAAAGCCTGCAAAGTGCCATACACCAAAACACCAAAATCCACAATTCTGGCTATTGACCGTCAACTGGAAGCTACAAAAGCCAAACCACGTGAGGAAATGTCAGGAAATCAAGCAACACAAACCTCGTTTTCTGGGGTCCAATGTACCTTCACAGTCGGTCAGAGTATGAGGATTATCATACATTCTTCAGTCACATCGCAGTGAAACTGAGAGGATGCACAGAGGTGAGATTTGGGAGTGATGATGAGAAGGCTCTTGTCAATGCCATTGAAGATTGTTTAGTCCAGAGTGGGGTCCAGGGGATTCACTTGTTATGCGCTTGTCATTTACGACCTCGTCGATATGCTGCATAGCCTCACACAGCAGCAATTTGGGGAAGTGGTAAAGGTTTTTGCAGGAAGGGGTGAGTTTGCCTTGGCAGAGAGGTACCTGCAGTACAACATGGGCCACCAGGTTGGGCACCAGGTTGCGTTTTAAAATTAGCTTTCCAGCAATATATAGTTTTGCATATCTATCTGCAGTAATGACAGAATTATTTAACAAAAACAAAGTCGTTTTCGTCAGAAATGGGTAGTTTTCGTCCATTTTCGTCAAAACGGCCATTTTCGTCATTTAGGGTGACCCGTCTAGGCCTCATTTTTGGATGACAGTTTTACAATATTTTCGAATGAACATGCAGTCACATTGAACCAGCGACTTTGAGGATATAATTTTGTTGTTTTATGTCTGATAATTTTGCTTGCGTTGGTTGTGATATTCACCATTGTCAGTTTACGTTGCCATATCGAAAACCCGTCCATCTTGGATACCTCAAAGAATGCAAATAACACTTTATATTAGTGGCAATATGTGTAGAAATATGCCGTTCAAAATTTACACAGAAAACAGGTAGTGGTGGTGGACCAATTCACGCCCGGGTACCAATTCAGGCCCACCCCCAATTTTCTTGAAGATTTATAATTTTTCATAGAGAAGATGTTTACCACATCGTAGATAATTATCAAATAGATCATATACATTGGTAATTTATTGTGTAACTGTGATTGTTTTGGAGAAATTAGGGGGTGGGCGTGAATAGGTACGCGGGCGTGAACTGGTCCACCACCACTACATTGTGTCCATCAGTATATCAATAGCAATATTGGCGACGGGACAGAAACTCGGTCTACGGCGTCATGCATACAGACGACTACAAGAGGTTTCGCGGTATGGAGGTTTCGCGTAAAACTTGTTGGAGGACTATAAGGGATTAATCCACATAGTTGCATAGTTGACTTCAAAGAAGTTAGGGTTTTTACGTTTATCAATTAGTTTGTGGATATTATGGAGATAGAGATAAATCAGTCAAATAATACATCTTAGGATCTGAGAAATTCACGCCAAACGTCTCCAGTTTTTCCAAATTAACAGCGAAACGACCAAGACAGCGAAACCTCTCGACCGCGAAACCTCTCGACACCAGAGAGTAGAGTGACAGGAAATCCATATCGGTTTAAACAAACTGTCGCCAAAGCTGGTCTTTAAAACTGAAACAATTTGACTGATGAAATGAATGACTAAATTGATACTTACAACTTATTTACACTATGTGCACTGATTTTTAAAACATTACATGGTAGAGTAGAAACATCAGTCCGCCATTTTTAAACAATCTCTGTTGTGATGTTTACATTCGATAAAGCAAAATTTTACCGCACGCTTTTAATGAAATCCGTAAAACCCGGAAGGTAAACGAGCTCCTGCATGTATCTCTGCTTGAAGTGAACCTTCATTTGTTTTTCAAATAAAAATTATCGTTCGTGAAGGAAACTATAGAAATTTTAAAAACTTACATATTGAAGCTGAAGAATTGAAATATATATGTTATAAAGTTACATGAACACATGTAAACTTCTCCATCAGCTAGGAGTAGGCTGAAAATGAACATGTAATTTACAAAGACAAATGCTACAATCAGGCTACATGGACTTTTATATACAGTATTTTTACAGCCTTAGAAATAGAATAAAACAGGTGAAACAATAATTAACCTTTTTACGAGTTAGTTCCTCCCCGGGGCACAATTTCAGCCACTATGCATTATTCTGTCAAATATTTTTGTTTGATATACTCTTGTTGATTCCTTTGTAGGCTCAAATGATTTTCTTAGTGATATTTTAAAAAGGTATTGGAAATGATAACAATGAATCCAAAAATAAAATCCAATCCGCACTTAAAAAGAGGTGTCGTCTATTTCTTTGCCCATATATCAGAAGAGAACAACCCACCCAGCCACCCCGGAAAGTAGGGATGAAAATGAGATTATATATTTTACTTTGTGCTAAGAAAAAAAAATAAGATACGTTAATAAGAAGAAAGGGATTTGCACTGCAATAAACTTACTGTTTCTCACAATCATCATGCAAAAAGCAATATTTTTATTTTATTCATTTTTATTTGTTAATTATTTGTTGGTGGAGAGTGGATAAAGTACATAATCAGATCAGGAGAGAAATAATTTCTTGTGATTATAATTTGGATAGTTCTAAACTATTAATATCTATTCTTTTAGATAATTTCTTGTGATTTTAATTTGGATAGTTCCAAACTATTAATATCTATTCTGTTTAAGAACATTGATTGGTACTAATCTACAGGAATATGCCATCATATATGCAATATATTGTACACCCAATTAAATAAATAGATTAATGTCTCTAGGATGGATTGCTCAAATATTCCACATCCACCACTGCTCACATTTCCATTTGTGATCTAGTTCAGGAATATTATATTTAAGAGACCACAATTCAATGATTCAGAACTGCATATCCCTAACAGAATGGGCCTTACCAGTAAAATGTTTGGATTTGGATTTCCCAGATTAAATCTGGTGGTCATAACTGTGATTTCGATATTTTCCCAAGTATTGACCTCAAACAATTCATCTTTACTGAAATTTGCTTGTTTCTAAGCATGTGTTTTTTTCTGTTGCTTAAAGGGGTATCCTCTCTCCATGTAATGTTTGACCAGTTTTATTCCATGTTCAATAAAATCCTAATTTTTAGTACAGATTCTTCTAATTCTTAGAACTGCCCATATGGTACCTTAGTATGACATGGTTTGTGGTGGGCTGAGTCATAAAGAAGATACAAATGTGTATTTGTCGGCTTTTCATATAATGCTGTAAAAATTCTTGTCTGCATCAATTTTTACTGTAGTGTCTAGAAAGTTGATGTCACTGATTTTTTATGTAATTTTGATTTGTTTCTAATTTCTATTTCTCTTCTTCCATGTGGCCAAACCATGAAAATATCATCAGTAAATTGTAGCCATAGCTTACGTTTGAGATGCTAGTTATTGAGTGTTTTTGTTCCAAACCTGTCCATGAATAAGTTATTATAATTAGTTGCTACTGCAGTTCCCATTCCTGTGCCCCAACTTACCGATCATCATCAAATGTGCAGTTCATACTGTGTAGTGCCAACTCTAGTAATTTTAGTGGGTGTGGTGTTATGAGGTTCCTTAGTTCTGTCTCTTCTGAGGTGATCTGCCACAGCCACTATTCATTCCTGATTACAATATTGGTGTATAGTGAGGATACATCCAATGTCACTTATAAGGCTTCATGAGGGTGAGTGCCTTTTGTTTTTAATCTGGTGACAAAATGCTGAGTGTCCACAAACTTACTTACGTAGCAGATGGGATAACCAATGAAGCTACATATTCATATGCGAAGTACTTGCTTTTTATATATTTTTGGAAACAGTAGAATCTGCCATCTTTCAGGTTCCTGATATTGAGGAAATCAAAATTCTTTTCAGTGATTAGTTTGCAGTGCTTCATTTCTGTGAGAACCTTACAGATATTATCTGATATGTCAATGAGTTCAGCATAGAAGTTGTAGCCACTTAATTTGCCTGTAGCCTTCTCTGACGTCATCTGTGGTATTTATTATAACCACAGCAGAACTCTTATCAGCTTTTTCACAATGTGTGGTTGGGTATCTCACCTGAAACCTCGTTATGTGTCTCCACAACACACCAACGAAAACAATTGGAATTAAAGCAGCAAATGCAAAAGAGGTATCATGATCAAGGAACTAAACCTCTGCCCAAGCTTGCAGTACGGGAGTACATTATGATGCAACAACCAAACAAATGCTGGAAATAAGCTGTTGTCAAGGCAGTTCACAGCGATTGGTCATACATTGTCACAGTTGAGGATGATGCAGAACACAGGCGAAATAGAATCCATTTACAGAAATTGCATTGTTTCTTTTTGCTAGCACTGGTGCCATGCCTTACTCTTTCTTCTTCAGGGAGTCCTTGATTTCTTTGACCTGTGTTTCATCAATGATTCACACGAGTTGGTGATAACCATTGTTTATGGATTCCTTGTGTGTATTTTGCACAAAGATCATCCAAGAGAGCTTTGGTCAGTTTTTCCTTGTGCTCCTGGATGATAAGGTTCCATGCTGTCTTGACCATGTCACTTCTCCTACTATTTATGTTGAATTTGAACTAAAGACTGGGGGGTACATCCCCTTAATGAGCTCTGTATGCATCCTATTGATCTGGCTTGCAGAACTAATCTTCTTCCTCTGATTAGTTTTTATCTTCAAGGAAATGTGTTTGGCTTCCACAGGTAGCTGCTTTTGTCAGACACATTTCTGTTGGTGGTCACTTCAGAATCAGTCCTAGGTCTTTTCTTACCGATGGGCTGGGGCTCAGGAGCTTTTGACTCCAAAAGTCCAGGCCATCAGGTTGTAGATCAAGCCTTGACACAGCTGTTAACAAGGTAGAGTAACTTGCACTTTCAGGTGTCACATCCATAGTTAAAACAAGAAAAGATAAAACTGAAGTACACTAAAAGTCAACTGGTAAAGGTCACAATACAAATTTACTGATAAGCCTTACTCACTGATAATTGCAATATATTGTGTTTCGAAAGTGTTTGGCCGACTTTTCTCATCAGAGACTGTAGAATTAATTGGTAACTATCCCTGAAGTCCTATTTTTGGATGCAATTGCACAGGTGTTTTTTGCTCCAGTGCACTGCACCTTGCACCTTTGTTTGTTTTAGACTGAGTGTATTTTTATGATAGTTCAACAAACGAGCAACATACATGTTGAAACATGTAGATACAATGAAAAACTGAATTGTTTGACGAGAAAGAATTGAATTAATCTGAGTTGCGCTTACAACTGGAAACAAGCAGATACTTGCAACATGCATCATCAAGTATCTGAAGACTAGCTCCATTTTGAACACAATGGATTGGAGGGGAAAGGATATATATTTAAATTTTGAATATTATTTTGTGTGACTTTAAAATTCATTTAAGTGTGTTTATTTTGTGCAAAACTTGTGTGGATATATATACAGATATAACTTGAAGTTATTTGACATTTGAATTGACACATAGAAATTTAGAGCAGTCAAATGAAAGGAAAACTCCACACATTGGCTCCAGATCAAGATCCAGAGACACAGCCTGAGACTCAGCCACAAACTCAACCAAAAACTAAGGAAGGTTCCCTGGAAGTTAAAAGGAGGAAGAAAAAAATCACCCATTCTGTTTGCCACTTCAGAATCAGAAAGCCCAAAGGATCAGAACAGAACTGAGACAGCAGTGTTTGAGTGGGTCCAGGCTAACCCCGTCCTATACAACCAAGGGGTGTCTGAATATAAGAAAGTGAAGAAACTAGGGCATATCTGGCAAGAGAAAGCAGAGGAGCTGGGAATCGAAGGAAGTAACCTAAGATTCATCCAGCAGTATGTGTACAGGACAAGGAGCAAGTACACAGGCCCCCAAAACCCTAACTATATGCCCTGTATCTGTTAGTGCTAATGCAGATATGCACCCTACATCTTGTGAGGGAGATGATGATGATGATCCCCATCAATTAACACCCAAATACCTAGTGGGAAAGTAACCCCCAAAATGTCATTTTAGCTATTGAAAAACAACAATCTAGAAGAAAGGAGCCTGGGGACCAGGGGCCGATTTCACTAAAGGACTTAAACTAAGTCCCTTTATTGGCTAAGTCTAGGACTTAAATCTAAGACTTTGGTCTTAGCTCCAAAAATGGATTTCACAAAGGTGACTTAGCTAAGTCCAAGCTTATCAAATAACCACAGTGGTTTTCTGTGTCATGTGACCTTTTGTATCTATTCAAAATATAATATTGGTGCCATATATCCTTCATTTGATGTATTTTATCAAAGGATAAGTGTTGTTCTGAAATGGAAAACCTTGTTGCCACATATAAACTTCCAGAAGACCACTTTAGTGAGGTGTTCTGTGCAATTATACTTTATTTACAGCCATTTCAAATTTTGAAGTGGAGAAAAGTTTATGGCGGCCATATTTAAGTCCTCTTTACAAAATTTAAGCCCACTACTAGCCAGACTTAAATCTAAGTCCACTGACTTAGCAAATCCATGGACTTAGCCCCTTTGTGAAATCCACTAAGTCTAAGCCCACTGACTTAGCACATTTTTGACAGAATTTAAGACCAAAGTCTTACACTTAAGCCCAAAACCAGGCATAAGTCCATTCGTGAAATCGGCCCCAGACATTTTTCCATTACATCAAAGACTAACTCCATGCAGGAGATTATGAAAGACTTGATTAGTTGATTTAAGGTGGTGCAGTGGTAACACACTGGCCTCCTACCTCTAACCCCGGACCCAATGTGGGAAGCTGGTAGTTGCTTACTGATGGTCGGCAGTTTACAGTACAGAACCTTGACCAAACACATGTATATGTACTGGTTTCCTCTGCCCATTAAGCTACCTGTCATGATGTAACCTGTACAGTGTTGAAAACGATGTTAAAACCCAAGTAAATAAATAAATGGACAACTTATACGGGTTCTAGTCATTCCCTGCTGTAGAGGATGTGAAACCCACAGTTCTTTACATGTCTTAGCCATTAGGAGACTTAGTGCATATCCCAACCATAAAGTCCTTTTTACTCAACCACAACTTCATACCTGACCATGACCAGAGAAGGATGGACAGCAGTTATGATTCATCCACCATCAGCCGCAGAAAGTGATAGCTGCCTCTGAAGCAGTTACAAGTACCTTTATGAAGCCAGTTTGCAGCATCTGTACATTTCCAGTTCCATTGATCCCCTGTGGAACCTTAATGTGGGTGTTCCACCACACGACTAAGGCTCCCGATTAAGGGTTTTGGGGGGTCGGTTGCAAACATTTGCTTAGTCCCAGGCGTCCTGTAAGGGTCGGTTGTGGTCGGTTGAGGCCGTGTGAAAAATCAAACATGTTTGATATTTCTCCCGACCCCAACCGATTATTTTTTCCCGCCATAAACAAAATGTCCAGTCCCAGGCGTCCTCAGGCCTCCTCAGACCAAATTTACACAGTCCTATGTTGTCCCAGGCCGCCTGCGACCCTTAATCCCCGACCCTTAGTCCCAGACCCTTAGTGCCTTAGTCCCAGGCCTCCTGCGACCCTTAGTCCCATTGCAAAACAAGAATCGACCATCTCGGTCTGGGGAAGCCTGGGGACGCCTCAGGACACCTTGGAGGGTCGGGACTTAATCGTGGGTTAGTCGGGGCTTAGTCCCAGGAGGCCTGAGGCGTCCTGGGACCCAGTCGGTTTGTCTGCGACTAGAAAAATGGTTTAATCGGTTCTTAGTCCCAGACCAGTCTGTTACTGTCTGGGGCCGCATGGGGCCTCCTCAGGCCGATCTGAACTTATGCCCCTGTTCCACCAAAGGATTAAGCCCCGATCCTGTCGGCGACCCTTAATCGTGCACAGTCGGTTGAAAAAAGACAAAAATGGGCGGGAATACTGGGTCGGTTTCAAAGTCTGGGATTAAGAACAGATCGTCCCCAGGACGCCTCAGGACACCTCAGGACGCCTCAGGTGGCCGCAGACAGTCCCCGACTGGTCTGGGACTAAGAACCGACTAAGCCAGTTTTCGGGTCGGTTTCAACCACGATCCTGTCGGACACAAACCGACTGGGTCCCAGGACGCCTCAGGCCTCCTGGGACTAAGAGCCGACTAACACACGATTAACTACCGGCGTCCTCAGGCGTCCTCAGGCCTCCTCAGGCCTCCCCAGACCATGATCCCCGATTATTGTTTTTCAAAGTTGCTGGATTTTCTGGGTATATATATATAAAATTTGCGATCTAATCATCATTGCTTTTCTAGGAACACACCAGGATGCCACCTTTTAATGGAAGACAGATTCAACAACAACTTAGGGCTTTTTTGGTTTTTATTCACTTACAAATAATCATGTATTTCCATTTTTTACGTCAAGCACAGCAACCACCACCACCACCACCAGCACCACCAGCACCCATACAGAGACCCAGAAGAAGGCACAACATGTGGGTCAGGCCATGGCTACTGCAGAGAGAGGAGAGGGGGGCCTACCACAACATTATGGCTGATCTTTATGCCACAGATATTCCAGGATTCACCAACTACATGAGGATGACCCCAGAATTCTTTGAAATGATGAAGACCAGACTGGAACCACGTCTAGCCAGGCAGGCCACCAACTACAGAGCTCCTATCAGTGTTGGGGAGAAGTTAGCCCTCACCATCAGATATCTGGCCACTGGAGAGTCATACACATCATTATCCTGTCAGTTCAGGGTTGGCAGATCCACCATTTCCAAGTTTCTACCAGAGGTCTGCAGGGCCATCCAGGATGAGTTCACCAGAGAGTACCTCAAATGTCCTACTACTCCAGATGAGTGGAAAGAACTGGAAAGGGAATTCAGGATCAGGTGGAATGTTCCACATGCCCTGGGAGCCCTGGATGGAAAGCATGTGGCCCTGAAGAAACCCAAGAACTCTGGAGCCCTCTACCACAACTACAAGGGGTTCTTTTCCATTGTCATGTTGGCCTTGGTAGATGGGCAGTACAAATTCAGATGGGTGGATGTGGGTACAGAAGGGTCTTGCTCAGATGCCCAGATATTTAATGCCTCTCAGCTGAAGAGGAGGATTGAAGATGGCAGGATAGGCTTCCCTGACCCAGCTCCTATAACACAGGGTGGTACAGATGTCCCCTACTTCATTTTGGCAGATGATGCCTTTGCCCTGAAGACCTGGCTCATGAAACCCTATGGCAGAAGGCTGTTAACAAGGGAGGAAAGGATTGCCAACTACAGAATATCAAGGGGCAGGAGAGTTGTGGAGAACGCTTTTGGCATCCTTGTGTCAAGATTTAGAGTCATGAGGACCACCATTGAACTACCCCCAGAAACAGTTAGAGAAGTGGTCATGACCTGTGTGGTTCTGCACAATATACTCAGAAGCCAGTATCAAGGTCAACCTGCTGGTCAGCAGCCTGGGGGGGATGATGATGATGATGATGATGTGCCTGGTGATTGTGGATTGATTGGTGGTGCTGCTGGTGGTGGCCAAGACAGAAACCCTGCTAGAGAGGCCAAAAGACAGAGGGATTACCTGAAGGACTACTTCAATAATGAGGGAGCGGTGGCCTGGCAAGATGGCAGAATATAAGTCCTGTTGCAGTAAACAGTCCTTTTCAGGACTAACTATAACAGTCCTTTTCAGGACTACCAAATATTCCAAAAACAATTAATCAGCTATGTGGACAAACAGACAAACCCCATGCCAAACATAACTTGTTGAGATGGACAAACAGACAAACCCCATGCCAAACATAACTTGTTGAGACGGACAAACAGACAAACCCCATGCCAAGCATAACTTCTTGAGACGGACAAACAGACAAACCCCATGCCAAGCATAACTTCTTGAGACGGACAAACAGACAAACCCCATGCCAAGCATAACTTCTTGAGACGGACAAACAGACAAACACAACTTACTCACCCAACAAACAGACAAACCCACTCTTAAACAAAAGCCAAACACAAAGTCACACATAATATCCTAAATTGAATTATTATTTCATATATTTTCAAATCCACATCCTAATTTAAACATTTTCCTTTTTTCATGGCTGGGAAACTTATTTGTAGCAGAAATTTTTTTATGGAAATATTCAATTTTAAATATTCATTTCTAATCACAAAAATTTGGAAAATATAACCATGGAACTAGTTTTGCTTTCAATAATGGGGGATTGTGTTTGCTAAATACTTTGTCAGTTCGTTGGCATGGGTTCTATTTACTTTTGGGTTTGTGTGTTTGTTGGTTACTGGGGTTGGGTTTTTTGGGGTAGTTGGGTATTAGGTTTGGTACTGGGTTTGTTATTTGGGGGTTATGTTTGGTATTGGGTTTGTCTGTTTGTGGGTTGGTAAGTATGTAATTATGCCTTTTAACTCTAGGGAAGGTGTAAGTGTTGGACTTTTCAATTACAGATTTTAAACTATCCCATGGATTTTAATCTAAAAATGGGCTGAGTAATGGCCATATTGGGAGTTATTTTTAATTTTTTTTTATGTGGCCTTTTTTGTTATGTGTAGTACCATGGGTTATTTGTTTCATGTTTGGGGTGGTGTAAGTGTTGGACTTTAATTATTTTTTTCTTGTGATAAGTATTTGTACTGAACTTTTTTGTTTTGGGAGGGGAATTGGAAGAACACGTAGCTGAATAATTGTTTTTGGATGATTTGGTGGCCCTGAAAAGGGCCTGGCAGGTCAAAGACCCGCCCTGACTGGATGGCTACTGAGGAGGCTGCTGCTGCTGTTGAGGCGGTGCTGAAGTGGTGATAGTAAAGAGCTGCTGCTGCGGTTGTTGCTGCTGCTGCTGAGGCTGCTCGACGATCTGTGTTGATGTCAGATCTGGTAGCTGGCTTAAGATTCCACTCAGATTGTGTCTGCTCCCTTCGTCCTGTACAGTTAGGACAGATGTCGGGTTGCTGAAGCCAATGGGGCTTGGTGTATAGTACACAAAACTGCTGCTAGCTGCTGCTTGAGTAGAACTTGACGCCTGTGGAGTGGTTGTTGGCAGTAGGCCGACCCTCTGGGACTCCGTGGTAACAGTGGCTGATCTTCTGGGCAATGGCTGACGTCTGCGGTTACTCTTAATATTTTCGATATCTCTGAATATCTTGCCCTTTAATTCTTCGAATTCTTCTTGAGTCATCTTTTCGGCCTCTGATGCCACGTAGTCAAAGAAAGGCTGCCTGTCTGACTTCTGATGCATAAAACCTGAGATAAGTGTCCTCATCTGCTCAAAGTGTTCGAGAATCTTGGAGTCTGTAGTTGAAACGGGTGTTGATGTAATGATGGACTGACTCCTCTCCCTCAGGACACTTGACTCGAGGTGTTCTGTGTCAGTAGTTGACCCACGTGATTCGTCCTGCTTGCTGGTATTTGGACTGGCCTCAAAACCTGAACTTCTATTGGCCCCCTTTCTTCTGATGTGGGTTTTAAGAAAACCCATCTGTTGGTAGACCCAGGACTGTCTCTTGGTCATCTCCCTCGGGGCTTGGCCAGATTGGAGCTTAGACAGCTTTCCATAACGGGTTCGCTGGGACTCAAACCACCTTCTCACATCAAAGGGCTGGAGCTTAAGTTCTGCAGATATTTCTGCCCAGAGAGCCTCTCTTCTGTTCCTGTCGTGGAAACGTGAATGTTCCTTGTCATACAGTTCAGGGTGCAGCTTGACGAATTCTACAATGGAAACTTCATCACTGTCTGTAAAAGTGGCACACACCCTGGCTCTCTTGGCTGAAGAATGGCACTCCGGATCTTCCTCACACCTCTCTTCTTCTTCTGCCACAGCTTCCCCAATAGCTGGATCTTCCTGAATCTCCTCCTCCTCTCTCCTCTCACTTCCTTCTTCTGTAATAACCTCACTCCTCTCCTCTACTTGACTTTCCTTCTCCCTCTCATCCATCTTTTTCCTTCCTCTCTTCCCTCCTTTCTCTTTTCTCATGATCCAGTCGACAAAATAATAAAAAAATAGTAAAATGTGTCTCCTAACTGTGAAATTTGCCTTAAGCTCAAGTATATAAAATGTAAAATAAAAACTGAAAACCCCTACAAATCAGTGACACACGTCTCTCAGTAGCCAAACAGTCAGTAACAACGACAATGTGTGCGCGGTCGCTTATATAGTCCCAGACCTGCTCATTGCCTCGTTTTAATTTCCAACGCGCGGAAAACAGTCGGTTCTTAATCGGTTGTTAGTCCCAGGCCGCCTGGGGCGTCCTCAGGCCACCGCAGACTGAAAATGCGTGGTCCCAGGCGTCCTGGGGAGGCCGGTTTGGATCGGTTAGGGTCGGTTACCCTTAGTCGGTTCTTAGTCCCAGACCTTGATTTTTGGGTCGCAGGACACCGCAGACGGTCTGAGGCTTCCGGGGACTAATGCAACCGACTCACTTTCAGACGCATGAAATTCATACGCATCATATTTGAGTCTGGGATTAAGAACCGGCCTCCTGGGACTAAGCTACGGAGGTCTGGGACTAAGGGTCGCAGGACGCCTGGGACAACAACCGACTCTGTAAATTTGGGTCTGAGGAGGCCTGAGGACGCCTGGGACTGGACATTTTGTTGACGGCGGGAAATAGGAATCGGTTGTAGTCGTGTGAAATATCAAACATGTTTGATTTTTCACACGGCCCCAACCGACCACAACCGACCCTTACAGAAGGTCTGGGACTAAGCAAATATTTCAAACCGACCCCCAAAAACCCTTAATCGGGAGCCTTAGTCGTGTGGTGGAACACCCACATAAATCCCAGACTTTCAGTAGTCCCGCCCATTTTACCTTTTTTGTCACACACTGTCCACGATTAAGGGTCTGGGACAAGGTCGAGGCTTAGTCCTTTGGTGGAACAGGGGCATTAGATTACCTCAGGTTTGACTCTAAGGATGAAGTGGCTCCGAGAATGCTTTCATAGATAAAATTTTGTCATAATAACTCTGAGTAATTGATTTTTAAATGTGGCTGTAAACTTGTTACTCTTCACTTTCACCTAATATTTTAGTTTTTTTCTTTCAACCTGGACAACCTGACTAGAACACACAGGCTAATTTTACAACCTTGTATTCAGGCTACATAAGTTTTAAATAATCTTTGTGCCTTGCCCTAATAGGTGAATTAACCACCCCCTGTAAATTTTTTGATGGGGCAACACACTGAAATACACACATCAAAGAAGGTAAAATACTGTGGAGCTGAAGTCCTGTCTGGTCAAATTATTCCAATATTTGTCTGTTTGCATTTCTCCACTTTATGTAGATTCTAAATGAAAAGTTACTGCTCTGTATAGACACTGAAACAATAAAAGGATGTTTCAATAAAGGTTTTCATCTGCGTAGTGTTTCACCTTTTGAGATGTTATGCGTGTTTATTTATTTTTGAGGTTTCATAAAAATTATTCCTTATAAACTTTAGAATTGATTTTTTTTTCACAAGGATTTAACTTTTCAATCAGTAATATAGTGTTTGGCGTAGCATGCAACTTTGATCTAACAGTTATACAATCAACTACTTGATACCACAGGAAAATTGTATCTAAATTGTACTCAAACCTATACATATCAAGAATATCTTATTCTGGTAAAACATAAACTTACAAAGGAACTGTTCAGAAATACATTCACAGTAATTTCTGATGTTCTTTATAAGTAAACAGTGTCATATATTTTTCAATGTGTTTTTTAAAAAGCTCAGTATCTTTTAATTGGTCTTGCTATGCTGTGCTATTTGGAAGTGTATTGTTTCATGTTGTGTTGAATTTTGCGTGCAATGTGCAACTGAAAAAAAACGTGATCACATTGGTTTATTTTATTATGCAAATCACATTTAATAAAACAGTGCACATAAATAGTGGACTTCACAATTTGCCGGGACTCAGTTGTGTGTAAAAATGTCAAACTAAAAACAATATGATTTCAAAATGTTAAGCCATTAAACACTTGGGTCAGCTCACGTCAATCTCAGCAGAATAATTAAGATTAAATTATAAATTAAACTCACTAAATACTTAATATTCACATGTACATTGTGCATCAGATTAACGTAACTGTATACAATTCGCAAGTTTCTCTTGTAGTCCATATTTTTAAGACAAATCAATACACTCTGTGTCTGAAGGAGGAGGACCGCCACTGTGGCCTAGTGGGTAACACACTCACCTAGGAACATACTGAACCGAGGTACACAGGCTGGTACATAGTGACTTGGATGACCACTTAAATGGTGGTTCTCTGTCAATGAGTCCTATCCCCAGTGGCAGGCTAATGAACCTCAGAATTGCTGATAAAGGGTCATCCTTGAACCTCTGTCTGTTAGTTGGGGAGATCTAATCTAATCTAATCTACTGCTTTGCAGGCGCAATATCTTTCCCACAAAGGGGAACTCAGTGTGCTGACTTAACAAAATCATTATCATAAAGAAAGTCAAGGGACGTTCAAGGTCAGTAATCCAGAGTTGTGGGTGTGACCAAGAGGGAAGGAAACTAAGTTGGAAAACTAGAATTAAAGAGGTGGGTTTTGAGGTGTTTCCTGAAAGATGTGACAGAGGGGCTATTTCTTATTTGGAAGGGGAAGGAGTTCCAGAGAACTGGGGCATAGTGACTGAAAGAATTGGAGAAATGTTTGACTGATTTATGAACCTTACGGTCGAAAGTGGGAGTGTGAAGGAATTTGAGTTTGGGGGTACTTCGCCTTGTGTTCCTGTAAGAAGTGTAGGGATGAATTAATTCTCTAAGGTAAACTGGTTCACCCTGGTTGAGAGTTTTGTATGTGATGAGACCAATTTTAAATTGTATCCTGTATTTGATAGGGAGCCAATGCAGTTTTTTTAATTGAGGGGTAATGTGACAGTATTTGGAGGACCGGGTGACAACCCTACAGAGTGAGTTTTGGACTAACTGCAATCTTCTTAACTCAAAATCTGTAAGTGATAAGAATAAGGAATTGCAGTAGTCCAGTCTGCTGCTCACCAAAGCATTTGCAGAAGATGTCAGTCAGTTGAGAGGTTGGGGTGTACTTATGAAGTCAGGATGGGATGGAATAGCACGCCAAGTCCTGTAATACAAGGAGATGTTGAATTAAGTATAAATATACAATACGATAAAATTGTGCTGTCTTCTTGAGTGATACCCATGGTAAGGCCACCAGTGAATATAAAATTAGTTATAAATTAATATAAAGTTAATTTTTTAACTTAAGATTTCTACAGTCTTTTTTGGGGATGGATTTCAATACAACAAAATGGACAAAAGTTCTGTAAAAGTAACTTTCTAATGTTTTTCTCTATATTTTTAAGATGATGTAATTATATTTTACATTCACAAAATATACACATGTAATATTTTAATGTTACTCTCTTGAAAAACAATGTTTATAAGAGTTAACTCCTTCTCCTAAGTTTGTTTGAATGAGATGTACATCTTTCACCTTCCAAAGGAGAGGGGCAAGGATATTGTAATTAAATCTAGAATAGAGTATGTTTGTCAGTCCGTCCATGCACATAACTCAAAATCCATACATCAGATCCGGGATATACTAGTATATTTTAAGCAAGGCGTAACTGTGGTCCGGTCCTCATCAGAATGGTCTGTGTCTGGATAGCAAATAGGCCTAATGGAATAAACAAATTAGGCGTGTATACACTACTTGGTCGAAATTCTAAACTGGAAACCATGACTAGATTTTCCACTCTTTGTCTGAGCAGATATTCAAATCTATAAAGAACAGCAGATGTTATAAAAAACTATGCAAGTAGCTGTAATACTAGCATAAATTTAAGAGATATAACGATATTCTGTAATATTATAATGTCTGTGATATGACACTATAATATATATTTAAGCATGGATCAAGTCATGCACATAATCTTATACACATGCGCCCAAGATCTTCTGGTGATTATAACATAATAAGTCGTTCTCGTGAGATGTTCTTGTAATCATGGCCTTTTAGAACATATTAAAATAAAAATCACAATGTTATAATAGAAGCTCCGTATGTAATACATTTGTTTATATTTTTATCCAAGCATATGGTATATTCTTATTTTTTTCAAAAGAAGAAATGACTAGTTGACACCTGTTGGTGTCTAAAATACATTTTGATACAATAACAAGCATTTTCCTTAATTTTTTTTACCGAGAATGCATAACACAAACTACTCTGAACCCGAATCAGTAAATGTATGGAATATGCAATACTGATTATTTACACCACACTAAAGTTGGAAATTTTCACTAGTCATTAATTATAATTAGCTAATTAGCTAATGAGTTTGGATAGAAGACCATAGATACGAAATTGTAAATCTGTATTTCTATCTAAAGTAGAAACTCGCCATTAGTGAAAATTTATTCTTGTGAATTTCTTAAAACTGAAGAATTCGTGAAGTTTTTTTCTGGCTAAAATTTTCATTTATATCTTATTTCTACTTACTTATATCTAATTGTTAAAAACATAATCTGTTTTTAGTGTAAAGATTTAAATACACAGTTCAACATGGATCTTTTCTGTAAGTACCATCTTTCTTTAGAAACTTATTTTGCTTCATGTGTTTTATTGTATACCAGTATGCTAATTTGTTGCAGAGTAAATATATCCTATAATTGCCTTTCCCGCAATACGGTCTGGATCCTGATGTTGGTCAAGAATCCAGACTTGCTTGTGTGATTTGTTGCAATATCTGTATATATATAACTCAAACCAACTAATATCCCAGATAAGTATCAACTTCCTACACCTTATGGATAACAGGATATTGCCTTGACAAAATTTTAAAGACCAAGGTCACTTGAGAAGATCAATTTAATTTCACACTGTGATGTTACACCCCCAACACCCAACTAATAACTCTGCCAATTATGAACTTCCTGTACCTTACAGTTTTTGAGATATGGCTTGTACAAGATTTAAAAGTCAAGGTCACTACAACAAAGTCAAAGGCCAAATCAAGATCACACTATGACGCTGCACACCTATAGCCCTCAACCAGAGACCCTAGAAAGTAAAAATTTCCTACACCTTATGGCTTTGGAAAGTTTGCCTGAACAAGATTTAAAGGTAGAGGTCTTTACAGCAAGGTCAAAGGTCAAATCAAGATCACACCATGATGTTACACACTTACACTCCCAACCATAATCCCACTAAGTTTGAACTTCCTGTACCTTCTAGTTTCTGAGTTACAGCCCAGACAAGATTTTTCTCTCTGCACACCTGCCCCCTGCCCTACTACCATGCACCCAACCAGATGTCGGAGGTGACAACAATACTATAAAATAGCTAAAATTAATGCCTAATGAAAATTTCAACTTATACAGTATCCTTAAATGTAAATTTTGATGTTTGTGTTTACTTCCGGGTCTCATAAGCCATGTCAAACTGGATGTTATCATAGCTGCAATATTTTGCGGAAGTGTCACTGTACAACACTTGACACAAAAATAAAAGAGCTATCTCTCCATCTATTTATGAAGGTACTTGCCCTAGTAAGTCGGCGCATACCTTACATTGGCATGAAAATAAAGTAAATGTTAAATTCAGCATCTAGCCAATCATTATCACTGATACAAGAATATAGCTGTGTACACTTGTTTTATTGTACATGTGCCATTGTGGAGCTGTAATTTCAAGAAAAATATGACATTATCACACATTCAAATGCACCCTTAAATGGTTAATTGACATAATATTTTGGATGCGAATTATTTTTATATTTTCACTGTATCAATACAAGTTTCTTTAAATTTACAGGTAACAGTTTCAGAAGCTGATTTTATAATTATATCAAATCACCAAGCCAATCAATGTGCTTGAAAATGCAATTCTGGGGTTACTGAAAAAGGACCATATCTGCTGTTTTAGCTAACCTTACATGGTTGTATGTTCCCTTGAATCCTTATAAAACTTAAACTTTTTCTAGGCTGTGATGAATCTTGAAGTAGCCTTGTCATAATAACTGAGTCAATGTAGGACAATATAACTCCCAGCTTAATACAAAATGTAATAGACAATAAATACAAATAGCATCACATACTTTGCCACATATATTTAAGCCCTGTCACACTTCTCCGTTTTTGCACTGCGATGTACCTTTCCTTGCCATGATTACGAGCAATAACCAAACAATCTCATCTACCTTTTTTGTGATTCAGTTCACCTTGTATTTGGGTAGAACACATTTGTTGGGATTTTGTGGGATTCAGATGTTACAAACCTGGGATTCATATCTTGGAAATATACATTCATGGTGCTTCAACACAATTTGGAAAGTGATTTGTGTTCAGGACTGCTTTTTTAATGTTTAAAAAACCTCCCATAACCTCTTATGAGCTGTACTACTATATACATACTGAAAGGGTGAAGGGAAAATGGCCACATGGGGTGGCTAACTTTTCAGTGTGTACTATAAAGATACAAAGACTGTGTTCAGGGCTATAAGGACGAGTCTGTCGAGCAGAAATCAAATACATACAGATACAACCATAAGGAAGGTATGGACTAGGCAATAGAAACTCATCTGGAAACATACTGTATAAATTTTAATTCTTGACTGAGCATATCTCAAAGTCTGTAAATCTTGTAGATTCAGATCTGTTTTAAGAAGCCACCATGGTAGTTTTAAAATGAAGAAGATTGGGGTGGTACAAACCTAAAATAGTTTGTGTTTTGTGTGTAAATGTTAATCCGCCCCTAAACATAGCCGAAAAGATGTAAACATTGTTGACATGTTTCTGTTCTGGAAATCTGCTATGGTAGTTTTAAAAGAAACAAACTAGCTATAGTGGTGCAGGCACAAACAGGACAGTTTTCGAACCAGTGATTACTTGTCTAGATATAAAGGCTATGTTGTCAATGTTTTGATCATGGTGTGATACTTTCTATTACACTGGAATTAGGCTTTTTGTAGGAATTGTGACTCACAAGTTAAAATGATAAAATATAAATACTTTCTTACACTTTTCTTTCACATTACGATATACCCTGTTAAACCATGTAACATCAGAAACATCCATCTGTTGTAATAGATAAGTGTGACAAGACACCTTACAAGGGATCGTCTCCCCACCCCCTCTGCTCAGATATCAATCTGTGACCATGTGACCCAAGAAATTTATTCTTCTCATTTATTTTGTTCTGTCCACAAATGCAGACTAAAGAACATAATGTAATATGTGCATTTTACATATGTTACCAATTAGAGCTGGATTTCAGCCCACAACCCAAGGGGCGAGAGTAAGTTGAAGTCATAGTTGGGTTGGAGTTTATAGGTTCTTCACAAATTATTAGTTAAGCTTCTCTTACATCCCATCGTACGTGTATACACAGGTAAGTGTGCTGCAAATATTGTTGAAAATTATGAGCAGAGATTTGCATGTGCAAACAAGGTGTATTTTCCCAACAAGAATGCCACTTCTTGAACATCAAAGAACAGACTGTGACTATCTACAGGTTCAACAGTGGGTTAATATGGATGCAAGGTACACGTGAGTGTATCTTACAACACGTACAAACAGTGTAAGTAAAAAGGGAGCACCTGCAACACTAGTAAGGAAAATGCAAGTGCCAAAGTCTCTCGTAAGTTACCCTTGAGATATGGATGCGTTTGTAGTCACATTGCGTGCATACAGAGAATGATGTGCATGCCAATTTTCATTGCAGGGCCTGTGCGACCTTGAAATTCTGTTATAAAATCGCAAGTGTGGCTTCAGTGTCCCTTGCAAATCAGCCCATTTTTCCTGTAACTAGGATGTACGTGCGAGTACTATGGGATGTAAGAGACGCTGTACATAAGGGGACAGGCCCTCATTTGAATAGATTCAAACCCACAACTAGAAATGCCAAAGTTGTAAAATGCATAATTGTTAATACTCAAAATTACATGCTTTACAAGAATTAAAAATCATAATGACACACGTACTTCACAAAACAATATGGTTGCAATACTATATAGAAGGATTTGAAACAAGAGCTTTGATACATTCTGTTTTAAAACGCCCCCAGCGGAATTGAGCAGTCCAGAATGCATGTCATATGTTTCAAGGTGGTCAGCATTCCTCAAAGTTTTCACAGATGGTACCACATCACAGTCTGCTTTATCAAACCACCACTTCCGGTAGAGTTGATCCAGAACACCTTGAGCTTGCAGGTTTTCTAAAGCCTTGTTCAGGTAGGGAAGAAGGTACGAGTCTTTCTGCACAGCCAGAGAAAATGTCTCTTCCATAAGATTGCTATGAACAACTTTTAGATCACAAGGCTTCCTACCCACAATATAGTCCGCTATAGTACTTGGAAGAATGTAAACAAATCCGTTATTATCGCTCCTCACACGCTCTAATCCCTCAGCATTGGTCTTTGTGAATACTCTCGGCCGAAAGCTGCTCATTCGCAGAAGGAGTGATTTGTGCAAGGTATAATTTGATGCTCTTAGAGATTTCTTTACTATGCCTTGATTTAAGGTACCAAATGATACCCCTGGATGGTGATATAGATCTATCAACGATTCAATGCCTTGGGGTCCACCTTTTGAAGGTTGGCGCATGATCAGTGAGGCTTGCACATGGAGAAAGGGGTCAGAGAAACTAACCGCTTCCACCCGTTTAGGGGTTTTAAACATAGGCCCAGCAGCAATGTCAGCTTCCTGTAAAAATAGTCAAATGTAATCTTATTTTTATATGTTCCAGACTCACCCTTATATTAGTTCCAATATATATAATTGGGGCAGATGAGGTTGGGCTAAAAGAAAATAGTTGTCATGACTGACTCTGTTCATATTTTAGCTAGAAAGCACTTATAGAATATAGAATATTGCTCAAAGAATATAGTATATTACTCAGGGAATATTAGTTCCAAATTATGTACATTGGGCAGATGAGATTGAGACTAAAGGAAATAGTTGTCATGACTGACTCGGTTCATATTTTGACTAGGAAGCACTCATAGAGCGCAGAGCTCTGCCAAGGCAGCCGGGTTTAATAAGTGAAGTAAGTTCAAAATGAATGGCAGAATGCAGTTTGCAACTGAATAAAAAGTGTTTGAGAATCTCAGAATATTAATATTGCTTCTCACAATTTGATTATGTTCACAAGTTGTTGCATATATTAAAATACTTTTAAGTATAAATAATTATATGATAAATGAAAAAGACAAAAAAATATATAACTATCTTTAGGGGACCTCGTACCAAATGAGTACAGAACGATAAAAATGGGCACTTTTTGTAAAACTAATTATCCATGGTTAGGGGCCGCCGGAAAATACAATAAAAGTTAACTGCTCTCTGTATCTCGATATTAAACTCAAATACATTGTGTGGGGGGATAATAGAATATAATATGGAGGGTTTACCTTGCCTTTTAATAGAAACTGTTCTTCGTTAAACTTTATTTGTGCTAGCAGCTGTGGTATACATGAGGCAGTTATTGAATGGGTATAGTCATGGATTTATTTTCCATTTAACTTCCTTTTTAGCTACTTTTATAATTATCAGTGGCACATAAGTTACGTCAGTACTATGATTCAGTATCCAAAATATGTCAATACAGGACACACCATAGCAGAACACTCCCCTTAGCCCTTTGAACTCTAATTTTGTTGACTTAGCATACTAAGTTCACCCATAGTGGGGAAGACATTGTGCTTGCAAAGTAGTACATTGAATTAGGTTAAGCATCTATCATATGCTGAAGAGAGAAAAAGACTATCTGCCTATATTGTGTACCTTGACCACTTGCCGTCTGATCACTGAATTTAGGCGGTACTGGGCTTGGTTAGTACTTGCACCGGTGACGATCTGAGTCCTGGTCCAAGTACAGGTAGATACATTGTGACTTGGATGATCACTTAAATGATCGTCCAGTTGCAATATAATGATAACAAGGTACTAGGAGAGATATTAAATCAACCAATCAATCAATCAATTAATCGATTAATGAATCAATCAATCAATAAATCAATCAAGAAAAAATCTGCAAACCTACCTTCCCTACTAATTCCCCAATCATTCCATTCCATCGATATGAGCTCCCCTCTCGCTTCTTCATACCAAACTGTCCATCCGCAATGGGGATTAACGTATACTTCCACCGTATCCAGTCCAGTAAGTCAACAAGAAAACCCTCATACTGTCTGGTACCACCAGGGTCCCCAATAGTAGAGTTGATTTTCATCACATAAGGCTCTATCTGAAAATAGTCAAATATTTGGGAAATAAGTCTCAATAAGCTGTGAGTCTTTGGAATACCATCATAGCTAAAACACTGAAGCTATTTTAGAGTCACTGTAGCCTTTCTTAAGGCTCAAATTTGCATGATATCTTTTCAAACATGTACACAGATATTTGGTATTCATAAAGCAATCATACATGTTAAGAGAAAGAATTTAATCAGACAGTTAGCTGTATGCTGCTCTAATAGTCAATACTTGTACTGAAAATATTCCCTAACTACAAAGAAACTTGAGCCTTTAGCAAGGCTAGAGTTACTGTAACCAGTTACCTGCCTGTGTGGTGTAGGCTTGACCAGTTCCCATCTGATCACTGAGTATAAATCTACAAAACATACCTTAGCACATCTAGGACTGAAAACCCTTATCTGTGCATGTAGCCATTTTAGTTGAAGTCTTGTGTAGGTTACTATTTATAACCTACACTGAGACGTACTGTTTTTGTATAGGTTTATTTGTTTGTCTGACATCCATCCATTTGTTTCTGTGTGTTTGAAATAACAGCAAAAGTAATAAACCGATCTTTTTAAAATGCATTATGTGGATAGGGCCAGACCGAAGAATGAAGTGATCACATTTTGGGAATGATCTAAATGATATTCTGGATACAAAAAGATTTCAGATACATGTAAGAGTGGAGGCCTACCCTCTATATGGGTCCTATAAAAGTGTTCATTAAATTCTAGATTTTTTTTTAATTTTATAGTTTTAATTTTATTTTTAGTTTGTGTAAATGATATACCACATTGCAAACCAGACGTGCTGACTGCATACGTTGAAACAGACACTTGGCTGGGATCATCAGGAAAAATTCATCTTGTTTAAGGCCAAATTAACTAGACTCTAATCAACAGAAGAGAATGTCTGCTGAAATAGTAATTTTGGTGTAAAGTAATGGGTGTCATTTATCATTCTCAGTCCGGTTTAATTAGCACAAACTAATCAATCAAAGTCTGCTTTGTGGGTGTTGGACAGAATGAACTGGGACAAAAAGTACAGGAAATAAACCTTTATGGAGTTAATCTTGCATCTCAAAAAGGTCCTACCTAAAAAAATACTGAAAAAATATACAAGAAATTTTTATACCAGTACTTGTAAGCAAGAAGCAAATTGTCTAAATATCATATTAACCTGCTTTCTTTTATCTGGTTTAGATTATTATTAAAATTATTATTATTGTTACTGTTAAACATGGCAACATGAATACTTAAACTCTTGGTACGCTTTATCCTCAATTCCCTTGGTACACTTTGCTGTTTGAACATTTCATCTTTGCCACTTCATATGATGCAACCAATGTTGTTCTTGCCACAGTAAAGATTTTTAATTTTTAAAACTAGAATGCACTTGTAGAATGCAGTCCTACACCAAAGCAATTGAGTAGTCCCCATTTTGTAATTTCACTCATTAGGTACGCGACTACTAAAAATTTGGGAGTTTTTATGTGTCCAGAGTACGGTTCATATCATACATTTTCCTTTAGTGAGATACTACCGACATAGAATTTCATACAGACCTGTTCTTTGCTTTTGGAATGATCTTGAACACAGATAAACAAAAAATGCACCCAAAAACACTGCCCCCTTATTGGATGTAACAATATGAGGCAATAACATACACTTAACATCATTTACTTATTTATTTTTCTAGTTTTACGTCATTTACAACACTGTACAGGTCATTTCATGATGGGTAGTTTTGTGAGCAGAGAAAACCAACACATACAGCTCATCAGGGTTCTGTGCTGTAAACTGCCGACCGTCGGTAAGCAACTACCAACTTTAACGCATAAGGTCCGGGGTTTGAACCGCCAACCTCAGAGCTGAAAGGCAAGTGTGTTACCACTGTGCAACCATGTCCCCCTCAAACATCATTTACAACCTATTTCAAAATACTATGTAGTCAGAGTGCTTTCACAGGTAGGACAAAACACAGAATTGCAAAGTAGATTCAGTTGCTATTTGAAAATAAAAACGGCAAAAACTCATCCACCCCAACCACCACTGCCTTCCTTGAAATTACGACCACGGAAGAGACTATGGATGATGGTATGTTTTCAAAACCAACATTTTGTTTGGATAATGAGCTACTGTATGACAATATTAGATCAATTTATCCATGGGATAAAAATTTTCATATGCACGATCAAAACTAGAAAGCAGGCCAGTGTAGACCTCTCTACGAGGATCTTTTCCAAAACCACTTCTTCCTTTAGTGAAGCCCTACCCGCATAAAAGTTTTATAAAGATCTCTTTATTAGTTTTGGGGAGATAACATTAACATAGACAAAAAAAACAGAGAGACAGACAAGTGAACGCAATAATCTAACCTCCGGGTGGAGGGGATAAGTAGTGCCTAAGGAAAAGGCAAAGTAAGCATGTCATGGCAAAAAAAACAAAAAAAAACAACAAAACAAACAAACCCCTAAACATTTCTGAAAATTGGAGATTTTTTTTTCCGTATCCAGAATATGATCCAGATCTTTCCTAAAATTTAATTAATTTCTTCATTTGGTCAAGCCCTATCTACATTGACAATTTCAGAAGAATTTTTTCATTACTTTTGGAGTAATTGCAAATACAGACAAACAAACAGGCAGGCAATTGAAATGCACCCCCCCCCCCCCCCCAAAAAAAAAAAAAAAAAAATCTCCTAGCGGAGTAATGAAAGAAAACCTATTTTAAGTGACAAACAAAACATGCCAACATTATGGGAATTTCACTAATATTGTCAGAAACATGGTGAAACTTATGTCATATTGTCAAGTTACAAGACAAAGAAATCAAATTGACTGCATGCTTTAACAGAGAAAGCACTCATAGTATAAGGTCCTTTCACAATCAGCTCGTTTCCATCTCTAATTTTTTGTGCCTTGACTTAATATATTGGGAATTTTGCTAGAATCCAGATGAAACTCAGGTATTATTATAGGCACTATTGGGTAAGTGTCCTGTAATCTTTTTGCAAAGCAAGCTGGTGACTAATTATTCAAGTATATACACATATACTGAAAATAAGTGCAATGATAAAAGATCCCTAAATAAAGCTCCTGGATCCAGACAGTGAGTCAGATCACCACAAAATAGACTGATCTATTCGTTATGTCAATTTTTCCTGAAAATTTCATTAATATCTGTCTTTAGGTTTTTGAGTTCTTTTTCAAACAGACAGACGAACACACAAATGCCATCAAAACCATATCCTCTTTGGAAAATATATTTAATAATAAAAGTACTAGATCTGGCTCAGTATAATCTAAAGAAAATTGGTCTCAAATCTACAGAATTTGTTTTTACAATTACAATCGATAATGCAATTACATGGTTGCAATACAAATTAATTTACAATATACTTGCTGCTCAGAGTTATCTGTTTAATCTAAAGATTACAGATTCAAGTACATATGGCATATGTGGTAATAATGTTGAAACAATTCAGCATTTGTTTATGCAATGCACTCCTGTTCAGGAACTGTGGTTTAATGTTGTCAAACGGATAAAAGAAAAAATTAATCAAAACATGTGTTATGTGAAATAATGAGACTGTTTGGATACCTGGTCCAGGATGCAAACTTTTTGCAAATCAATTTCATATTTCTATTAACAAGACCATATATATTTCGGTGTGCAATAAAAATTCTTGTCAAAGCTTGAAGATTACAGAAAAAGAAAGATATTTTGAACAAAAATATATATCAATAACAAACTCTAAAAAACAATTGAAGAGACCTGGACTTTATGGGGAAGGCTCTTTTAATAAAATGATAAAAGAGTTCAACAAAAATGTATAAATAATAAATATATAGGTCCTAGTTTATACTTATGTTTAGATATACACTTGTTATATGTGTTTTAAATATACCGGTATATTTATGTCCAAAGTATCATAACTGATTTCATATTGTGTAACTTGAAGTGTCATACATGTTGTAACCAATTATATGGTACATGAATCTGGTGATTTTATGGAATCAATAAATTGGCAAAAAAGTTGAACTTACTAGAACTGTTGTCACTTTTAGAGTCTTGTGAAAATTAGGGTTCCCTCTCTCATCTTTCAGGTCACCTGAAAAAAAAAATAGACACTCAAAACTGAACATAATGAGATACCTGATTAGTATACTGAACAGAATAAAATATCTTAAAGTACACTGAATAAGTACTAAACAAAATAAGACACCCGACTAGTACACTGAACAGAATAAGATATCAGATTTTTTTACTGAACAAATACCGAACACAATAAGATACCTGATTAGTATACTGAACAGACTAAGATATATGATAAGTATACTGAACAAAGTGAGATATCTGATTAGTACACTGAAAACATGAGATAGGTGATAAATGTACTTTATATTTTTAGTTTATTTATTTGGGGTTTTACATCGCTTTCAACAGTACAGGTCATATCACGATGGGTAGTTGGAAGGGCAGAGGAAACCAGTACATCCAGTTCGTCAGGGTTCTGTACTGTAAACTGCCAACCAACGGCAAGCAACTACCAGCTTTCCCACTTGAGGACGTGCCGGGAACCGAACCCCGGCCTCAGAGGTGGGAGGCAAGAGTGTTACCACTCTGCCACCGTGGCCAACAACATGAAATTGGTGATAAAAAAGTTGAACAGAATGAGATAGCTGATTACTGAACATAATGTGATGTCTGAAGCTCAATTCCACTTAATTTGGGTTTGTGTACATCAAGCCTATCAGACCAGGTATACTACAAGACCAACCTCTCATCAAGCCAAGGAACAAGGGGAAAATTGTTCAAGGTCAGACCAGAAATAAAACAACGCCGGAAAAGGTTTTGGTCTAATAGTGCGAGCCACAAAGCCATCAGAGACACTCATCCAAGTACTAATGTAGCCCATTGCTGCTTAACTTCAGTGATGACACAGGTACTCGTCACACAATACAACAACTCATGAAAGTCCAGAGACAAAAAAATGTTCTCTTGAAGCGCTAGCCTCACTAGAGCTTGCGCTTGAAAAGCTAACTTCCTTTGGAATGGTGATATATGATATCCTGACAATACATACTAATGTAATAAAAGTTGGAGAATCTTCAAATTAAAAATCTCTTTCTATTGTGGTTAGTGCAAATAAACAAGATATCTTATATTAACTATAGTATTTTTAATATACTGTTGTTATATTGGCCCAGTCACACCTTTTCTTGTCGTTTTATCTGAAAGTATTTGCATTCTAGTTGTCGACCTTGACGTTATGGCTATAAAAAGAGACTTTGTTCCTTGGTAGAACACATTAAACAATTATCCGCCCCATATATCTATCCTGTCCCAGCTTCACCCCCTCCAGCACGTATATTATAGTACAGCTCATAAGAGGTCATAGGGGATTTTTAAAAATTAAAAAAAAGCAGCCCCGGGTTCAAAATGCATTCAGAGTTCAGTTGAATTGCATGCACCAAAGGCACCCCACCCAAATGTGAATCCCACTGAAACCAGTCAAAGACGTCCTTCCAAAATATGAAGTGGATCAAATAGAATATGAAAGAAGACAAGTCTATTTAGTTGTAGCTTATTACCCCAGCATGGAAGGGTGAGACCTATGTATTATTTTCAGATCATCTTGTATTGGTGTGTAGGGGTCTTCTTAAGAGAGGATCTCATATATTCATGCCTTGATGTTTGGTGATGGTTGGATATTAGGCCACAAAAATAGGACAAATATAGCATAAGGTTAAGGTAAAACCGAAAAATAATTAAAATGTTCCAAAGATTAGGGTGTAGGAATGGACAAATATAGCACAGGGTTAAGGTGAAACTAAAATATAATTAAAATGTTCCAAAGATTAGGGCACAGGAGTGGACAAATATGGCATAGGGTTAAGGTGAAACTGAAAAATAATTAAAATGTTCCAAAGATTAGGGAGCAGGAATGGACAAGTATAGCATACGGTTAAGGTGAAACTGAAATATAATCCAAATTTTCCAAAAAATTAGGGCGTAAGAGTGGACAAATATAGCACAGGGTAAAGGTGAAACTAGAAGATAATCAATATGCCCACAAAGCTATACACAAAGGAGACACACGGTATAAACACATCTTTCTCCCTCAAACACGTTGACTAGTCTTGTCAGATTTTAACCAGTAGTGATCACTTTTCCATACAAAAATGACATCCCAAAAATGATGGATGCTACTTTAATATAGTGCCTTAAGATTACCAGAAGACCAGAGGGATACAAAAACTGTCCTTACGAAAAGGATAGATAATCTGTGCCTTTAGTTGTTTAAAAGGAGTTCTACCTGGTTTCAAGATATTTTCTGTGTCTTTTTGCAGCAAAAACCTTGGCATACTGCTTTCTCTGTATAAACAAATATAAAAGTCTGTCCATTCATCAGCTGTCCATTCTAGTCAATTAAATGCTCGCAGTTTGACCAACATACGCCCATGAACTGACATAGCTGTGTTTTAAAATTCAGTATATTTATCTGTGCCTACTATGGCCACTACTAGAGGCTCGCGCTTCTAGAGATCACATTGTGCCATAGCGTGATGAGTATCTGTCTGTTCACTGAAGTTAAGCAGCAATGGGCTACATTAGTACTGGTATGGGTGACCGCTTCGGTGCAAGACAGCTGTCTCTGATGACTTTGCGGCTTGCGCTAGTAGACCAAAACCCCGTTCAGCCTTGTTTGTTTAAAGTGTCAGTATTTTTCATTAATGAACAGTTGTTCCACACAGTGATTATGACTACACAGGGGTTCGGTTAAACGAGAGTGACCTGGATATGTATTAGGAAACACAAATAAACCTTTCACCTTGTTGTTCTGAATATGGAGATGCACTGTACAATACCCAAGTATTAATAATGCATTACAAGTTGTCTTCATTAAAGATTTACCTGTTTAGGTTCACTGAGATCAGCTTTATTCATAAAGAGAGAAAGAGATATTTTTGTGTACAAAGTTGCTCCAGAACCTTAATTCACGGTTTCTGAGTCCAACCGACCATTGATCCATTTAATGTTTTGCAGTTCTAGAATATATTTTAAACAGCCCATGATTTATATTATGTATATAATACTAATTGAACCTAGAATTAGTATATCTGTATCTAGTATCTAATGAACTGTGGGATCTAGGACCAATGCTGGTGGCTGGTGGACAAATTGCGAGTCAGTTTTGGGGCACGGTCCTACAAAATTACGCAAAAACCAATACAAATAAATCAATGAAATACTTCTGTGGCATATTCAAAGACCTGTCAATGGTGATGATACCCATCAGATTCAGTTATGGAAGAAACATCCTTGGTACCCTTTAGAAGCTTGGAATGTTCACAAGATTACCCTTGATGGTGCAGACTGCACAAACAATGATTGGGATAATTCTTTTTGTCAGCTATGGTAACTACTCATTTGCTACAGTCGACAGTGAATAATATCCTCAGAAATGCCAGAAAAAAATGTACAAAAGATCTAGAAAAACTTACTTATGAATGTAGAGGTATTTTTAAGACTTTTTGAATGGAATTAGTCATAGCATTAGGCTAAAGTGACAGTTCAATTCCGGAAACCTGGGGCCGATTTCACTAAAGGACTTAAACTAAGTCCCTTTTTTGGCTAAGTCAGGGACTTAAATCTAAGACTTTGGTCTTAACTAGGTCTGGGACTTAAACTGGATTTCACAAAGGTGACTTAGCTAAGTCCAAGCTCATCATATAACCACAGTGGTTTTCTATGTCATGTGACCTTTTATATCCTTCATTTAATGCATTTTATCTAAGGATAAGTGCTGTTTTAAAATGGAAAACCTTGTTGCCACACATAAACTTCCCAAAGACTACTTCAGTAAGGTGTTCTATGTAATTATACTTTTTTTACAGCCCTTTCAAATTTTGAAGTGGAGAAAGTTTCTGGCGGCCATATTTAAGTCCTCTTTACAAAATTTAAGCCCACCACCTCCCAGACTTAAATCTAAGTCCACTGACTTAGCAAATCCATGGACTTAGCCCCTTTGTGAAATCCACTAAGTCTAAGCCCGCTGACTTAGCACATTTTTGACAGAATTTAAGACCAAAGTCTTAAACTTAAGCCCAAAACCAGGCTTAAGTCCGTTCGTGAAATCGGCCCCAAGTGTTACATAAGTCTATTACTTTAGTGTCCTTATGTTGCTTTCAAACATGACAGAGCTAATATTAATGTCTTTGTTATTTTATGACACCAACATTTAGTGTTTTTCATGATTTGATAAGACTGACATTTCGTCCACCCTAGCCACACAACTGACCAGTATTTTGTCTGCCATTGCCATTTTGACCAGAATATTTGCCTGTGCTTGCAATTTTGACTGGTACCCCAAATGGTGGCCATTTTGTTGATTGTAGAGTTTATGAATCTGTGCTATCATGGAAATAAGTGCTGCTGCAGTTTGTTTATTATAAAGAAGTACAAAACCCCAATCACTAGAAATTTCCTAATTAAAATTGCATTTTTAAATATAACTAAGTATCACTTTTATAATTATTAGTCTCGTTATAATTTCAGCTCTCAGCTGTAAAAAGATTATAAACCACAGCATATCTGGTAAGACTGCTCTAAATTCAACGTAAAATTATGTTACTATGTTTATTCATTTGATGACCTAAAAGTACTAGACAAAGTCAACTGACATGGTGGGTGAGCAGTTTTTTTGTTGTTTTTTTTTGTTTCTTATTGATTCAAAATGCTTACTGCCTAAGCAAATCCTAGCATTAACAATATCCTAGCATCAATAATATATAACAGTTTCACTTCATAAAAGATTTACTGACTTAGGTTCATTGAGTACAACTTTACTCAAATAAAGAAAATACCACTTTTGCCCCAAAACCCAACTTGGGCTCCTAAGTTTGATAGAGTATCTTAAGATTAGCTAGATCATATCAGCTCAACTTAGGGTAGTTAAATATAGGAATGATTTGAAAGCTAAAATTTAACATCAACACATTAGTTAGAATGTGAATGAGATTGAATCTAACCCAGTTTATTAATTTATTTAAATCCCACGTTGAGCTGTAACCCATCTTAAGATGCGATGATTCCTAAGTTGGGCCCCAACATACATTGCCTGTGGAATTTTCTGGAAGCACTAAATATTGTAATGTTTACTGGCGGATACTCATTAATGGCATATACAAATACAATTTGGTGCAATCCAAACCCTGTTTAAATCATGAAAAATATTTCAAAATCAGATCATACAAATGGAAGTTTCACTCATTTAGTTGAAATATTCTGTTGTACTGACAATGCATACAGATAGATGAAGGTTAGAGAATCATTTCGAATAAAAACATCACCTCTGTTTCAACTTTATGATCTAATTGCACCTGCTCATACAGCCAAACTTGGAATTTAAGTAATTAAATAACCTGGGTTAAACTCAATTTATGATTAAAACCACCCATTGATTGTGACTTTATAGGTGTGCCATGTATCTGTCAATCCATCTTCAAATTCGCTCTTTACATTCTAAATAATGAGTTGATGTTAAATTGTACCTTTAAAATCATTATTTTATTTAATTATCTTAAGTTGAGCCCTTAAAGGTTCTAGCCCATCTTGAGATAGGATACCCAACTTAGGATGTTAATTTCGAATACAGACTATCATAGTTAAGACCCCAGTTACACATTCATGGATGGCCCACCGGATCGCGCCAGGTTTCCGAATTTGGAAAATGTTGAAAAATGTTGAGTGATTTACGGATCATATTTTCCATTTGTAAGGGCATCCGTAACATCCGTAATGTCCGTGTGAGATCTATAGCACCATGCTGCGATCTGTAGTGACATGCCAAGGATCAGATAAGATCCCTAGGCCATTACGGAAAAATTAAACAAGCTTCATTTTTTCCAGGAAGTCGTTAGTATCTGTAGCTCTTCCGTAGCTCATCCGTGAGTGTCCTTATTGTCCGTAAATCCATCCTGGATGTACTTGTGGCATCCCTTTCATCCTTGACGCTTCTGCGCCAACAAATATTGCCCAAAACATAGCCAGATCTAACTGGATCTGCCACGGATTGACACGGAAAGGGTTTGCAGATTTAAAAAACAATCAAAAGTGCAGTCTTTTCATCCGCAAACCTGTCCTTGGGGCACCATGGCGGTCCGTAGGAGATCCATAGCAGATCCATGGCAGATCCATAAATCTTTAAAATGACCCACCCTCATCCCTATCCGTTACCATGTATGGAACCGTGGCCTATATCCGTGGTGCATCCGGCTATATGTGTAACTGGCCCCTTAATAATGCATACAGGCCTTAAAACAGGCAGACAAGCACAGAATGCTATACAGCCTTTAATTCTTTGTAAAGATGAATAAAGGAAAACCCCCTTTTAGTGAGGATAGTGAAGCCACCGCCCTGATCTATCAACGATAATAAGGCTTAAGATGAAATGGCATCAAACATGCAGAGATAATTGAAAACGACTTTGAAGGGATTACTCCAAGGTCATAATTCACAGTCTTTGCCATATTTCATGGCTGCAATAAGTACCCTTTCAACCCCCTACTAGTAGCTTCTGGTACTGTGCATGAGAAAACATTATCTAACAGACTTCTATATTTTTGTCCAATAATAGAATTGGCACTGGAAGAAGACTTCATGGGAATTATAGTAAAACTCAGAGTTTATAGAATTATTTATTATTAGAGAGCTGGCACATATGCGTGACACGGTGTGATTGTATACCCCAGGTTGAGTGAGCAGTTTATGCCCTCCTTTGATATTATAAAACAAACATTGTGTGCAAGAATTAAACTATTGGCAAAAATTCCCGGTTTCCATTCCCCATGAAAGGATTTTCCTAATTGTCATGGTTCCTCTGAAATTAATACATTCTAAGTCACCATTCTCACTGTTCCTTTCCAGAGTCAATCTTTTCTTTCAGTATTTTAAAAATTTGCTCTATGGTTGGTGTGTCTTGTGGAACCAGTGCTCTTCTTAAACGCACTGGCTTTTCCACTGTCAGGATTTGGCTTCCTAAATGCCCCTATATTGTAGTTCTGAGCATATTCTTATTGGCTGCATTACTTTTTATTCTTTTTATTCATAATGATTAAGAGTGCAATCATTTCAATCATTCCATTGTTTAAACATATATAAAACATTTGAGGGTTGGCATTTCTGTCTGGAGAAGTCATGACAGATCTCTTCAGTCATAAGTGGCTTATGACTTATCTTTGCAGTGCTATCACTAATCCTGTACACTCTTCTTTGACTATGGATCCATATAGTCTGATTCCATGAGAAAACAAGTTGCGGGATTCAACAGAATTTGTAAAGAAATATTAGAGACTGGTAATACAAGATATCTCTACAAATCTTAACAGTTGGGAGCAGACTATAAGGTTAACTTCCTTTGGAGTATGACTTATAGGGCTGTTCCACTATGGCGGTCTGATCATAAACCTACCTCCATATTGGAAAAAATAAAACCATTCACGATTGATGGTTGTATTTAAGGATAGGTTTCCGATATTTTCCTTACAGCTATCTGAGTAACATTGCAATTGGTTCAAGAAGACTTTTGATAGGCTCCAGAAAAGTTTGTGATAGTTTTCCAATCCATCCAAATGTTTTACAAACCTTAAAGATTGACTTAAGATGGAATTGATTGCTGTGTAAATGTTAAGATAGGTTTAACATCACTGTAAGATCAACAAGATGACTCTATAAAAGATGCAATAAGTTAAAGATGGGGTCCCAAACGCAAGGTCTAATAAGAATCAAGAACAATTTATGATAATATTAAACCATTTAATAAAATTGTGGGAACCCCCTAAATCTTTTGACTGGTTTCTGATTCAAAACTTCTTGTCACGAGTCAGTCCGGAATGGTCTACGATTATTGCATTCTAACTGTGTAGTCGTTAACATGCTTGTCCCCAATCTATGAGGTCTGTGGTTCAAACCCCAAACCCTTGATGGGGGAGTTGGTAGTTGCTTACCGATGCCCGGTCGTTCACAGTGCAGAATCTTGACCAAGTAATATGTACTGGTTTTCTCAGCCCTAAAAAATACTTGTCGTGATTTAACCTATACAATGTGTTTAAACTGACACTAAACCCAACTAAATCAAATCAAAATATTTAGTGTAAAACAGTATTTTTAAAAGAAAACACATGATTGCAATTGCGTACAAGATAGCTATATTTTCTTTGAATGCCTCAATCAGGAGGTTTTCTTTTGGGTCTGTCACAACAACTCCAAAAATCATGAACTCATCTTTCTGATTTCTTTGTGTGTGTTTTGGGAAAGATCTTGATCATATTCTGGATAAAAAGAAAATCCATAATTTTCACAAACGCTGTTTTTTGCTTTCAACGGTCGCTAACTAAAACATTCACTGAACAAAACATAGTAAACATTCCAAAACAATGCAGGGAATGTACAGAAAAAGTCAAAAGTGCACAAATATATAAATACTTGATTTCATATACAAATCAAGCTCCCACTAGTCAAAGTAAATGGATTGAATATTACCCTTTTTTAGAAAAAGCTGATTGGCAATCTATCTATACTTTAGTGTCTAAATTGACTAAGCATTCCCTTTTTGCTACATTCCAATTTAAGATCTTGCACAGGATATTTAACTGTAACTATAAATTATTTCTATGGGGTATAAAAAGCTCTCCTGCTTGTTCCAGATGTGGACTAACAGACAACTTGGAGCACTTTTTCTACTATTGCCATAAAGTCCAACATTTTTGGTGTGAAATACAAGATTGGATGGCGTCTGTATCAATTGCTGTAAAATTCACTGTTCTTGAAGTTTTGCTAGGGTATATCCATTACGATAAGTCTCTTTTTCACTGTGTTAATTATACTGTACTCATGGGTAAACACTTTATAAACACATCAAGGGATGGAAAAAAAAACCTTTGTTTAAGTTCATTTTTGCATTTTTTGAAAAGTAAATTGAAAATTGAGAAAGAACTACTCACTAGCAAACAACTGCAATCTCTCTTTAATAAAAGGTTTGGGTATATATTTTCTAAGCTTGTGTAACTTAATCCATTCATGTATTGCTGTGTTAACATTTATGTACTGGTTTTGTGTATGTTATAAAAATGAATAAAAAAAAAAAAAAATTTTCACAAACGTGGCCTGGTGGAGGGTCTGCACTCTACAAGTACTCTCCAGTTATAGCTTAGTTTTCCTTGCATTTTTTTTAAATTTTGCATTATGTACATCTTCAAAGCTATCACAAAACTGATAGTGTAAACAAAGCTATTTGGACCAGTAAGTAGAGTCCTTAATCTGGCTAGTTAAATTTTTTTATGTGAGAGCAAGGCTCGTGCTTCTAGAAAAACCTTTTTTTTTGTATCTGGACTTTCATGAATTGACTTAGCGTGATGAGTGCCTGTCTCTTCACTGAAGTTAAGCAGCAATGGGTTACATTAGTACTGGGATGGGTGACCGCCTCAGTGTGAGACTTGTGTCTCTGATGGCTTTGCAGTTCACACATGTCGACCGAAACCGCTTTTCAGCATTGTTTCAGTGAGTTCCTAGAATTCTATCAGAGGACAAAGAAAACAATTTATATGACTGGTTGAAGTTTTAATTATGCTATAGAATTCTGTCTGAGTAAAGGTCTTTTAATTTTTGACCAAAAATAATCCTTTCTATATCTGAATAAAGCTGGACTCGGTGAACTTAAATAATATTTTAATGAAGAGAAATTGTTGTCAATTATTAATGCGAGGGTATTGTCAAATGCATTTTATTTTAACAGTAAATAGACCATTCGTCATCTTTGATTCTTTTAATCTAATCTAATCTACTGCTTTGCAAGCGCAAAATCTTCCCCGCAATGAGGAACTCAGTGCGCTAATTAAACAAAATCATTGTCATATGGAAGTCGAGGGGCGTTCAAGGTCAGTAATCCAGGATTGTGGGTGTGACCGGGAGGGAAGGAAGACTAAGTCGGGAAGCTAGAGCTAGAACTAAACTTATAAACAACTTGCTTAACAATTAAAAGAACAGTGTTTTTGGCTTTAAAATGAAATGAAACACATACAAAAACAGTTTCCGAGCATTAGATACGTATAATTTCATTTGCTTTTACACAATGGTAATGTAAAAATCATAAATATATATACATTTTAAAAATTTTTATTTAAGGTTAGCCCTATATGTTTCATATATGTATTTAGACTTATCATAAGCCCACCTGACTCTTTTAGAATAGGGTAGTTTTTATTTTGCAGTGCGAAAAAGTTGTCTGTTTCTGTTAGAAAGCATGAAAAGTAACAATCTAATAACACTAATAACTAAAAAGCACTCATAGATCTCAGGTCTACGCCAATGTAGTATCCCTATATTTAAATTTCACCTATCTACTCCATGTTTTTAGCCATGGAGTAATCTGAACCACGAAATCTATAAACCTATGAGAATGGAACTGTTGACAATTTCGTACCTTTTTTTATCCAGATGCAGTTCTATAACCCAGATCTTGAACCCTGAATTTAATCACTTTTCGCTTTAGTCACTCTCTTCCTACTCATAGTTAAAAAAAAGTCCTGTTCATTAATTTTGGAGTAATTACGAATATAGACAAACAAAGAAATGTACCCAAAACATAAGCTGCTTCTCAGAGATAATGAGTAACACGTACCCGTTTAAAGTCACCCTAAATGTTGGATTAATTAGAACTTTCTGACAGGGTATATGTGAACCACTATACTACATAACTTTTTGTGCTATTTTCACCTTCCCCAAATCCATTTAAATGTGTGATGAACATTAAAATGGGTTGGTTGCTAAAAAAACTCAACTATTGGTTGAGTTTCAAAGAACTCTTCAAACTGTCATCAGTGACAGTTGGACGTGAAGGCAAACAAGTGCTGAATGAGTAACCCTATTGTGCCATCTATATAGCTACTTTATTTTCATTTCCCCCCACCTTTTTACACTCCATTTAGATTCATACAAATTCCCCTCACTGACATGTCACCACCTTCCACAAAACCCTCACACAAGATAAAAGGGGTTGAGTAAAGCCCAAAAAGCCAGGCATTTTTTTAAAAACACCAGGCTTCATTCAAGCATAATAGTATCTTTGTTACAATGAGTCAGAAGTCTCTAAATAAAAAATAAATACTGTTGTTTCATTCATTGACACTACATACATCATCCCTACAGCCATGTATATGCCTGGTTCACACTTCTTAGATAGGGCATGGTGACGTAATGGGTGCTCTGTAGAGGCTATAGCTGTAGTTACATTTATATTAATGCTTAGTAAACTAAACCTTTGCTCTATACTTGGTGTTTGCCTACTTCCCTAACCAGGAGTGGGGATGGGTGGGGTCCGTGTAAAAATGGGAGTTTCATATGGCATCGCATTGAAATAGGTGTGAATGGGGATAATAAAAACACACACACAAACAATTACCTGGAAGCCAAGCTGTGAGTCCATTGGCTGTCAGTGATAAGAGTAACAGTGACATGCACTCAACTGCCAACAATAGAACCATGTTACCAGGACCTTGTAGCCTCATGTTGACACAATAGTCTCCACTCAATGACAGAAAAAATGTCTGAAAAGACATACAAAAAGTGCAGAAAAATAAATTACTATTCTATCTGCTGGCTCAATGCTCTGGCTTCAAAAATGGTGTGTGAGGGAAGAGTAGAAGTGACTCCATTTTGTTTTTTCCCTATATATATTACCACCATGATTCAGGACATTTTTGTCACTTTAATACCCGCATCACCCAAAGGTACTCTAATTGCACCCATTTATTACTTCAAAATCTTCAGAAGTATGTTAGTCAGGTGGTTTGTATGTTTGTTTGTTAGCGTATTCTAGGTCACAGTTTTGGAGATGGGATTTTCACTTTTTTCATATAACATTATCATTGATCAGAATAGAGGGCAACTGAATTTCAAGAAAATCGGTAGCATTTTCATATAGCTATGACCATGTTAGCTACTTAGCTACTGCATTCACAACTATGGGGCAAGCTTTCGAAGTCTGCAACTTGGACAAGTGTATTATTTGTTTGTTTACTCAAAAACTATACATTGTGTGAAATTATGACACCCCCCAAAATACCATAAATAGATTCTAAATTATAGAGTAAATATTTGTTTACAAAGGGTCTTGGTCCTGGCCCAGGCCATCCTTTTGACTGAGCTACGACAAGAGCCCCACCATCTGTGTAAACTATGTCCAAGGATCCTATGTGTAGTTTTAAAATATACAAGCAGAAAAAGAGCAAAGAAGCAAACATAAAAAATGGATGAGATTATAAAAATACCCTCACAACATGAAGAGAAAGGGCTAAGGTAATAGTAGTAACAAAATCTTGGCAGACCTCTGCCAAGGCACGTAATAATAAGTAATGTGAAAATCTTGATTATTTTGTTTTGCATCCAGACTGTGATTCAGATCACTCTCAGAATGTAATAGGATCTAATTTTGACCAAGACCCATATTTTGATTTCTTTTTGCATGAAGTTACAAACACTAGTATGTGCATAATCCTGCTGACAAACAAACAAATGGTCATGAGGATAATACCTTCTTGGTGGAGGTTATTAGCTATTACTCTTGTTGACATTTTCACAAGTCATGGTGGAATGTTGTTATGAAATAAAATGTCATGTAGAAAGCCAAATTGGTTAAAAATACAACTAATGTAGGATATAGCAAATATGATGTTAAATAAGACATTTTTACACATTTGGTTTCATTTGACATTATTCCTTCAAATGTATCTGTTAATTCAATAACTGCAAATGCAAGGATCTTTTTGTCACATTATCCTACATGAATATATCAACACCTCTTGCGCTCTGTGCTGAATAATTCATTGTAGAAAGTTACAGGAGGAGAAAGCACAAAACACGTCCACCATTTTGAAAAAAGTTTAGATAGCCAATCAGATGGCAAGTAAATAAAGTTTACATTTTTACTGCAAAATCAACAGTTTAATTCATATCCACACTAAACTCTTATCAGAAGAAAGAAAAATATGTTTAATGTAGTAAATAAATGACAAATAATGTGTACGTAATTATTCTCAGAAGGTCACCATATTTGGTAAGATATCTGCATAATTTCTAGTCATGTGCGCATGCTCCCAAATGAGATAACCAGTATACTAACCAGCCATCAAAACATTTATATGACTTCAGAATGCATTGACATTAGTTGATTGTGTCAGATATATTCTAAGGGATTGAATTGACAACACTTTTAAATCAAATCCCAGACAGAAATCTGATGCTTTTTAAATCTAAGATTTTTCTGAGATTTTATGTCCTTTGTCTTAGCTGACATTGCCTAAGGGTTTCAAAGTGACTTTTAAGTTTTTAGACAAGTCTAAGGTTGCTAGAACAGTAACTTGTATTTTCTTGTTACAGCCGTAATACTTATAACTTAATTGACAGGTAAAGTCTCAGGTGGTATCTGTTTACTCAGATATAAGAGAAAGCTAAGTTATTCATAGACTTTGGCTAAAGCGTGATCCCCAGCTTAGTAACTCTGACACTAGAATTTTGCAGAAGAAACCAGACATCTTACTTAGTGAAAAATATCGACAGTGATTTATCTAAATTAGAAAACTAAACAATCAATAAGCAACTGTCATATTTACTGCCAATAGCTGATTACCTAGTCATCTCATTTTTTCTTAATGATGACAGATGTATCCTTAAATTTACAGAGCAGTATATTGAGATTTTCAACCAGAAGAGAAATGTGGGGAACAATTTAAAAGCATAATTTGAACATTCAGAAAAAGAGAATCTGAAAGAATGGCACCTTGAAAGTACCAATGCTTGTTTTAAGTTTTAATTTTGGGTACCGGTAAATTATAAACATAAATGTATAAATCTCAGTTTAATATATAATATAAACCTCACATACGTCAAAAATTTATTTGAATAAATGAATTTTTCTTGCAAAACGTGACACCAGCATTATATTTGATATTTTGATTCATTAAATTTCTTGGGGACCACAGTGGCGCAGTGGTAACACACTCACCTCCCACCTCTAAGGTCGATGGTTCAAACCATGGACCTTATATGGGAAAGTTGGCAGTTGCTTACCAATTGTCGGCAGTATACAGTACAGAACCTTGACCAACTGTATGTACTGATTTCCTCTGCCCATAAAAATACCTGTCGTGATATGACCTGTACAGGGTTGAAAGTGACATAAAACCCCAAATAAATCAATAAATCATAAAAATATAACTTTTCAAAAGAAAAAATGTTATCTTTCCTGAATTCTTATCCAATCAACTTTGTATAACAATGGTGCACAAGTTGGTGTTATTTAATGGTGAAATTCGGGTTGTGAACGTTGCAACTTATACAGAAAGCTTTTGTGTGGTCAAAACAGTTCCTTCACAGCAGGACTTGATTAATGTTTATTTTCTAAACAAGTAAATTCATCTATATTTCAATAACGATACACTGGACAAAAAGTAGCTGCTAAAACTTTATGGTGCCTAAAAGTCTCAGTAATTCAATTTTCTGAGAACTCTCCACAAACCCCGGACATTTTATGCAACACCCTTTCTGGTTCTTGTCTCTTCAAACATTAAAAGGGCACGTGCCACATAGTAATCTTGTTGCGATAAAAAAAGCTGTTGGCTGGAATTTCTATTTCAGAGGACCCTTTTTCATTCCAGGATGAAAATCCTACTAACTTTTTGGATATATTTTGAGCTGTTATCTACATGAATAAACAATTCTGATTCCTGATCCGACTATTTCACAGTCTAATCCGCTTTATATCCGTATATTCACAACAGTTACACTGCTTTGATTTTTCACAATCCTCTATCACTGGTTATCTCCATCAAAGAGGTTACGTTTTTAGGTGTGTTCATTTGTTTGTATGTTCCTTAGTATCTGCTCGTAATGACCCATTGCTGTTAGAATTGCAACTAGCAAACACATCTTTATCAAACATTTTATGTGGGCTGGCCCTGAAGAAAGGAAGAAATGATTAAGTTTTGGGAAAGATCCGGATACCATACTCTGGATAAAAAAAATATATGAATTTTTCCATTACCATTTTCAATGAGTTTGGAAAAAAAATTTGAGCCATAATAAGGTTCTACCCATCATTTGGTCTTCTCCAAAGAATACTCTGATCTGAATCCAGATTGAGATTCCAGAATTTTTGCCATTTTTGCCAATAGTTTTTTTTTCATTGTGGCATGCATAACTCAGTAGGTTTCCACCACGTATCGGTTATATATTTCTACCCAAGGTGCACTCAACCCTAACGGGGTCTCATGTGGCTCAGTTGGTAGGGTGCTGGACTCATAATCCAAGGGTCGTGGGTTCGATCCCCGGTGATGCCGACTGTTTGGACTGTGCCTCTCTCCACCCAGGGGTAATGCGTACCTGCCTGCTAGTGGGTTCCTAGGGTGTGCGCTGTATTGTGGCTGCCCCCTAGTATGTTCTCAGAGGGAACTGAGACAGATAACGTGTGAAAAAATTCTGAAACCCAGACTCAAAGTCGAGTGATAGTGTATATACTGATACTAGACTTTAAACCATTACATTTACCCTTGTTTGAGTACTCGTAAAAGATGACCTAGATCCGCATTGGAACTCCAGAATTGTTTAGGGATTTTTGACCAATATCTCCTTCCGGATCCCTCGCAAATGTTTGTGCTCTTCAGGCACTATTGCCCTTTGTTCACTGTATCAAGATTTTCAGCTGAGAATATGCTACTTAGCTTAGTAATTTTGGACAATTTGGTAAACAATGACATTATCACTAGCTGAACAGTCTATCCCAACTGGGAGACACTGAGTCCAATAGTTATTGTATTATGGCCCCTTAAAAAGATCTTAGTCAGAAATATTTCTTATAATGTACACTTGTATCAATACATATGTGAAGACATATTTGCCTTAACTTACACAAAAATTTTTTTTAAAAGGGCATGTTTTGTTTCAGCATAGATTTTTTAAAGAATTTTTACTTTGTCCTGGTCAATTCATTTCAAAAGGGAATCTATACATCATTTTCAGCAAAGAAATCATTCTGTAAAACAGAACCCCCAGAGACCACTAAAACAAATTAGAAAAGAGATATATCTTTTACACTTTTAAAAACTATTTGGACATTGTTATTTTTATTGTACCTTGGATTTTCTTGTGCTCATTTCTTATTTTTTGATGATCAATTCTTTACTTTCTTGTGATCATGAGGAATCACGGGAAGAAATTACTAGTACCAATTGTTGCCTTCCTTGCCTATGACAGTGGGCACAAACGTGAAGATAATGCCCATGGTGGGCATCATGCGAGCATGAAGACTCGTTATAGTATTTGCAAGGTCTTCTGTTAACTGCAGTGGGAGGTAGAGGTTGCTGATGAGCCAAAGCGATCTGCGATGCACTTAAACGGTTAATCGCCCATTGGGTGGAGTCTGCCCAGGCGAGGGTGCCCTCCTCAACCTGGTGCATCGAGGAGGCCCATGCTGCCCTGACAGCTGGCCATGGTAATGAAGATGCATCTCTCATAGCGAGGGTCATCTGCAAGACTGCTTGTTTGGCCTGCTTCGGATCCGACATTGCTTATATGTTTGTTAATTGACCAGCAACCCACTGTGGCAAAGAGAGCTCATCATATGTTAATCGCTTTTTCCCGCCTGATGCCTGGAAACCCTCATTGGGCCACCTTAAGTGAGGTTGGGCAGTAATCATGTCATGTGTGTTGTAGCGACCAGAACGTCTTGAATTTGGCTTACCTTGGGCAAGGTCAGAGTGGGTTCGAACCTCATATGATGTTAGGATGTTATTTACAGCATCAGCAACCATTGGATTGGTTCTGAGCGTGTGAAGACTCGGGATGACGGCGTCACGGTGTTCATGTTGCCGGGAAGCTTGAAGGTGGTCTTGAATCTGCATCTGCGACAACTGAGGAGCACCCGATGGATGAAGATCTGGATAACTGTGCTGCAGTTGGTGCTGCTGTCGCAGGGAAGTCGGATCCTGTATTCGAGTAGGTGCAATACCACCTGATGGGTCTAGCACGTTGCTAGCCCCATCCCCTTGGTGGGGATTCATCACTGGGGATCCCATCTGGGACGAGTGATTGGGAATGTCACGAGCATGGGACCTAAGGTTTAGTGGAGTCCCTCCTCTGGCAGTTTGCTCGACCCTATCCATTCTCTGGGCAAGGGCTGTGTTAGAATCTTTAATTTCTTGTAGCATGGCCAAGATAGCGTCGTTACTTGACGGTTTGGATGAGCCGGGCTGATCATTTCTAACAGTACTCACAGTCTTTACAGATTTTCCGGCCAGCTTCTCAAGATAGGAACCGTCAAGATGTGACGCTTTCCGAGATCCAGTCTTTTTCACAGAAGTCTTGGCTCTAGCCGACGCTGTTACCTTCTTTCTGTCATTAGGTAGTTGTTTCCTTGTTGACGGCATCATGTATAAATTTAAAACCACTAAAAGAAGTAACTAAAATCACTAAAATCAAATCCTATTATGTAACTTTTCTTCATGTGTATGCAATGGCCGCCAATTCAAATGTGACCCCTCTGTTATGTCAGTGGACAAAGTGAGGTGGCCTAGTTTCCTATTGGTTGGGTGGCCCCTCATTTCAAACAGAGGCTTATAGAAGTAGTTTAAAGGAGGGTTAAGGTATACAGCAACTGATAGGGCAGGCCCCTAACTGGGCCGTGCCCCGCAAACTCACTAGTCAACCTTTTGTGCTCACTGCTTTGTATATTTGGACCACTATTTATATTTTCTTGACCACTATTATGTCGTAGACAATGAGATAATATGTAGTGAACATGGGATAATATGTAGTGAGCATAGGATAATATGTAGTGAACATGGGATAATATGTAGTGAGCATGGGATAATATTTAGTGAATATGGGATAACATGTAGTAAACATGGGATAATATGTAGTGAACATGGGATAATATGTAGTGAACATGGGATAATATGTAGTGATCATGAGATAATAAGTAGTGAGCATGGCATAGTAGGTAGCGAGCATGAGATGTGATCATGAGATAGAAAGCCGTGATTATTATATAATAACCCAGTAAACATTTTTTGGTTTTGCAAACATTTGGAAGGAAACGTTTGCCAAAGGTTAAAAAATGATGGGTACAAAAACCTTTTATTATAGAATGTTTTAAAAACGTTTCATGTATACCGTTTATTAAATGTTTAATGATAAATGTTAGAAAAATGTTCCAAATGAACATATTAATGTCTGATTAATAATGAGGTCAGAGGTCAAATTCAATATCTTTTTAAGGTTACTCACTAATGAAAATATTATTATTATGTCTAAAATTGTAAGATAGTGGCTTAAAAATTGTGTCCCCATTCAATTCTTACTTTTAGGGATTGCATGTGGGAGAATTTTTGACAAAGTCCTCTAAACTCCCCTATTATTGCTCACCGCCATCTTTTTTTGGACATGTTTGAAGGTGAAGGTTTAATAAGCATTCTGAAAATATGGGTATAAAAATATTTTCGATAGAATGTTTTCAAAACATTTGATCCACAATGTTTTTAAAACATTTTGTGCACTGTTTATAAACTATTTCATGATGAATGTTTGAAAAACATTTCCTGCATAACCTTCATCTCTTCAGCAATTTTATAAATGTTTAAAAAACGTTTCCAGTCAAAGCTGCTTCTTGAGTTATTTTATAAACGTTTTATAAACATTTCCAGTAAAAACGTTTGTATATAGAATGTTTATAAAACGTTTTTTAAACATTACAGTGTAAATCTTTACTTGGAAACGTTTAGAAAACCATAAGATAAGGTTCAAATAGGTTTTTAAAACGTTTTGCAAACGTTTAAACCATTTTAAAAACGTTTCAAATGTTTACTGGGAAGTAGTGAGCATGAAATAGTAAGTATTGGTCATCAGATAATAAGTACAGTGGATGAGATAATAAGTTATTATCTTGTCATAATAAGTTTTGATCATGATATAACAGGTAGTGAGCATGAGATAATAAGTAGTGTAGTGAGTATGAGATAATAGCCAATGAGCATGAGATAATAAATAGTAATTATGAGATGGGAAATCGTGATTTTGATATAATAAGTAGTGAGCATGAGATAAAAATTAGTGAGCAAGAGATAATAAGTAGTGAGCATGAGATAAAAAGTAATGAGCAAGAGATAATAAGTCGTGAGCATGAGATAATAAATTAGTGAGCAAGAGATAATAAGTCGTGAGCATGAGATAAAAAGTAGTGAGCACTATTAATTTTATAGCTTTGTATACCAAAAGACATATATAGTTTTGTAAGAAAAAAAAAACAAAAAATATGTTATCAATAAACAATTTTATGTCAGTTTAAGATATAGTAACTGTAAAAACAACAGCCAAACATTAAGACTGGCAGCATCGAGCCACAGATATTTTAATTTACGGGATATTATTCTGCTTCTGGAGATCACTTTTTTTGTCACCGGATTTTCATGAATTGTGTCAGAGCATGATGAGCAGGGTTGGGGTCAAGTACATTGAAATGTACTTAAGTACAAGTACTTTGTTAATTTTCAAGTACAAGTACAATTACAAGTTATTTTTTCATCGAGGTACTTAAGTACAATTACTTTTCAAAGTACTTGAGTACAAGTACTTTTCATCCGTGAATGACAAAGTAAATTTAAAAATATACCACCAAGTTTATTCAAACATTTAAAACAGAAACATAACCATGGAAAACAATACTAAATTTATTATTACATTGGGGCATGTATTAATACAAAATTTACAATAAATCACTAATTGGTTGTTATCCACTAATTACTATCTTTATAACATTAAAAGGCCCACTATTATAATTGTTTATTCTATTTTAGTGACAACAGATGTTTCATGAAACAACAAATACAACAAATAAAAAATAACAAGCCTGCTATTGGGCTTATAACTCACTTTAAGTTAGAAATTAATTAAGTGTTGTGGTGATGGAATATTTTACAGAACATGACATTTACTAACTGACAAATAAGTAAATACATGTAACCAGTTAACCTAGTACAATAATACTAAACATAATAAGTTTTATGGTTACTAGTTTTTGTAAATTGAAGTATTAGAGAGAAAGCAGAAAGCTTGCTGTGTATTACATTCTCCTTTATGAAATAAATGTCTTTCTTTGGAATGCAATGTTATCACCAAAAATTGCTATTCAATAAAAGTGACAAGTAAACAATAAACTAATCCTCACTTTTAAATGTTGGACAAAATTTGAAGTGACTATTGTGCTGCCTGCTGTAACCTGAGAACAATGTTTATACTTTGCTCTGACACTCTGACAAGTTCAAAGTTGACAGTTAAAAGAGGATTAAAGAGGGGGCGTAATATGCAATCTTGGAACAATTGTCTCTCTTTTTAAGATATGATTGGCTCATTGAATTGAAACTTTAATAATTTGATTCATTATTATTATCAATTATACTAAACTTTTTAAAAGAAACAGTGTTATCAAATTGAATCAGAAATATCAGTGAAACTATTATGAAAATTTAATCTAAATGAATGTTTATCAATAAAATATGGAAAAAGCTTAATTCAAGTGTAATGATTATATAATCATAGTATGAAATGTTATGATCACACATACTTTTGAGAAATTAGTAAAAATTTACTTAAAACTACAAGTACTTAAAAAGGACTTAAATGTACTTGTAAGTACATACAATTTAAATGTACTTAAGTACAATTCAAGTATATGTACTTAAAATTTGATAATGTACTTAAGTACATTTTAGTACTTTAAGAATTACTTAAGTACAAATGTACTTAAGTACAAAGTACATTGACCCCAACCCTGATGATGAGTACCTGTTTCATCACTGAAGTTAAGCAGCAATGGGCTACCTTAGTACCTAAATGGGTGACCATCTGAGTTCTAGGCCAGGTATTGCCAGACTTTCATAAATTTTAGTGTACTACTCATGTCTCTGATGCTTTTTGCATCTCGTGCATGTAATCTATCCATCCAATTTTTTTAACATTAACAAGTCAGAAAGGGATTTTGGTCTACTAGCACGAGCCGCAAAGCCATCAGAGACACGGGTAGTGCACTGAGACAGTCACCCATTCATGTACTAATGTTGCCCATTGCTACTTAACTTCGGTGATGAGACAGGTACTCATCATACTATGCCACAATTAATGAGAGTCCAGAGGAAAAAAAATGTAAAAAAGTGATCTCTAGAAGTGCAAGCCTTGCTAGAGCTCACACTTAATAATCTGCTCCTTGTCATACCCATGCATTTATTATTTCAAATCTGTTTTTTACAATAATGTGTATTTAAAATTTCTGAATGTCTTTTGTTTGATGATTTACATCATAAATATGTGAAGGAGGGGTCATGGTGGCAGAGTGGTAACACTCTCGCCTCCCACCTCTGAGGCTGGGGTTCGGTTCCCAGCACGGCCTCATGTGGGAAAGCTGGTAGTTGCTTGCCGTTGGTCAGCAGTTTACAGTACAAAACCCTAACGAACTGTATGTACTGGTTTCCTCTGCCCTTCCAACTAACCATCGTGATATGACCTGTACAGTGTTGAAAGCGGCGTAAAACCCCAAATTAATAAACATAAATATGTGAAACACACGAAATGTACTGTTAAATGAAGAATCAATAAAACTATTGAAACACATCATGTGGTTATCATGGATTCTTTTCTAGTGATCACAAATTGGCAGCATAACTTAAAGTATATTTTTAGTCTCTGGGCTCCATAAAAATGAGATACGAAAAATTAGTTACTATTGAGATTTTGATACTCTGAATTTCTACAGTTCCTTCTAATTTAATAGTTTAATTTTTGCCAAAAATAATTGTCCAATTCCAATGAACCCTTTTGAGAACATCCCTTTTGTTTTATCAAGTGGTAAAGACATTTTACAAGGAAAACTATACATTATTTTTTCCACAAGAAAATTATTTTATAGTATAGAAGTACTCTATGTTGAAGAGACTGGTCCAGTCACAATGGATAAAGTAGAAAATAAATCCATTGTAGAGTATTTCTGGTGGCATCTGAATGGTTTTGATGTCACCCAGTTGACAAAATTTAAGGCTTAATGTTTTGTCTGTGACAATGTGTAAAAACACGCACTTTTAAATGATACTAAATGAAACTGTCAGCCACAGAATTTAAAATTGTTAGTCACATTATAGAAGACAGTGTATCTAAATATTATCCTGCCAAGCCTAACAACAAAAGAGATTATTTTCATTATTTGACAATGATAGGCTTCATTAATTATTTAAAACTTCTTTATTGAATAAACATTTGAGTCAAGCTATTTTAGAATACACCACTTGGTTTCAAAACCTTCCAAAATCAATTGTGAATTTTATAAAAAAAATATTATATCGTTGTAGGTATAATTTTATTAAAAGTTTGCAAACCATGATTCAACACCACCGTAATTTAATTTTGATTTTATAATTTTTTACATTATTATATAATATAATATACATCATGCTGTGTGTAGTTTAAGAAATGTCATCAATTACCTTTCAATAGTGTCCAAGATCCAAAGCCAATGTTGGTTTCACCCAATATAGAATTATATTCCCAGTAAACACACTCCAATACTCCAGATTGAACTGTTTTGTGTTGTAACCCAAGGAGATATTTACTTGGGCAAATCTGCCCCCCCCCCCCCCCCCCCCCCCCCCCCCTCTCATTTAAAGCATGGCCCTGTTTGGTAACATAGGCCAATTACACAAACAGATTATACCCACTGATTTATTTAAAGTCAGGCATTAACAAACACTGAAACATCAATGATTACTTGAACCCATGCAGTTATCCATGTTACAGAAAAAGTTATAGATCTACCTTATACGTGTGTTCACCACTGGAGTAATTATGCCAGGACTTAACCCTGTTTAAATCTTGATCTGCTTACCATTTAATAATATATATATATATTTTTTGTTATTTACCGACAGTATATAGAGAGATTATATTTCCCTGTAATATATATTTTACCTACAAGTATATGAGATTTAGAGAAAATAAAATAAAATAATCTTTGAAAACCTTCAGACAAGATGAAACTGAGCCATTCTTCTCTAGCTCATTGCCCATTATTTCTACTGCATAATTGAAAGCCCTGGTACAATAAAGTGTTAATAATGCAAGACATCTGATACAAGACAGACCTGGTTCTAACTCCACAGACTTTACAACCCCACCTGGATTTAAACTACCAGTAATATCAAAGGAGTGTTGTTGTGTTTTGAGAACAAATATTCTACACGATACTGTTAACTTGTGACAGAAAAAAACACAATCTTCTGAAATATTTAAAACCATAACCACAATACCTAACTATATTATTGTCAGAAATAAAAACCAGTACAGATGTTATATAAATAAATAATAAATTCATATACTTATGTCTGTTGATAATTGTATCTGATTTTAATTGGAGACTGTTTGCAAAATGATACAACCAGTGTATTTTCCATTTCTTAATGTAGGAATAATACCCCACAAACTATGGTATACAGAGAATATTATCATGATTCAGGGTCATAATGAGGGTATCACCTTCGTGGCTTACATCCATGACAAAATATGTTAACATCTTAAAAATCCTACTTCATCCATTATACTTTGCATGGGGTTTATTATCGGAACGGCTGACATGTTTACAAAGAATTTTACTATACCTCTTGGCCAATCAGATTCACTGACACACCGCAGTGTCGTGTCAAAATTACATTTAAAATCGATATTCTACTGTTGCATGTTTTCTTCCTGACCACCCCAATAATGCATTCCCAAGCATAATCTTGATCCTACAAACTATCTTAGGAGTCGGGAAGGCTGGCTGCATAGTTGCTGAGATTTTAGAAGTTCATCTCACATCATTTTGGTGTCTGAACACAACTTATAGTGATATGGTTTGGCTTCTTCAATCATGAAAATTGGATGTAGGTCATAAGACTTACTATTTTGGGTCAACAACGTATTTCAGTTTTTCAAGGTAATACATCTTTAAGGGGAGACCAAATTTTCCCGCCTTTTTGGCAGGATCACTCGTAGCAGTCCCAAGAGTTTACAATTGGCATGGTCTTACAGTTTATTTTGAAAGTGGGGCAGCTTAGGAAAAAAGTACTTGAAGAAAATACCCAGTGATTTGCACAATACAGGCATGAACAACAATTTTGTGTTCCATTTGGGACAAACGACACTGTGGGTAGCAAAATATAATTTCTAACTGTGGCTGTTAACAACAACTGAGTGTATAATCAATACATAAAACTATATAAAACTGGAATTGGTATAACTGATATCAGCTCTCATCTTGATTGGTCTCTTCCTTCCTGTCATTTTGAATATATAGGGCATAGTTATGTCATTATACAGATCTAAATATCTGGTACAGTATCATGTACTGAGATATGAAGTCTTGTATTGGAATTCGGGTATATATTGATGAAAACTTACATAATAAATATAAATATGTTCTGCAATGAAAGAAAACATGTCTTGCTTGATAATGAAACAACTAAGTCCATCAGAGTCGCCTCCTACCTCTGAGATCAGACTTCTAATCCCGGGCTCACCTCAGTTTGGAATGCGAGTAGTTACTTGCTGTTGGCCGGCAGTTTAGAGTACAGAACCTTGACCAACTGTATGTACTGGTTTCCTCCGCCCTTCAAACTACCCGTAAAAATATAACTGATACAAAGGTACTAGGTATGTCATAAAACACTAAAGAAATTAAATAAACTAATTCCATCAAAATCCAGGATGTTTGTGTGTTCTGTTACTGTGTCATTAATAACCTTGATAATTACCTATGCACCATGTCTGTCTGTCTATTTGTCTATGCGCATAACTCAAGCTTGATTCCCCTCAAAGATAATCCATATCTAGATAGAGACTCTAATTTTTTTAAGGAATTTTTTTTGAAAATATCTGCTCTATCACTCAAAGGCTATTAATCGTATTGGGATCTTATTTTCATTCAAGGTAGGGTCTATTTCTGGCTCAGGCTTCCTCAAGATGAACTGGATCTGGATCGAAACTTCTTCAGGGATTTTCACCATTTTCTGCGTCCGGATCCCTGATTCCGGAGGGCTATTGCTCCTTCAGAAATTGTTTGCTGTTTTCATATGCATTGTGATGTACTTGTTCTTTCAATTATAATATAGTTTATCATTTACTGTTACTCTCAGCCTTTAAACTCCCTTCTCCTTTACATCCCAAGAAAACCCTAAATTGACTGAACAAGAGCTACACACTTAATATAAATTCTACATACACAAAAGCAAGTGAACTGACTCCTCCAGAAACTTACCCTGGATGAACTAGTCTAGTCATTTCCCCAATGAAACCTCCCTTCTATTGGAGTCATTTCCCAGGAGAGATTTCACTATTTCACCAGAACAAGACACATTTTAGTGTGGTCTATTTCAGGATGGTGGTAACCAGTGGTTTATCCAATATCACTGAAGCTTCGGCTTCAATTATACAGAGTTTACACTTGTGGTTTCTTGAATCAAGTTAAGGCTCAAAAAACACATTTTGTAGCATCAAGGAGACAGGGAGATTTTGGGCTGTACCTTGTGTGTAGGACTGCTTATTGGGTGTAGTTCTAAAATGATTCATTGAGGCAGATGATATTTGTGAATAGGTCTAACCTGCTAGAATATAAATGGGAACACACCCCAAATGACATACACAAAAATATTTATATAATGAATAAAGATGACAATAAACCCGAGTTTGTAACACTAGTACTTTGTCATTCCAATCAAATCTAAATTGGACGTTTATAGCACTTAATCTCCCCTTTATTAAGGGGAATTCCTCCGCCAAGGAGGTTATGTTTTCGCCTGGGTTTGTCTGCCGTCTGTCTGTCCGTCCGTCTGTTTGTTTGTGAACAAGATAACTCAAAAATTTATGGACAAATTTTGATAAAATTTTCAGGATATGTCCGAAATAGTAAAAGGAAGAAGTGATTAGATTTTGGGAGTGATCTGGATCATCTGTATCTTCTGGATCCATGAAATGTAATTTTTAAAGATAAATAACTCAAAAAGTTATGGACGGAGTTTGATGAAATTGTCAGGATATGTCCTAAATAGGACAAGGAACAAGTGATTAGATTTTGGGAGTGATCTGGATCACTGTCTGGATCCATGAAAAATAAATTGGGAGTGATTCAGATCACTATCAGCAAAAATATGAAACAGAGGGGGGGGGGGAACAATATCAGTGCTAATGGTAGGCTTTGAAAGTCCAGGAATTGAGCTCCCGTGGCGGAGGTCTGCGCTCTCTGAGTGCTCTTGTTTGGTATGTACTTTATATTAAATATCTTACAAGCCAATTTCATCAATACACACAAGCATGAGGCACTGTCATATATAAAAAATGTCACGGTCTGCATTTCCGATTATCCAGATTTATTTCCGAAGACAATACAGCCTTGAGTGGATAATAAATCATTCACTTTGGTAAAATGTAGACATCGCAGTGGCAAGGTATCAGGAAAATCTAGAATCATAACCATCACATCACCAGAAATCAACAACGATGAACAGCCACTTTTTGAATTTGCACAACAAAAGTTTAAAACTGTCTAAAATATCTGGAGACGCTATTCTCTCGGATCTGAAAATAGGCATGTCTGACAAATTGACACACAGTTCTACACAGAGCTGCACCCGGACTTCTTATTGGGAGAGTACGAAAGGTGTGTAATAAAGGCATATTCTATGAAAAAAAACAGTAGGGAAAAATACACTGTATTCAGAATTCCTTAAATTGTCACCGTTTTATGGAATGTTCACACTTCTCCAGACAAACAGTTCTCGATTTTTTTTATTGTTTTCACTGTAACTCCAAAAATAATAAACAAACCTTTCTGAAACTTTTCATTTTGGCCAGGGCTTGACCAAAGGAAGAAGTGGTAAAATTTTGGAACATATTAACATAATAATTTTTTTATGTGGCAAGGGGCTGACAGAAGGCAGAAGGGGTTAGATTTTGAAAAGGTGTGAATCATATCCTGCATAAAAACAACCCTGAATTTCCAGAAAAGCCCAACCCCCCACCTCCGATGGAGATCTATGTATAAATAGAACCACATACAACTACGTATTAATAGAGCCACATACAACAGGGAAAGTCTAGGAATGTTACCTTCACCAGATCAAGAGCAGCCATGCTTAGGGTTTGTGCCCTAATAGTTTTGAGGAGCTTAAATAATCGTGACACCTTTTGTTAAAGATCTCTAAAGAAGCTAATCATACACTTTATAAAGTATCATCTGGTGCTAGACATGTTTCAAAATGTGGATATATCAGAGTGCCTTACCGAAATAGTGTGAAGTGGGAACTAAGACAGTAAACTAGCTATAGATGATTTTACAGTAGATCTCATTTGCTTGAAAGGAGCCTCTTGAATATCAATTTATGTGCAGCCTAATCAGACATAAAACCAGAGTGACTTTTTTCCTGATCCAACAGTAGGAAAGCCCTTTTCAGTTAAACAGTCTCATTCAGCCTAGATAAGAATAGTTGCAAACTTAAATTGCTACAATTTTACGTATGATATCATGTTTCCAGCTAGCGGATTGTTTTGTTTTATATCCCTGTTGCAAAAACTTGAGTTTGCCCACTCACCACCCCAATAATGTAGTCTTCAGCATAACCTTATTATCACATAACGTTTTCTCTCTATTTCTCCTGAAGGTTGGGAGTTCAATCCTAATGATTGTGAAGGCCCAGCTTGTTTGTTTATGTGCAGTATTATGCAAATACTACTGGTTGGATCTTCATAAAAAAACTGAGAAGATGGGTCTTGATCGAAACTTGGCTCCAATTAAATTTTGAGAATGATCTGGATCACTGCCTGGATACAAACAAAAACCTAAGATCCGGATTTTCCCATTTACTTATTATTGAAAAAGCATACATGTTCTTCTCTTTGAGTTATTATAACTACTCTTGTATACTCTTTAACATGGAGATGAGTAATCTTGTCTGATAAGAAGATCAGCCATACCAGTCACGTCATTACTGGACAATAGTGGTTGGGACAACTTCTAATGGTTAACTTTATCAGCCGAGGTTGTAAGGCCAATTGCTTTGGTTGTATAGTTCAGTTTTTTCACATTGGACAAATCACATGGTCTGTCTGCTTTTCTGCCCCTGTCCAGTAAGGTCAGTAATGGCAGCCACACCCCCCCCCCCCAACCCCGAGTTTAAAATCAGCTATATCTTCTGATTGCTTTTGTAAATACAACAGTGGTATTAATAGTGTGATACTATAAATATAAGTGTGTTGCCATGAAAACGTTACCGTTATTGTCAACAACAACGACTCCCTTTGCATAAATAGTTGATGACCGATGTGATTGTGATCCCTTTTACTGAATTTATTACCTTTGACCGAAGAGGTATTATTTTCACGACTGTTTTTTTTTCATTCATATGGTTGTCTGTCTGTTTGTTAGCAGGATTACACAAATACTGCTTTAATTTTATTAATATTTTTTTTTCAAAGATTAAAACACTTTAACATTGAACATTATAAACTGGTAACATCTGAAGATTAGCAGCCAAATTTATGATCCTAACTCAGGCAACACACATCTTAAGATTGGCAGGATCTTAAGTGGGCCGGCAGTATTAACATTTTATAGAGCCACAGAATAAAGTTGACATCAAGCAGTATGAGAAGAGTTAATTCACACGAAAGTAACACTGTTTTAAAATAAAATTAGTCAAGTGAGAAGCTAGTATTTCTTTTCATAGGCATCCTGAAACCTTAATGGATCAAAAGTGACACCGTTGGATCACAATTTTAATTAACTGGATTAAAAAAAATGCTGTATTTAATTTGCATATTTGAGAACAGTCTCTAGCTTTTTTACATGTTGTAAAAAGTTCGACTTTTACTGCAAATAAGAGAATGTATTGGTTTCGAGAGTATAAAAAGAGATGGGAGTGTGAAACTACAACAAATAACACTCTAAACCTGTAAATTTGATTTGCTGAAATCAGATCACATGATTTCCTCTTATAAATACAAGTATACATGACGTTACATGGCCTCCAAGAAAACAAGAGCCTCCCCCATTAAATTTTGCATTATCTGTAATAAGTTTTGAAAGGTGTAAACGAGTTATTACTTAACTTGTAATCAGTAATCAAAGGTATGAATAGAGTATTACTTAGTATGTAATAAATGATGAGAGGTGTAAATAGGATATTACTTAATGTGTAATAAGTAATGAAAGGTGTGAATATTACCTAACATGTAATAAGTAATGAAAGGTGTAAGTAGGTAATTACTTAATATGTAATAAGCAATGAAAAGTATGAACGGTGCACTGTGTAATAAATAATAAGTAAGAAAGGTGTTGATAGGATAATTTAATATGTAATAACCAATGAAAGGTGTAAATAGGGTATTACTTAATATGTAATAAACGACGCAAGGTGTGAATAGGGTAATACTATGTAATAAGCAACAAAAGCACTGGAAGAGTGCATACCTTTGCCAAGGCACTTTATAATAAGTATATGGGAAAATCCAGATTATTTTTGTATCCAGACAGTGAGCTAGATCACTCTCAACATTTAATGAGATCTAAGTTTAACTAAGATCCATCTTTCGATTTTTTAGGAAGATCCAACCTGTAGTATTGGTGTAATCATGCTAACAAACAGACACTCAGACAAGTGATCATCAAAATAATACTTCCTTGATGGAGGCAATGAAAAGTGTAAAAGGGATATTACTTATTAGAGTTTTTACACTGTACACCAGTGGGATGTAAGCTGGGTAGTTACATGCCTAATATGGCAATGCCTGATTTAAATAAATGTTGAGGGGTGGCAACTTTATATATGTGTAGAGCAATATTTGTGTACATATCCAAAACTGGACAATATGATGTATTGTCTGTTGGAACCTTTTAAGGACTGGCCAGTATTATGACATGTCAAGTGGCTGGTTAAAAGTGTGTGGTGCCTGTTTTTTGACAAATTGGTGCATGTGTGTTCTTGGTTAACTGTGATCACATTAGTGGGTAAATTAACTATTGAAGTTTTGAAAGTGAAACGATCACATTTCATAAGTGTAATATGCCAGCCCCTCAGTTATTGACTGGAAACTGGGAAAAAGCCCTACAAAAAAAAGCCCTACCGGAGAAAAGCACTACAGTTTTTATATCTATGTAGAAAAAAGGTCCTCAGTGGCCTAGTGGTTAGCAAGTTTGGCATCTAATCATAGGCTGTCACCTCTGTGGGTTCGAGTCCCACAAGTGGCAATTCTGAGGACCTGTCCCAATATGACCCTGGCTGTTGAACGGGACGTAAAACCCCAACTTTGACCTTTGATCTATGTAGAAAAGCATAGACCATTTTCTAGATCTTGAATAAAGCCCTATATATCATGTTTAGTTTACAAATGAAAGGGCTGATCATTACTTAAAGCTTATTTCAATTGTTATTCAAACTAACCAGTGCTGTAATTTTCAATCCTAATGCCCCTTTGTAGTTTCAAAAACAATAAAATAAATTAATTTGTTAGCAAGGTAAAACCCCTCTGGATTACAATTACTCAATCTCCAGATGATACTGATTAAAAAGAATATTGCAGTGAAATCGTCAAGAGGAAATTGAGTTTGTTCCAGAATTTTTACAGTCAGTTGAACTTAGAATTTGTTCTTGAAGATTGGAATTTGTTTACTTTTCTTTCATTAGTATTTTTTTATTTATTTGGGGTTTACGTCGCTTTCAACATTGTACAGGTCATATCACGACAGGTAGTTGGAAGGGCAGAGGAAACCAGTACATACAGTTGGTCAAGGTTCTGTACTGTAAACTGCCAACCAACAGCAAGCAACTACCAGCTTTCCCACTTGAGGCCATGCCAGGAAATGAACCCCAACCTCAGAGGTGCTAATGTTAAAGTATTTCTTTATATTTTAGTTTGCAGAACAATAAATGTGTATGTCAAAAAGCAAATACTAAAAGCAATAATAATTTTAAAATCATAAAAGTGATACATAACTTTGAATCAGTTTATGTTTGTACATTGTACTATCTGAAAAGGACTTTTATCCACAGTCTCAAAAATGGTGTAGGGCATTTCTCGATGGGAAGGGGTGTCAACAAATTGTGTGACTTTTCTCTGTAGGGCTTTTCTATACTTTACATAATAAAAAATGGTGCAGAATATTTTGGAAAAAATGAAGCACCAAGAAATTGTTATTTCTGCAACTTGATAAATTTTACACACCAGTGAAACATGTATTATCCTTAAAATTCTGGAGTCTTTATTTTAGGCTCTGTGAAATGAATTATGGTAGATATGTTATAAATAATGTTTCCTCAAACTTAACAATTGTTCAAGTGATATTTTAAAACACTGACCCCACACCCTAGTTTATCATATTATCAATTCAGTGTACCAATACATCTAGCCTTGACTATGGGCTTTACCAGAGCCCTTGGCTCAATGCATAAAATACTGTATTCATTTATTTGGGGTTTTACATCGCTTTCAACACTGTACAGGTCATATCACGACGGGTAGTTCGAAGGGCAGAGGAAACCAGACCATACAGTTTGTTAGGGTTCTGTACTGTAAACTGCAGACCAGTGGCAAGCAACTACCAGCTTTCCCACTTAAGGCCCTGACAGGGATCGAACCCTGGCCTCAGAGGTGGGAGGCGAGAGTGTTACCACTCTGCCACTGTGGCCCCTAAAATACTGTAAGTCTGTATAAATATTATGTTGGCTTTTAAATGAAACATAAAAAACTTGGTATTTGATCTTGGACCTCAGCTAATAGGCTTTGGTTTGAACTAAGTAGAATATAATGTAAATGTCATGCTGATTCCTTTTGAAAATTAATTATATTTTGTACAGATCAGATTGTTTTCTTTCACTTAAACTTAGTTCTAGTATGCTGTTTGAATATCGTGGACACTTGCTGTTGAAAAAATATAAAAATACAGAAAAATATAATAAAATATTAAACTTTAAAAATATCTCAGAGCCCAGAAGAAGACTACCCAAAACCAAAAGGTGTACAATATTGAACATACACTTTCCTTTCTGTTAATCATTTGCATAGCGAAGAACAGTCATATTTGGCACTGTTGTTTGGGAAATGTGTACCAAGTCTTTCATCCCTCCAACATAATGGATTCATATTAAAATTTTCTTTGTTAATGAGCTTAAATACCCCTTGTACACCACCAACCACCCATACTACCCCTGATGGTTACTTCAAGCTCCACCCACATGCCTGTTAAATGATTTCATTGGTAATTCATAAATAGGTCAGTGTACTACCCTGGGTAGGAATGGTTTCAATGTAAAAACTCTATTATGTTAAAAGTAATGGAAAGTGTGAATATGACATTACTGAATATTTAATAAATAATGAAAGGTGAGAAGAGAGTATTACTTAATATGTCACAAATAATAAAAGGTGTGAACAGAGAAATATTTAATATGTAAAAAGTAATGAAATATGTCAAAAAGTATGACAAAACATTTCACTAGTAATGAAAGGAATTAACAGGGTATTACTTAATATGTAATAAGCAATGAAAGGTGCCAACAGAGTATTACTTAATATGTAATAAATCATGAAAGATGTCAGCAGAGTATTACTTAATGTGTCATAAATAATAAAAGGTGTCAACTGAGTTATTTTAAATATGTAATAAGTAATGAAATATGTCAACAAAGTGTAATAAAATTTTTCATTAGTAATGAAATGTATTAACAGGGTATTACTTAATATGTAATAAGTAGCTAAATGTGTAAATGGAGTATTACTAAGCATGTCACAAATAATGAAACATGTGAACAGAGTAATATTTAATATGTAATAAGTAATGCAATATATCAACAAAATATTACAAAGTACTTGATGAAAGGTATTAACAAGGTATTACTTAATAAGTATAAACAGGAAAAGGCGTGAATAAGGTATTACTTAATAAGAAATAAGTAATGAGCAATTAGACACATTTGAAGGCAAAAAACATATAGAAATCAGCTTTTTGTCTGAAATTCCGATGCATCACCCTCAAACATCCTGAAAATCTGTATCTTGCCCCCCCTCCCCCCCAAAAAAAGCACAAAAATACACCAAAAAAAATAATGATTAGGCGTAGGTTTACATTTACATTGTGGAATTGTTGTCTTTTACTATAGCAAGCTAACACGTGTCAATTACAATTGACTGTTTCAAGGACAAACCATCAGCTTACATTACAATGTTAAAATTATTTTTTGAACCATGGTTTCATTTTTTACCTGCCTTCAGAAAACATATGAATAAATATATATGAAACTTGTCTATTGTATTCAAGGTAAATTATTGTCAAATATTGTCACGAGAGTAATCACAATCAAATCAACTGTCACAGCCAAACCTTTTTATACACATTTATTGTTAAATGCAATTTTAGGTTATGAAATGTTTAAAAAATATTAATAACGTGACATTTAGAGTTCCCATTGTAATAAAGATGCAAAGTGGTAATGATCATTTATTGAAAGTGGTTTAAAGTGCTGTAGCAAAATAATTGCCAAATTATCAATGTTTACCACATTTTTCTTAAACCACATAACTCTCATTTTTTATTTTGGAAGACATTTTCATTTATTATCTGTTTATTATCTATTTTGAGAAACACTTAACATTTTGCAAGGAATTAAAAATGACTTCCAAAGATAATTTGTTAAAAAAGAGCTTAATTTAATGCTAACCTTTTAAAGTATTCCAAACTGTAAGCAACAATTGTCCCGGAAACAACTTGGTCATTGAACCTGGTGGTTACACATCCAAGATTTAACCTGTTGAAAAAAGGCTTACTCCAAATCATAATATCTCTATTTTTCTTCTTAATTGTCGAAGTAAACATCTTCCATTGGACAAACATTTTTTTAAAACGTTTTTGTCGTCTATCCTGAACGTTCTTTCAAACAGTAATTTAAAAAATAAAAATTCAAGCCACTGTAAAGGCACTCTTGAGCAATCATATTTGTTCAGCAGCATCCAAAAAAGAAACAGCTGAAGTAAAACAACTAATGAGGAGTTTGTACAAGTTTTAAGGACGACCTAAATTTCATCAAGGTTGCCATTGTCAGTGCCAAGTGGCTCTCGCCTGCAGCCTCACTTCAGTGGTATTAAAGGTCCATTTAGTTAGTCTCCCCAACACAGATGAGACATTACCCTAAACACTTACGGATGTGCAAAAACCCAGCTACAAAACAAGCCTAGTAAATCTTTATGTTGACCTAGAGAATCTTAGAGGATCTAGAGTAAAACCTAAACCATATGTACACAATAATTAATTTGTTAAAGGAAACCCTGAATACAGAACTAAAACATTGGCTTATAAAGTCTTATTTGTATCTCTTGAGAGATGCTATAGAAGTCAGGTTTTAAAGTGCTAAAAGCAGTAATAAATCCTTTGGTATAAGATAAGCCATAGTAAATATAGCTAATGTATCATTCAAGCATCACACTATACACATTTAAGCAGCATTTAAAATGTCAAATGATAAAAAACGTTTTTTTAAATGTATAGGAGAAAGGTTACATAAGCAAATCAATCCCTCTGGTATAGAATACCAAAGATAAATTTTCATGAAGTATTATTTATATATCACATAAAGACACTTTAAGTCTTTGATTAATTTTAATACACTCAATATATGAGCCATGTTTATTTTCGTAACCCATTCCCGGTATAGTAGATAATCCATGCTAAATATAATTTAAGCATCAAAAAATCACTCCAGTTACACTTACGCACCAGTTAAATATATTGAATTTGTAAAGAATCTTTAAACTGTCTGTAATAAGTTGGGTTGTATTGGCAATAGTTCCTTTTGTAACAGATAACCCATGTTAAAAATTATAAAATGATCAATGTTGTCATTCAGAGATTCCTTTAATACAAAACTTTTTATAATTTAGTTATGTTATACCAGTAATAATTCTTATAATAATATCATTGAAACACTACTGTACTATATTATACCTAAGTCATACATGGTGTAAAAAATTTAAACTTCAGGTAGTGTGCTGGAAGTACAGAGAATTGAGCAACACAGAATCTATGGACTACAGCAGGAGGCGGCTAAACCCTTTCATAGACAGCTGGATGACATTTTAGCCATGTATATTAAAAACAACCATGTAACTCAATTAAAAAGGGACAAGCGTGTAAATATCTTATCAAGAGACAATTAAACCACACCAGTCTCATAGACCTTCAAAAATATATGAAGGCCCAACGAGTAGTATTTACAGCCAGACAAATGGTCATGAATTTAACACCTCCTTGGCAGAGTCTATTACTCTTATTTTGTTGCACTCCGGTTTGCAAATCAACATCATGTTAAAGGATTACTTCTCTTCATAATGACAGTGAACTGATGCGGTGTCACATAATTCTATCCCACTGTGGATTGGCCAAGTAGTCTTCCTCAACCCTCTTCACCCTCCCTGGTGTGACAACTCCATTATAATTACAGCATGCTTTGAAAGCTGAGAGAGAGATCCACAGGTGTCCCATCCAGTTGTAAGGGTTTTGAGTGGCTGTTTTATAGTGCTGTGGAAAGCATAAATGGAAAAGTGGGACCATAAACAGGGAGCCGGGTAAATTGAAGTAAGTCCAACATCATCTAACCAGTGTCTGGTCTCAGTAATAGCCTTTCCCTGGCTCAGGTTGAGAGATTGTTATTACTTTTACCAAGCATGATTATGTAATGGTTGGATTCTGTTTGTTATGGCCCAGTAACACCTTTCATTATGGTCATATATGTATGTATTTATTTGCCCCCTGATGACCTCATCCTTATTGCTTAGAAAAGAGACCCTTGTATCTGGGTAGCATACGTTGGAGAATGAGCAACCCTGAATATCATTCCCCCACCTTCACCCCTCCAGTGCATATATTTTACTTCAGCCCACTAACGAGGTGGTATGTCCCGCCTCCCAGGTCGCTCCATTTCATCCGAGTTGTTCACACAACTGGCGGTTTAATTTGTGGTTATAATCATTTGGCAAAACATACCTGTCCTTCAACTACGGTTAAAGATTCGTATGCGATGTGTCACACTGGCAAAATGTCCAATACCTCAACTCACTTTATGTTGCTGTATTACACCAAAAGAGGACCTAGTCATGACCTTATGTACATCGTGGAACACACCTTTGGTCATCGTAGTAAGAAATTCATATGTGCCTGCACGGAATCATCTACACATGCTCACAGTACAAAATCAGTGGTGGAAATTTTAAACATTTTAAAACTTCTGTAGGACACGCAAGGTAATGGACATTTTGCCACACAAACCTTGGACGGTAGTTCAAGGACAGGGGCATTTTGCATAACACCTATAACCTCGGGGGATACCGCCTGTAGTGTGAAAGGGGTATAAGGCTTGTGCAATGTTTCTTCAAACATTGTTCTTTAAAAATGGTTCTCAATGCAAAACATTTTCCAAGTTGTGTCCCATGTTGTGTCCAAATGTCAATCCCACCAAAGACGTCCTATAAAACATGACACGGATCGAATGAGAAATGAAAGTAGATGATCTTGTTAGGTTGTAGCATCTTGACTACAGTACCAAAAGGTGTGAACTAGGTATTAACAAGATAGCAAAAACATCCCCTGCACTGGTTCACATCAAATTTTCACAGTAGGTGTATCATAGAACTGATTTAAGTTTGGGAAAACCACACACACAGCAGAATGAGGTGCTCCAAAAAGAATCTTTAAAGAAAACGTTTACTAATTTTAATGATTTCTTATCTTTCAATATAGCATCTAATTTATACCTTTTTGACATAAACTAAATATGGTGTGTTTTCCATCAATAACAAGTAATAAATTCTCTCTCAAAGTATCATGCTATTTTAGTAATTGGGATTATTTAAAAGTTTCTAGAACTATATTACTCACATATAAGATATACCTTAGATTAGTTTTTCTTTTTATAGCCTTGGGACAGACGGAGCTAATACTTTGCCAGATAACACTAAGTCATGTTTATGACACTTTTGTGTTAAGTCTTCCTCTTTTATTATATTGCTTTCTCTGCATCATACATTTTCTAGTGGGGTTGGCAATTGCTAGTTATTTTTCTTTTCTTTTTTATGGTCAACACAAGACATTGCAATAAGTATGGGGGATTCACTTGCTTTGCTACATAGATATCATATATAAAATAAAAAGGTTGTACAAGCTGCAACTTATAACTAAAACCTGTATAAGTTGCAACATGTACAAACTGGCAGTACACACTGCAACTTATGCTGGTGTTCCACTGGAGCCGACCCTGTATCCAACCCTACGACTCTAGGGTCGATTGTGAAAGTCATGGGATCATAGAAAAAAGGGTGTGAAAAGCTGAGTTGGTTAAGAAATCCCTGACAGGACGGTTCACTTACAGACATGATGTAATGACTACCCTGACAAGACATAGGGTTGGGGACATTTATGTCATGGCCAGTCATAGAAGTACTACGACAAGCCCTTAACTCCTAACAGACAAGCTGGTTCACAAACAGTCAAGCCGTAAAGACAAACAGACAAGCCAGGAGCATGTTCCCGACCCTTGCCGACAGGACTGATTGATTTTGTGGGGCGGTATCTATAGTTGGGATCCAGAATCGAGATCCATATCACAGTATATAAACCCCTGTCACTAGGGATGTGACACTCATTTCACACTTCAATGATGACAGCAACACATCAAGAGGAACTGTTTGACAAGTTGAGGGTGCTTTGGTTTTATTGAGTTGAGTATGTTATTATTCTTCATGATTTCAAGATACAGAAGACAGCAGAACCCAGCACCTGCCCAGCTAGCACCACCACCATAGCCACAGTCCCCACCATGCAAAAGGAGGAGGAAGCCACAGAATCCATGGGTTATGCCCTGGATACTGCAGAGAGAGGAGAGAGGATGCTACAGAACACTTTTGGACGAGCTAATCACAACTTACATACCAGGCTACAGAAACTTCACCAGGAGGGAACCAGCATTTTTTTTATTTAATTGAAGAAAGAATAACCCCTCGTCTGAGGAAGTCAACCACCAACTTCAGGAATCCACTGGAAGTCGGATTGAAACTGGCAGTTACTTTGAGGCACTTATTCAGAGGAGAAACATACACTTCACTGCAATACCAATGGAGGGTTGGAAGAATGACCCCAGGTCTGCAAAGTCATTTTAAAAGAATTTCAACATATTTGAATATTTGATTTGTCCAACTGATCCAGAAGACTGGAAGAAAATTGAAGAGAGATTTAGAAACAGATGGAATGTCTCCCACTAGATGGCAAACACATTGCTATAAAGAGGCCCAAGAAGTCAGGCAGTGAATATTTCAACTACAAGGGTTACTTCTCCCTAGCACTTTCGGCTTTAGCAGATGCAGAGTACAAGTTCCTGTCACTCAACATGGGGGCCAGTGGGTCATTATCTGATGTTCAGATATTCAACCTGCAGCAAACTGAAAAGAAGAATTGAGAACAGAACCTTGGGACTACCACAACCTGAACTTCTTGGACCTGGGGGGCAGATCTACACTACTCCCTGCTGGGGATGATGCCTTTGCACTTATGCCTTGGCTGTTCAAGCCATACAGCAGATGACAACTGACCAGAGAGGAGAGAATAGCTGACTACAGGATATCCAGGGGCAGGAGGTTGGTCGACAACTCTTTTGGTATACTAGTTAGAAGATTCAGGGTGCTGCTGAACACCATGGAGCATGGAGCAGAGGCCAAAAGTTGTGTTGTGAGAGACATTGTGTTAACATGTGTGGTGCTACATAATATGCTGAGAAGCCATCAGGGGGAGCAGACAGACCACCCACTCCAGCGGACGACACACAACCACCACAGAATGACAAAGGAGAGCAGAAATTTTCAAGCACTCTGAATCCAAATTAAATTATAAAACAAAAATCCCCCCCCCCCCCCCCCGAAAAAAAACAAACAAATATTGTGGAAAATATTATTGCAAAAGTTTAACCCAGTCTCACACAGATTGAAACCCAAGTCCTCAAATGCCAAAGTCCAAATGTCAAACCCTTATAAAATGACATTATTAAATAATAATAATAGTAATTTTATCCCTGGAAAAAATTAACTGATTTTTAAGCATTTCCTGGTAATTTTGCAAAACCCAAACCTTTAAAAAATAAAAATAAAATTTTAACTTATCTCAGTGTTACCAACAAGGTAATATTTAAGTCAGTCTGTCAGTCATCCAATCAACAGTCAGGTTATGGGATGTTTGTGGCATGCGAGGTGTTGTTTTGCAACACCGTTTGTTTGTCTATCAGTCCATCCACACATTAATAGCACTTTATGTTTTTAGGTATTGTGTGTTTCATACTTGTTTGTCTGTCTGTATGTGCGCTATATATAGTTTTGGGGGTGTGGGGTGTCACTTCATTTGTTATTTTTTTTGTTGGGGGTGGTGGGGGGTAGGTGACACTTTATTATATTTTTGGGGGGTGTATGGTTTTTTTTCAAGTATTTTGGGGGTTTTGTGTGTCTGTTGGAATTTTATTTGTTGGTGTTAAACATTCATTCACTCATTCACACAATTTTGTCATGTATTTGGGGGAAGTGTAAGTGAAGTGACAGTGTGTTTTTTATGTTTTGGGCAACAGCAAGTAGCTCAATAAATTGTTTTGGGGTGATTCGGGTGGCCCTCATAAGGACCATTTGGTGCGACTTAATGCAGGCTGATCTGCTTATTTGGGCTGACTCTGCTGGCTGAACTGGCTCGGAGGTCTTGACTGGTCTTGATGAGTGGAAGATGGCACTGGTGACGGTCATGGTTGAAGTTGAGAGGGTGAAAATGGTTGTGGTGTGTCGATCTGCTGGTACTGCAGTACACTTGGAATCCCACCAAAGAAGCTTGACAATCCAGAAGTGTTGTGTTGATTTTCCTCTTGTTGTCCAGATGCAACAGAAAGCGGGTTAACTGTCTTTGATGGGGTCAAAGTAAACATCAGTTGTCTGGAAGTCCCAGGCTGCTGGTCATCCAAAACTAGGAAAGATGCTGGCTGTGCTGATGCTGATGAAGGCCTTGATGGTTGCTGTACTTTGGCAATCACTGTAGAAGGCTGTGTTGTGGCTATCTGAGAAGGCTGCACAACTGGTATGGAGACTGGTTGAGTATCTGGTATGGTGAGTATGTATTCATGTTCTGCTGTGGCCTGTATTGCTTCTGGAAGTTGAAATGTGGTGACCTGTTGAGTTGTTGTGACCTGTGTCTTGCATTCTTTGGCCTTGTACTGTATTTCACTGAGAAGTTTCACTGTCTCTTTCCTGAAGGTCAAAAAGTCCCGCTCCCCCAGGTGTTCAATCTGAGAATGGAGATAGTTGCAGAACGACCATCTTGGACTTGAAGTGGGGTCCTGTGTGCACCCAAAAAACCGGAGATCATCGAGCTAAAACTGGATCTGCAGAAGTGGTGGTGGTGACAGCTGCTGGTCGTCATGAAGGGCTTGTGCTCTACGGCTGATGAGTAACATCTGATGTCATACTGATTTCCATCTCAGATTTAGTCTCTCATGAAGTATCCGGAACTGAAGTTGTGGCTGCTGAAGGTCACACTGGTGACTTAAACACAGAAGACTTAGACACTCCCTTCCTTCTGATGTGACCACATAGAAAACTGAAACTGTCCTTCAACCAGGTCTGTCTTTTGGTGCTCTTCTCAGCAGCTTGTCCTGACTTCGTCTGATTGAGCTTGCCATATCTGGTACGTTGAGTCTCAAACCACTTCTTGACAGTGTTGACAGATAAGCTCCTGGAAGCTGCTAGTCTCTCCCAAGGTCCTTCCTTGCTTGTCTTTGAACTTGACGTTTGTCTTGTCATAATGTTTCATAATGTGCTGTTTAACGGACTCCACGATGGCTTCTTCATCTGAATCACTCAGGAAAATGGAATTAATTTGCCCCTTCTTCTGTCTGGATTGAGTTGATTCTACATCAGTATCTGTGTCTGTTCATGTCCTTTTTCTGTCCTTTCCTGGCTCTCTTCCATCTTTTCTCTCTCTATCCTCTCTATGCCCCCCTCATCCTGTTCCCCCCTTCTCTCTCCCCTCTCTCCTCTCTCTCCCTCCTTCTTTCTATATCCTCAGCTGTATCTCCTAACTCAAACTGGGGTTGAGTAACCCTGGGTACTTCAGTCTATCTCCTTCTGCCCCTTGGCATGCTGATCAATTATATGTACAGCTTTTTCAAAAAACAAAAACTTAAAAATAAAAGTGAAACCTCGTAGAACAGATTTCACTCCCAGCCAGTCCAGCCTCGCTCAAGCTAATTAGCAAAAAAAAATGAAAAACTTAAAATCTAAAGCTGCACACCAGTTGTCTCTCGACAAGTCAAATGAATAAAGTGTGTGTGCCAAGTGGCCTTTTTATAGCCACAGATTTAGAAACCGACAGGCTGTAAGAAGCGAAAATATTGCCGGCCTGTTGGTTACAGTTCCCGGCCTGTCAGTTGTTGTTTACAGCTTGTCTGTTTCAGTTTAGGGCCTGTCAGTTACAGATGTCAGTTACAGTAAAAGTTACCGACTGGCCTTGAAAGTTTACAGGCCTGTCGGGAACACTTACAGACAGGCCGGTGAAAGTTACCGACTGTACTGTAACATTTCCTGCACAGTCTGTTTGTCATCACATACAGTCGGAATCACCATATTTGGGACAAGCTGGATACATGATACAGGCCTGGAAACTACAACCGACCTTGTGAACATTGGTCCTGACTCAAAAATACATACTTCCCGACTGGTCGGCCCTAGTGGAACACCAGCATAACTTGTACAGGGTGACTTGTGCAAATTGCATTATGTTCAAATATTGGCCTCACACAGTTTTCTGAAAATGTACAAATTATCAGTATAAGTCGCAACATGTATAATTAATGCTCTTATATAAGCTGCAAAGTACATTCATTAGCAGTACAAATTGCATATCTGCAGGGTGACTATCACAATTGCAACGTGTACAAATATTGACATTTTATAAATGTACTTAACTCAACTATAAATCAAAACAATTGACTTTTTACAGCAGTTCTTTTCAAAATAATGTACATGCCACATTTTGTATTTTTGTGAAGCAACAAACCAGTGGTCGGTTAATAGTTTACAATGAACATTTAACAGTTTTTCAGATAAGATTAGACTATACTATATGGAAATGTTGCTAGAAAATCCATGTAAGATTAATACAGTCATGTGTATCATCAAAAAGATCCACCAAAAATAAATCAATAAGCAATTTTATGCCAGTTTAAGACATAAAATTAAGGCAGAGATTTAGATTTTAAAAGCAACAATCAAATGACAAGGCTGTTTGAATTTAACTCTGGATATCTTGTTAGAGAATGTAACTAACTGTTAGTTTTTGATTTTAATACAATCATACTCATGCCCTTCTTTGTTCAAATACTGATTTTTCGACAAAAGTGTTGAATTTCTGATGTTTTCTTTTGAGAATATTTGTCATAAATACGTGAAATTCGGTCTTGTAAAAGCAGGAATGACTAAAACTTTAAAAAAAATCTACTTGTAATCAGTATCTTAACTGAGCACAAAACTGTAAATATGCATCCAGGAAATCATGAAATTAATTAATTTATGTCTATGGTCACGAAGACATTTGTTTCACCTTATTTGGTATGGTATGTTCCTAAAAAGGCATTAGGGTTGCTGATAATATTCAAATTTGCTTCATTTTATATGTTCTGTTTTGTGCCAAGTTTAGGCACATACCAAATTCTTACTCCAAGCAGTAACTAATAGAAGTTGCAACATGTTGAAATTTTGAGAACATAGAAGTTTGTCTAATTTATTATTCACAATGATTTTATTTTTAAAATTTCATTAGATCAGACACTTGATGAACATATATCATAACAAAACACCTCGGAGAGTGCATACCTCCGCCAAGGCCTGTACCATTTTAAAAGCGGCGCAATAATAAGTAAATGGGGAAAATCTGGGCATTTTTTTTTGCATGTAGACGATGTGAACCGGATCACTCTCAAAATTTAATGGGATCTAAGTTAGCCCCTTCTTCTCATTCTTTCTATGAAGATTGCCCAGGAGTTTTTGTGTAATCCTGCAACCCCCCCCCCCCCCCCCCAAAAAAAAAAACCCCAAAAAACCCCAAAACAGACAAATGATCATGAATTACTAGTACTTCTCCTTGGCGGAGGTAATTTAACAGAGATGGCAATCTATTGGATTATAACAAGGGGAAAAGTTTACCATGACAAAAGTGAAATACTAGTTGATCAAGGAGAAACCATCTTCAGTTACATAGAGAAACCTGGAAATGGAAATATGATACATTATTGTTTGTTCCATAAATAAATGAAACAGTTTGGCTAAAGGTATTATTATTATTATTATTGTTATTATTATCATTTTTATTATTATTAAAGAGTTACATTGTGTATTTCATAACAAACGCAATAAACATTTTTTAGTTGTTTTCCAGTGAATAGAATTTACAACCTAGAAATTAATCTATCTGTGTCACTCCATGATGCTCTGTTTGCACTTTCAGAGAAGATTGGATCTATTTAAATTCTGACTTGGTTGATATATTTACGTTTTTAGTTGACATACCATATTTTTTTCATTTTATTATAATTATTGCTGTGACAATTCAAAGACCTCTACACCCCATTGTAAATTTACATATCATAAACACACAAAACCCTTATTTGGGCTTGTATTTAGCATTCAATCGCTCATTATGTTACCCAAAATAATTAAACAATGTGGTTTGGGGAAATTTCTTTTGTTTATTTATTTTATCTGTTATCATCATCTCAAATAAACATGTACACCAAATATGTGTATGAATGTCCACACCCCTTTATATGGCACTAAAAACTAAAACCCCAGGGTGGAGGGGGGTTAAAACGATGTTCCCTCTCAACAACTTCTAAATTCCGAATGCCCCGACTCATGTGGCCACGTGCAATAGTGCCTACCGCGCATGCGTGATCACCCCAGGTTAAAATTCACACTGAATGATACCGCAAACCATGTCCCATTTACTTGTCAATAACAAAACAGGGCCACATGACATGTGAAGTGTCGAATTCTAGATTTTCAACCAGAGTTAGATCAACTTTCAGGATGGCCAAGGTACAGTTAGAATCCAACCTTAATTGTGTGAAAGTATAACTCAGATCTGATTAATAGTTGTTGAGTTAGGCATACAGATAGTGCCAAAAAAATTCAGGAATTTATATTTTAGACCTCTAATCGCCACATGAAATCATTGCCCAAAATTTGCACATAACCACTACAACATACAGAATGCACAGCAATTATTTTCATATTAGTGATCCTGAATGGCTAGATTATAAATTTATTGTCTACATTTTTGTCTCAACAACCAAGCAAAGAGGGTTGTGTGATATTGAAAGTTCCACTATGTTTGATAAAACATACCCAGTAAAACATTAGAAACATTTTAAAATGGTTTAATCGTTTACAAAACGTTTTTAAAACCTATTTGAACCCTATCTTATGGTTTTGTAAACGTTTCCAAGCAAACCTTTACACTGTAATGTTTGAAAAACATTTTATAAACATTCTATATACAAACGTTTTTACTGAAAACATTTATTAAATGTTTATAAAATAACTCAAGAAGCTAGGTTTGACTGGAAACATTCTTTAAACATTCATAAAATAGCTAAAGAAATGAAGGATATGTTAGAAATGTTTTTCAAGCATTCATCATGAAGTGTTTTATAGACAGTACACATAAAATGTTTGAATAACATTGTTGATCAAATGTTTTAAAAACATTCTGTAAAAATCGTTTTTTAAACCCATATTTTCAGAATGCTTATCAAACCTTCACTTTCAAACATGTCCAAACAAAGATGGCGGTGAGCAATAATAGGGGATTTTAGAGGACTTTGTCAAAAATTGACCCAGATGCAATACCAAAAAGTGAGAATTGAATGGGGGCACAATTTTTAAGCCAAAAACAATTTTAGACATAAAAATAATATTTTCATTAGTGAGCAACCTTAAAAAGGTATTGAATCTGACCTCTGACACCATTATTATTCAGATATTAATATGTTCATTTAAAACGTTTTTTCTAATATTTATCAGTAAATGTTTAATAAACAGTATACATAAAACATTTTAAAAACATTTTATTATAAATGGTTTTCGTACCCATCACTTTTAAACCTTTGCAAAACGTTTCCTATCAAATGATGGCAAAACCCAAAAATGTTTACTGGATAGCAATGACTTATGTCTTTACATATTTAAACTAGAAAGCACTCTTAAAGCGCAGACCTCCAGTAATTGAGCAGAATATCCCCGTCTTGAATTTGAATCCCAGTCAAATCAGCCATTTGCCAAATCAGCTCCTCTCAATTGACCTCCAGGAAAATATACCCTGGTCAAATCGGCCCCTAGGAAAAATACCCTAGATCAACCATAGAATTTATTAAGAACAAGGATCACCAAAGTTATAGTCATCAACAGAAGCTATAGATTTAAACTCATATTGTTGCAATTATTACATAAATTCTGTATGAAAGACATAAGATAATGGAATTAATTACAGCATCCAAATATCTTTAATTGCAATTTTTCCAAATACAATATAACTAGTTATCACTCAAGTTTTAACATGGTTATAAATATTATTTCCACAACCTTTGCCATTATTTTGAACCAGATTACACATAAAATTTTTAGAATCTTAGTTTAATGATGGAAACGTTTTAATTGAGAGTAACCCTACCGCATGTTTCAAGGCTATGTAAAATTAGGAGCAACTACGATATACCTGTTACTTGCCGTTTCGAAACCTTTGGCCATCTTCAGATATATCTGATGGCCATTTCAAAACCTTGGTGAGGCTTTGAAATGGCTTGGCCGTTTCAAAACCACCAAATAAACCTATTTACTTAACAATTGGTTTATTTACTTTTGTCTTGGTTTAATTGCAATAAGCATCCATATATTGGTGGATTATTTATTTGTGTAAGTTGACACTTCAAAGAAGTTAGGACTTAATTGCACATGTTACAATTTCCCCTTTATTCAGTGAGTCAATAGACTCATTTTATTTAAAACAATTAGCATAACATTGGCTTCTCTCATGATCAAGTCAATTGACAACAATTGGGCATAGCCAATTTACTTCAATGCATCAATAATTATAGCTACACACTTCACTAATTACCTTCTAACTTCTGAGATAAACAGAAATATATTACCAGTTATCAAAATAAAAAGCAAAAGAAAATCTTGAACAAATAATTTTTTTCATTGAACACTCAGGATATCCCTTCCTTCCCTTTATTGAAGATCAACTAGTATATTTGCTTCAAATTACACTTGTTTTTATAACTTTTAAATCTTACCTCTCTTATTAAATATTAGTTTTATATGATCGTTAAAGCTCTTTAACTTTTGATTAATTATAACGAAGCACTACACAAATAAAATGTTGTAATAATAAATGTAATGTACTCTGATCAATTAGGTTTTGAAATGGCTAGGCCGTTTCTAAACCAAGTGAGGTTTGGCCATTGGCCGTTTCAAAAATGGCCAGAGTTGTGAAACGGCCATCAACATACCCATGTACTTCAGCATTGGTGGAGCACTTCAAAACTTAATTTTGAGTTTTAATTTTTCAACTGGTGGCTGCGCTTTTAGGGGGAGGATTTACCAAGGGCCGATTTGACACAGGGCCGATTTGTCAATTATCGGATAGCATGCCCATGAAAAGTCTGCTCACTACTTTTGGGTAAATCCCAACCACAAACTCAAAATCATTAAAAAAATAGGTTTGAGTATAATCTAGACCTCCCCAAAACTTAATTACTTCTTCTTTTGGTCAGGTTGTACCTACATATGTTAAGGTGCCAACGAATTTCAAGGTGCATACACAATATGCACCTGCAAACCACATCTTCAAACCTTGCAAATGGATACATTAACTAAGGCTGTTCTTGTATTCAATTCAATAGCCTTCACAATTTGTTATTATTGCATTTGGATTTTTTTTTTTGCAACTTAGAAATAAACTGGTATAAATAGCTTCCAATGATGAGAAAATTATTCAGTTTAAAGGTTGTCCTTATTGGATCAAGTAAGTTGCCATAAGTGAAAGAAGGGTTCTCTTCTGCAATCCGATTAAACAGGTATTACAGCTCCATTTAGCTAATCTCCTACAGCTGTGACAAGATTCTTAACACAAGGGACAAACATGGACTTATTAATAAGTAAACAGCTAACCAACAAGTATACTGCGTATTCAGTTCATTGACTTACTGTATTTGCGCAATCTACAAAAAAAACGATGTAAATATAATAAGGCTTCTTATGATAGGACTCGTTGGCTTAGTGGTATAGATGATAACACACTCACATCCCACCTCTGGGGTCAGTAGTTCAAACCCTACACCCAAACCTATGTATGTGGGAAGTTGGTAGTTACTTACCAATGCTCGGCAGTTTACAGAGCAGAATCATTACCAACTAATACTATAGTATGTACTGGTTTCCTTTTGCCCTAAAAGCTCCCCGTCGCGATATAACCTATACAACATGTAGAAACGACATTAAACGCCAAAAGATCAATCTTAAGAAAGGAATCTTTACTTTGCAATTTAAGATTCTCTCTAAAGATTTAAGACAACTTTATACATAGACATGAAATAATTGTTAAAAGTGTCACGAGAAAATGTAGCTTTTCTGTTTCATTTTAAATCCTGGAGCTGTATAGTGGTGACCTAATTATGTTTTATGTGATCCTAACTTACAAGAAAAAAATGGAAAAAATTGCGTGATCTATATTTCCAGTAAACTAAATCTGCAATATTTGAACTTGCTTAGTAGACTATACTGTTAATGAATGCCACTAATTGTCTGTCTGTTATACCTGAATTGACCCATAATAATTACCTTTGCCAACAAAGTTATGTTTGTGGCTGTGTTTGATTGTTTGTCTGTATGTGTTTTTGATTACTTCAACACCAACACTAATACATTATGACATTTTTATGTGGGGAGTGTCTGACCAAAGGAAGAAGTGATCAAATGTTTGAAAAGATCTGTATCATATACTGGATACTATTTAATCCTAAATTACAACAGTTCCCTTTTCAATGGTTTTTGTATAGGTGGTTGAGATCACCATGCTAATGCTAAATACGTGGTTGCCCTTGAAAAGGGTTTTTGTATAGGTGGTTGAGATCACCATGCTAATGCTAAATACGTGGTTGCCCTTGAAAAGGGTTTTTGTATAGGTGGTTGAGATCACCATGCTAATGCTAAATACGTGGTTGCCCTTGAAAAGGGTTTTTGTATAGGTGGTTGAGATCACCATGCTAATGCTAAATACGTGGTTGCCCTTGAAAAGGGTTTTTGTATAGGTGGTTGAGATCACCATGCTCACGCTAAATACGTGGTAGCCCTTGAAAAGGGTTTTTGTATAGGTTGCCCTTCTCAGAGATTTGTGTTCTAGGAGGTCATGACCAATGTTAAAACATTAACAAATAACATTCAATTCTAAAGACATCTTTACAACGTTACAAAAGGTGTCAAATAATAAAAAAACAATGAACTAAATAGTACTTATCAAAGGATTTATGTTCTAAGAATATTCTGACTAGAAATAAATTATCACATGACAGAGAAACCACTGTGGATATTTGGTAAGCTTGGTCTCAGCTGAGAGCGTGAAAGCCATTTGAGACCAAAAAAAAACTTGGCAGAGTCTAAAGGCTCAGATTTGAGACCGACCAATGCTTAGCCTGAATCTGGGCTGAGTCTAAGACCTTTTGTGATAGGTAAAGTATGAAAAAGTGTGCCTTACTGGGAAAACAATGCACACTTTACGAGACCCCAAATTACCGAACTTAAAGCTCACACACTTTTAGTACATCCCCCTGAAATACTACACTTTGATGGAATTATTTTTAAAACTCTTGACAAACCAATTAACCTAAATCTCAATGTACTTGTTTAGTGGTTATTTATAAATTGACTTTTGTATATGGGCCCATATGTTAATATTGATTTCTGGTATTTCTTCTATTTTGTAGAATTTCTACTCTAATATGGATAGCAGGAATAAAAACTCAGAACACTTTTTGGGCAAATGTACTGGATAATGCAACTGTTTTACTAGAATTAAAACACACTTGTTATGTCATCCTCTTGATCAATTCATTTATTTCAGATTTATTTTTTCAATTTATAGCATTTATCGCATGGTTCATTCGACGGTTTTAGGCGTCTGTAAATTAGAACCAAAAAAGTGTGCATTACCTAAAAATAATGCACACCTTTGACAACAGAATGACATCTCAAGTGTGTTTTTAGTGAAATCAACACCTGGTCGACTGAAACAGATGGGATCAGAAACCAAATGCCTACCACCAGAAAAAATGCAGACATTTGTAGTGTTTCAAAAATATTTCTTTAATGATTCATGAATAGGATTTAAATTACACCTGAGAGTTTTTCTTTTGTTAAAAGTGTCCAATATTTTTCGTTGATAAACATATATTTCGACAGTGATTAACAACCATATATAGTAGTCCCCCCCCTGCACACATTTTCAAACCTTTTTACCTTTATTTCATAAAATGACCATAAAACTAAAAAACTATACACAAGAAATCAAAAATAATGATGTCAAATAACATCTTAATAATTAGAAATGATGGCAAATGTGTTATATAAATAACTAATAGCCAATATTTTTTTTTAAATAACGGACTGTTGACTAGGTCCCTTCAAAATCCTTTATTTTCAAATATTGCACACTTGGCCATTAATTCATACACATAAGGCAGTATCCTTATAGATTAGTGTTATGTAACTCCAAAGCAAGCTGTACTTACGTAAGACATAATGTACAGATGATGTGATGCATCATTGCGTGATAGTTTCAGCATTTTGTACAATGATTAGCTTCTTTGTAAATGGCATCATGTCTGCTCTGCCTTTGAATCCAGATTATCGGGTAATTAAACTATGGTTAATTCCCTGAAGTCACGAGAAGGCCTTGTTATTTTATGCTATAGTAGTTAGTAGAACTAAGTTACTGACAAGCATGAGTCAAACTGAAATTTTCAAAAGAGAATAACTTTAGCTTTGTAAGCTAATGAGAGTAAAAATTAATTTCTAATGAAATTTTGAATCTGTATTAATATCTCAAGAAACTAAGCATCTAACCAACAGGTGGAAATGTTTAACGCCCTCTCATTCACCTGTAAAGTTGTAGTGCTGCTTATTTACTTCAACTTATTGCAACATTAACTTTCATATATATATCTCGGGACTGTTGTCTGTGAGCTGGGGGTACCGGCCGCCATGTTACCTGCAACTTGTGCTACTTTATTATCTCGCCTTAGGGCCAGATGGAATGTCACATCTTCACGTGGACATTATGATTTTAAACTGTTACTTACTGAATGGATTATAATATTAACATTTATCAGCTATATATTACTATCATTATCATATTGCTTATTCATTATATTACTCTCTGCTTTTGCAGGGCGTTATTTCATATATGGACTGATATTATTAACATGTTTATGATATTACAAAGAATTTTAGATGTAATAAATTTTATTAACCCAATTTTATTGTTATTGCTTTTTGGGGGGACTTGGGGAATGTGTTTCTAGTGAATTTCTTAAACACATATCTGCGTCATAACTACAAAACTATTAATCACATTTGGGTCTCCACTCACACAAGGCGAATTTAACTCATAGTCTTGTTCAAGGCTCAATTTTCTTTGTTATTAGAGAAAACTTTAAGTTTAGATAATAAAGTTTGAGTATATTATATAATGTCCTCGTACATAGACTGGCTTTTAAATCAACATACAGCTAAGACAGAGAGTCTCTGATGAGCGTATATCTCCTAACAAACAAAATTGGGCCTTAAACAAGGCTAGTCTACCCCTAGCTGGTTCTAAACGATGGTTCCTATCCGTATGGGCATCCCATAATATTTTAGCAAACAAATTTGAGTCTTAAGTAAGGCTAGAATACCTCTGGCTAATCCTAAACGATTGTTCCTATCCGTATGGCAAATCCATAATATTTTAGGGATTTTTCACAAATATCTGGTTTTGAATCTCCAGGTAATGATTTATGCTTTTATTTTTTTTTATTTATTTTTTTTTTATTTTATTTATTTATTTTTTTTTTTTTTTTTTTTTTGGGGGGGGGGGGGGGGGGGGGGGTTAAGAAGTGCCCAATTACCAGAGAAAGCATAACATAAATATCAATTTTGATGCTCTTTTTACCAAAAGAAATAAAGGTACTAATGGCTAACAACTATATCATTTTCACACAAAAAATAGAGTTTTATTTATCTTGATATGATGATAATTCAATTACACACTAATACCTCATAAAATGATTCTACACACATGATGAGATTATGGCTTCCCATTTGTCTATCCATGGGCTTAGGGGCGAAAAGTGGTAAATTATGCATAAAGTAGAAAAAGAGCCTACAGCCAGTTGCAACTAGCTAATGTGAAAAAAACTCATGGCAAACGTATAATGGGTAATGGATTTAATTTGGATATTTAAAACCCACTTCCCAAGTCGGAATGGCTACATTTAACATTTATATTAGCTATTACAAAAGTAACAGTAAAACTATAGTTGTTTATATTTGAAGCATTGACTAAATCTCGGTATTTTATAAAATGAGGTCAGTCAATATTTATAAATAAGTTCAGATTTATTAAAACTTTCCACTGAATGAATCACATAAATCTTATGGTCACCTTGACTTTAGACACTTAAGTAATATTATGCAGATCAGAAATAATCACATTAAACTCAACAGTATCTGGCAAACTCGTAGACATTCATAATGATGCAACTCAGGACAATGTTTACATGTGAATGAATTAGTGGGCAAATATTTGTTTTCTTTAAAATATTCTACAGCTGGGATTTGCAATTTGAAGAAAGTTTTCAAAATTGTGCTTACTCACTGAATTAAGGATGACCATCAGGCGTAATGCCACACTTAATTCTCCAACCAAGTACCATCTTTCCCACTTTATTTTTTAGAGTAAATTGAACTGGGGGGGGGGGGGGGGGGCTACCTTAATCAAATTTAACACTTTGGTAATAAACAATTTTCATTTTACGTTAAGTTTTCCACAAAATTTACCAAAGTTATAAGGTGTTGCCATGGAGTTGTGGCGACCTAAAGTTGGCTAATAAGTTAATAATTTTAGAGTATGTTGAGGGCAATAGAGCCTTTTATTTACATTGGGAATACACCTACAGTCGAACTTGCATGAGGACCACCTCTATATAAAGACCACTGTTTGATTCCAATGATGATATTTTCCATTAAAAAGGGCCTGCATATAAAGACCGACCCCTTGCGTATAATACAGAAAGTAATAAGTGAAACAGTTTTTACTTCTTTTAGTGAATTAATGTAAGGTACATTAGACGTAAAAGGGTCAAACCTAATTAGGTCAACATTCTAACCTTTCACTTGTCTTTTCATTTAGGATAAATGACATTGTTTGTCAGTTTTCTCGCCTGCTTTCAACATGATCAGGTGCAGTTTCCCCTGAGTTTAAAATCAGCTAGATCTAATGATAACTCATGAAAGTGGAACAGCATTATACAGCAGAATTTGTATGAGTGACCATACCTGTATAATTTATTTATTTGGGGTTTTACGTCGCTTTTAACACTGTACAGGTCATATCACGACGGGTAGTTGGAAGGGCAGAGGAAACCAGTACATACAGTTCGTTAGGGTTCTGTACTGTAAACTGCCGACCAACGACAAGCAACTACCAGAGCTTTCTCACTTCAGGCCATGCCGGGAACTGAACACCAGCCTCAGAGGTGGGAGGCAAGCGTGTTACCACTCTGCCACCGTGGCCCCCCATACCTGTATAAAGACCACCCTCTATACAAAGGCCACTGCTTCACTCACATGATGATACTTTCCATTAAATTTTGGCCTGTATATAAAGATTGGTCCCTTGTAAAGACCATTTTTCAGCTTCCCAAGGACAGTCTTAAAACACAAATTTAAGTGCATTCAAAAAGATGATTTTTCTATTCTTAGCTAGATATTGTCTTTATGTAAAGATTTTTTTCTGTATTTCAGTAAATTACTTTTTGTTATATAATACATGTAAATATTAAGTAAGCATCTGCTCTTTTTATATTATATTATAGGCAGTGTTTTTTTTTCAAATAATAATACATTTTTGTTAATAGGCTTTTGAATATCATATAGCCAAGTATATCATAAAACTAACAATCAAATTAACATATTTAAAATCATCACTTCAGTCCATCAACGCATTTGAATATTATGAAAGTCACGTAACTACATCACAAATGCTTAAAATATAAATAATTCTTATTTTAAGGGCACACTTAATGAATTTAGACAAATTTATTCAAAATTCTATAATTCATAAGAACCAATAAACCCCTTTTTATCACATTGTTCACAATTTGCTTTAATATTTGTATTTTTAATACTTGTGCAATTTTATCAGCAATTTCTAAAATATTAGATCTATAAAGTCTTACATAAATAGCTATCAAAATCCCACCACAACGTCTGGCCTTTCTGTGGGACTATAAAATTAGTAAGTCAACATGGATACTATTAAAATGCATGGCCTGATTGTGGATGAAGACATCTGGGATTTAAACGGCCTTGACACTTTCACAGAGTGGCATTTGATACAGCAAGCAAATCATCAAAGAAACCTCTCAATTTTGCAACCCATTTTACATCACAGTACCGAGTAGATATACCCTTAAAGGGGCTTTCACACATGTGCGGATGAAATGATCTATTCTTAGTATTTCTTAGTTACTTAGATACCCTCAGTTATATTCTGATGGGTAGTTAGAAGGGCAGAGGAAACATGTACAGCTGGTGAAGGTTCTGTACTGTAAACTGACAACCAACGGCAAGCAACTACCAGCTTTTCCACATGAGTTCAGGATTCAAACTTTGATCTCAGAGATTGGGGGTGGGGTAAGTGTGTTACATCCCCAGGAACAGTAATTGGAGAAAATAAATGAGTTATTTAGAGATTGTCACATAACTGATCTGAATTACTTCATATGCTATGTATAGGCTAATGGCCAAGTAAGTGTCCAATCTTTGAAAATAATTGATTCTTTAAGTTGCCCCGAAGGGACAAAGTCAACGGTTCATTATTTTCAAATACTGGACACTTACGAGTCTATTAACCTGTTTCAATTACACCTCCTTCCTTATTTTGTCATTATAAAAATGGTCAAAATCACAGAGAGGAACAACTGCCCATTAATGAAGATACTGGACACTTTAACAAAAAAAACCTCTCATGTGTAATTTAAATTTTGATTACTAAAGTTTGAACCAGCACAGGAGCCTTCACTATCTGAATAATACGTGTATATATGACAACACTTTTATGCCAACCCCCTATTAACAACACATTATCTCTATACAATACCTTGACATTTTTTTAAAGTTTTAACCAAATAAAGCCGATAAATCCAAGGATTTTATAACCCTGTCTTATATCTAGTTGCCCAGGGTTGTGCATATTTGAGCATCAATAACAACACTGTTTGTCAGGAACATGTCTTTTTAAAATGCTTTAAAATTAGTCAATACACCACTGTACTCTAATTCACTATTGAAATCAAACCATTTTTACCACCTACTTGAAGCACAAGGGGTTTCAAGGAAATAAGTATTATTACCAGCAATTTTATACTTTACAAGTGGAAATTTTATCCTGAAGAAAATTTCACTAATTATCTTACCAAATTTGCAGAAATTCATTTTTCACTGATGGTTACTTTTCACATTTAAGAGATTGGCGCAGATATAATTTTTACAGTGGGATTTAACTATCACAATCTAAGCTCACTAGTCAAAATAGTCAATATTAATGGCTAGTGAAATTTTCTACCCATACAGTATTCAATGCTAGATGACGTAACACAGAGAATGGTGCATTGTACAGTTAAACAATTATGGCCATCTCACACATTTTCTTGGTATATTTGCAATGGCAAACGTCAAATATCTAGTATCAGTGTGAAACTTTAGCCTTGATAGAGCTCGCGCTTCTAGAGATCACTTTTTTTTCCTTTTTTATTTTTCGTCTCCGGACTTTCATGAATTGTGGCGCTGCATGATGAGTATTTGTCTGTTCACTGAAGTTAAGCAGCAATGGGCTACGTTAGTACTTGGATGGGTGACTGTCTGAGTTCTAGACCAGCTGTGGGATGTGTCTGACTTGGAATTTCCTTGTGTCACTGGACTTTTGTAAATTCTAGTGCACTACTCATGTCTCTGATGGCTTTGCGCTTGCACTGGGGGACTGAAACACCTTTCGGCCTTATTTAAATAGTTGTCTATATTGATCCACTATTGTTAAACAATAGCTGTGTTTTGAAACTTAAAATATTGGGTACAGAATAACAGGGGTGACCATAGTCTTTCCATTGTGGCAACGATTACTTAGTAATCGGTTTTTCTTAGCTAACTGTATTATATTTTATTACTGTATCTGTTTATCTTACTTATTATTTTATTCATTTATTATAGGGACATGCACTATACTAGGCACATAGTAATACATAAACACATTTTATGGAGAACCAGCTATGTATGGGCTTATAAGACACAATAAATTAAGAAATTGGCCAACATGCATACACCTAGACAGCTAATTTTCTTTTTCTCTTTTACCACAAATCATTAAGACAATAAAGGATTATTCTTAACATTAGGAAGTTACAGGATATAAATGTATTGTTGATGGGAAATAATTGGTGTTGATGGGACTAATTTCTAGCATAGAAAAATAATGATGGTAAATTACACTCAAACAAACAAAACTTAACACATCTTCCACTTCAGTGTGACAAAGTTTGCAGGCTCTGTGTTCAAGTTGTAACCTATAGTAACAACCAAGTTTAGTTTGGAAATGGCAAAAATTCGGATTTATAATTGACAGAACAGAGAACGTCTAAGTCTCGAAAAATAGTTCATGTAATTTTCAGTTTCCATTTCATGTTGGAAAAATGAGTAACTTTTGTGCTGAGCTTTATTCTGCCACTCCATATGCATATTAAGGAAAAGTGTTTTTTTCAGATAATGAGTTTAGATTAACCTTACATCTGGCTTCAAAATGATTGAAGAACTCACTTTATTACCATATATGGTAGACCTGACAAAGCTGTCTTGAGTGTCTCCAGACCTGTTCCCTCGGAGCATTAATTGAAAAAAAAATTCGCTTTAACAATAGCTTATCATGTGATGGTCCAATGTATTCCTCTTAAGATTCAATCTATGCTAGATTTGACCTATTCCAGGAAAAAATCCCAGGGGTTTATCCCTCACAGGTGGGGGGGTGAGTGTGTTACCAGTGCACCATAAGTTGTGGCATGCTCCTGTAATCCAGTTACTTGGAAGCCTGCTCCTTTGAAGCCTGTTACATGGAAGCCTGCTCCTTTGAAGCCTGTTACTTGGAAGCCTGCTCATTTGAAGCCTGTTACTTGGAAGCCGCCACCTCCTTCTCTTTAAACGTTCAAATATTTTTTCTAAGCACCTGTCTTGAATTTGAATTTACAGACTTTCTACTATATCTAAGAATGGATTCACTATGTTTTAATGTGTGTATGTCAGGGTGGCACTGGAACAGTGAGACAGAGGTTGAATAAAAAATTTTAAAAAAATTAAAAAAATACATTTTTCCTTCAATTACTTTGTATGCATTTTAAAAGTAGAAGTTGAACTAAATCTTTCATCAAGTTCTTCCAAGTTAATTGCTACTTACACCAATAGAATCTAAATTGCCTCATTAGTCCTAAAAGAAGCTTCTTATATTAAGAAATAATGAATATTTATGTGGAAGACTTAAATCTCTCAATGCAGTAGATTTCAAGATAAATGACGTAGTATGAATGACAATTTTTGTTTAAAAAAACACAGAAAAACAGATTTTTTTGGGGGGAAGGGGTCGGAATTAAAAGTATATAGTACAGAAACGTTATTAAACTCTATTCATAGTAAAATCTTGTTGCTTAAATGATGAATTACTCTTTAAATAAAATAAATTAACAAAGAAATCACCTTTTATTGGATTGGGTTTAAGTCATGATCCAAGTAAGAATAGACTCTTCATTCTAAGTAAAGATTGTATGAAATGTATCATATGTTTCCAACTTGTTTGTGTATTTTTATTCTCTTTGAGAGTTTTAAAGACTATTCTTGTCTAATGTGCCTTATATCCCATTTACACTTTCTCGATAATGACCCTTGATTTTATACTTCCGTTCCACATGTATGAACTAAAGTAGAATTGGAATGAGTGGGGGACAATGGCCACAGTTTGACACAAAAAGAAAACAGAAAAGATACTGTCAAAGTACAATAAAGATGAATTAATGTTTTTGGTCAACATTAACTTCAATGAAGACACGTAATGAGAGGGAATAACACAGAATGGGGAGGAAAAGCAACACAAAAAGGCGGCAAACGGAAAGAAGAGTTCAATTGATAGCTCATATAAAATATATTTTCATGACACCCTGCAGTTACAGACTCCTATGGGCGGCAAACTTCAAACCACCTATTGTGGCGCTGCATGATGAGTATTTGTCTGCTCACTGAAGTTAAGCAGCAATGGGCTACGTTAGTACTTGGATGGGTGGCGGTCTGAGTTCTAGACCAGCTGTGGGATGTATCTGACTTGGAATTTCCTTGTGTCACTGGACTTTTGTAAATTCTAGTGCACTACTCATGTCTCGGATGGCTTTGCGCTTGCACTAGGGGACTGAAACACCTTTCGGCCTTATTTAAATAGTTGTCTATATTGATCCACTATTGTTAAACAATAGCTGTGTTTTGAAACTTAAAATATTGGGTACAGAATAACAGGGGTGACCATAGTCTTTCCATTGTGACAACGATTACTTAGTAATCGGTTTTTCTAAGCTAACTGTATTATATTTTATTATTGTATCTGTTTATCTTACTTACTATTTTATTCATTTATTATAGTGACATGCACTATACTAGGCACATAAAAATACATAAATACATTTTGTGAAGAACCAGCTATGTATGGGCTTAAAAGATACTATAAATTAAGAAATTGGCCAACATGCATACACCTAGACAGTTAATTTTCTTTTTCTCTTTCACCACAAATCATTAAGACAATAGAGGATTATTCTTAACATTAGGAAGCTACAGGATATAAATGTATTGTTGATGGGAAATAATTGGTGTTGATGGGACTAATTTCTAGCATAGAAAAATAATGATGGTGAATTACACTTAAACAAAGTTATACACAGATAAAATTTAACACATCTTGCACTTCAGTGTGACAAAGTTTGCAGGCTATGTGTTCAAGTTGTAACCTATAGTAACAACCAAGTTTAGTTTGGAAATGGCAAAAATTCGGATTTATAATTGACAGAACAGAGAACGTTTAAGTCTAGAAAAATAGTTCATGTAATTTTCAGTTTCCATTTCATGTTGGAAAAGTGAGTAAATTTTGTGCTGAGCTTTATTCTGCCACTCCATATGCATATTGAGGAAAAGTTTTTTTTTTTCAGATGAGTTTAGATTAACCTTACATCTGGTTTCAAAATGATTGAAGAACTCACTATATTACCATATATGGTAAACCTGACAAAGCTGTCTTGAGTGTCTCCAGACCTGTTCCCTCGGAGCATTAATTGAAAAAAAAATTCGCTTTAACAATAGCTTATCATGTGATGGTCCAATGTATTCCTCTTAAGATTCAATCTATGCTAGATTTGACCTATTCCAGGAAAAAATCCCAGGGGTTTATCCCTCACAGGTGGGGGTGAGGGGTGTTACCAGTGTGCCATAAGTTGTGGTCTGCTCCTGTGATCCAGTTACTTGGAAGCCTGCTCCTTTGAAGCCTGTTACTTGGAAGCCGCCACCTCCTTCCCTTTAAACATTCAAATATATTGTTTTACTAAGCACCTGTCTTGAATTTGAATTTACAGACTTTCTATTACATATAAGAATGGATTCACTATGTTTTAATGTGTGTATGTCAGGGTTGCACTGGAACAGTGAGACAGAGGTTGAATAAAAAATTTTAAAATAATTAAAAAAATACATTTTCCCTTCAATTACTTTTTATGCATTTTAAAGTAGAAGTTGAACTAAATCTTTCATCAAGTTCTTCCAAGTTAATTGCTACTTACACCAATAGAATCTAAATTGCCTCATTAGTCCTAAAAGAAGTTTCTTATATTAAGAAATAATGAATATTTATGTGGAAGATTTAAATCTCTCAATGCAGTAGATTTCAAGATAAATGACGTAGTATGAATGCCAATTTTTGTTAAAAAACACAGAAAAACAGATTTTTTTTGGGGGGGGAGGGGTCGGAATTAAAAGTATATAGTACAGAAACGTTATTAAACTCTATTCATAGTAAAATCTTGTTGCTTAAATGATGAATACTCTTTAAATAAAATAAATTAACAAAGAAATCACCTTTTATTGGATTGGGTTTTAGTCATGAGCCAAGTAAGAATAGACTCTTCATTCTAAGTAAAGATTGTATGAAATGTATCATATGGTTCCAACTGGTTTGTGTATTTTTATTCTCTTTGAGAGGTTTAAAAACTATTTTTTGTCTAATGTGCCTTATATCCCATTTACACTTTCTCGATAATGACCCTTGATTTTATACTTCCGTTCCACATGTATGAACTAAAGTAGAATTGGAATGAGTGGGGGACAATGGCCACGGCTTGACACAAAAAGAAAACAGAAAAGATACTGTCAAAGTACAATAAAGATGAATTAATGTTTTTGGTCAACATTAACTTCAATGAAGACACGTAATGAGAGGAAATAACATGGAATGGGGAGGAAAAGCAACACAAAAAGGCGGCAAATGGAAAGAAGAGTTCAATTGATAGCTCATATAAAATATATTTTCATGACACCCTGCAGTTACAGACTCCTATGGGCGGCAAACTTCAAACCACCTAAATTTTTGTACTTTCTAAAAACTACCTTGCAGGTGGCCGCTGAAAGCAGAGAATGCAAACTTTACTAATAGAAGAGTGGCAGTAGATGCAGGAATAAGGCATTGTGTAAAACAACTGTCACAACTTTAAATTAGAAATAGATTATGACTGCTTATGATAGAGTTTGTTTTGGCCCTCCTTTGATTGACTTCGGACTCATCAATTATCAATTTCAATATTTATTTATTTGGGGTTTTACGTCGCTTTCAACACTGTACAGGTCATACCACGACGGGTTGTTGGAAGGGCAGAGGAAACCAGTACATACAGTTCGTTAGGGTTCTGTACTGTAAACTGCCGACCAACGGCAAGCAACTACCAGCTTTCCCACTTGAGGCTGTGTCGGGAATCAAACCCCGGCCTCAGAGGTGGGAGGCGAGAGTGTTACCACTCTGCCACCGTGGCCCCCTATCAATTTCAATAAATTATTTAAGTCATATCATGAATATTATTTGAAAAATTATCCAACATTAAGAGAATATTGTAGCCATGGCAATTTATATAAAGGACCCCAGTAAAACTCTAATTTCCCCCAACTACTTATTGTTCTTTTTTTTCATCCTTATAAACAGATGAGTTTTTAAATAAGTGTTTTGAATATCTGATAGAAAAAAATTAATTGTGTTTTCTACATTTCATTTGTTTGGGCAATCTCATTTTCTACAGTTCAGTAAAAAAGTAATCTATCTGAGCCTTCCTGATTTATCAGCAACTTGCAGTTTAAAAGCAATAGAGTCTAATGTTTTTGTTTGATTCTAGGGCCTATGTTCTCCATATAGTCATAAACTTTGCGGGCACACAAGATGTTGTAACTTAATTATAACAATATAAGCTCCTTCATCTATGATATTGATTATTAAAATCATAGGCAATCTACCTTATAAGTTTAACCATGATAATAATTTTTAAAAAGTGTTGGCAAGGTTTTTCTTTCATTTATGTATGAAAATATAATTTTCATGCACAAAATTGCCCTTTTGTTTGTTAAATGGCAAGCCATAATTGAATAAATTGCCCATTTTATGAAAATGGGCAGGACAGTTGCCTATTTCATGAAAGGGGCAATATTCTGTCTACTTCATGACATGGCAATATTTTGTGGACTGGGCATAATACATATGCATCATCTAATCTAATCTAATGTGGACTTTTATAGTGCTTAATCTCCATCACTGATGGACTCTAAGGCGCATCTAAACATAAAGCAAGGCAGTTAGTGTTAATCAAGGGACATAGCCAGGTCGTACCAAGGAGACACAGATGTGACGGGGGAGGCTATGGTGGGTAGGCTTTTGCAAACAGGTATGTTTTAAGCTTCTTTCTGAAGGAGGCAACTGATGTTGCACTGCGAACATCTTGAGGGAGGTCATTCCAGATCTTAGGAGCATCAAAGGCAAAACTATGGCCGAAATGTGGCTGACTTGAAGACTGATGAATGGAAAGGAGGAACTGTAAGGTATTGACGATCTGGGTGACTATGTCTAGTACTATAGGGACAGCTACTAAAAGACAAGAACGGTTCGAAATAAGAAGGAGAACCACTATGCAAAAATTTATACACAAGTATTGCAGTTTTGAAAATACAACGGTACCTAACAGGCAACCAGTGGAGTTTCTGTAGAATGGGTGTAACATGAGCATACTTTCCATGATTTGTAACAATACGAGCCAGGGTATTCTGAATACTTTGCAATTTGTACTGATTGAAACCGGACAAACCTCTGAACAGAGAGGTATAATAGTCCAGACGACTACTAACCAAGGCATTTGCAGCAAGGACTGCCACTTCAGGAGTGAGATACTTTCTAATTCTACGGAGGTCATGCATCTGAAGGAAGCACGCTTTGCAAGTCCTCTTGATATTCTCAGAGAATGAAAAATCTGCATCAAACCACACACCTAGATTTCTGACAGAATCAACCGGATGAAGAAGGCTACCAAGAATGCTGACAGGAAAGTGAGAGGAAATCTTCTGACGTTGAGCCTTGGAACCAAAGACAATAAACTCAGTTTTTTCAGGGTTGAGCTTCAATTTACTGAGAGACATCCACTCTTGGACATCATGAAGGCAGGCATTAAGCTTGGCGAGAGCCGAAGAAGCATTCTTGTGGGAGAGATGGATGTATAACTGAGTATCATCCGCATAAAAATGGAATTTAATATGCGGGTGGAGGCGAATAATTTTACTAAGTGGTGTTGTATAGAGTGAAAACAGTAACGGACCCAGAACAGAACCTTGCGGAACTCCATAGATGAGATTACTTAATTCAGATAGTGTGGAGTCTATCTTAATGGCCTGGCAACGATTTCTTAAGTAGGAAGCAAACCACCTTAGAACTGTTCCACCAAGACCAAACCAGGATTTAAGGTAACCAAGGAGAATATTATGGTCTATAGTGTCAAATGCGGCTGATAAGTCAAGAAGTACTAGAGCTGTGGGTTCACCGCGTGCCAGAGAGAGATGAACCTCGTTTTTTATAGACAATAAAGCAGTTTCCGTGGAATGTCCTGGCTTATATGCTGACTGATGAGGATTGTCCAGTTTGTTGTTATTATTAATGTGTGAAGTTGAGATCAAGAAAAGTGACTAGTATAAATTTCAACTTATAAAAGAAGACAGTACAAGTTGCAGTTTCTAGTGGATAGTGCAAGTGGACAAAATGCCAGACAAAATTGTAAGAGCGGAGAAAATGCCAGTCTGTTTTAGGCCATGGAGGACAAAAAGCTGGACTTATCAAATCAGTAATATACTTCAATTCCAATACTGCTTATACAATTGTCTTTGTTGTGAAAATATCGTTTCTATGTCACATTCTTTAATGATCTTATAAGACCGGCATTAAGTACCTCTAATAATTTGATGAGACTGGCATTTTGTCTAAACTGCCCCCAAGCTGACTGGCCATTTGTCTGCCCTAGCATTTTTAGCTAGCATTCGTCTGCCAGAATTTTGTCCATGAAACGAGACTTACTTTGTCTTTGTAGTCATTTAAGCTACAGGACTTTGAACGGAAGTCTTTTATTTAATTCCCAATTTGCACCAGTTCAAAACTTTAACAAGTTGCAACTTATACAAAATCAGAATTAGTACATTATAGCTTCATCTTATCTTGCTGAGGTGGTAGGTGAAAGAGTAATCAAAATATGCTGGGGTATAGGAAATTATGATGGAAAAACAAACTCATCATTAAGTTTCAAAACCAAGGGAGAAATATCTAGTTCATACTGTTCCGGGTTTGCCTCGAGAGTTGCATGTGAGCAGAAACTAACCTAGACTTGTTTTGAAGCTCGATGCATGTCATGGTTTGGTCGTATCAGTTTGATAAGTGTGTAAATCTGTTTCCATGAGTGTCACTCCATTGCTATTCGTATTTAGGTTAGTTTGACACAACATGGACAGCATTTCCAGTACCTAGCAGATTTTTAAGCGCGAGCTCTAGCAAGGCTTACGCTTCTAGGGATCACTTTTTTATTTCTTTTTTTTCAGGTTTTTTTTTGTCTCCAGATTTACATGAATTGTGACATAGGGTGATGACCGACTGTCTGTTCACTGACATTAAGAAGCAAATGGGCTGTGTTAGTACTGGGATGGGAGACCGCTTCAGTGCACTATTCGTGTCTCTGATGGCTTTGTGGCTCATGCTAGTAGACTGAAACCCCTTTTGGCTTGTTTGAAGTAGATGTTATATCATCTCTCAGAGTGTATATTAAAATATACAGGTGAGGGGAGGTGGGGCATCACTTGAGGGGTCAATTTATTTTCTTTAACTTGCACATAGGTCATGATGCAAAATCCAAATGTGTGTTTATATGGAACAGTGTGAACATGGCTTAAAGGGCTTTATCTGTAGTGGTGACAGGCAATCAAGCATCATCGATCAGACTTGACACCAAAATAGCCACGTGTATTGAAAACAATAAGATTGTGAACTACAATGTATATATATATCTTAAATTTTTTAACCCACGTCTCCAAACACAAGATCAAATGCTTAGAACCTTTTAAGTGGGTTTTTTCATCTTTCTTTGGGTTTTATACTTTTTGGGCCAGACATTAAGAAACCCCCAGTTGGGTGTCTAGTCTGCAAAAATGAGACACCAATCTGTTTTTATGTTGATTAAAACTACTCTTAAAATCTACTGTCTGTGACAAGTAATTGTCTTGAAGAAACACAGTAATTTGGGATACCTTATCTTATTTTTTAAAAACAAATACGTTTGTATACTTTGGAGTTCCAATTCCAGTAAGATTTAAGCTTCCTGGTCATACAACCAAACTTATGAAGTCAGTTTTTGTATGATTCAAGCTTTCTGGATACATATTCAGTTTACTTAATACTTACTGGTTCTGCATTCTGGTCCGGCTTGGAAAATTAACCCAGTGATATGTGGGTTTCAAAATTTTATCAAATGGGAAACTAATTAATTGGGCTATCTTGAATTCTCGACAGATAAATATTTTAAAAGATATTTTTAAAAGTGTTCGAGTTTCTAAAATTCCCCCTTTCCAATAAAGATAATAATAAAAGGATACTTTTTATGCAATATCAGCTGTTATTTATCCTCTTTTAAGTGTCGGTAATAGATACGAGAAGTTTGTTTATAACTTTTTAACTTTTTTTTACTATTATTTCTGGATGGATTTTAATGCAGCAAATGTTAAAGCAGTGATAGTTTCTAAAATATCTGATAAAAGGCACCACCTGGTTAAGGCGCAGTCACACTTCCCCGACACAATGGATATGTTTGAGTTTTTACCAGATTAATTAAAAGAGATTTGTGGGGCAAAAGTCAGCAACTGAATATATAAGCCTAATGTTTGCATTTTGTACTTTCCCGGACTGATTCTCATCCAATTCAAATCAGACTGCAATCAGGATTTAAAACAGGTATAAGTACATTGGCTAATTTTAATGAAGATTGGGTTAAAAAAAGGTTTGAATCCATTAATTAAATGATTTTGAATAGATTTCTATTGGTTGATAGTAATGTGAACGTATTTACAGTATCTGTGTATGTTTGACAATATTTGACAATATAAAATAACATCTTTAGTTTAGATTAAATATTTGGAGGCATTTTGAAAAAAAATACATAACATAAACCTTAAAGTGTGAATTATATTTATAACACTTGTACATATGTTACTCAAAAGACATCCCTGTATTTTGCAATAAAACAAGCATAAACAATGTCTGAGAAGGCACAAGGCTCCCACCTGTAGGAATTACTAAAAATGATCCATTGTCGACCCACATCTGGATCAGATCCATCCAGATCTATTATTATTATTATTACACAGCATTTATAAAGTGCAGTACACAAGTAAAAAAACGGTAGAAATAGCAGCAGTATGTCTAATTAAAGTAGGCACATCTAAAAAGATAAGTCTTTAAAAGTTTCTTAAAACTAGTAACACTGTTGGCATGCTTATATTGAAAGTGAAAGACTATTCCTGAGAGAAGGACCACTGTTCTGAAAAGCTAGGCCCATCAGCTTTGTTGAATGTCTTACTCTGCATTGGGTTAAAGGTGGAACTTGATTTCAATTGACGTTATCTAGATGAACTTTGGGGAGGATCAAGCCACACATAGACCCCACCTTGCATGAAAATATAACCCTAATCAGATTAACATTTTTTTACTTATGCATGCGGATCCTGGCTATTCCGGATTAAAAATCCCAACACTACACACACATATTGATCCATGTCCTCACCAACACAATAATGCTTTTCTGTTCTGCTAATTTATCATCCTACTTTATCAAGAGGTAAACTAAGTTTATCCTTCCCAAATCCCACAAGTGACACATGATTTGTTCCCAGTCCCCCCACTATCATTTTCTCGGGGTTCGGGCTTGTGGCAATAAATTATGCATAAATAATGAAAGTATTCTGAAATACCAGATGTGACGACAATAAAGGTTAAGTAGGTTGTTTAATGGAGTTCATTAAGATCAAGAAAACACACCCACCCATAAGTCTAACGGTGTAATCTTCTAGTAGTCTTCTGATGAAAACTGAGAAAAATTACATGTAATAACAAAGAGGCAATTGTCATACTATGGAAGCCAAGCATTTATCTCTCCGATATCCCTGTTACTCTTTTTCTATTAGGCACGTCATGATGTATCCTTATTTAGAAAAGTGTCTTTAAAGTCAGACAATGTGACCCATGGTGTATGATAAGCTCCCTAGAATCTGTAAGAAAAGTCACACCAGATATTTGTGTGTAAAATTGGTGTAAGTTCTATACCAGATCCATTTTTGGTATATCTTGTTGAACCCTTTTGAAGTACAATTTTTATGCTGGTAACATTATCTTGTTAAAAGCCATTCTTTTTTGCCACAGGTAGTGGTGGTAAATAAAGAATATGTAGTTTAAGCTTCTCTTACATCCCATCGTACGTGTATACACACGTAAGTGTGCTGCAAATATTGTTGAAAAATATTAACTCAGCCTGGTAGTGGGATAGTAGAGATTTGCATGTGCAAACAAGGAATATTTTTCTGACAAGAGTGTCGGTACTTGAACATCAAAGAACAGACTGCGACTAGCTACAGGTCCCACAGTGGGTTAATATGGATGTAAGGTACACGTGGGTGTATTATACAACACGTGCAAACCCTGCAAGTGAATGGGGAGATCTTACAACACTTGCAAGGGAAATGCACATGTGCAAGTCTCTCGTAAGTTACCCTTGAGAAATGGATGTGTTTATAGCCATGCTGCATGCACACAGAAAAATGTGCATGTCAATTTTCATTGTGGGGTCTGTGCGACCTTGAAATTTTGTTATAAAATTGTAAGGGTACCTTAAGTGTGCCTTGCAAATCCGCCGATTCTTCTCTGTAACCAGAACGTACATGCACGTACAATGGGATGTAAGAGAGGCTTTATATTTATGGACCCTCAAATGTCTTTTTAATACCAAACATGCCTTTTTTCAAAGTGCATGCCACAAAACCCATAAATTTTGATTGTTAGAGCAGCAGTAGTCTTTTTTAGCTTGGGCAGTTTAACAGAATTTTTTCCCTTTGAAATTACTGAGTAGTAAGACTTGAGTCAGTCAAAGGGACAGCAGAATGCAATTGTATTATTATATCTTATTATCTCCGCCAGGGAAATCTTAATGCAGTTTTCAGGAAATGTCAAAATTGGCACTAGGAACAAATGAATAGATTTTTGGTGGTGTTTCGGATCACCATCTGGATCCAATAATTTTTTCAAGAATTTTTTTAATATTACACTTTTAAACAATATTGAAAGTGTTGGGTACTAGAGGTATGCGCTCATGGAGTATGCTCCTACCTCTGAGGTCGGTGGTTCAAATCCCTGAACCCAACCCTATATGGGACAAGTTGGTAGTTGCTTACAAATGACCCAGCAGTTTAGCAATGCAGAATCTTGACCGAGTAGTATGTACTGGTATTCTCTGCTCCTAAAATTACTCGACATGATATAACCTGTACAATGTATCAAAAGCAACGTTAAACCCCAATTCATTAAATGGTAAATTATAAATACTAAATGCTGCAATATCTATTGAGCATGGTGACACAGTGGGTAACATATTGCATAGGTTTTAACATGACATGTAGTTGAGGAGATGCAGGAAAACAGTGCATACTAGTTTGTAAACTAATGTGTGAGAATGACTGGGCACCAGCAAAAAGCAGCCACCGATTGTACTACTTAAGGTAGATGTGTATATTTATTTATTTATACCCCATTCACACTACAGGTGGTACAACCCATGGTAGTGGGTATTGGGTGAAACGTCCCTGTCCTTCAACTACCGTCTGACGCCTGTATGCAAATTTGTGACACAGTGGTGAAACGTCCTATTGCTGCTAAATTTTTAAATTGTTAAATTTTTTTAATTTCCACCTCTGAATTTGGTACCATGGGCATGCGCAGATGAACTTTTTCATATGATTACTGACTATGTGGTGTATATAAAGTTGTGACTCGGTTATGTTTTGGTGTTATATGGCAACATAAGGTGAGAGGAGGTAATTTGAGATTGTCTCTTGGTGATACACCTTTGTACTACTGTTGGCCTACTGCAATTCTACTGTTACTTATGGCTACACACCATGTCAAATCAGTGGCCATGCATGTCATACCTAAGGCCCTTCTTACATCCCATCGTACATGCACGTACGTCCTGGTTACAGAGAAAAATCGCCTGATTTGCAAGGCACACTTAAGCTACCCTTGCAATTTTATAACAGAATTTCAACGTCGCACGGACCCCACAATGAAAATTGACATGCACCTTTTCTCTGCGTGCACGCAGTATGGCCATAAACACATCCATTTCTCAAGGGTAACTAATGAGAGACTTGTGCATGTGTATTTCCCTTGCAAGTGTTGCAAGATCTCCCCATTCACTTGCCTTTTTTGCACATGCCGTATAATACACTCACGTGTACCTAGTATCCATATTAGTGTTCTCAATAAACCCTTTTTAGTAGGACCGGGTAGGTAGTGATTTCAACGGGCGGGTACCCGGGTACTCGCGCCGATGGGCGATAATAGCTGAAAGTACTTTATTTCTTGTCGGCCACTTTTTTGCATTCAAAACAATATTACATGGAAGACATGTTAAATAAAAAATACTTCCGTACATTCAAACCACGGTTGTTTATATAAAAATGGAGTCACATGATCTATCGCAAAAGCATTAGACTATTGCTCGAATGTAGTTTCGGAATTGAAACTTCATTTTTATTTCAGGTTGGTAAGTGAATTTTATTAACGTAAAATTATTAACTACTGTGTGAAAATATTGTATTCTTATTTATTTAAGGAGTGTATGTCACTATAAATGGCCAATATACAGCGTTTTATGGACTCGGAATTAAGAAACTGTGTTGATATACTGACAATTTTCAAAGGGTTCCGGTATTTGACAATGTATAAACAACCACAATAAAAGACAAATAAAATGCTATAAACGGTGTACAAGGGTGAGAAAACAATAATCTTGTGCATTTTAATTGAATAGTTTCATTTTTAAGTGAATTAATGAAGTCCAGATACGTCTGTTCTCGGTCAGCCAACGTGGGCGATATTAACAGAACTAAAGCTTAGATTCGGGTACTCGGGTATATGATTTTGGATTCGGGTAAACATTCAGGGTTCGGGTACCCAAATATCCGGATACCCATTGAGATCACTAATCCATATTAATCCACTGTGGGGCCTGTAAGCTAGTCGCAGTCTACTCTCTGATGTTCAAGTAGTGACACTCTTGCTGAGAAAATACACCTCGTTTGCACGTGCAAATCTCTGCCACCTCACTACCAGGCTACATTCATATTTTTCAACAATATTTGCAGAACACTTACGTGTGCATACACGTACGATAGAGGGATGAAGTAGAAGCTTTATTGAAACACCAAACCTCAGTAGATATGAGGCACCCTGGGAGGCTGTTCCACTGCCAAGTAAGACTTCTAACTATGAAGTATACTGCCTTTAGTGTGACTGGGATATAACTAGTGTTTTAATGTCATGCCTGGTACCTTATTGGTTCTATTGTGATGGGTAGTTGGAAGGGCAGAAGAAACCAGTACATACAGTTGGTTAAGGTTCCGTACTGTAAACTGCCGACCAGTGGCATGCAGCTACCAGTTTTCCAACATGAGATCAGGCCAGGACGCAAAATCTGGTCTCATAGGGGGAGACGAATGCTAATTTAGGTAGAGCCACATACCAAACCAAAGATTTGAGAGTTGGGAGCAGAGTATGCTACTCAAGACACCAATATGCCCCTTGGTCAGAAATCGATGCAAGAAGGAGTTTGAAAATGGATAAATTTGTACAATTGTTGTTGTTTTGTTGTTTTTTTTTCACTACGTTTACCAAGGAGGTTACATGTTAGGCGGCGTTTGTTTGGTTGTTTGAAAATAACTTGAAAAGTGATTGACAGATTCTGATGAATTTTTGCAGGAAATTCAGTAATGTCCCTGTATATCACAGCATTTTTACATTCTTTATTTACATATCGATTTAAAATATTAACCAAACAAAGTTGGTTGACAATAAAGGTGAAACATCCATCCTTAACACTGATTCACACACTGACACCATTGTTGTAATAGATATTTAAAGCACCACGACAGTCCAGAAAAGGTGACCTTCAAGAGGCCAGAAAATAGTCATGTTTCAGACTTTCACCAAATGTATCTCCCGTAAATTTTGTCAAAGACCCTAAAGTATGAATGTATGTATGTGTATTTATACTCAATGCAATATCTCTATATACTACAGAACTCAAAGCGCTATATGACCCATTCGACTGGGGCATGCACAGTCCAACTCTCATATTACTGACATTCCCCTAACTGAAAGAAGAGGATCAAGGATGACCATTTATCAACATTCTTGTGTTTCTTTAACCTGCCACTGGGGAAAGGACCATATGACAGAGGACCGCAATTTTTAGTGGTCATCTGAGCCATTAGCTGGGATTGAACCCACGTCTTCTGTGTTCCTAGGTGAGTGTGTTACCCACTAGTCCAAAGTGGCAATTGTGGGCTAATCAATAATGTTATAAATTGATGTGGCATGGTGTGATACTTTAAAAGATCTATTTCCAAACATGACTATACTAGGGTGCCTGATCGCAGAAGTGTGAATTGGTAATTAGTAAGATCTGTAAAAATCCTGCAAAACTAAATTTTCAAGTTCTTTTGTGTTAAAAGGAAATGCAAATTCCCGATTCTTATTTCTTCGTTTTTAAAAGGTGGGGGTGGGCGGGCGAGGGGGGTAAATTTGTCTCAATTCTGTGTCAAACTCTAGATTAGACTCTAGGAAATCCCTCAGGATATCCTGATTAGTCTGCAGAAATTTTGAACAGAGAAAAAGCTTGTTTGAAGTTTTTAAATGTCGCCCAGGGAGAGTCTAGTGCTAATTAGTGGCAACTCAATGCAATCAAGGACTGTCCTGAATCAGAACAAGAGTTGTCTGAGGGACATTTCAAATTATTCTGAAGAGGTTATAATAAAATTTGTCTGGATAAATAAACGTAAATGAGTAATACCGTTATTCGTTTCATTGCAAAAGGAAACTCGGCATAAAAGGGAAAAAAAATATATATATATTATTTTATCAGAAAAAACAGGAACTGAATAATTTTTATATAGCTTTTCCATTATGGCAATCCGATCATAAACCTACCCCCCCCCCCCCCCCCCCCCCCCCCCCCGCAAAAAAAAACACATTTGTGATCTATGGATATGTTTTAGGATAGGTTTCCTATCTTTTTCGGAAAGCTAATAACTTAGTATCTTGTGATAGCGACTTTCTAACTTGTGGGAACGACTGCTAACTTGTGGGAACGACTGCTAACTTGTGGGAACGACTGCTAACTTGTGGGAACGACTGCTAACTTGTGGGAACGACTTTCTATCTTGTGGTAACGACTTCCTATCTTGTGGGAACGACTTACTATCTCGTGGTAACAAATTTTAAAAAATGCCAGGAAAACAGTTCTATGTCCCTTCCTGGGCTCCATAGACTCCTGGCCATTTTTTGAACATTAGTTTTGAACATTAATTGAAGACATCACAAATACTACGGTAAGTTTAAGATGGGTCCCAGAAAGAAAGATGTGATAAGAATCTGGAACAGTTTATGAAAATATTAAATCATTTAATAAATTTGGTAACACACACTCAGAACATTCTGATTGGTTCTGATTCAAAACTCTCGGTCAGGCGTTGGTCCTGGATAGTTTGCAAATGTTCCAATCACTCCCAAAACAGCAAATTGTCAGGATCATAGCCCAGTCTGGAAGATCAATAGTCATAGTGGAACAGGTTTGTACAGAAATTAGTGATTTCTCATGTTTGATACTGTATACTTATTGGTGTGTCATACCTGAGGTATATATGCATGTCACGAGTTTAAAAAGATGCGTGGTATGTGATAATTCAGTCAATGATTTCTAGAAAAGCATGATTTTCTACTCACATATTTTGGCTGACTGTTTGACGGGTATTTTTGTAAAAAAAAAACAATGTTTTTAAAATTTAAGTGCACGAACACCTTGGTGTCATATTACAGCACTAAAAGTATTGAATACATTAAGTAGGCAATGTACACAAATATATGAAAAATCAACGACAAATAGGACACATGAGTAGATATACAGGTTAAAAACAAAAGTCATTAAGCGATATTAAATAAAATCTAGAGAAAATGTGAAGGACAAAATGAGATTATAATAATAGATAAGAATATAGAAGCAAGATAATGCAACTAACTGTATAGAAATAGAATTACAATAGAACAGATACAAAACATAAAGGCAATAGAATCATAAACAAATGAAACAAAAGCAAAAATTGTCTTATCTAGTCTATTACTGTGATATTTCTACTTCCCCCTTTAAGTTGCCTCTCATAACATGTTGGAGGACACTTTGGGCTTATTCTACTTGCCCGGACCCACAGAAGGGAAAATATAATGTGAAAGTATCATTTGACTGTTTTCAGGTGTAAATGTGTTAGCCCCCCCCCCCCCCCCCCTTCCCCACCACAACTTATACCACAATACAAGTTCTTTTGAATACCATGTATGAGGTATACGTGACGTATGTATATTATAAAATTATGTTTTCAGCTAATATCCTCCAGCTCTATATGATGGTTCAGAAGACCACTCATAATAGCTGTCCACTGTCACTGGGTCCTATCCCCAGTGTCAGGCTAAAGAACCTCGGGGACATTGATAAATGATCATCCCTGAGACTCTGTCTTTCAGTTAGGGGAATGTCAGTCAGTAGAGAGCTTGGGTTGTACTTGTGCAGTTGGGTTGGGTCAACATAGCGCCTTGAGTCCTGTTGTACACAGATATCTTTCTTTTAGTAAAAATATACAGTAAAATACAACCTTTAACATATTTTATTTATTTATTTATTAATTTATTTGGGGTTTTACGTCGCTTTCAACACTGTACAGGTCATATCACGACGGGTAGTTGGAAGGGCAGAGGAAACCAGTACATACAGTTCGTCAGGGTTCTGTACTGTAAACTGCCGACCAACGGCAAGCAACTACCAGCTTTCCCACTTGAGGCCGTGCCAGGAATCGAACCCCGGCCTCAGAGGTGGTAGGCGAGAGTGTTACCACTCTGCCACCGTGGCCCCTTTGAACATATTCAAACAATAACAGCAGACACTTTTCATCAAGAAAAACCCAGTGAGGTTTTCTGAAATAATGATGAATGTGCCTGCAATCTCAGTATATTTCTCTCGTATCAGCTGATTCAGCTTATGAGTCTTTTTTTTTTTCTATGGCCCCATCAAGAACAGTCTCTGTGGCATAGATATCTCCTATGACAAATTGGGTATGATCAGATTAATTAATTTTTGTGGATAAAAATAAGCGAGAAGATTAAAAAAGGTAGAAAAAAAGTTAATAAATACATGCTGAGAAATAAAAGACAGGACAACTAAATGTTGCAACTATTTCTGAGATGTAAAATTACAAATGTAATATTATTTAAATAGTAACAGTACTTACCATTTATTTAACTTTGTGTAATGCATTCATTAACTTCTTTTTAATGCAGATCAGATTTTTTTTTAAAAAAACTATAAAATCTATGTGTATCAAATTACATATAAGAATCATTTACATTCCTGTCTTCAAAATATATGAAAGTGTACAATGACAATGTAAAGTAATGATGGAAATGACGAATATATTTGAATGTCTCATAGCTTCATGTGTTAAACAACAGTGCAATAAAAAAGGCAAAATATATCCACAAGTCTAATAATTTCAGAGATAACACAATAGGTCAATCACCATACACATGGCAAACATATTCTAAATCTCTCATAACTTAAAGTGTTAAACAATAGTTCAATAGGCATACACATGGCAAATACATTCTAAATGTCTCATAAATTCATGTGTTAGGTTATAGTTCAATATCCGTACACATGACAAATGCATTCTAAACGTCTCATAAATTCAAGTGTTAAACAACAGTTCAATATTCTACAAGGGGGTCGGTGGTGTAGTGGACAACACTCCTGCCTCCCACCTCTGAGTCTGGTGGTTTGAACCCAGATCCGACCTCATGTGGAAAGTTGGTAGACGCTTACCGATGCCGGGCAGTTTACAGTACAGATTCTTGAGCAACCACAGTATGTACCGGTCCTAAAAACTACCCATCGTGATATAACCTATACCATGTAGTCTGGTGGTTTGAACCCAGATCTGACCTCATGTGGCAAGTTGGTAGACGCTTACCGATGCCGGGCAGTTTACAGTACAGAATCTTGAGCAACCATAGTATGTACTGGCCCTAAAAACTACCCATCATGATATAACCTATACCGTGTGCTGAAAGCATCATTAAATCCAAATAAAAAAATTTCAAAATAGTCTTATTATTTTAGGAACTAAACAATAGAGAGTGGTTTATAAAAATGGCATCTATACTGTAAATGTTTTAGAAATTTAAGAGCTAGACTAAAAACTATGGGGGAGTAACCTTTGGTAAGCTAAGTGAGTGTGAAGAACACATAAAGTCTGTTATAATCCTGGGACACAGAATCATAATCAACCAACAGGGCAAAATTGCTACCAAGGCCTAGTAGAGACTCTTCTGTTCCAAAGCTAGCATGCCATATCTCTATTAATAGCTAAGGTTATATTGATACAGGCCACCAGTTTATACATATGGTGTTATGATCCGGATATTGACCCAGACCAAACAAGGAAATGTATGTGTGTTTGTGTGTGCATTTTGATCTTTTCCTGTCCATATATATAAACATATATATATATATATACATATTAATGTGAATGTTTTCAGACACATATTATAGGGCAATTTTCCAAGTGGGTACTTTTCTAGGAGGTCAAGTGTCCGTACATCAGACCTCCATGGCAGACATATGATTAACCCAGACTAGTGTAAATTTTATGTATTTGTTCAAAATTCACACTACTTTCTCGTATTCCGATTTGATTATGTCATACAAAACATTAATTTGCTTTACATCAAACGATCGCCTTGACATATCTTACAGATTGGTGTTTATCTGATACAAAACTTTCTAACACTACCGAATTTCTCTTTTCTGTGTAATTCACATATTTCTTGTAGAAATTACAATTCCAGCACCATTGATCAGACTGTTTCACCAAGAATCCCTTCAGGGAATACTGTAATTCCTGAAAACAGACCTTGATTAAACGGCACCACTTAGAGTACAATTGTCAGTCCAATTTCAATTATTTTGGAGAAGCCATTAATCCGGTCATCAATCAACTAGAATCTACAACAGCTGTTCGCACTATCCAATTTAACAGCATTGTTATTAAACACATTTCTCACTGACCCATTCTTTGAGAACACTTTTATTCAGTGGGTAGCTCAGTCGCTTCCAAAGTTTAAGGTCTTGGGTTCAATGCTAAACCTGGCCTGAGGTAGAGAAGTTGGGAGTTCCTTGGTTTTTCATCATAGTTCTCAATACACAAACTTGACCAATTAGAGGACACTTCTGTGCTATATTCCCTCAACTAACTGTCGTGATATGACCTATGCAATGTGTCATAACCAACATTAAATTTAAATCAATCAACCACAATTCAACTGCAGTGCCACTGTAGCCTCCAGTATCAGAACATACTGCAGAACATATAGCATCAACGTCTGAATCCCCACTTAAACAAATTCTGCAGATATGGTTGATTCTGAACCTTTGTGATTTCTGTGGACAAATATATTAAAACTGGTGTGGATTTTGTTTGGTTTATGGATTTTGATATTTCATCACTTTTTCAGGTACTGTATGGAAACATAATTATCATATTGGACAAACAAATTGAACAGAATATTGGACAGAAAAATACTGAAACTTGACCCAATACAGACTTGTGTCAAGATCCAAATCAAGAAATAAAGGGTTACGGTCTACTAGAGTATGCTGCAAAGCCATCAGAGACACAAGTAATGCACTGAGGCATCCAAGTATTAACATAGCCCATTGCTGCTTAACTTTAGTGATGAGACAGGTACTCATCATGCTATGCCATAATTCATGAAAGTCTGGAGACAAAAAAACAAGGCCAAAAGGGATTTCAGTCAGCTAGCAAGAGCTGCAAAGCTATCAGAGACACGAGTAGTGCACTGAGGCGGTCACCCATCCAAGTACTAACATAGCCCATTGCTGCTTAACTTCAGTGATGAGACGGTTACTCACTACACTACACCACAATTCATGAAAATCCAGAGACAAAAAAAAAATGAAAAAAAAAAGATCTGTAGAAGCGCAGGCCTCACTAGAGCTTGCTCTTAAAAATTATCTTGCCATGTTTTCTACAATAACATCCACTCTGCAATGTAGGTGTTTCTTTTTTCATTCTATTCAATTAATATCATTAACCGACTTCATTTATCCAATGATCGGGTGCGATTAGGTTAATCAAATTTGGTGAGGAACAAGCGTTTTGATTACAAAGCAAAGAAAAATAGCAAGAATTACCATATTTTATATCAATGGATCACTTTTACAGAAACTACATAAGGATTAGTCTTGCTTAAGGCTTGAGTTTCTTGAAACTCTTTAATTAGGAAAAATCTTTATTGTTCTCCACCATAAAATTGCACAATATGGATACTAAAAGCTTTTTGGTAGTTGCTTTACATATGATACTGTGGGTTTTTATTGATTAAAATATCCATTAACACAATCACAAGGCTATAAATACACTTTAACCATAAATATTCACAAATCAATTAACCTTTTACAGTGCACTTTGGGTGGCGATAATATAATGTGTACTAGTGATCAGCGCCCTAAAATGGCATAATTTGGATACAAAAATTCCCGAATTTATTTCTATCATTACTTCCACTTCCTTATTTGGAAGTGCATTATTTTAGTAATGACAAAGAAATATTAATAAATATTCTTAGTTCCGGTTTGTGCCAAGTTGAGGTTTACTCTTATATAGAGTGACTCCACACCAACAAACTCCCAAAACAGGAAGCTTTGTAGATTTTCTTGAATGTCTGGTATGCTAAAATCTCTTAACATGTAGGATTGGATACTTTATGAGTGATAATCCGTTGTGTAGATGTTTTTAATACAAGTTTTTGGGCCTTGCTTAAGGCTACTCAAAAAGACAACAAAAGAACCAACTCCAGAAATCAAATACATTTAAGAAAATCTTTTCAATAGCTTGAAAGAAGGAATCAGGCTGATTCTTGGCAAAGAAACAGAACCTATAAGAGACATCCTTATATTTAGAAGGTTATATTTGGGTGTAGCAACATCACATCTATTAGATTATGTTGAGCAAATAGTGAGGATTTTCCATTCCTTTCAGTAGCTAGCTTAGACACAATCATACTTTTACAGGGCAACAGATCCATTTTCATTTTGATCTGGTCTACCGGAACATATGGATTGTCAGATAATAGCGAACCTTATGCCCCTGTTCCACCAAAAGATTAAGCCCCGATCCTGTCTGGGACCCTTAATTGTGCACAGTCGGTGGAAAAAAGACAAAAATGGGCGGGAATACTGGGTCGGTACTGAAGTCTGGGATTAAGAACAGATCGTCCCCAGGACGCCTCAGGCGGCCCCAGACAGTCCCCGACTGGTCTGGGACTAAGAACCGACTAAGCCAGTTTTCAGGTCGGTTTCAACCATGATCCTGTCGTACACATACCGACTGGGTCCCAGGACGCCTCAGGCCTCCTGGGACTAAGCCCCGACTAACCCACGATTAACTGCCGGCGTCCTCAGGCGTCCTCAGGACTCCTCAGTCTTCCCCAGACCAGGATCGCCGATTCTTGTTTTCCAAAGTGCTGGATTTTTTGGGTATATATATATAAAATTCGCGATCTAATCATCATTGCTTTTCTAGGAACACAGCAGGATGCCACCTTTTAATGGAAGACAGATTCAACAACAACTTAGGGCTTTTTTGGTTTTTATTCAGTTACAAATAATCATGTATTTCCATTTCTTACGTCGACCACAGCAACCACCACCAGCACCACCAGCACCACCAGCACCCATACAGAGACCTAGAAGAAGGCACAAAATGTGGGTCAGGCCATGGCTACTGCAGAGAGAGGAGAGGGGGGCCTACCACAACATTATGGCTGATCTGTATGCCACAGACATTCCAGGATTCACCAACTACATGAGGATGACCCCAGAATTCTTTGAAATGATTAAGACCAGACTGGAACCCCACCTAGCCAGGCAGGCCACCAACTGCAGAGCACCAATCAGTGTTGGGGAGAAGTTAGCCCTCATCATCAGATATCTGGCCACTAGAGAGTCCTACACATCATTGTCCTGTCAGTTCAGGGTTGGAAGATCCACCATCTCCAAGTTTATACCACAGGTCTGCAGGGCCATCCAGGATGAGTTCACCAGGGAGTACCTGAAGTGTCCTACTACCCCAGATCAGTGGAAAGAACTGGAGAGGGAATTCAGGATCAGGTGGAATGTTCCACATGCCCTGGGAGCTCTGGATGGGAAGCATGTGGCCCTGAAGAAGCCCAAGAACACTGGAGCCCTCTACCACAACTACAAGGGGTTCTTTTCCATTGTGATGTTGGCCCTGGTAGATGGACAGTACAAGTTTAGATGGGTGGATGTGGGTACTGAAGGATCCTGCTTGGATGGCCAGATATTTAATGCCTCTCAGCTGAAGAGGAGGATTGAGGATGGCAGGATAGGCTTCCCTGACCCAGCTCCTATAACCCAGGGTGGGAGAGATGTCCCCTACTTCATCCTGGCAGATGATGCTTTTGCCCTGAAGACCTGGCTCATGAAACCCTATGGCAGAAGGATGTTAACCAGAGAGGAAAGGATTGCCAATTATAGAATTTCAAGGGGCAGAAGAGTGGTGGAGAACGCTTTTGGCATCCTTGTGTCAAGATTCAGGGTAATGAGGACAACCATTGAACTACCCCCAGCAACAGTCAGGGAAGTGGTGTTGACCTGTGTTGTTCTACACAACATACTGAGAAGCCAGTATCAAGGTCAACCTGGTGGTCAGCAGCCTGGGGAGGACGATGATGATGATGTACCTGATGATTGTGGATTGATTGGGGGTGCTGCTGGTGGTGACCAAGACAGAAACCCTGCCAGAGAAGCCAAGAGACAGAGGGAGCAGTGGCCTGGCAAGATGGCAGAATATAAGTCCTGCTGCAGTGAACAGTCCTTTTCAGGACTAACTATAACAGTCCTTTTCAGGACTACCAATTATTCCAAAAACAATTAATCAGCTATGTTTGCTACAGACGGACAAACCCCATGCCAAACATAACTTGTTCAGACGGACAAACAGACAAACCCCATGCCAAACATAACTTGTAGAGACGGACAAACAGACAAACCCCATGCCAAACATAACTTGTTCAGACGGACAAACAGACAAACCCCATGCCAAACATAACTTGTTCAAACAGACAAACCCCATGCCAAACATAACTTGTTCAGACGGACAAACAGACAAACCCCATGCCAAACATAACTTGTTCAAACAGACAAACCCCATGCCAAACATAACTTGTTCAGACGGACAAACAGACAAACACAACTTACTCACCCAACAAACAGACAAACCCAGTGTTAAAGAAAAGCCAAACACAAAGTCACACATAATATCCGAAATTGAATTATTTTTTTATATATTTTGAAATCCACATCATAATTTCACCAATTTCTTTTTGTTCATGGCTTGGAAATTTATTTGTAGCAGAAAGGTTTTCATGGAAATCTTCAATTTTAAATCTTCACTTCTAATCACAAAAATGTGGAAAATATAACCATGGAACTAGTTTTGCTTTCAATAATGGGGGATTGTGTTTTCAAAATAGTTTGTCAGTTTGTTGGCATGGGTTCTATTTAATTTTGGGTTTTTGCGTTTCTTGGTTGGTGGTTACTGGGGTTGGGTTTATTATTGGTATTTGGAAGTTGGGTTTCTTACTGGGTTTGTTACTTGGGGGTTATGTTTGGTATTGAGTTTGTCTGTTGGCAAGTATGTAATAATCACTTTTAACTCTAGGGAAGGTGTAAGTGTTGGACTTTTCAGTTACAGATTTTAAACTATCCCATGGATTTTACTCTAAAAATGGGCTGATTAATGGCCATATTGGGAGTTATTTTTATTTTTTTTATGTGGCCTTTTTTGTTATGTGTGGTACCATGGGTTATTTGTTTCATGTTTGGGGTGGTGTAGGTGTTGGACTTGAACTTTTTTTTTCTTGTGATAAGTATTTGTACTGAACTTTTTTGTTTTGGGAGGAGAATTGGAATAACATGTAGCTGAATAATTGTTTTTGGAAAATTTGGTGGCCCTGAAAAGGGCCTGGCAGGTCAAAGACCCGCCCTGACTGGATGGCTACTGAGGAGGCTGCTGCTGCTGTTGAGGCGGTGCTGAAGTGGTGATAGTAAAGAGCTGCTGCTGTGGTTGTTGCTGCTGCTGCTGCTGAGGCTGCTCGACGATCTGTGTTGATGTCAGATCTGGTAGGTGGCTTAAGATTCCACTCAGATTGTGTCTGCTCCCTTCGTCCTGTACAGTTAGGACAGATGTCGGGTTGCTGAACACTAGTAACAGTGGCTGATCTTCTGGGCAATGGCTGACGTCTGCGGTTACTCTTAATAGTTTCGATGTCTCTAAATATCTTGCCCTTTAATTCTTCAAATTCCTCTTGAGTCATCTTTTCGGCCTCTGATGCCACGTAGTCAAAGAAGGGCTGCCTGTCTGACTTCTGATGCAGAAAACCTGAGATAAGTGTCCTCATCTGCTCAAAGTGTTCGAGAATCTTGGAGTCTGTAGTTGAAACGGGCATTGATGTAATGATGGACTGACTCCTCTCCCTCAGGACACTGGACTCGAGGTGTTCTGTATCAGTAGTTGAGCCACGTGATTCGTCCTGCCTGCTGGTATTTGGACTGGCCTCAAAACCTGAACTTCTATTGGCCCCCTTTCTTCTGATTTGGGTTTTAAGAAAACCCATCTGTTGGTACACCCAGGACTGTCTTTTGGTCATCTCCCTCGGGGCTTGGCCAGATTGGAGCTTAGACAGCTTCCCATAACGGGTTCGCTGGGACTCGAACCAACGTCTCACATCAAAGGGCTGGAGCTTGAGTTCTGCAGATATTTCTGCCCAGAGAGCCTCTCTTCTGGTCCTGTCGTGGAAACGTGAATGTTCCTTGTCATACAGTTCAGGGTGCAGCTTTACAAATTCCACAATGGAAACTTCCTGGCTGTCTGTAAAAGTGGCACACACCCTGGCTCTCTTGGCTGAAGAATGGCACTCCGGATCTTCCTCACACCTCTCTTCTTCTTCTGCCACAGCTTCCCCAATAGCTGGATCTTCCTGAATCTCCTCCTCCTCTCTCCTCTCACTTCCTTCTTCTGTAATAACTTCACTCCTCTCCTCTACTTGACTTTCCTTCTCCCTCTCATCCATCTTTTTCCTTCCTCTCTTCCCTCCTTTCTCTTTCCTCATAATCCAGTCGACAAAATAATAAAAAAATAGTAAAATGTGTCTCCTAACTGTGAAATTTGCCCTAAGCTCAAGTATATGAAATATAAAATAAAAACTGAAAACCCCTACAAATCAGTGACACACGTCTCTCAGTAGCCAAACAGTCAGTAACAACGAGAAAGTGTGCGCGGTCGCTTATATAGTCCCACACCCCCTCATTGCCTCGTTTTAATTTCCGACGCGCGGAAAACAGTCGGTTCTTAATCGGTTGTTAGTCCCAGGCCTCCTGGGGCGTCCTCAGGCCGCCGCAGACTGAAAATGCGTGGTCCCAGGCGTCCTGGGGAGGCCGGTTTGGATCGGTTAGGGTCGGTTACCCTTAGTCGGTTCTTAGTCCCAGACCTTGATTTTTGGGTCCCAGGACACCGCAGACGGTTTGTTGACGGCGGGAAATATGAATCGGTTGTAGTCGTGTGAAATATCAAACATGTTTGATTTTTCACACAGCCCCAACCGACAACAACCGACCCTTACAGAAGGTCTGGGACTAAGCAAATATTTCAAACCGACCCTCAAAAACCCTTAATCGGGAGCCTTAGTCGTGTGGTGGAACACCCACATTAGGATACATGGGATCATTTGTACGTCATTAATGGAACATTTCATGGACCAATACTAATCCAGTTCCAAATTCATTATGAAATGAATATAGACAGACACACAACTATTTCTCATTATATTTTAACAATGTTTTAGATCTGTTTCATACCTACTTATACATGTATATAAAATGGATAAGCCGCGTGTAGCATGTCTCCCATGAGCTCAAGAACAGGCGTAAATTATCATGTTGTGAATTTGAATCCAGATTCATGTTGTCCCCTGTCCCCAGGTACCTACATGATCCACAATTCTTTCAATTTCGCCCAAATCACTATAAAACCTCAACAAATGTGACATCTGAACCAGATATTTTAAACCACTTCTTTTATATGGTGATGGATTTTTGTTCGGACCTGGAAGCCATTTTGTACAGGTGCGATGGTACCAGGAAACAGAAGGATGAGGCCTATTTAAAGGTAGGGGTACATTAGGTGTCTAAACAGTAAAGCAAGAGCCACACTTGAGATCATTTCAAGACAGAATCCAAAATGCTTCTATGATCTGTATGCCAGTGGCAACCGCTAGACATATATAATTATATGCATAAATTATTTGAAATAAAGAATATTAAGGCTATTGTTTTGAAGATTATAGTTTATGTTAAAAATAATAATATGTTAAAATAAATATTATACTTCAATGCAGAGTGAATATGAGTAGTCCAAACTTAAATTACACCTGAGAGTTTTTCTTTTATTAAAAGTGACCAATATTTTCCAATTTTGACCATATATAGAATTCTTTTAGTACATTTCCAAAGAAACCCGTTTACATTTATTTCAACTAAAATGATCATAAAAAGCGAAAATTACACACCATGAATATAAAAATGAAAAATAATGATGTTAAACAACATCTTTAAAATTACAAATTAAGCAATAGGTGTAATTTAAATAGGTTAATAACCTCGTAAGTGTCCAATATTGGAAAATAATAGACTGTTGACTCGGTCCCTTCGGGACCTCGTAAACAGTCCATTATTTTCCAATATTGGACATTTACTTGGCCATTAGCCTATACATAAAAACACATTCTCTATATTTGCAATTACAACATTTTATAATTTGATCTGAAAGATCATAGAATACTTTATATTTATTTTAAGGTGACATGTATATATGGATCATAGATGGGGGAAGAATCTATCCACAAGATATTAAGTCCTTGCCATAAGGTGCTATCTTGCTCCTTCAAGGAGATTTGGGTTTGAGGTTGTTGGTTCAACAGCTAATGTCGTATTATGAAAGTTTTTAAGCATGAGGATCGCACTAGAGATCACTTTTTTAAAAATGTTTTTATTGTCTCCAAACTTTCATGAACTGTGGTGTTCCCACAATGACTCTCTCTCTCTCTCTCTTCTAAAGAAGTTGTGGCATGTCCACAATCACTGTCTATCTTTTACAGAAGTTAAGTTGCAATGGGCTACATTAGTACTGGGATGGGTGACCGCTTCAGTACACTACTTGTGTCTCTGATGGCTTTGCGCTTGTGCTAGTAGACTGAACCCCCTTTCAGCCTTGATCATTGTATCCCATTTGTTGTCATTAGCTTGATTTAAACCCAGGGCCACTGATCTAACACCCAAGTGATCAAATGCCAAAATTGCTAACCACATGTAAATGAGACCTCTTGTTCCCTGAAGACATTTATTTGTTCCCTAAAAGGAGTCAGTCACTGCCTCAACAATGAATGACTTTGTAATTTGAAGGAATCAACTGGTATCTTGTACTAAAAACTCACTATGTGGGAGGTTGCGAGATAATATAACAAACACAATCTGCCCCTTTCTATGCCACTTAAAGGACTCCATACAAACATTATTTTGTATTCAGGAGAAATGGCATTATGGTGCACGTTGTGGTGGCAGACCATCAACACATTTACAGCCGAAAACAGTAACAATGATATATCAAGACAAAATGTGACAGTTGACAGTGTTGTCCCGACAACAAATGCTTTTGTCAGTTGCCATTTGGACTACTACAGTTCTCTGTTCAGAAGTATGTCTAGTTTAAACCAATGCCGACTCGAATTTAATCAGGGGACTCTTGCAAGGATTGTCACCAAACACAACAGATATATTCGGGCCACCTCAATTCTCAAAAGCCCACATTGGTTAAATACAGTTATGTGCTCAATATGGGTCAAGGTTCAAGTTGATTTATACATTTCTTAACAATGATTATCCTAGCTATTCTAGTTCTTTCGTGTTCCCTACTAGCAGTCAATATAACACAACACATAGTAAACATACTAGAAAGTTACTGCTAGTTCTTAGTTTTGTTCATCTGTTCATTAATGTAGAAAGTATTTTGATTACAATTTTGCCTTTGATTTCCAACAGTCCAGAATGGACAGCCTAATAAAGTTTGTTATGCCCTCTGGGTGGCCTTTGTTTGCCAAGGTTATACAACAATTGCTTCTTAACTGATCTGTGATAACATGCACATAATATAGGTCATTCTTAACTGTGGCAATGACCTATATTATGTGCATGTAGCCTGGAACTTTGAATTCAACTGGGATGTTTACCTTAAAGCCTGCTTTCATAGAGTGATTAAGTCCTATAAAAGTAGAGAATAAAACAAAATAATTCAAGAAAACCATCCCTTTCTTGAAAGCATTGACTGACATTCACTAATTTTCTCTAAAATATTGACATATTCACTTATGTAATTACACTTGAGTATCCAACATTAGACATCACCAGTCTCTGATGTGATCCCGTTCAAATGTCTTCTGATAAAACAAGTTATTCATATTTTACTTGTAAGACAAGACTCCCTCTGCAATGAGTTGGAGATATGTATTATTATTAACAGGAGCTGTTATTTCAAACCTTATCAGAATTATTTGAAATTTCCCCAAACACATCTCTCCTGATTCAGGGTTGTCCTTGATTGCAGTGAGTTGCCTCCAATTAGCATTAGACTTTTTGACATTGCAAATACCATCTCTCTTGTGTTTAACCTGTTCCGAAATTTCTACAGATAAATCAAGATAGCCCAAGGGATTTCCTTACAGAATTTTTACAGATCTTATTAAATATAAACCATTCACACTTTCACAAGGTGCCACCCAGTACATCCCTGTTAAGAAACAAGATGTAAAATTCTTATATATAAAAATATATAATCACTTGACAAAATACATGCTTGCCTCCTATTAGAATCTGTTATATCCCTATTGTAATGCCGTGAGTTTGTCTCATGAATGCCTAAATTTTAAAGTCCTGAGTGGTAACCTTACTGGTCATATGACTTTTCTTTACACCTGTGAAGGTCAAAAGGCCATTCCCAGACATCATAGACAATTATCAAAAATATTATACATGTTGAAAACCCTTTGCATGTGGGTATTTCTCACCCGAGTCATCACAACTGATTTCAGTCACACCATAAGGCTGTTAATACTTATCTTTGGATGCCACAATTTATGTTTTGGCTGCAAAGATCTGTCTTGATTGCTCTCGTGTAAACATAGAGCTGATAGATCTTAATGTAATATTACTACTTGCAAAATTGTTCACAGGCTCAAAATTCAGCCAACAATGTCATTGGATATTTGGCAGATTTTTGTTATAATTTAAGAACCACAATACAATGAAGATTGATTCAATAGAATTCACATTGAGACGTGTCTTTTGCATCTTTGAGGGAAATTTATGGGAAAGAAGAAAGAATTGAAGCTTGATAAAGGTGGAAAAACTGCATGGATTGGATTTTTAAAGTAATTTATTTGGTCTTAATTCCACGAATCCATGTTTTTTTTCATTGTCAATAAGATGCTGTAATACAATTACACCCTTCTTGCCCTTTGTTTTAAATGAGATCACCACACACTTTAAATCCCACTACTCATTTACATCAGATGACAAAACAATGTTAACTTACCAAACTTGAAAAGACCGCCTCTCCCACTGAATGGAACAAGCTCCCTGAAGCCTTCAGAACCCAAGAGAGTTTGGACTATCATTTCTTTGATATTAGTGCCTTACTTCTTGAATTTGCCTGCCTGCCTATCTACTTACTTACGTACTTACTTAACTTACTTACTTACTTAAGATTTCTACTGCAAATTTCAACAGTGATTTTAATGCAACAAAAATGGTCAGGAGTTCCATAAAATATTAAAATATCTTTCTAATGCTTATGCAATGTACAGTTTCAAAGATACTTAAAAAAACAGCACTTGTTTATGTAAAATCTTCAAAATGTATCCATAGTAAAAGGCATTGGTAGGGGGGGGGCACGGTGGTGCAGTGGTAACACGCTCGCCTTCCACCTCTGAGGTCAGCGGTTCAAACCGCGGACCATATGTGGGAAAGTTGGTAGTTACATACCTATGGTCGGCAGTTTACAGTACAGAACCTTGGCCAGCTGTATGTACTGGTTTCCTCTGCCCATAAAACTACCCATTGTGATATGAACTGTATAGTGTTATAAAACGACGTAAAATCCCAAATAAATATATAAAAAAGGTACCGGCAATAAAATAAAACTAGTTACTGGTCTATATCTCCAGGTACACTGGCCAAATATGGCTTGCTGTCGATAATAAAACAGAGTTTGGTTCAAACTTGAACCAGAAAGTGCCAGAATTTAAAATAATGATGACATTGGTGCTGCTAAGTGACATGACACAAATTTGCCCTATGCTGAAATAAGCCGGTCTAAAAATACTGCCAGAAAAAATATAACATTTAAACAAGTCAATGGGTTTAATCTCATACATATGTTAATTGTCTGTAAAGAAACGAGGCCACCCAGGTCCTATCAGGTGTGTGTATATTGGGGACGAACTATAAATTGCTAAATTTTTGCTCATATTTTTGTCTGCATTAATTCATATGATCACAAACTCTTCTCTTTATTTCCTCCATTGGCTGAATTTACCAATAGCCTTAAGTCTCAGACTTTAGTCCCTGATTAATGTATCCCTTAAATGTAAGCCCTGACTTAGGGATACTTTATGCTCTAGTTATACTATAGGCGATATTTCCGGCAATTATAAAACAGAGCTGGAATGCTGCATCTTCTTTGAAAGCCATATACACACCTATAGCTACAGTTATGCTACAGAAGAGAAACAAAAATGGAAAGAATAATGGCCAGGGTTTGGCACAGAAAGATGCAGTAAATAATAATGGTACACAGAAAAACACAGGATGTCACAGAATTTGGCGGAAAGGTGGCAGAATAGCTACAGAAATGACACGAACCCTGCAGTTACACCTGAGAGATATTCTTTTGTTAAAAGTGTCCAATATCTTTCACTATTGGGCAGTTGTTCCGCTCTGTGAATTTGGCTATATACAGAAGCCTTTTTACACATTTCCAAAGAAACACCTTCTACAATTATTTCAACTAAAATAATCACAAAAACCCAAAAATACACATCAGAAATATAAGAATGAAATGTAAGGATGTTAAAAACATCTCTAAAATTACAAACTAAGCAATGGGTGTAATTGAAATAGGTAAATAGCCTCGTAAGCGTCCAATATTAGAAAATAATAGATTGTTGACTCAGTCCCTTCGTGACCTCATAAACAATCCATTATTTTCTAATAATGAACACTTCTTTGGCCATTAACCTATACATAAAGCAGGAAACAAAGTTTTCAATTTGCAAAAGCTGTATGTGATAACTGCAGAACTAAAATGGTGAAAGATTCCTGAGTAATGTTTACATGAAAATGTCCTCAGTGGCCTAGTGGGTTATCAAGTTTAGTATCTAATCCCAGGCTCCCACCTCTGTGTGGGTTCGTCTCCCAAAAGAAGCCAATACTGAGAACCTGTTTCAGTATGATTTTGGCTGTTGAACGGGACGTAAAACCCCAATTTTGATTTTGATTAGATCTACATATGTCTATGCATTAATGCTCTAGACAGATAACAGGCGGTATTTTTTATTGGTTGTAGATGGTTGGGAACAGTGGTGGCAAGCTGTACGTCATGTAAACCTTAGCTACACTCTAGCTACAGTTTTGTTACAGAAGTGAACTGAATTTGAGAAGGGCAATGACTAGGGTTTGTTACAGAAAAGATAATGTAGAGGTTGAGTAATGTTAAAGCAAACATTTAATTTCACTAGAGACAGAGAAAGAGGCAGAATCACACAGAATTGGAAGGGACGGAAACATAACAGCTACAGAAATTATATGACACCTGCTGTTACCCTGTAAATTATGATTTTGATAAACTTCTCTGTGGGTGGTCAAAGTGGATAGCCCCATCTTAATAAATATTGCATCCCAGCCCAACCTCAAGTTGGAATGCTGGTAGCTGTATGCTATTGGCTGGCATTTTACAGTACAGAACCTTGACATACTTTAAGTACAGTTTTCTCCTGCACTTTTAACTGCCCATCAAAGTATACCCGACACAAGGGTACTAGGTGTGATATAAAACATCAAATAAACAATTAAATTTACTTCTAAAAGCAAAGAAACATTAAGTTTGTGTTGACAGCGAGAATAGATGCCAAACAATGTATGCAGTTCCTTGGCAACACATCATTGAATGTCACACTTCACTGGTTTCATTATCTCTCACATCAACTAACATTTTTTTAGACATTTATCCATTTACATTTCTCTGAAAAAAATTAATCCTCAAATCTTTGTTTAGCCCATTTGGGTTTTCAATTTGTTTTGACTTCAAGTAAGACACAACAAATTTTTGGACAAGTCTGTTTTTATTTACTCTCAATGCAAGGTTGTCATTTGTTTGCTTGTGGATAACATGGAATAGAAACTCCAACATGATACAGAGACAAATGTAAATTGTAAGTGGGGATTTCCTCAAACAGTCAGTCAATCTATTTTTTATCTCTTTGAAGACGTTTGTTGTAGTGTTCCCTGAAGATGATGAATGTGTACCAAAAAATAGCAAAGAAATGGGCAGATTTGTCAGTGTTACAAAAGCAGCATCAACAACAACAGCTAAAAAAAGGTATTGTGAAGTGTGGAAAATTACTATTTTTTTATCGTCTGTGTGTAGCATTTGACAATTGTACTGGAAAACAAGAGAGTACTTGTAGGGCGCAGACTTCCACCAAGGGGTGTTTCTGGAGATTTGGGAATATTTTGTATCCAGAATATTTGATTTGGATCTTCCCCAAAATGTAATCACTTCTACCTTTGGCCAGGCCCTGGCTAAATAAAAAAATCATGTAGATCCCATTAATTACTTTTGGAATAATGTCGACCAAAAAGCCAGTGTCATTGAAAATGCATTGGAAAAAAGACCTTAAGAATTTGGGATTTTTTGTATCCATAATTTGAACTGGATCCTTCCTAAAATGTAGAGTAAGAAATCTAAAATTCGCCACATATCTGAAATTCGCCACATGTTGAAATACTAATACAATAAACTAATTGAGGTGAGATTTGTTAAATATACAGTAAACTTAGGCTTTTGGAACTGAAAAATACCAAATTTAAGACAAAAAATCATTTTCTTCATAAAATTAACTAAAGTTTTTGAGGTGGCCACGGCTTATCCACATAAAAACTCTCATGAAGTTCTGTTCATCATTTTTTTAGTGTTTTTGCAAACACAAACCAGCAGACAGACGAATGCACCCAAAACATAAAGTCCTTCTGGATGTAATAAACTACTTATATATTCCATTTTCTCATGTACATGTCGCTTCATGTTGTGATGAATGTTTTAATGTGTGTTTTTTTCTTAATAGTAGAAACAATTAACAATTATGTAGCAAGAAGATTCAATACAGAAACCTATAAGAATATTATTTAGTGAAGAGGCATTCTGTAATGACCACATTATATTTAAATAAATGGAGAATAATCGAAGTCTATGAATAACCTGGTCCAATCAGGATTCAAGAATGGGTGGTTAATTAAGTGGGTGTGATGAGGTTAATATGCTCTTACAAATAATAACCATATAGATGACAAAATCCAGGTCAATCCCAATAATTGCAAGTTGTTTATCAGTGAATAACTTGTACCCTGGATACACTATAGGTAATATTGCCTATATTTATCAGAGTTTTTATGACGCCTTATTCCTTTATGTACTATAAGACTTCTGTCAGTTAACTTTGCATACTGAGTCATTCCTTGTTTTCCGTGATCACCCACACAGAAGTTTTGCAATGTCTAAAATTTCCGGAAATTGCAAATGAACCTTTTGAAACGGCAGGGAACTACCCATAACAGCCACAAATAGTGTGTGTGTAGTATGGTGTGATCAGAACATTAGATAAAATAAAGTTACACAACTAAAGTGTGAAGATAGTATACATGTCAAACCAATTATATTATAAAATGTGAATAAGTTTAATTAATTTTATTCAACTTATTAAAATTAACGTTTTATTTTAAATGCCATCATAACAGTTTATACTACAATTAATCATGTCAATGTCTAAGGTTTTCCATTTCATATTGTATATTATCAAAGTTGTAAGAAAAAGTGTTTTCCACGTGAATTGAACTGAAAAATTGTGATGAGTATTTGTCTGCTCACTGAAAAGAAGTGGCAATGGGTTACGTTAGTACTTGGATGGGTGACCGTCTGAGTTCTAGACCAGCTGTGGGATGTGTCTGAGTTGGAATTTCTGTGTCATCAGACTTTCGTAAATTCTAGTGCACTACTCGTGTCTCTGATGGCTTTGCGCTCGCACTAGCGAACCGAAACACCTTTCAACCTTGTTTTTTCTGTTTCTCTATGTCCAAAACTTGAAAATTATAAAACTATATACTGGATTCTGGTTATTATTCCACACAAGGTGGGGATCTAGCCCAGGATTGTACCTCCTCAAAGTTGAGCCAGATCCTAGTTGATAATCCTGATCTGGAACGAAAATCCAGATTTTGTTTTGATTTTCTCAGGACTATCTGTGGGCGTGTTGTCTGCTTGTATTCTGTACATATATGCTACCAAAAATAGTGATCAACCAGCCTCGCCAAGTAGATATTTCTATAACATAAAACGTTTGGCAAAGGTTAAAAATGATGGGTATGAAAACCATTTATAATAGAATGTTTTTAAAACGTTTTATGTTTATTAAATGTTTAATGATAAATGTTAGAAAAATGTTACAATATGAACATAATAATGTCTGAATAATAATGTGGTCAGAGGTCAAATTCAATATTTTTTTAAGGTTGCTCTTGAATAAAAATATTATTTTTATGTCTAAAATTGTAAGGTAGTGGTTAAGAAATCGTGCCCCACACCCAATTCTAACTTTTACAGATTGCATGTGGGGCAATATTTGACAAAGTCCTCTGAACTACCCTATTATTGCTCACCACCATCTTTGTTTGGACATGTTTGAAGATGAAGGTTTAATAAGCATTATAAAAATAGGGGTTTAAAAACGTTTCTGATGGAATGTTTTAAAACATTTGATAGAAAACATTTCAAAAACATTTTAAAATGATCGGTATGAAAACCAGTTACTACTAAATATTTCTAAAATGTTTTCAGTGAAAATATTTACAAAACATTGTCAACAAATGTTGTTTAAACATTTTTCTGTAATGCTTATCAAACATTTCATGATGAATGTTTGAAAAACATTTTCCAGCATAACCTTCTTTTCTTTAGCTATTTTATAAATGTTTAAAAGACATTTCCAGTCAAACCTGGCTTCTTGAGTTATTTTAAAAACATTTAATAACGTTTTCAATAAAAACGTTTGTTTGAGAATGTTTATAAAACATTTTTAAACATTACAGCATAAACGTTCACTTGGAAACATTTAAAAAAATCCTAAGATAGGGTTTAAATAGGTTTTTTAAACGTTTTGTAAATGTTTAAACCATTTTAAAACGTTTCTAATGTTTACTGGGAAGGTTACATACGAACCTTGGAAGGTAGTTGAAGATAGTTGAAGGACAGGGGCATTTAACCCAATGCCTATAACCATGGGTTATATGGCCTGTAGTGTGACCGGGGGTTTACACTCCGAAAGTAATGAACAAATCTTCATGAAATTTTTTTTCACGTGGCTAGGGACTGATCAAAGGAAGACATAATAAAATTTGTGGAATAGTCCTGGATATTTTCTGGGTAGGAAAAAAATCCTGCACTTGTTTTCCATTTTCAATATATTTTCAATGACTTTCACTTTCTAGTTGAAATTACTCAAGAAGTAATAAATGGATATTTCTGAATTGTTTTGGTGTGGCCTGGATTCTAGCAAAAGGCAGAAGTGACCACATTCTGGGAAATATGCAGATCAAATTCTTTGATCCTGAATTTTTGGAAATTCCCCCTGGTGGGGTTCGTCGTTCTACGAGTGCTTTCTAGTTGGTTTTTATAATATATCAGGTTTACTAGACAGTCTCACAAGAACAAGGGATGAATGGGCAGTACATCAAGTCCACTATAACATGTGTTCCGAATTGTTTGGTAGACATAAAATGGAACATACATTGCAAAAAAGAGTCTTGGGTGAGAAACAAACTAACTGAGAGACTATTTATAATTTCAATGTTGCTTTTCTTCTAATGGCAAACTTATAAACTCAAGATTTAAATGCAAGATTTTATGGTAACTGAAGAATTTGGATGAAAATTACACAGTATGGCATCATTAATAAGGGTTGAATAAATTACATTAAATTAATTAACACCTATTATAAGTACTGTTGTAGAAATAACACAGAAATAAATAAGCAGGTTTTTTTGCTGTTTTCCATTTCACAAATTGTCAGGAAATGGGTGTTTTTATCAATAGCTTCAGCTCACTTTGAAATTCAAGAAATCCCATGCCCTTAATGTAATTTACTTGCAGTTTTTAACAGTTACTTCTACTTGTTAACTGTATGATAATATTGATTTTGTAATTGTTGCTAGTATTCGTTGTCAGTATTTGGTTTTATATGGAAAACATTAAACCCATGAGTTTTTAATATTTTCTATGTATATCTTGACATATTACATTAATGTTATCTGCCCAGAACTGCAATCTGTCAGTAAAGAAATCTCCTTCAATTTAGCTTAAATGTGGAACAGTTCCTCGACTGCTAGGTTGTTGGTCAACCCAAGTAAACCTCGAACCCAGTAAACATTTTTGGGTTTTGCAAACGTTGGTTAGGAAACGTTTGGCAAAGGTTAAAAAATGATGGGTACGAAAACCATTTATAATAGAACTTTTAACTTTTAATGATAAATTTTAGAAAAACATTACAAATGAACATATTAATGTCTGAATAATAATGGGGTGAGAGGTCAAATTCAATATCTTTTTAAGGTTGCTCACTAATGAAAATATTATTTTTTGTGTAAAATTGTGAGATAGTGGCTGAAAAATTGTGCCCCCCCCCCCCCCCCCCCCCATTCAATTCTTAATTTTAGGGATTGCATGTGGGGCAATTTTTGACAAAGGCCTATAAAATCTCCTATTATTGCTCACCGCCATTTTTGTTTGGACATGTTTGGAGGTGAAAGTTTAATAAGCATTCTAAAATTATGGGTTTAAAAAATGTTTTTGATAGAATGTTTTTAAAACATTTGATCAACAATGTTTAAACATTTTATGTGTACTGTTCATCAACCATTTCATGATGAATGCTTGAAAAACATTTCCAGCAAAACCTTCATTTTTTCAGTTATTTTATAAATGGTTGAAAAACGTTCCCAGTCAAACCTAGCTTCTTGAGTTATTTATAAATGTTTTCAGTATAAATGTTTTATAAACGCTTTTTAAACAATTACAGTATAAATGTTTACTTGGATATGTTTAGAAAACCATAAGATATGGTTTAAATAGGTTTTAAAAACATTTTGTAAACATTTAAACATGTTTCTAATGTTTCCTGGGAAGGAGCTCAAAGGTCAACCAAGCTATGCAGGTTATAATTCTATGCTCTAATAATAAAAGTATTTATTTGGATATATTCTATCATTTACTATTAGCAATATATATCCAGAACTGGAAATTGTCAGCCTTTTTAATATCTGTATATTTTGACAGATTACCTCATTATCTGTCCAGAACTTTTATATCTTTTTGTGATTACACTGGTCATTTATAATAATTTCTATGAATAATTTGTTATATTACACCATTTGCTGTATACATTACCTGTCCAACTCCCTTCATTTAACTGAAATGTAGAAACTCTTCTTGTGACTTTGTTGATTACATCAGTCTTTTCAATATTTGTATGTTTATTATATTACCTCATAAACTGTCCAGAACTTAAATTCACTGCTGTAGAAACCTCATTCTGTTGTAATTTTCTGTTGTAAATTTCTGTTGTAATTTTTGTGATTACATTGGTCCCTTATAATATTTCTAATTATAATTCATCATATTATATTATTTCCTATATACATTGCCTGCCCAAAAAACTATAATGAACTGCTGTATAAATATTCTTTTTCCTTGATTTGTGGAAGTTGTCTTCCTTTAAGTTTTCTGATTACACTTGGCCTTTTCAATATTTTTATGTATAATTTATCATAGTACATCATTCACTATATATTGCCTGTCCAGAAACTTAAATTAGCTGCTCTAGAAATCCCCTCCCTTTTTCCTTAAAATGTGGAAAAATTTCTCTCTATATTTGTGATTTTTGTAACTCCATAAGTCCTCTGATATCTCAGTATGTAAAAATAATGAACATTATTTTGTCTTTAATTTTTAAAAAGATTCCTCCTTGCGGTAACTTTCCCATTTTATTAAGGACGAGTTCTATCAAAGTTCACGCTTCTAGGTATCACTTTTTTTTCATTTTTTTTTCGTCTCCAGACTTTCATGAATTGTGTCGCAGTGTAATGAGTATCTGTCTGTTCACTGAAGTTAAGCAGCAATGGGCTACATTAGTACTGGGATGGGTGATTGCTTTGGTGTACTACTTGTGTCTCTGATGGCTTTGTGGCTTGTGCTAGTAGACTGAAACCCCTTTCGGCAGTGTTTCTCTAGCAACCACTGCCACCTTCACCCACAAAGGGTATTGCAATTACATCCGTTTGTATGTTTGTTTGTTTAGGCCCTGCGCATCATTTGAAAACTATACACACCGGATCATGGTCACATTTCCACACAAGTAGGGGTTCTACCCAATGCTCTGTCCTCTTCAAGGATGGTCTGGATCAAGACTCCAGAATGTTTTAGGTATTTTTTATGATATCTGCTCCATAACTCAAAAAACCATTGGGATCTTACTTTCACATAAGGTGGGGTCTACCTTAACTCAAAAACCCATTGGGATCTTACTTTCACTTAAGGTGGGGTCTACCTTAACTCAAAAACCCATTGGGATCTTACTTTCACATAAGGTGGGGTCTACCTTAACTCAAAAACCCATTGGGATCTTACTTTCACATAAGGTGGGGTCTACCTTAACTCAAAAACCCATTGGGATCTTACTTTCACTTAAGGTGGGATCTACCTTAACTTAAAAAACCCATTGGGATCTTACTTTCACATAAGGTGGGGTCTACCTTAACTGAAAAACCCATTGGAATCTTACTTTTACATAAGGTGGGGTCTACCTTAACTCAAAAACCTATTGGGATCTTACTTTCACATAAGGTGGGGTCTACCTTAACTCAAAAACCCATTGGGATCTTACTTTCACATAAGGTGGGGTCTACCTTAACTCAAAAACCTATTGGGATCTTACTTTCACATAAGGTGGGGTCTACCTTAACTCAAAAACCCATTGGGATCTTACTTTCACATAAGGTGGGGTCTACCTTAACTCAAAAACCCATTGGGATCTTACTTTCACATAAGGTGGGGTCTACCTTAACTCAAAAACTCATTGGGATCTTACTTTCACATAAGGTGGGGTCTACCTTAACTCAAAAACCCATTGGAATCTTACGTTTACATAAGGTGGGGTCTACCTTAACTCAAAAACCTATTTGGATCTTACTTTCACATAAGGTGGGGCCTACCTTAACTCAAAAACCCATTGGGATCTTACTTTCACATAAGGTGGGGTCTACCTTAACTCAAAAACCCATTGGGATCTTACTTTCACATAAGGTGGGGTCTAACTTAACTCAAAAACTCATTGGGATCTTACTTTCACATAAGGTGGGGTCTACCTTAACTCAAAAACCTATTGGGATCTTACTTTCACATAAGGTGGGGTCTACCTTAAATCAAAAACCCATTGGGATCTTACTTTCATATAAGGTGGGGTCTACCTTTGGTTTAGTCCTGTTCCATTTCTGCAATATATATCCTAAGCCCTGCTCCTGATTATTAATTTTTTTAGGAATCAGGAGGTAAATCTTTTCAATCAGAATGATCTTAAAGCCATCCTACTGTACAGAAAATACCGAACTTCCTGATAGGTTTACAAGTACAGCACTTGGGAGCCCATCGGGAACAGTTTCTGAGAAATTTAAATTGTTTGAAATCGATTTTTATGAGATTTATGACATTGTAAACCCATTGTGTTGTCATTTTTTAATCTTACAGCAATCTTAAACCTATCTTACAGCAATCTTTTCCATCTTGCAGCGAACTCAAAACTATCTGTTTCATCTTAAGTCCATTAAAATCCAATTGGATGTACCAATCATATGGTTCGGGAAACAATTGCAAAGTTGTCAGAAGATTTTCTGAGGCAATGGCAATGTCAGTCAGGAAGCTATTGTAAATGAACAGGTTTCTTTGGGAGTTTTGCAAATATTTGTTTCTGGATCTCTAACTGGAGGTTTGGATGAGCAGAACTGGATTCAAAGGATTAAATTAACTGTGTCAGAACTTAGAAGTACTGAGGAAAATAATTAAATGTATAAATTAATTATTTTTCTTACAATTTTTCCATTTGACAAATTGTTAGGATATGGGTATTTTTATAGATAGTTTCATCATGCTTTGAAACATAAGAGATCTTATGTCAGAAATGTAATTTGCCTACAATTTATAATAGCTACTGGCATTTATACAATGTTTACTGATATGGACTAAGGGATTGTCGCTAATAGTTCTTACAGTGTAATAATAGGCAGCACTAAATCTAAAAATAGAATGAACATCTACAGAAACCTTTTCAAGTGATTTGATTAACTCTGCAATAATATTGAATCCAACCGAAAATTATTGATATTATTTTTGAATATTTTAACATATTGCAGCATTTACTATTAACATCTCTATTGGTAATCTAAATGTTTAAAGGAATTTCTATGTGTGTGCTTGTTTACATTCCTTCAATAAACTTTGTATGTTAGCAGTTATCTACATAACATTTAACACTGTAGAAACTTTATAAGTCACACATATATTCCATGAATTTATTCAAAACTGCTCTTGGTTCTTGGAAGATCTTTTTGTAAGTGTGGTTATTTTTATCAGTACATATGTACCAGAACAAATAAAAAAAATATGTATTTTATTTTTCTTCCCTCTTGGATTTTAACCTTTTCTGTGTCAACTCAGATGCATCAAATTTTCCAAACTAGTAGGTCAACCACAACAAAAAAAGCTGGCACAGCTTTGCATGTAACCAAAATGGGAAGGAAACTTCACCACAATGTGAATAACAAGACTGTCTTGTCAATAGAGATTTCCTGATATGCTGAGACTTAATCCCTTCAAAAAAATTGTGGTAGTGTTTCCTGAAAATGGTTGAATCAGACCTCTGTATCACTCATATGTTGTTTCACATCAAGAGGGGCCTGTTATAAATGTGTGAGACTAATTGTTTGAATAATATTAAATTACATCTGAGTTGTTTTTTTTTATTCTTTTTTAAAAAGTGTCCAATATTTTTCATCAATGGAAAGTTGTTCCTCTAAGTGATTATGACCATATATGGAAGCTCTTTTTGCACATCTACAAGGAAACTATTTTACTTTTATTATAACCAAAATGGTCATAAAAACACCAAAAAAGTAATGTTGTTATGAAAAGTAATGATTTTAAACAATATCTTAAAAAATTACAAATTAAGTAAGAGGTCCAATATTTCAAAATAATGCACTGCGGACATGGTCCCTTCAGGATCTCATAAACAATCCATTATTTTCAAATATTGGACACCTACTTAGTCATTAACCTATAGTTAAGAGTTATGACATTTGATCCAAATAAATTGAGTAAAGGCTACCTTGACACAATTTTTGATTATCTTTTTTCTGTAAAGCCAAATTTAGGGGCCACGGCAAATTTAGTGGTAACACTCTTGCGTCCCACCTCTGAGGCTGGGGTTCGATTCCCGGGATGGCCTCAAGTGGGAAAGCTGGTAGTTACTTGCCGTTGGTCAGCAGTTTACAGTAAAGAACCCTGATGAACTGTATGTACTGGTTTCCTCTGCCCTTCCAACTACCCATTGTAATATGACCTGTACAGTGTTGAAAGCGATGTAAAACCCCAAATAAATAAATAAATGTAAAGCCAAATTTGTGCTCTGTCATTTATGTATATTTTTGTATTCACCAGTGACACTATGCATAATGAGTTTTACAAATTCGTCAACAAGTGTCGACCGAACAGCCTACAAATGTTTTATATACATCATTAGAAAGGTATTTTTAAAACCTTCTGCTCACTTTGTTGAATTGAAATCCATGAGGAAATGGGATGGAGATTTCAATGGTTAAAATTATTTTTTACATTCACTGTTTCCCCAATATGTAGGACAACCTTTCTGCATTCATTTTTAAACACGTTCTTATTTTATTTATTCTTTACACAAAATGGTGAAGAGCAAAAAATAAAACATCCCTCATTGGACATATTAGACATACATATATATATATATAAAATAACATATCACTCATAAAGATTAAGTATAGGTTAAGTAAGTGTCCACTATTGGAAAACAATGGACTGTTTACGAGGTCCCGAAGGGACCGAGTCAATAAAAGTAACAGGGATTCTTTGGAAATGTACTAAAAAACAAAATATGGTCAAAATCACAAAGTGGCCAATAGTGAAAGATATTGGACACTTTTAACAAAAGAAAAACTCTCAGGTGTAATTTAACAATATGTAAACCCCACTTGCAGGTTTTCACTATTGACTGATATGCCCAATACTAATCAGTACTGGACACTTTCTCTCAGTGACCATTTTTGAGGAATTAATTTATTCATGTAAAAAGAAAAGTTACAGAATTTGGGGACAGAGTATCATATATCTTGGGACCAAGCATCAAACAGGATATAGAGTGGGGTTTACAACAGCCAAACTCCTCAAAAGTTACCAATACCAGAAAATATTGGAAATCTCGGTCCTATCGGGCCTCGCTCTCCAATATTTTCTGGTATTGGCCACTTTTTCGGAGTTTAACTGTATTAATAAAGGCCTGCCCACTAAATGAGACATTCTCGACAATACTCTTGCTAAGTACTTGTGTTATATTGTTATCTTCATTCATGGTACTCTATAATACTCTGGAAGAAATTTCACTAATTCTTAATTAATTAAGTTTCACTATTGGTTAGATTCTATTTGAGATATTAATACAAATTAAAAATTTCACTACGAATTAATTTTTATTATCCAAGTTGATTAGCTAAAATAGCCTAAACTAATGCCTAGTGAAAATCTCGACTTAAACAGTATATTTTTGGGAAATATTGCTATTGCGGCTTATGACTCAAAATGTATTTGCAAAATTTTCAAACCACAAAACCTGAAAGTGTAAGGCTAGGATTTATTTGAATATTGTTTTCTTACTGGTTAACACAGCCAAGTTATTAATACTTTCCAGTGTAGTATACTGTCTTACTCTAAATAAAAAGATTAAGAGATTTCAGACGCTCAGTCTAATTCAGTGCCCATGATTTAATTGCATTACATGTTACTATGCACCAAGACCTTTAGCTCAGTTTTCAACCATTCAGCTCTCAGAGAAACCAGGGTGTCTGTTATTAAGAAACACAAATGTAACTGTATCCATTTAATGCAATAGTACCGTATGGCAAACTGCTAGAGGTTACAGTTTACTTTGTTTATAAGAAATATTGCTATCTACTTGGGGTAGAATAGGTGTGGAAGTAACAGATTTCTCCTTGCACTATTACAGTAACATACACAATTCCAGCATAGTATAGTATCCAGGAAGACATATTCGAATTAAGTTCGCAAAGGTTGTATATAACATAAATAAGTTTTATTTGCAAGTTCCATCAACCTAAGTATCCGTAATATTTATAGTGTTTTACAAATCAAAGTCAAAGTTAGGGTTCCGTCACAACAGCCTAGGTCACATTGGGACATGTCAGCTTTGTCACTTGTGGAAGTCTAACCCTCACAGAGGTGACAGAAAGTAGTAAGATGCCAAACTTGCTAATCACAGGCCATTCTAGATTCGTGTGAGGGTACAATAAACATACTTCCTGAATGTTTGTGTAATTATAAACTCACCATATGTTGCCAATTGCCAACGAACGAATCAATATCATTCACATTTTATCCCTACTTAGTCACAAATCTCAGGAATAGATTTGGTTTTTATATTTCCAAGATCACAATGAAGCCACAAAAAACATCAGGTTTTTAACAAGTAACTACTGACATTCACACTTATACACATGTTCCATGGTGACACGTTTTACACTTGACCGACAGCACGTCTGACCTGTGCAGCTAATCACGTACAAGCATTATGAGAAGGGAAGGGGGTTATATGAGCAGTCACCTGCCTTGACAAACACAATATATGTATCTCTTAAAGTGACATATTATAATACCTAGGTCACACCTCTTCCTGTTGGGGTCATGAGGTACAAACAAACGAGCTAGTCTACCTTCCATTGTTATTCAGTCCACCTTGAAGAGGATGCGTTCGGTGCAATTTGGTGGGACTTGCATTTGAGTGAGAAATGCTTTGAGCGATCTGACACAACTTGGCTTTGTGTTTGGGACCATTTTTAAATGTTTGAAATGGCCATTATGTCATTCCACAAGCTGTATTTAAATGTAAGACTGCTCGTTCTTCAACAAGTACTAGAAAGATACAAGGTCTCTTTTCGGAGCCATTAGAACCAGGTCATGACGTGGATATCATCTACATACAGAAATAACTGAACAGATAGGTGTGGCCTAAGCATAATTGATATTTTGATAGTTTTTGCCAATGTAAAAACATCATAACACGATCAACAATATAAGTATATATTGACAGAAGGCCTGGATAATGTCAATGTCATTTTAACATACATCACAACCTTTCACAACAAATTTATGTGAATGTAAATTTTAACGAAAACCAGCTTTCACAGAGACTACTGGAAATTCTGGGATTTATTTTTCATATTACTTGTTATAGATATTGTTACATTATTCTTATATATCAATTTAGATACATTATATGAATATCCCCAAGTGTAAAATACATGTATGATTATGTAATAGTTAATAAAGTTTAAATATCTAACAGTATATACTGAATTCTGTATAGAAACATCTCAACACCTACCTGATTAATCTTGCCTGCATATAACACCTTTCAACACATTGTAAAGTAATATCCTCCCTTCCTATGTATATACTCAGTTATATAAAAGCACAATGAATTAATCAAACACCTTGACAAACTCAATATGTCTCAGTGACAAGCGAAAGCTAGCTTCCTGGTAAATCACTGCACCCGCTTGTAGACAGAAAGAGCCTTCTCAAAATTACTAATAATCGTCAGCAACTATATGCCGGTTTATGTCAAACATTTTAAGCCCCCTTCTCATATACATGTTTTCAATAGGCGGTAAATAATGATTATAAAGCCGCCTCCAACCTTCATAACATCTTCTTGAAATATAAAACTTCCGCCTTCTACCTTTAGCTACCTTCCCAGCATTTGTCCTTGCACTGAAATTTTGGTTACATTCAAAACTTCCGTCTAGTTATTGAAAATCTCTTCTGACAGCCTCACACCGAGGTAAAGCCGAATTTTGTTGTATGTTTTTCTGAGATCAAAGTCATCTTTTTCCACGAATTTCTGCCTTGAAAACATACATGACAGATATAGAAGGAAACACAAGGTCGAGTCTTGGTTTCTCAGGGAAACAGCAGACCTTGATGTGGGCCTACTGGGACTCAATAACTCTACTGTAGGGGGTGGGAGGCAGTTATACTCGACTATACAAGGCAATAGGCGTCACCAAAACTGAAGCACCATCATCTACTACATTTTCACCCAATTTTAGAAGAAAACCATGGCCATTCGACAGCAAATCACCGCTTTTCACTACCACCAAGAAAAGGGGGCTTTTCAGCCAGTGCAGTGATGTCCCTTATTAAGCAAGAACTCTAGCAAGAGTAACACTTCTAGGAATCACTTTTTTTTTTTTTTTTTGTCTCCGGACTTTGATTAAATTTACCTGTGCATTCTGAATTTCCCTCTCTTGCTCTCCAATAGCTAAAAGAACACATGTCATTTTGCTTTTTGCCCATACATGTGTCCTTTTGTCACCAGACTTTGATGACATTGACAACACCTGGCTGTGCATTTTGAATTTCCCTCTCTTGCTCTCCAATACCTAAAAGGACACATGTCCTTTGACCTTTTTCCAATACATATGTCCTTCTTGCATCTTACTTTCAGAAATTGTGGCACAGAGTGATGACTATTTGTCTGCTCACTGAAGTTAAGCGGCAATGGGCAATGTAAGTACTTGGATGGGTGACCGTCTCAGTTCGGGACCAGCTGTGGGATGTATCTAAGTTGGAATTTCTTTCTGTCACGAGACTTTCGTAAATTCTAGTGAACTACTCGTGTATTTGATGACTTTGTGCTCATGCTAGGGGACCAAAACACCTTTTGGCCTTGTTTTATCTAGACTTTCAGGAATTGTGGCGCAGTGTGATGAGTATCTGTCTGTTCACTGAAGTTAAGCAGCAATGGTCTACATTATTACAGGGATGGGTGACCACCTTGGTGCACTACTTGTGTCTCTGGTGGCTTTGTGGCTTGAACTAGTAGACCGAAACACTTGCAAAACACTTACAATTACAAACACAGGATGTTTTTCTGTACTTTAACTTGATTTAAGACTCTAATGCATTCTGAGTATAGTCAGGAAATAAGGTTAATTTACTTAGGTTAATTTAAGTTTAAGAAGAATAACTGTACAGTTCATGAAATGTCAGGAAATATGTGTTTTCAACAGAAGTTTTAACATACTTTGAAAATTGAGATATCTTATGTTATTTACAAACCTTACTTACAATATCTGAAAGCTACCATAAACTCTAAATTCTATGATAACAGCATCCACCTGCTAGTGATTTTTATACAGAACACAAAGCATATCCAACAAGCTGTATCTCAGGCAGCACAAGCCCCTCGTCTGTGAATAAAAAATATATATATTTCCAAAAAATCCCTAATTTATTCTGGATCCCCAAAGCTTATCTGGATCATGTTTGATGAAGTCTGAACCAGGGGTAGACCCCCACCAATGCAATAAATAATTTTTGAGTTATGGAGCAGATCTTATCAAAACAATCCCCAACCAAAAGTCTGAAGTGTTAATCTGGATCATCTTTGAAGAGGACCACCCAATGGTGGACACTTTCTTGTGTAAAAATATGACACTGAACTGATGTATAGCTTTTGTGTTATGTATATAGATAAACAGACAAACAGTACAAGTAAAATAAAAACTTTTACTGGGAACTTATACTGAGATAGGTAGGCATGGTTTTGCCATGTCCGCACCAGTTGAATGGAACAGGATTTCCACGAGTTGTTAGATCCCAACAGACCATCTGTAGTAAATCAAGATATACCTGTTCAGAGTGGCATACCCACGACCATGATCATCCTTCCCTGGTGGACACTTACTTAGTCATGATCTCTACTTGGTTTTGGACCATTGCCTTTTTTGTTCCAGAGCATTAGAGAATATTCATCTGTTTTGTGTTGTATATGTTATGTACAAGTTGAGATTTTTTACAAGTTGCAACTTGTACAAGAAATCTGTACAAGTTGCAACTTGTACAAACAGCTTGTACAACTTGCAACAATGTATTTTAATGGATTTATACTTTATAATTCATGAAATTAACATCCGATATTTGTGACTGATCAATTTACTATAAAATATACTTCTTTGATAAGAAATCAAATATTTTAATTATCTGTTGACCTGTATATTTTCATAATTTTGTTGACACTTTTAATACATATCTTTATATTATTTTAAAAGTTTAGTTACACTTGCCCAACTGAAGATTGTGTCGGACTTTTGGGTTTGTTGGTAATCTTATTATGTATAATCATGTTTTCAGTCAACAATTCTCCTAAATTGACTTGTTCTAACACAAAGGGATAAATGAAATATATTATTTTATGATGATAAAACCACATTTAAATTTAAGACTATACAAGGATTTTATTAATGAAATGCATGTGTCAATTACAATTATGCATTACAATTTTAGCATCATCTGTCCTTTGATGCTTTATTTCCGTTACCCATTTGTGATCCTAGTTCAATGCCTAGAGGTAAATCCAAAATAGCCCTGGGCCGGTATTCACGAAAGGTCTTAGCCAGGGCGTAGGCTTAAAGTTGAGACTTTTGTCTCAAGTTTCTGCCCAAAACCTGCAAAGACTTTTGTCTTAGGCTTAGGGGTATTCACAAAGAATTTAAGACTGGTCTTAGGCTTAGCCAAGGGCTCAACTTTAAGACTGGTTAGTAGTGGGCTTAAATTTTGTAAAGAGGACTTAAATATGGCCGCCATAAACTTTTCTCCACTTCAAAATTTGAAATGCCTGTAAATAAAGTATAATTATTCAGAACAGCTCACTAAAGCAGTCTTTGGAAGTTTATATGTGGTAAAAAGGTTTTCCATTTCAAAACAGCACTTTTCCTTAGATAAAATGCATTAAATGAAGGATATATGTCACCAATAGTATAGTTTGAATAGAAAAGAAAGGTCACATGACACAGAAAACCACTGTGGTTATTTGATAATCTTGGACTTAGCTAAGTCACCCTTTGTGAATACGGTTTTAAGACAAAACTTAGCTTAGATAAAAGTCTTAACTTTAAGACTGGATTTAAGCCTAAGATCTGGCTAAGTCTAAGACCTTTCATGAATACGGGCCCTGATGCTGCAGGAAGCCACACCAAGACAGTTGATTGCATTTAGAGGATTTCTATTTCTTAATTATTATTTTGTTAACCTTCATCTTTGAAGTCTGATTCTTATTGTTGAAACTTCTCTGCCTAAGTATTATTAAAAAGAAAAAGACCTCAGTCCACAGTTCCACAACTCCAATGAAAACAAAGCTGGAGTCTTACAAGCATCAGGGGGGCCAGTGGCAGAGTGGTAACACTCTTGCCTCCCACCTCTGAGGCCGGGGTTTGGTTCCCGGCACGGCTTCAAGTGGGAAAGCTGGTAGTTGCTTGCCATTGGTCGGCAGTTTACAGTACAGAACCCTAACAAACTGTATGTACTGGTTTTCTCTGCCCTTCCAACTACCTGTCGTGATATGACCTGTACAGTGTTGAAAGCGATGTAAAACCCCAAATAAATAAATAAAACCTACAAGCATCAATAAGGAACAGCTTAGTAATACATTCATGCTGAACTTAGTATTTAACACAAAAGCTTGATTTTTTTTTTGCTTTGTGATGAACAATGTAAATATTTTACCCTTAAAGTGATCAACATAAGTATCAACTTAATATATTAATACACATAATAACTTTTTTTTTGTATTTTAAGTATTGCTGGCAAAATTTTTCAAGGTTTTTCTACACATTCAGTGTTAATTTTTCGGGGGAAAATGATATATATCTATGACACTCTCACTTGAATTTGGATATTTATACACATATAATAAGAAATAGTTTTAAAAAAATGTAAATTTATTAAGTTAAACCAAACTTCTTTTTAAATCCAACTTGTACAACGGTATTGTACAAGTTGGGCTTATTTGATAGTGAAATTCTATACAAGTTACAACTTGTACAGCCAATCTTGTACGAGTTGCAACTTGTACAGCCAATCTTGTACGAGTTGCAACTTGTACAAACTGCTTGTAAAAGTTGCAACTTGTACAAAATCTCAAATTGTACATAACATATACATATTTCTACTATTGTTATTATTATAGATACAATCTCTCGATTTTACATTTGAAAAGAAAGGCATTAGTAGTTATGTTATCTGCAACCACTTTCAGTATTTTTACACATCGTACTAGTTACACTTATTCAATAAAATTCTCAGATCACTTTTTAACCCCCTCTCTTGTTTTTTTAATCTATACCATGTGAACTGAAATAGAGGAGCATGTTGACATATCTTAATTTGCCTTGCCTGACATTAATTGTTGTTATCTTTAAGCTTTAGCAAAGGCTACTTAAATTCTATGATGCCAAATATCTGCAAGGCTATACGCAAGAGGGATTATGTCTGGAGAGCATTAAGGTAAGTATGACTTTAAACCGAGTAGCACTCTGGATAATATTAAAAATATCATTAAGATATTCTGAGGTTCTTTACTGAATACGTATATCTATTTAAATGTAATCTTGTTAAAAGAATGATTCTAAATATCAATGGTGCAAAGATGTAATTAATTACTCGTTTGAAATCTTAAATATTTATGTGACCATCTTTCAAAAATTCAAATGTAAAGAATGGAACCTAAGAAGTTATGGGGAAAATTCAGAAATAGTAATGAGCTACACCAGTAGGTTACATTTTTGGATCCGTTTGACTTTTCATTTGTCTTCACAATTACTCCAAAAGTAATGAATTAATCTTTTTTTTAAATTTTTCCCTGGGGTAGGCCTAATTGAAGGAAGAAGTGATTACATATTAGGAAAGATCAGGATCACATTCTGAATACAAATAAATCCAAAATTTCCCAAAACACCCATTCGCAGCGTATTTTCAATGTTTTTGGCTTTCTGACTGACATTACTCCATGAGAAATTGAGAGGATCTTTATTACTTTTTATATGCATAGGATCTGACACAAAGATGAATGGATTACATTTTGGAAAAGATCCGGAATAATAAATAAATCCTGAATTTTCGGAAATGACCCCCACCCAGCCACCACCCACACCCCCACCCACACCCCCCACCCCCACCCCGCGTGGAGATCTGGCGCTCTATGAGTGTTTCCTAGTTAAATAGTAAGTCGTGTTAAGATCCCAGCTGTGGAAATGGACTTTTTCCTGACAGTGATATATATGAGTACAATAGTAGCAATGCGTCTGTGGAAAGCTCAAGAAATAAAGTTATCTTGCTATTCCCGAACCAGAGACAGACAGGGGGTATTTTAAGAAGTCTAAATATAGTTACGGTCATAGTTTATATCAGTGACTTACACATTGACATAAAGGTATTACGAGGGCTAACCCAATGCTGATATTTTAAATCTTTATAGCAAGATGCTAAATCAGCAACTCCATAAGAAGAGATGATAAATTCTAATGGAATTTCATGTGCTGCGTCCTAATTTCTTAGATGTTTTATTACGATATTTATCTATGGAACTGACAAAGTGTATGTTACCACAAATAATGCTTTTTTTTCTTACCATGAAAACATCATACAATGAGCAATATCACCTCCATAGAAGGTGTGATAGTGTGTAAAGGTGTGTCATACTGATTTTATCCTATTTTTGCCTCTCTCCAAAGGGGAAGTGTTGAAAGTATTTTACTTTTTTTGTGTGTTTATCTGTTTGTTTGTCCAAGTGCTTAACTCAATAATTACATCAGTTGTTGGGGGGGGGGGGGCATATTTTCAGAAAAGGTGGGTGTCTATCCATGGCTCACCACAGAAATTAAGTTTTCTGTATACATACTAAATCTGAGACAAAAGCTAACATTAGTTGCAAAACAATGGCACATTAAGCACTTTCTATAATGGGGCAGTTATAGGGCTGTTCCATTATTCTGGTCATCTCTCATTATTGTGATTATCTGCCACTGTGGCCTAGTGGGTAATAGACCTCCCTAGGAACATAGAGGATGTGGCTTCATTGCCCAGGTATAGGCAGATACATGGTGGCTCAGATAACCATTTAAAATGGCGGTCCTCTCTCATTGGGTCCTATCCCCAGTGGCAGGCTAAGGAACCTCAAGGACGTCAATAATCAGTCATCCTTGAGCCTCTTTCTTTCAGTTAGGGGAATGTCAGTTACTTGAGAGCTAAGTACTAGGGTTAAATAGCACTTTGAGTTTTGTAGTATATGGAGATATTATACTGAGTATAAATACACAATAACATAACATCTCCCAGATTGAAATACGATCCCTCATTTTTTTGCCATTGATGAGGTCGATCTCTTCAATCTAAACCATCTTAAACCCATCCCAAACTATAATCAGAACGATCGCATACAGAAGTGCTGGTACTTTCCATGTGCTTAAACCTATCTCTTTAATCATTAAGTCAATTGTCATTTCCCCAAATTTTCACTGTATGGAAGTGGCCCAAGAAATCATCCATGGAAGTGTAACTGAAATATTAATCTCTCCATTATAAATATTTTATGAGCTTATTCCGCCACTAAACAATAAAATATATTTACATGTATTTATTTGAACTTTTACGTCGTTTTCAACACATTGTATAGGTCATATCACGATGGGCAGTTTTATGGGCAGAGGAAACCAGTACATACAGTTAGTCAATGTTCTGTAAACTGCTGACCAGTGGCAAGCAACTACCAGCTATCCCACTTGAGGTCAAGCCGGTGTAACGCCATATTTTACACCCCTGCCATATTTTACACCCTCTCTTTGATCTTTTAAGGGGGTGCATTATATGGCAATCATATTTTACACCCCTAACAATGGGGGATTTAGGGGGTGTAAAATATTGCTGCCATATTTTACATCCCCATCAAAAGTTACACCCCCTACTGGGCCATACAGAGCAAATCAATTGGGGATTAAAAGCAAACCTTTTATTGGTTAGATTGCAATTGAGTTTGTAATTGTCTAATCAGTTATCACTGCTTAGAACTTGATTTGTTTTACTTCTGGGGTGTGACAGAAACTGGAGTAGATTATGACATGTCGATTGTTTCAAGACTCTTTAAGTTGATTTGTTTGGCTATGTATATGACTTGGTAAATGGATTAGTCTTAGATTTGCCTTTTGTTTTAGCATTCTTTTCAACTTGATTTGTTTCACTTGTGGTTAAGTGACTAGCTAAGCTAACAGGATTAATTGGTATTGTTGAAAAACTCTTTCTTAGGTATTTTTGGGAGATACTTCTCCTCCCTAATAATGTAACATAAATATCTTTCATTTACATATGCTTGTATGGTTTATATTATATTCAAAGTAAATATGTTCTTGAACTTTATTATTACATTATTATTAGTACACAGAAAAAAATGTAAAATACTACTGTTAATAAAATACCATCCAATGTGTTCAGATATCATAAAATATATTTCAATATTCATGGATATCAATAACATATTACAATTCATTTAATTTATGTACATATGTCATTTTTGCTTGTTCATGGTTTCTAGATAAGAGGCCTGAGCTAAGTTGGTCAATGGACCCATTTTGTTCATTATGTGATGTAAATCCAACCAAAAGAAACAATGCATAGATTATCTAATTAACTAATCACTAACTTATCATAGAACAATTACCTATGTATCACCTATTACTGTAAGTCTTTTTAAAGTCAATAAATGAAAACACTAACAGTTCATAAACAAGAAGTCCCAGGTGAGAAGCCACAGAAGTGTTAAGCCTTGCACATAGTTACAGGTCTAGTAGCAAGATTTTAATCAAAGGGCTATGGTGACTTAAGACAACAATAGGGATATTTTCAATTAGGGACTAGCCTAGTGAATACAAATCAACAACAATGAGTTGGCCTGTCACTTCAAAGGAAAATATATTGAAAGGATTTTGTCCATCTGTATTAACACTTAATATATTTTATTTCATTCAGTTTGTTATTCTTAGACATATAACAATTTGTAAGCAAAGGAATTACTGTCTTTCAGTTTTAATGCTTAATTTGTGGATGTTTATAGATGTTGAACTTCACTTATTTCATAATACAGCAACTGTAAAGAAATCCACCAAGGGGTGTAAAATATGGCAGGGGGGTGTAGAATATGGCAAGGGGTGTAAAATATGGCAAGTAAACTTGCCATATATTACACCCCCATGCATTTTATGTGGGGTGTAAAATCTGGCGCTACACCGGGAACGGAACCCCGATCTCAGAGGTGGGAGGCAAGAGTGTTACCACTCTGCCACTGTGGCCCCTAACAATAAAATATATACTCATCTGTCTTGTATATAAAGGTAAAGGAATGCTGGATAAATAGAAAATTTAGCTAGAAGATAATGTCATTAATTCTTCATTTTTTAAGAAACTGGCACTGGAGCTAATATATAAATTGTTGTTTCTCTTTGAGAGAATAATACAGATTTTATATTTCAACAGAATTCATTTTCACTATTAACTAAAATAGCAAAAATTAATTCCTATCCGAAGTTTTTACTAATAAAGTACAAGGTGCAGCAACCATAGAACAAATGATATGTATCTATATTAACTAAAACGTTAGTAAATGAATCTTAAACATCTAACTTATTATAGGTACTACAACAGTTAATAATTAATAGTTAGGTTTGAATATTGGATTAAATATTTAACACCATGTTATATGCACTGCGGAAAAAAAAACAGGAAGAATGGATGTTTTTATTAATTTTTTATTACAATTTTGCCATCTCACAAATTGTCAGGAAATGGGTGTTTTATCAATATTTTCACCAGACTTCAGAAAACAAGAGATGCCATTTAATTTCTCCCCAGGAAGAGACTTTATTCGTAACCTATTATTTTCGCCCACGTATGCTTTATGTAACATTCTTTATTCTATTCATGACTCGTATATATTGCACCTCTGATAAAGTCTGAGCACACATAGTTTATTTCTACAACATACATTATTAAGTTGGGTTTAACATCGCTTTCAACACATTATAAAGGTGATATCACGACTGCACTGTCAACTGCTGGGCATCGGCAAGCAACTAGCAGCTTTCCCACATAGGGTCAGGGGTTTGAACCTCAGACCTCGGGGGTGGGAAGCCAGTGTGTTAATCACTATACAACCAAGCTTCCTATTTTTCACAGATAAAGGTGAGCTTATTATTTATAAGCAGTTTGTTAAAATAGGTCCGCCTTCATGATTTAAGCCTCCATTTTTTGTGGTATAAATTTGAGTAGATCAAAGAATTTTATAATATATCCCTATATTAAAACACTTAGGCTAACAACTATTCAACAAAACTTATTCCAAGATGTGATTTCCGACATTCCAATTTTGAAAGAAAAGATTCTTTGACTTTATTACTCGTGAAAAACCAAACCAGGATTTTTATTCATTGACCCGTTTACATTCCTTCAGTGTAATGCTCAAATCTCTTTGTATTCTTTCTCTTGGCTTTGAACCTTTTCTGTGTCAACTGAGATGCATCAAGTTTTCCAAATGAGTGGGTCAACTGTCTCTGTTATAACAATAAAAGCTGTCATGGCTTTGCGTGTTACCAGTATGGGATGGAAACTTCAACACAATGTGGAAAAAAATAAACTGTCTTGTCAATATAGATTCCCTGGATTTTCCGTTATGTTGAGTCTTAATCCAATAAAAATGTGGTAGTGTTTCCTAAAAATGGTTGACTTAAACCCATGTCTCACTTGTCTGTTTTAAAAACCCCATTGTGCACTATTTATATATGTAACCTACATACGTGAGAGCATATCTAAATATAGCACAGAGTGTTTTAGTATCATCTAGCAGGTCATGGAGTTAATTGAAAAACACTACAGGTAGATGGCTTAGTAGACAATAAGCAAAGATATACACATATAAGTTTGGGCTAAATGAAACACTACAGGTAGATAGCTTTGTAGACAATAAGCAAAGATACACATATATAAATTTGGGACAACTGAAACACTACAGTTAGATAGCTCAGTAGACAGTAAGCAAAGATACATATTTATAAGTTTGGGCTAACTGAAACACTACAGGTAGATAGATCAGTAGATAATAAGCAAAGATACACATATATAAATTTGGGACAACTGAAACACTACAGTTAGATAGCTCAGTAGACAGTAAGCAAAGATACATATTTATAAGTTTGGGCTAACTGAAACACTACAGGTAGATAGCTCAGTAGATAATAAGCAAAGATACACATATATAACTATGGGACAATTGAGCCTTTTATTTTACAGTTCCACATATTAATACATGTACTATATTAGTAGATTGACACAATAAATGTAATGGACATAAAATGACCTTGCATATCTGTTTTCAGGGGCACCGTGATGATGAAATGTCGAACTCAAATACCATGGGGCAAACTTAAATGAGTCAGTTTTTGGTCCAGCAAGTTTTACATGTCATTACCTTTGGAGGAGGTTGGGGATAAATGATTGCTACATTCTCCGAATTTCCTGGATCCAGACGGTGGTCTGTGGTCTGGATCACAAACAAAATTGAATCATCTGTCCTTTGCATCGTGGTTGATATTTTGCGAATATTTTGTCTACATCTGTCCATAACTTTTCAAGTTATTTTATATACAAATAAATGTTTGATAAAAAGTAACCCCTTTGACAGAGGTAACGAGTAAGAATAGATAAATATATATTTTAGTCTGCACCATTAAACTGGAAAGTTCAAGGGATTTTTGTTCGTCCGGGCAACTGTGAAACCCCCTGTAAGCAATGAAAGAAGATTACAACTACAGTTTAACACGTTAAGTTTGATTCAGGTTAGTAATTATTTGTATAGATATATATTCACAACTGGCATGGATGCAATTAACTCGATATCGATTACAGATAGAGAGAAATGATAAAAATCTATAGCTAGAATTGGAACAGTTTGGCTCTTCTAAATTTATCATGAGTTATCGAAAATATTGTTACATTTAAGCTGTAACAAAAATTACCTTCATAATTTTTGTAGCCTTCTTTCTGTAAAGCCAAACATCTGCCAAAGTGATATACAACAGAACATTTTTCTTCATAGCATTAATATCATTTCAAAGAAAAGGATTTTCTATGAAAAAAGAGAAACTGGTGACTCTTCATTGATTTGCTTAAATCGCAAAACCTGAAGAGTGAAAGTCAAGATTTATTTCAATATATTTGTATTTTTAAAAGTTAACCTATTATATTGCTTAAAATCGCCTATGTTCAATCGTTTACTAAGCAATTACTTAATACAGCACCATTGGAACAGTTTGAAAAAAGAAAAAAAAAATGAAAGTTAATCTTTTTCATTTTAAACGAAAATGTGAATTTGTGACCTGTGAAATAACCTCAAACACTAGTTAAAATGAACATAAAGCCTTTTACATGTTTTGGATCAAATGGTACTGGGGATTTTATGAAGGAGGAATTATTCTTAAAATTTGACACTTTTAAATGCTAAAGCACTTTCACTGGAGAAAAATTTAAAGCTTGTATGTACATATTTTTATGTATATTACATATTTTTTTTTATGAATATATTTGACTATTTGCTGTGTTTTTAAATCCTCTACATTCTTCAACTAACTATGTTTATGTATTGCCTATGTAATTTTTTTAACTTTACTGCTATGGACCATTTTTTATACATGTGTCTGAAATAAAGATTTATTATTATTATTATTATTATATAATAGGTTTGGGGCCACGTCTTGCCTTTTAACCCTTTAAATGCGTAGAACTTTACTCTAGAATATATATGTTGTAAAATAAAGGGCTGACCTCCTAACCATGTGTTTCTTGTTTTACATAACATGCTATCCTACTCCACTCTTTCTGGCCCTGTTGACTGCATGTATGTGCAATACTTGATATATATAATAACTAGAAACTAAAGTTTGCTTTTATGTCTTGTTCTAAGAATTGTGATCAAAGTGCTTTGAGCAATTGATATATCACACTAGAATTCGATTCAAACACACTACCACAGGGATGAGAGCCAATTATACATATAATTGCATACAATCACTGGGCTTAAATAGAATCACAAATGCCCACTGAAATCCGGATGTGCTGTTTCGAATTTTTCTCGATTGTATGTTGGGAATAAAGTCGTCTGCTTTCCAATCATGCATTCAAAACAGTAATCCAATTAGGCAGATTCCTTGTATATGTAACCTCATAAAAATAAAGGGCTACTTCTTTTAAATCAGGTAGGCTGGTCTATAAAATAGTAATAAATTCCTCATGCTCAGGCATTTGTTACGCAATTTATGCCTAGCAAAAATTCTTTCATATTGCCCTCACATGTAACGGCGCTCTGGCATTATGTGAAATTTTAGGCATAAGTAGCGTAAATGCCCTCACACTCGGTATTTATTCATACAATAACTATTTGCCTTTTCAGTAAAACCTTACCCTCCATAGCTCTCCAGTCTCCCTAGGGACTCAGGTCTCAGCCCACTATGTCTCTCCTGGTTGTTATTTTCTTCTCCCTTTGTGGCTAGAGTCCCTTAGAGTCTGTCACATGATGGAGATTAAACACTATGGAAGTAGCCATTACATTATATACATCACAATGCCAAACTTGTTAATCATAGGTCCACTAAAGTGGCAAGAAATAGCTAATAGTATTTCACTGCCATTGAAACTTCATGTCTTATTTATGTCTACTTTACAACTAACACTGTAGCTTACTAGTCTAACTGCATTAAAATAAAGTGATTCATGAACATCCTATATTATAATTCAATGACTAACAGCTAATATCTCTTCTTGTTTCTATTTAGAAGGATATTTGGCTCAGCTTTACCCATATTTTCAGCAAGAACAGGGTTCCTCTATAATGACAAAACATAGATAACTTAATTTCATCCATTAAGTTTATCAACAGCTTTTAGACAACACTTGGATGTTACAAAATTACACCTTCTAAAAAGTATCTTTATGCACTTGGTGTAGTGTAATTGTGATTTTTAGAGGCATCTTCAAGATTATTGATTGTTGTTGTGACATGCATTCCATGTGTTTTTTGGCAGACAAGATACAAAACGTTTATTTTGTAGATGAGTAAAAAATTATTCCTGAAGTTAAATAATATAAAATTGCAGAATAATCTTATGTTTTTGACACTAGAATAAAATATTATAGAGATATAAATACGATGAAAAAGTTATTCAACGAAAATATATTTAATAGTATAAATTATTTAAAAGAAGTTGGATTGTACAAAAAGTTTTAATTTGTTTTGTCCTTTGTGTTAATTTGTTTGTCTAATCTAGTCTTGCTTAGTATTATACTGTGATATTTTTATACTTTGTCTCTGTTTAATATTTACATTTTGTTTTCTTTGTCGTTTATTGTTCATTACTTTTTTACTTTGATTATTCTAGTCATTTCTTATAATCTTGTTTTTCTTGTTCTTTTTGGCCACTTATTAATTGTATTGTTTGTTATTATTTGTACATATACTTTTGCTTATTGTTGTAAATATTAGTTAATGCATTTATTAGTTTTTAATAGTGCAGCATAACACGTAACTTACTTACTTATGTTTTTGCAGTAAATTTATCTATTGTATTGTGTTGTAGATTTTACTCTGAGGGGCAGTCTGAAAGAGTCTCAAGGATGACCACTTATCAATGTCTCTAGGGTTTATTAGCCTCCCAATGAAGATGGGACCCAATGACACAGGACTGCCATTTTAAATGATCATTTGACCCACTGTGTGTTTGTGTGTACCTTAGTTGGAACCCAGGTCCTGTTTGTTCTAAGGCGAATGTGTTAGCCACTAGGCCCCTAGTGTCAGACATATAATAATTTATTAAACTTATTTCTTAAAAACATCAATGGAATAACTAAGTAGAATAATTCAAATAAGACAACAATAAAATACTAACCAGTTTGATTCAACATCTCTTAACAGTTTGCAGGCTGTCAGTATGAAACGGGTTATTTACATCAACCTAAACTTTTAGTTATTAGAATTGTAAATTAGTTTTGCTATTGAAAAATTGAATACACAATTCTCCTTCTCTGGTCTTTACCTATGGTTTGGTTGTCATATCTTAGCATGGGTAAATTAAAGCTGATTTTTTAAAGCTACAGGGAACATATTACCTCCACCAAGAAGGTATAAAATGTGTGACTGTTTGTCTGTTTGCTTGCTAGGTAGCAGAATACTTTTGGTTGGATCTTCATAAAAAATAAGAAGATGGGTTTTTTGCTCCAACTTCAGATCCCATTAAGTTTTAAGAATGATCTGGATCACCATCTGGATACAAAAAATTATCAAAGATCCGGATTTTCCCATTTACTTATTATTACGTACCTTGGAGGAGGTATGTGCCCTCCAAGTGCTTTTGTTAGTGTTTGTATTCAGTTTGTTGTTTACATCTAGACAACACTATCACAGTATGGCTGTTTGGTAAAATATATTTAATTGTCGTACTTTCAACTGCCATTTACAATAAAAAATATCTACAATAAAGGAATATCTTTTATTAAGCAGTTGAATTTTACATATATATATATATATATATATTTACAGTATAAACTATATTTGCTTATATCCAAAATATTACATGGCAGGGTTTAAGATAACTCTATTGCACTTAGTGTTTCTACTGCTGGACTACAATTCTCTCAATTTTGGTCGATTTGCCAGAATTACTCCCAACAATTGTTCTCACTTTCTTATGTCTACATATAGATAAGTGATGCCAAATTGAGTGTTTGTGTCACTTCATATTATTCAGCTAAACAGTTGTATGAGTAGCCCAAGGGTGGAGTCTCAACATAAGACCTTGCATTACTTTGAATAATGGAAAAAATATTATTTAGATGTTGTAGTTTTGTTTATAGAAAAGGTCTTATTTGGAACCTTACAACCATGTAAATACAATGTTGTTGAAGGAATAATTTTGGTAGATTTTGGAAGACGTAAAGACGTGATAACTTTACTTAAATCTAAACCTTTTTATGTTAAACATTTCACATATTGAAACTCGCAAAATGAAAACAATTATTGAACAACATAAATGAACAAGTCAGTATCATTCACATGTTTTTTGACAAAAGAAAATAGATTTTCATAATCCCTAATATTACATGTTTGTCTTGGTTAAATCTTTTTCAACACATTTCTACAATTTGGCTAATGGAACTACGTAACTACATGCTTAAGATTTGGCACTACAACCAACTTGTTAACAATAGACAATAATAAACCATCTCAATTAAAGAACAAATCAATATCAAAACACAAGTGCTCGGAGGTGAAAAATGAGTGTTTTACCACTTCATGAACAAGTACAAGAATTCGGGAGTTGAAGTGTTTGATCACTACTCTTTGCTTTTTAGTGGTGGGTTCAAATCCAGGTGACAAGTACCTGGGATTCATTGAAAGCACTTCAAACGACATTATCTACTGAAAGGGACAAAAACCCAAACTTACATATTTTGCCTTTACATTGACAGTCTCTCCTCGCCTGCATAGTTCTGGAGAGGATATACCCATCCATTTATTATTTACTGACACTAATACACCTGTGCACATGAAAATTAATCTTAGAGAATGGCAAAAATTTGTCACTGTAAAACCCACAAAACAATTTTTACTATTTTGCAGAGACAAATAGAAAAGCAAGATTTCCAGAAATAGTCACATTTTATTAGCTGACTTCCTTAAATGTAATACAGGGACTTGTACAAGATTTACACACTGACATAAATGTATTATAGGGACTCATACAAGACTTACACACTGAAATAAATCTATTACAGGGACTCATACAAGACTTACACACTGACATAAATGTATTACAGGGACTCATACAAGACTTACACACTGAAATAAATCTATTACAGGGACTCATACAAGACTTACACACTGAAATAAATCTATTACAGGGACTCATACAAGACTTACACACTGAAATAAATCTATTACAGGGACTCGTACAAGACTTACATAAAGACATAATTCTATTACATGGACTGATACAAGACTTACACACTGAAATAAATGTATTGCAGGGACTCAAGGCTTACAGACTGACATAAAAGTATTATGGGGACGCATACAAAATTTACACACTGACATACATGCATTATTTGGATTCATGCAAGACTACATATTGACATAAATGTACTATAGGGACTCATATAAGACTAACCCCATGCCAGTATTCTAAATCTTTACACAGCTGGATGTCAAACCAGCCATTACATAAAAATGGGAAATGAAAATTGAGGTAATTTAAATTTGTTGGTGTGTTCCAATTGCGGCTGACAGATATTTGTCTCTGGGAGTGACAAATTACATTGTGTACAGTACATTCATAGTTTCAATAGTGTCAAAATGATACTAATACACCCCACCCCACCCCCACCCCAAAGTTTGAAAATTGAAATTGTTGAAGACTGAGGATTGTTTTTTTTTTCTATTCTGAATCTGGAGTATGATCCAGATCTTTGCTAAAATTAAATCAGTTCTTCTTTTTGCCCTATCCACATAAAAATCCATAAAAATGCATTCATTAATTTTGGAGTAATCCCGAACAGACAGATATAGAAATGAAGGAACTCAAAAGGTATAGGATCAAATTCGCCGACAAAACAACTCGCAGACAAAAACTCATCCACAAATTAGATTCATCCACAAAGTAGATTAATGATACACTTTTACCCCATTTTTCATTCTTTCACAGAAAAGACGTTACAATACTCAAATAATCATCTATGTATGTCTTCATACAAACTAAGCTTGTCTTTTTTTTTAGTCCAAAGGATTTATTCATGTGCCATCAGTTTAGGGTGAATTGTTTGTTACATTGCACACCTACATGGACTTGAAAGGTTTTGCCACATGTTCATCTTATAACGTGTTTTAACGAAAGGGAAATGGATGATTGCAGATAAAAATACATTGTACAGTGATTTACAATAATATTTTATGTTTTCAAAGCTGCATGTGTCATTTTTTGGTAAATAAATTATCTATCGGCGAGTTATCGTTGGTGAGTTGGATTGTGTATGACTTGTAGGTAATTCTGTTCAAAAATATAACCCCTTTGGCAGAGATAGTAAATGATTTTCACTACTTTCTCACAGAGTATGTTTTAAATGAAAAGACACAGGGAATTCTGGGAACTGTTTATTGTTTTTTATATTATCAATATTTCTACATTAATATTATATATAAAAACACAAATACACTATTAATGTAAATAGTTTATATATTTAATGTTTTATATACCCAAGTATATTTGTTGGTAAATATATTCAAGTGGAAATATTAAGCAGGGAATACATAAAGCATGGTCTATAGATTCTATGATTTCTGTTAGAGAATGTTTCTCTATGACCAGTGCTTGAACCAGTTAACACAGCATACCTAATAAATGCTTTAATAACACTTTCTACAATGATTGGTTTATCTTGATAAGTCTAGTTCATTTAAACCATTTATATAAAGTCACTTTAGAAACTCAGTATATATACGATAACAGTTAACAAACTGACACTTCATATATGCCAACTTTTCATTCAGTAACTTGTATATATATCTTCCCAACATATGTTCCATGACAATTAACTACCATACAATAAAATATATGGACAAGGTAAAGCCACTAAATACTAAAATACATGCATACCTAATTAAATAGTTAATGAATTTTAATCATCTGACCAGTATAATATAACATTCGTGTATTAAAACATGTCTACAACCTACCTCATTAATCTTGCATGGATCTGACACCTTTCAGCACATAATAAGTGATATCCTCCATTCTTATGTTTATATACACACTTAATATAAGGAGCATCATGAAATAATCAACACCCTTGACAACCTCAATGTGTCCCAATAACAAGCGAGAGCTAGCTTCCTGCTAAATTACCTCACCAGCTTGTACATAGGAAGAGGCTTCTCAAAATAACTAATGATCTCCAACAACTCTAGCCCCTTTTTATATCAAGCAATTTCTCACAGCCACTACACTGATGTCCCTATTTGGTGTAAACACTTGATATTGTCGGATAAAATCAGCATCACAACTACAGTCTTTGTTTCTGTACCTCATCTGGCTTAAGACCCAAATACATTGCAATGTGACTGTACTCTTAACATATATGGCATTTTCAGGATGTATTTTGACTATTAGCTATAGAAAGAGACAAGTGATTTGATTCAGTTCAGCAATAGTAAGACAACTGCTTCAATTCTAAATTTCTTCGTTTTTGTATATATTCCAATTTGTAACTGGTTATGAGGGAAGAGTTCTTTATAAGGAAATCCAACAGATCTGATTACACTTATTGTGGACTACACAAAATCCACACATCTCTTGAGCTAAGCAATTGTACAACCAGTTTTTCTTTTAAAAATAAAATACAATTTCAAATAATTATCATGGTTTTATAGATGAAATAAACAAAAAGTCAAGTCTTGTAAATAAAAGTGCCAATATAAGCTGATTGTAGCCATAATTCCTTTTAAATCTATGACTAACAGATATTATACCCAGATAAGAGAGTGGCAAATATGAATGGTGAATTTATAAGAATAGTAATATCTTCAATATTCTTGATGATCGATGAAAAATTTCCGAAAAAAAAACATCCCTTCATGTGTTAACATAAACACAGACAAACAAAGAGATAGACAGATAGAGAGACAAACAGATGCACCCCCAAAACGTAACCTAGTGGCAGAGGTGATAACATCTAGCAATGGCAAAAAGTCAACTGCCAAGAAAAAGGAGGCCAATTACCAAGGAAACATATAACTTTGGACGATGGAGGAAGATCAGTCTGAAAAGAAAAGCCTCAAAAAGTAACTGCTGGAGTGAGTCTGTATATCCTGTGCTGTAACAAGTTGAGAAAGCTTAGTGAGTTCAGCAGGAGCCACAGATGTCTAAGAACAACTTATTTTGTACCATCAACTTGTTTTGTATCACTCTGAATATTGGTTCAAATTTAGTGCACCATTCTGTAACATAAGTTAATATCTTATTTGAAATACGTTGGCTGAAGTAACACAAAATAGGATAATTTTACTGTAAAACAGCTCTGTGATACGATATAAGTCAAAAGTAGACACTGAATAAGACAGCTAATACAAGTCTTTGTTACATGTTAACATCAAATCGTCCTGCACTCTGAACCAGTGGCCAAAATAGTATGATCAACTATTCTCTACTTGGACATGAAAAGAACTGGAATCTAGTGATCACCAGGATTGTGGAAGAAACTCTAGAAGAACAAGTTTATTGAAGAATTAGAAAATAACATTCAATGATTATAACCTCACAGTGCATTGGAAAAGAGCTGCTTACACTAACATCAAGGAAGCTGAAAGTTAGAGTGAAAGAGAAGAAACAATAGTTTTATTAGAGTTGATTTCTTGACTGTTATCTTGGTCTGAGTGTAAAATGAGAATATGAAGCAAGAACTAGGCTAGCATTCACAAAAAAAGTCTCTGCTATAACTGCAAAAATCAGCTCAACTCCATAGCCTTTTATAGTAAATTTGATCTGATTTCGGGTTCATCTTTCATCTTATCTCTTTTCCAACAGCCTTAAATTCTCCATTGAAATATTTCTTTTCTAACAGACAAAAAATCTCCATTGAAATCTTGCAACAAAGTTGGCATAAAAGCTATTAGCACGACAACACTCCAACATATCTATATGTGTGAGTATTAATTTACTGCAAGATGACTATATTATAAAAATAAAATAATTTATTTATTATAGGAACAAGTATAAAGTACAATAAATGTCGCCAGCTACATTGGTCTTGTTTGTCAGTTTAGTAAATAAAAGCCAAACAAGATTGGTTTCAAATAAAAAGATAATTAGATAATATTTTAATAATTTAAAATTTTTCAATGTATTCGAAAATATGTGAATAAGAATATATAATTGTATACAAGAGTTGCTCAATATGCCAAATATGAGGAACAAGGGGTGCCTGAAATTATACAAAACCTTGCCATTAAGTAGTGCTGGAAAATCACAAAAATAATTCTCAAAGATGACTTTTCATGAATCAAAAATAAAAAGTAGAAGTTCTTTCTCATGTAATTTCACAATAAATAAAAGCTTAAATATCTTTTCTAAATCGTATTAAAAATCTGTAACCTTGTTTTCAATTCTGCAAACAAAAGGTTTACCTAGGAATCTAATTTGCACTGTATTTACAAATAAAATGAATCTCACCTTCAATGTCTTTTGGGTTACAAATTCAACAAGTTTCTTTTCTTCAGTAGTTAGACTTATTTTATAATTGCTAGCCTTGGTGAAGGCTCAAATTTATTTGTAATTAGGGAAAACTTTTATTTTAGATAATAAAGTTTCAGTTTATATAATGTACCCTTACATATGCTAGTTCTAACATCAGCAGACAGCTAAGACTCTGTTTGATAAGCATATATCTCCTAACATGTACGAGTGCTTTGTGAATACCAAATATATGTGTACAAATTTGAATCTTAAGCAAGGCTAGATTAATGCCTTTACTACTGCTGTAACCCAATCTTAGCCTATTGAAGACTTTATACAAATAGTGAAAAATGATATGAGCATTCAATGAATGGACTATCACATGGATAATCTAGTGTCTCAAGCTACCATTTCCACATGATTAAAACAACCTGTAGATTTTATAGAATTGCAAATCTTTTGTCACGTCTGACGTCAGGAAAGATGATCACAATAGCCTTGCTTGGGATAATATATTTACCTCCATCAGAGAGTTTGGAAGGTTGACAATTAGGTGTCAACCCTAATCATTCCAGGACTCCAAGGAATTTTGTTTTCACTCCAATTCACCAGGGGGCTACTTGTGGCACATGGCTACTTTTGATTGGCTACTAGTTGGTCCTCCCTGTTTTTACAGTGAGGGTCCTTCAGATTTGAACTGGCAGTTGCATGGGCAGGACATGTAAAATAACTAAAATTTTGGGTTTTTTTAGAAATTTTATGTTTTTATAGTAAAAAGAATTAGTGTAACTTCACTCCTACCCACAGCAAGAACACAGCATGACAGCAAGACGTAAGCAGAAGCAGGCAAGTAACTCTCACAATTTGGGTTGAGATACCTATTGAATTACAAGTTGAAGATGATGGTACTTATTTGGATGAATTTTTGTCACAGCCTAGTGCAGGTCAAGTACTTTCTAGTACTGAAAGTAGTGACACTGATACTTCCAGTACAGACTGGGGTACAGTTTTTTCAGAAGAGTATTGACGGTTCTGATCATTCTGATTCACAGAATAAAGTCAAAAGATTGAAAGTTAAATCATCTGAGAATGTAATTCAGTCAGGATATGTCAGATCCGACTCTCATTAATGACAGAATTTTATCTCAACTTGACGTAATAAGTAAGCGTTTAGATGCCATTGAAAATTCTTCTATGTCTGCTTCGGTCAGTAAGCTACATGCAGCCCCTAGAGGCAGAAAACAGTCCATGAAAACTGCTGATTCAAATCTCAAACTTTCTGCTGATAAATCAGCAAAAAATTTGGATGTTAAAATGCCATATCTGAAATCTATCAGACATGATAAGTTTATCCAATAGCAGGTTGAGGAGCACATAAGGTAGCTATCTGATCTAGACAAGAAAGGTACTGAGCAAAAAATTAAGTCTCAGAGGTGGGGGATGTTGATGTATACGTCAAACAATGCGTCAAATGGCCACATGAATATGTATTGGCTGGAAACACAAAAGATCACATCACTTATAATCAATTCAACATAACGCAATGGATGGCTGGATTTTGTAGAATTATGAGATAGGAAAATGTGATGAGTCAAAAGATTGTTTGCTCGATTATTTGATAGCGTTGTTAGATGATGCTAATGATTTTTCTTGGCAATCAGCTCAGGCCAGCCATGCTGTTTTGTTATGTCGAATGGAGCAGGGAACGATATCCAGTTGGTCAGAAACTGACAAAATTGACAGAGTCAGGCGTGCAAATGCCCAGAGAGATACCAATGGTTACCAATCTTCTGCCCCATATCAAAAAAGCAAGAAATTTCAAGGTCAAATTCAAGCAAAGGTCACCAAAAGTATGCCATGTGTATATCACAATGACAGGTCTTGTTCATATCAAAAGCATCATGAGACCAAAGGTGTTCATTATAAGTACATCTGCAGTACTTGCTTTGCCCATGAGGAAAAATCCAGTACTCACAGTGCTGTGGAATGTAGGCAGAAGAATTGAAAAAACAACGAATAAGCCTGGGCATGGCCTTTGGTGACAAAGGCCCTGCCCAGGGTAGGGAAGAGTTTTCCACTGCTTCCTCTTCTCATACTTATAGTGCTAGAATAGAAAATTGAAGAGATAAAGGTACTGTGTCTCAATATGGTGCTCCATTCCATGTATGGAAACAATGGTTAAGTATGAGCAATATGTGTAGGCCTGTAGATCCTAGGCGTTCTTTTGCTGAGGTATTCAAAACTTGTTCCAGTAAATATGAAAATACTTCCTCACTTCTGCCATCAACTTGCAAAAGTAAGGTTAGTACATCACCAAAACGTCACATTCACCAAGCAGTTGACAAACTCACTTCCTTCAGGCAAGGTAAGTGCCCTTGTGTGCATAAAAGTGTATATAAAGGTCAAATAGTGGATCCAGTCCCTTGTTTTAATAGGTTTGATCCCCTGAAGCAATTTGATACTCAAGAACTTGTTGACCAAACCGAAAATTCGACTGTAGGTCACACAGGTCACAAGGTCAAATCGAAAGTCAAATTGATAAAACATAGCAATGCACAGAAACAATGTGTACATAAACTGGTACAACAGGTTATTAACTCACAAACTATCAATGACATACATAGGTCAGTAGATCCAGTCACTTGTCATGGTAGGTTTGAGTCCTTGAAACCAGGGTATGTGCAAGATACTGGCAAAAACCAGAGTCAACTTTCTCCTGTTGACATAGAAAGTAATGATGGCGTATCAAAGGTCAATTCAAGTAATAATTTTTGCAGTGAATTCTATGAACAAGGTAGGGTTGAGCAGTTGCAGCAGGGAAGTGATTTTGGTTTCCAAGCTTTTGATAAAGTGAATGAATCCATACTTAAACCATTGCCTGAATGTACTGCACATCTGGGTTCAGACTTTGGGGCTATCTCCCTTACTCCACTGCAAACATACTGATCCACCAACTCAACAACCCTCTCTTGCTTCACAAAAGGGTACGTGAATCATGTCTTCCCAATTATATGGGAATCTGGGTTCCAGTCGCTACCAACCTCAATATTGCCAACTGGAGGTGTTTCTTAGTGGATTATTGGGATGATCAGTTGGTGGATTTACTGGAATTCAGATTTCTTCTGGATTTTGGTAGATCTTTGAAATTAATCTCTGTTGAAGATAACCATAAATCAGCTAAGGATTATGAAGAACATGTGAATCATTATTTGCAGGAGGAGCTTGATCATGGTGCTATTTTAGGCCCATTTAAGAGTAAACCTATCAATTTACATGTTAGTCCTTTTATGACTAGAGACTGGGGCTTCTAGTAATGCTGGGGTCCAGAAAGATACTTATTTAAATAGCAAGTTTGTTTTGAGTTATCCCTCTGTGGATCAAATTGTTGACAAAATTCTCCAGTTAGGACTGGGTTTTCTTATCTATAAAGTAAACATTAGTCATGCTTTTCGACAACTTAAAGTGGATCCTGGAGATATTGACTTGTTGGGCTTAAAAAATGGGGGATTATTACATTGATCAATCTTTTCTTTGAAAAAGTGACAGAGAGCATTCTATTTATCGTGAATGGTTTTCCTGACTTATACAACTATGTAGATGATTTATTGTACCGTGGCTTACCATCTAACATTATCTAACATTTACAAGTCATTTGCACTCTTATCTAATCTATTGCACCAGTTAGGTTTGAAGATTAATCCTAAGAAACTAGTGGAGCAAGTATTCTTATTAATACTGAAGACAGAACCATGTCCATATCCCCAGATAAATTACAAGAAATAATACAATCTTGTCATGAATGGCTTACTAAATGGTTTTGTTCAAAAAGACAACTTAGTCTTTGCTGGGGTCAATATTGTGTATATGTAAGTGTGTAAAGCCAGCTAGGGTGTTTCTTAACCGCATGCTCACTCTGCTTAGATAATGCCTATAATTATACTATATTCTTATTTATGGAATTTTTAAAGACCTCAACTGGTTTTCCTTATTCTTAAAACAGTTTAATGGGGTTTTATGATATTAGTCCAATATCAGCTGATTTGTGTCTTGGTGCCTGTTTAACAGGTTTGGGTGGTGTTTATGGTCAGCAATGTCATGCCCTACCCCTACCCAAAGATTTCAATAATTATACAATAGTCCATCTTGAGATGTTAAATGTTCTGGTGGCTCTCAAGATATGGGCTTATCAATGGACTAATTGCAAGGTTCGAATTCAATGTGATAACGTGGCAGTGGTCGAAGTTCTTGCTTCTGGCAAGACCAAAGACAAGGTATTAGCTACATGTGCCAGAAATATATGGTTACTGTCCTCATTATATAACATCACTTTACAGGTGGATCATATTCCTGGTAGAAATAATACAGTGGCAGATTTGTTATCCAGATTTAAATTTGATAAAGTGTCTTATCTTAAACTCAACCAATATATAACTCATCCTCATTGGATACCCACACATATTGATTTGACATGTCTAAGTTATGATATATATAGTTGTAGGTCCTCTTCCAGCAACACCTCAGCTGACCACCAGGGCATTTGCGCATTTGTTTGAAGGCTTCAGGCCAGGTACCCAGAGATGTTATTCCAGGATGTTTCATGACTTCCTTGGTTTCCTGGTGGCCTTTGGGCTGTCACTGCAACTGGTAGATATTTCAGTAATATTAACTTTTATGGAATTGTAAAGAGGCCAGTATCAGTAATTATATGGCTGCTTTTAGAGCTTTCTTTATACTGTATGACTTGCCTACTGCTGTCTTTAAAGATCACAAGATTCAGTACTTTATCAAATCACTCAAGTTGGACAGGCCCTTGCTCTTAAAAATACTCCCATTTTCACTGAGCACATTCTTTCTCAGATTGTGGAGGTTTGTAATCATCTAGAGCATCCTCATGTTTTTACCATTGTTTATTTGTTGGCTTTCTTCTCATGTATGAGATTGTCAAATATTGTTCCCCATAGTAGAGCTCAGTATGACCATACTATACATTTAGCTAGAGGGGATGTGATCTTCTCATACAGAGAAGCCATTATCTTGATAAAATGGTCCAAGACCATCCAATTTAGGGACAGATTTGTTACAATTAGGGTTCCTTTTCTCCCTGGTTCATATATTTGTCCAGTCACAGCACTTAGAGCAATGACTGCACTTGTCCCTGGATCTGATAATGATCCACTCTTTGCTACTCACACTCTTGATTCAGTATTACCGTTAGCAGATAGCATGGTGAGAAAGCATCTAAAGAGGGTGCTTGCGTTCCTTGGCCTGTAAAATGATGGGTATACATTTTACACATTTAGGATGTCTGGTGCCTCCTGGGCATATAATCATGGGGTTCCTATGGAAGCCACAAAATCTCAGGACGTGGGTGTCAGACACTGTCTGGCGTTATATACATTGACCATTCCCCTACTTCATCTGCTTTACTCTCAGCTTTTAGACAGCACCTACTGTTATGATGGATGTTTGGGTGAATTATGTCTTTAGATCAAATCCTTTGGTTAAATTTCTAAATTATAGGGTTAAATTGTAATCACTTGTTATTTGGGAGGGGGTTATTCCTGATGGTTACTCCTTAAGGAGCACACATATATTTTGCAATTGCACGGACACATTAACGGTGCCTTTGCAATTGCAATGTTATACACATGAATTACATTATTCACATGTTGTGCATTATAATGGACTCTTGCAGTCAGTGACATTCACTAGTCATGAAGGACTCTTATATGTAAATAGACTGCTATAAATTCACTATTGAATGCTTCAAAAGAACATTTTAGATGATATTAGAATGTGTGTTAAATTATTGTAAAATGAATATATAAAACCCATTGGGTATTCTTACTGTACATTATTAACCAATGTGGAAGCCAAGTCGAGTTGACCTGGGCTATGACCTTATTTTAGACTGCTTCATGTGCTGCCTGTGCAGGTTTGGCCATTATTGGCTGCTTCCGGATTGCTGGTTTCACAGAGTGGGCCCATTTTATGGCCTTTCTCACCATTGACCTTTATCAGTACACACCTTTTCTGGTCTTGTCCAGATTTGACCTCTGTGACCTTTGATATGACCTTGGCCATTGGTGTCATTGTGACACTTAGGGTCACTGTTGCCTTAGTGGTCACTTCCCCGATAAGATTGCTTTACAGAGTCTTTGACTTATCAATTGGGAACTTTTTCATCTTGGAATTGTTATGTGGTGACCTTCATTTGACACAATGTCACTTGGGGGTCATGGAATGATGTTTTAAGGTATGTTCATTGGTCTGTCTGTTCGTCTGTTTGTGATGATCCAAAAGGAATAAATAGATGTTTCTAATTTTTTTTAAATTGTAAAATTGTATAGGTTATACAATGACTGGTAGTTTTAGGGCAGAGGAAACCAGTACATACCAATTAGTTAAGAGTGTGCACCGTAAAATGTCAGGCATGGGTAAGCAATTATCAATTTTTCCACATAGGATCATGTTCGGGATTTGAAGCACAGACATAAGAGGGGTCAGGCAAGTGTTTTGCCCACATCACCAAGCCCCCACAAATGTGATGTTAATATTAAACAGCCTGATATGTGTGGGGCAAGTGCGTGCCAAAACATACAACAAGACCACTTGGTGAGGGCATACTGCCTTGTTACCAATTATCGCCGGTACCAATTGTCGCCACCAATAAATTAAACGTTCATATTCCAGTAATGACCACCTATTTTGATAGTTCTTTTTGGTGTGCATTTGTTCTATTCACTTTGTAGAAATAGTTTTACCTTATTTACTAGACTTGGGATGCTTCTTTTTTGTCAAGTATTTGAATTCTGTCTGGCGATAATTGGTACGCGGCAGTAATGGTTAGCAAAGCAGTACTCCTGCTAAGGCCCAACAACTGCATTATTCCTCAGGAGTTCAATGACAAAAATCCTTTTAAAAAATCCTGGATCTAAAATTGGTTGTGGATCATTCCCAAATTTAAATTAATTCTTTGTTAGACCAGGAGGTCCCTACTGCGAAAATGTCATGCAAATCTGTGCTGTAGAATTTTCAGGATATTGCTAGCATAAAAACCAAGAAATCAACTATCATAAACTTCTTTGGCAGAGGTAGAGTAAGAAATCTAAAATTCGCCAGGAATCTAAAATTCGCCACCTCTAAAACCTTAGTTAAATTTACGAAGAAAATGATGTTTTTGTCCAAAAATTGGTATTTTTCAGTTCAAAAAGCCTTAATTTACTATACAGTCAACAAATCTCACCACAATTCATTTATTTTATTAGTATTTTCACATGTGGCGAATTTCAGATATGTGGCGAATTTTAGATTTCTTACTCTAATTAACAGCTAGGACCTATAAAGGGACTTGTACAGATTTTCATTGCCAACAGATAATATACAATACTTTATTTATTTGGGGTTTAACATGGCTTTCAACACTGTACAGGTCATATCATAACGGGTAGTTTTATGGGCAGAGGAAACCTGTACATACAATTGGTACAATTGGTGAAGGTTCTGTACTGTAAACTGCCGATCACTGGTAAGCAACTACCAAGTTTCCCACAAAAGGTCCGGGGTATGAACTGCCGACATCAGAGGTGGGAGGCGAGTGTGTTACCACTACACCACTGTGGCCCCCTAATAATATGTAGAAGGAACAAGAAGAGTGTGGACCTCCATAAGAGAGTGTTTCCACAGTCTGGGGTTTACACTACTTAAACAGGCAGCTGGTTTTTTTAATTCTTGTAGATAACATCTCTCAATTCACTAAAAAAGTCATATTTTAATAGAATATTTTCCCCAGCCAAAAACTGTCCTCTTAAAAGCATAAAAATGTTGATTTAAATAACTTAGGCAACAAGAAGATTATAAAAGCAAAATGAGTCCTAGATGTGCAGTTGATTAAAAGCATGCATAAACCCCAGATCCCAAATGCATAAATATGCCACAAGTGGGTATTGAGACGCAGAGCATTAGTCATTTTACCTGCAGGGTAGGGAACCAGCTTAACAAGGAATCAAGGCCAGGTCAATCAGCTGACAACACCATCCATCTATATTTGAAAGGGTACCAACAGACAATGCTTCCTTTCTTGAGTCTATTATAAAGTGCAGTTAAGCAAAGTCAGTTGCCCACTGGCGTGTATATTTTAACCTACAATAGATTACAGGCGTTTTACTCAATTGGATATAATAGGTGATATTAAACAAACCAAATTTTAAGAATATCAGTTCTTTCAGCCATCACTTTTTAGGCTTGTTAATAATGTATGAGGATCACAATTAATCAATTAATCAGATTAATGTATGTTTTAGTCCATACAAAAGCCTACATTAAAGCTTGTTTTTGTCAGATCGGTTGTGATTCATTTGGGTTTAATGTGGCTTTCAACACATTTTATAGGTTACATAATGACAGGCAGTTTTAAGCCAGTAAATATTTTTAACGCTCGACGATAGGAGAGGGTTATTGTAATCAGTTTGTCTGTCTGTCTTTCTGTCTGTCTGTCTGTGTACCGTTTTGCCCTTATAACTCAAAAACTATAACATCAATCAGTCTCAATCTCAATTTGGTGGGCAGGTGTTTCATGGGGTATACGTACAGACGGGTTCTTCCAAATTTGGTGTAATTTGTTTGAAAATTAAAGTCAGGAGAGAGTTTTTCTTATTTTTAATTGGGAATACACAATGAAAATGCTTCTCTTCATCACATACGTAAAAATCAATATTTGGCTTCCTGATGATGTCATTACTCAGGGATGTCACAATGCAATTGTCAGTGTGAGGTCACAAACCTAGCTTGTGATACTTGCTGTCTTTAAGTAAACATATTTCTTCTCATTTTATGTCTTGAAATTGAGGGAGGTGGTATATTCATCATTTTTATTAATTTTTATTTCTGGTTTTATTTTTTATTTTTTATTTCAATTCCTTGACAGTCCATCACAAAAAATTACCATGCGTGATTTTCACCAAGAAGTAACCTTTAAGCAATATTTTTACCTCCACCAGCAGTTTATGTTTTTGAGTGCTAATTGTTTGTCTATTTGTCTGGGGTTTTTTTGTGTGTGTGTGTGTGTTTAGATTACTCCAGAACTAATGAACAGATCTTTATTAAAAAATTTGTGGATAGGACCTGGCCAAAGGAAGAAGTTACTAAAACAAAGATCTGGATCTTATTTTGGATACAAAAAAAATCATGAATTTTCAGAGGTCCCATTTCAATGTATTTTTAATGACTTTGGCTTTCTACTTGATATTTCTATGAAGATTAATTTACATGGCTGGTTTTATTTTATTGTCTTCATTACAATACTTTATATCACTTGAGAGAATGGTCACATGGAGTCGAGCGTTTTGCTCTCTCTGAGTGCATCTTGTGTAGTTTTGCAAACATTTGGAGGGAAACGTTTGGTAAAGGTTAAAAAATGATGGGTGCAAAACCCATTTATAAACAAAGGTTTTCAAAATGTTTTATTAATACTTTTTATTAAACATTTAATGGTAAATGTTAGAAAAACATTACAAATGAACATTCCAGTGTCTCCAAAATATTACCTTGGCATTGCTTAACAATATTAACCTTAATTGTAGTCAGAGGTCAAATTCAACATGTTTTTAGGTTGCTCACCAATGAAAATATTATTTTTATGTTTAAAATTGTAAGATAGCGGTTAAAAATTGTATCCCCATTCAGATCTTACTTTAGGCACTGCTGGTGGGGCAATTTTTGACAAGTCCTCAAAAATCCCCTATTATTGCTCACCACCATGTTTATTTGCAAACGTTTGAAGGTAAACGTTTCATTCTGAAGCATTCTGAGAATATGGATACAAAAACGTTTGTGATAGAATGTTGTCACAAAAAAACGTTTTAAAATGATGTTGGATATGAAAACCAGTTGCTATTTAATGTTTGGAAGACATTTTCAGAGCAAATGTTTGCAAAATATTGTAAACAAAGGTTGTTTAAACGTTTCATGTATATTGTTCATTACACATTTCATGGTGAATGTTTGAAAAACATTTGCAGCATAACATTTATTTCTTGAGCTATTTTATAAATGTTTTAAAACGTTTACAGTGAAACCTCAGTTTCTTGAGTTATTTTATAAACATTTAATAAATTTTCTCAGCCAAAAAAACAACAACAAAAACATTTGTATACAGAGCATTTAGCAAATGTTTTTAGACGTTACAATCGAAAATTTTACTTGAAAACATGTAGTAACCAATAAGATATGGAATAAATACTTTTTTAAAACGTTTTGTAAACCTTTAAACCATTTCAAAACGTTTCTATTGTTTACTGGGAAGGGCAGAGGAAACTAGTACATGCTAGTTGGTCAAGATTATGCACTGTAAACTGTCAGGCATTGGTAAACAACTACCAACATTCCCACATAGGTTCAGGTCTGGGGTTTGAACCGGCGACCTCAAAGGTGGGAGGCGAGTGTGTTAACCACTTTTTTGCAATTTTAAAGAATCTCCTTAAATGTCTCAGATCTTGTAATCTGTGAAAAAAAAAATCTGTGGACTTTGATTTCTCAAAGTTTCCTACTAAGTAATTTGCTTGATTTGAATGTAAAATCCTTTTATAACCCAATGAATAGAAATCAAAACAACACTGTTGTAATCAGTTATGTTTGACGTTTGTCTAAAAAGGGTATTTTTATAACTACTCAATATGACTTCACATATCACTGTTTTAACCGATTACTGTTGAGGTTTGCCTCTAAAGCTTTTATCAGCTAATCAATATTTCTTCAAATATCACTATTTCAAGCAAATACTGACAAACTATACAAGCTGCTTCAGCAAATTACTCTTAGAAGACCCCAATATACAAGAAACAGGCGTACCTTTGGATAGGCATTTGGATCGATTTATTGATGCAAGGAAATCCAGATGTTTGACATGGTATTAGGACAAAGCCAAAGTATATAAACTATCAAAACAGGAAACATGACCTTTGATTTACTTACACAAGACAAGACTCAGACATAGCAATCAAACATGCTATATAGCTCCCAGGGAAACCGTAATCTTGATATATTAAGTTCTTATAGACTGTTACTGTGTCTGGATATAGCTTATAGAATGCTAAACACACCCCAAACAAGGTGTAAAAATATGAAACTTATTCTGAGATGTAAAATCAGATGATATCATCAATCTATTGATCTATGTGGGCCTCCTTGGTCAGTTTCACCTGATATTTAAATTTTATGTTTACAAATTATACCTACATCTGCTATTGTTGTTTACACAGCAACAGCAATCAGATTCTTTGATTGTATTTTATCTAATTCCCTCTGTCATGCCCTCCAATTTTGCTTCGCCTATTTACCTTTCTTTTTGTTTAGATTTGGGGCTTTTACAAATTTTAAGGTTTAAAAAATAGAAGTTTTCTACCTGTTTTAACCAGTTTATTAATTCGCAAATAAAATTCCTCAAATCTGAATGTCTTTCCACTTAACGGGACCTTCTGCCTTCCCTTGAATTCTACCTTGATTTGACGTCCCATGGGAAACCGGTCCATGACTCAGACAGCTATTCCATTTTGTCAAATGGTGTTCTCCAAATGACTTATAAAGGGATAATATGATTGTTTTGGAACTGAAGTGTTCTGAACTACATCCTTCAAAACCATGTGCATTGGCGAAGTTGAGGAAGGTATTTAGCTATCATATTGAATATTTAGGAGTTCCTGAAGGTCACCAATGTACTTTTTTTGGATCCCTATGTTGTTTTGGGGTAATTAAACAAATTCATAACCCGATCCACATTGCATTTTTTCAGTGTTACTTATCAATTCTGTTGTCTTTCACAAAAACATTAATCCCTCAATAACATTGATGCCAATCCTTTGACAGCAGTTTGCCATTACTTACTGCTGCATATTAACTGTGATAACTTTACCTATGTGAAATTGTTTGAGAGAGTGATGAAAATTATACTTTGTAGAAGAGAAGAATCTGTTGCCATGACAGTGGGGGAGACGTTGAAAGAGCTGGTTATCATTACAATGAAATAGAGAAAGAAAAACATGGATTTAACACAATATACCACGTACCATACACTTTATCCTGAGTAGAGCTCATATTTGTTATTTATGGACTTTCTAAACATATACACAATGCTTGACTTGTTGTTGAAAAGTAATTGTATATATGAACATATATTTAGCTCATTAGACATCACGTGGCATCCTCATTTGTTAAACCAAAGTCATTAAACCAGATTTTTCTTATCTCTACTTATCCTATCCTGCTTTGAAATTACTTCTGTTTTGAAAATGGCTTAACTGTCTACCTATTGCAGATTAATATTCTACACTCCCTATTATACCCCTTTAACATTACAGGCGGTAAACCCCGCTGCTAGAAGTTTTACTCGGTGGCGGAACCACCTCCCAGGATGTCTAATATCTTCCTAGATATGATGTACCCACAGATTGGACTGCTGTGTAACAGTGATTTCTGCAGTTTATAGACGGTGAAGAACAGTGATGCTGCCTCTTTTCAAGGTTGTAACTCATTCTTGTTTCGGTATCAGGTGTTCATCCGATGGCTACAAAAGGTTAGTGGAGGCAAATGGAGGTTGTCTCTTAGTGGTAGATGATTGTACTACTGTCATCCTACTGTTATATACTGTGTGCCATCTACAGGAAGTCACTGAAATGGACAGACCGGGACTGACACACACAGACGTAGGGATGCTAGTAGGGCAGATAAGCACTAGCGGATCCAGGGGGATTCAGGGGGGTTCGACCCCCCCCCCTCCCCCCCATGAAAAATAATGTAAAGGGGTTCAACCCAAAGTACAAAATTATTTCTTGACAGTGGTGTTAAATTTACAGTAAATGCACTGTATTTTTACCAAAAATTGATTTTTTTTCCCGGGGGGCATGCTCCTCGACCCCCTAGTTATGGTATGTCTGATGTGAACCCCCACCTTACTTAAAAGCTGGATCCGCCCCTGATAAGAGATGGTGATTGACGGGTGACTGGTGGTGACTAACAGTTAGGGCTTCAGAGGCAGTAGTTCTGAACATTTCAAAACTTGCGTGGGACACTCAAGGAATGGGACGGTGAGCCACTGTATGACAAGTTTGCATACATATATAAGGCGCTAAACACAGTATCCTGGCAACTGTGTGGTTAATCATCCGTGGTTGTTAATAGAGTTACAATATTTACAAATGTTGGTATTGTACTATCTGTTGTGTTGACTCACAAAAACACAATGCTTTTATAGAAATAACCTGAAACCAACTATATTCTTTAGACCATATGACCAGAGAGTATTTTATTTTTAGTAAATAGTAAAGTTGCAGCAAATGAAAGGATATCTTGATATGAAGTTAAAAGAGTCTTAAATCCTTCTACTTTGAACATTCAGTTTCCACCCCCACCACCAATAATTATGATTTATTGGAAGCTTTTGTTGTTTAATCATACTTTTTACACCCAATGACCTCTCCTCACACCAACGCATACACACACAAGAATATTATGCAATGAATTATTACAAGGAACTTTGCCACGCTTCACTGGCTCCAATTTTGAAACATTAGTGAAGGTATCCATTAATCATTGGCTGTGTTTACAGCATTACAGATTTCAACAAAAGTAAAGTCGAATATGCAAAGTATTTTCACTAGTCATAAATGATGAATTAGGTGACTGTAGAATCCGTCCTTTAGAATCTGCCAGTACAAAAATTACAGTAAAAGACTGATGATAATATATAAGTTTAATGTCATCAAGCATTTCACTCAGATACTTAGAAAATGGTCCTAGAGTGCAAACATCTGCTAAGGTATCATTCCCGCAGTGTAAATTCTGGATTTTTTTGGTACCCGGAGAATGAGACGGATCTTTCTCAAATTTTAATCACTTCTTTATTTGGCCAGTTCTTACCTACACACAAAATAAGATTAAGATTCATTCATTAGTTGTGTAGTAATCAGAAACGCAGACAGACAAACTGACAAACATATGCAATCGAAAATATTACTTCCTTGGCAGAGGTAAATATCATTATGTCATATGGTGTGAAAGGGTATAAATGCCTGAAGGGAATTTTTCAATTGCCTATTGTTAAACTCAACAAATTGAATTGATATTTAAAACTCAATTTATCAACTTTTAAACTCGACTCGACTTTTGGAGTTGAATAATGGAGTTTGAAAGTTGGTTTACTTGATCACACTAGGCAGTTGGCCAGAGCTGATTACATTCCAGCAGTAAATGGAGCTGTGTTGTTAATAAAGTGGTCCAAAACTCTTCAGAACAGGAAAGATATCGTAACTATTCCAATTCCCTCTTTAGGCAAGTCACTCCTCTGTCCCATGGCAGCACTAGACAGAATGATACAGTTATACACAGTATCTGACAATGAGCCTCTGTTTGTCATACCTAGAAGGCACCGGTTAGTCCCACTTACTGATTCAGTGGCTCGCAAACATCTCAAAGATATCTCACATCACTTAGGGCTTCCAAAATCTGTCACATTCCATGATTTTCGTAGGGCTGGGGCGTCCTGGGCATTCCAGAATGGTGTCCCACTTGAGCATATAATGAAGCATGGCAACTGGCGATCTGATGCCATATGGTCATATCTTTCTTCATCCCCTTCCTCAGAATCCCCTGTTTCCAAGGCATTCAAAGCTGCCCTACACACCTAGCTCCATACTTGGTGCTCGGGTGATATCATGACGTATTTACAACCCTATAGCCAACATAATCGTATATACAATATTGCATACAGGACCTCTCACCTTGTATAAACTCTTCCAAGGTCGTACATAGAGGGTCATTCAGTTAAAATGTCATTATAATTATACGTGTAGGTCTCATGACCAGTCACCTTTTGATTCCTTCAACTGGTCAGTAGTTCAGTTAAAATATAAATTTGATATTACATAGTATCCACTTATGTGGACCATGACCTTCAAACCAGTAATTCTCAAGGTCAAGTTAAAATTGTGTAAATTCAACCACAAATATCTTAGTTGAAAAAACACACTGAACAAGTGAGACCTGACTGCTTGTATGTTTAACAAGGAAAACTTCTGGGGACTTGTAGGTTTTTCACCTTGAATTCATAATTCACAGTGACCTCATAGGTCATCTGTCACTTGGACCTGCATTATTCTTGACCTTTGATTTGACTCCCACTTGTATTGGGTTAAACAATTTTCTGACCTTTGACCTGGCAGGTCATAATCAAAACTTATACTTTCCCCCTTTCTTTTCTTCCAACTAATCTTGCAGTCAGGTCTCATTTATAATGGGAGGTTTTATATAATTTTATAAACAGGATTCATTCCTGAAGTCTTAGATATTTTGTTGTGCCAGATACAAATAACAGTAGAAAATAATATAATTTTATACCCAAGTCATTGTGTTTCATTTAACTGCCCCCCTGGGGCTGCTGTACGAGTCAACATGTGGGTGTTGACAAGGTCAGCACTGGGGGGGGGTCTTTGGTACGAAAATGTTAAAAAATTTAGAAATTTCCTTGTCCTGCATTGTGGCAGCCTGTGATTGGCTGTCCACTGGTCAATTGAAAGAACTGACCACGCTTCTTCCATTTGCATGCTGACCATCCACGAGGAAACATCTGAAGAATTACCCTCCCTGCAAATAAATTTTAAATGTTCACTAACCCTCCCATTGTTTAATCTTGTAAATATGTGTAGAACAGACTACTACTATTCTTTGTATTTCAGATCACCATGCGTAATGATGGTGGATGGTGTGCTTGTTGTTATATATATATATGTATGCTGCTAGTTCGGGGAGATTGTCATTGCTACTTGTGGGTCATCTCAGCATTCCTACAAAAAGGACACAATATCTGTGTTTATTGCCTTCTTCTTTTCACACCCCTGTGGACCCCTGATGTGGATGGAGTGTGGATTAACAGTGTCATTAGAAGAACATCTATTAGATATAAACATTGATAAACCAATATAAATTAAAGAAATTGTTTATATTAAATAAACATACAAATATATGGCACATTGCTCCCTGGTCAACAGTCAAATTGTGGCTTGAGTTGATAATTGTTAAGCAGAGGCCGTAATGTTCGGTCACTAAGGTTATAAGTTGTATATCTAGTGAGGGTGCCACAATGACCAAATATTCAGTGTGTTTTATTGTCTTTATAACTGTATTAGGTCATAAGGAGTCCTTATGGGACTGGATCAACCAAAATTTTTTACATAGATGGATTCATATTTAGGATACGCCATACTTGACATATGACATCAGGAATTATCTTGAATCTAGAGCTGAATCACTTGCATATTGGACCAGACATCTGGCAGGTCGCCATTTTGGAATAAGGAGCCAATATCTTGATCTGTTAACTAATCATGACTTAACATAAACTGTTTCTTTGCGAATTTTCCTCATGGACACCACATTACTGATGTGTCACCTTGCTTGTAACTTATTTAGTCATTTTAATGTAAACCAGTGTTTTATATCTTTTAGTTTTTTATATCATATTTTATACACCTTAATCTCATCCATAGGTCATATCATGATGCCATTTAATATCAAGGTGTTATCATGACGTATTTACAACCCTATAGCCAACATAATCGTATATACAATATGGCATACAGGACCTCTCACCTTGTATAAACTCTTCCAAGGTCGTACATAGAGGGTCATTCAGTTAAAATGTCATTATAATTATACGTGTAGGTCTCATGACCAGTCACCTTTTGATTCCTTCAACTGGTCAGTAGTTCAGTTAAAATATAAATTTGATATTACATAGTATCCACTTATGTGGACCATGACCTTCAAACCAGTAATTCTCAAGGTCAAGTTAAAATTGTGTAAATTCAACCACAAATATCTTAGTTGAAAAAACACACTGAACAAGTGAGACCTGACTGCTTGTATGTTTAACAAGGAAAACTTCTGGGGACTTGTAGGTTTTTCACCTTGAATTCATAATTCACAGTGACCTCATAGGTCATCTGTCACTTGGACCTGCCTTGTTCTTGACCTTTGAATTGACTCCCAATTGTATTGGGTTAAACAATTTTCTGACCTTTGACCTGGCAGGTCATAATCAAAACTTATACTTTCCCCCTTTCTTTTCTTCCAACTAATCTTGCAGTCAGGTCTCATTTATAATGGGAGGTTTTATATAATTTTATAAACAGGATTCATTCCTGAAGTCTTAGATATTTTGTTGTGCCAGATACAAATAACAGTAGAAAAAAATATAATTTTATACCCAAGTCATTGTGTTTCATTTAACTGCCCCCCTGGGGGTGCTGACTGAGTTGCAAGCTTTACTACTTGAGCATAAAAGTCAATTTATTGAGTTTATTTTAAGTAGATTCATTCATTAGTTGTGTAGTAATCAGAAACGCAGACAGACAAACTGACAAACATATGCAATCGAAAATATTACTTCCTTGGCAGAGGTAAATATCATTATGTCATATGGTGTCAAAGGGTATAAATGCCTGAAGGGAATTTTTCAATTGCCTATTGTTAAACTCAACAAATTGAATTGATATTTCAAACTCAATTTATCAACTTTTAAACTCAATACTTCAACATTTAAACTCAAATAAAGTGTCTTTTAAACTATATAATCCGACTTTCAAACTCAATAAATCGACTTTTGGAGTTAAAAAGTTGAATAATGGAGTTTGAAAGTTGGTTTATTGTGTTGCAAGCTTTACTACTTGAACATAAAAGTCAATTTATTGAGTTTATTTTAAGTTGATATCCCCAAGAAACACTCAATCACGCTGTTGTACCTATTCCATAGATCTATGATGAGGTTGATTCATTTACAGATATACAATAAATATACAAAAAAATGTGCTGGTATATTCCACAAGTATATGTAATCTTTTGTTCTATTTCTATGACCATGTAGCAGATTGTGTAACCATGGTTACAATTCTCTTGTGTCCCAAATGAAGTCCCTCAACATAAAAACCTATAAGTGAACCATAGAGATTAACAATGAACAACTTAGCTGACGTATTAAGGTCACGTGATTAAGGCTGTCAGATTCTAAAACTCAAAGGGCATAGTTGACCTTTGATGTGGTGGGTTGGTGAGGTATAAATATCTTTCTTTCGAGAGTAAAAATCATGTATAAACGTAGTATGAGGTACTTGTCATACTGAAAGGTTGCCTCAAATATTATACAGACAATTAATTCAGTCTTAATAACTGAAGCAAGAATAAACTATTGTAAGCTTTATTTCCAATGGTTGGTTGGTATTATTTCCCCTACAAAAGCCCAAAAAACTAATTACTAATATAGTAGCAGCAGTAGCAGTAGTAGTAGCAGTAGTAGTAGTAGTAGCAGTAGTAGTAGTAGTAGTAGCAGTAGTAGTAGTAGTAGTAGTAGTAGTAGTAGCAGCAGCAGTAGTAGTAGTAGTAGTAGTAGTAGTAGTAGTAGTAGTAGTAGTAGTAGTAGCAGTAGCAGTAGTAGTAGTAGTAGTAGTAGTAGTAGTAGTAGTAGTAGTAGTAGCAGCAGCAGTAGTAGTAGTAGTAGTAGTAGTAGTAGTAGTAGTAGTAGTAGTAGTAGTAGTAGTAGTAGTAGCAGCAGCAGTAGTAGTAGTAGTAGTAGTAGCAGTAGTAGTAGTAGTAGTAGTAGTAGTAGTAGTAGCAGCAGTAGTAGTAGTAGTAGTAGTAGTAGTAGTAGTAGCAGTAGCAGTAGTAGTAGCAGCAGTAGTAGCTAGTACACTTAGACAGTATTATACTTAAATTACGGTAAAATAAGGTTTTCGTTGATGTCAAGTTAGGCGAATAGGAAGTTAGGAAATAACGTTTACTATCACTTTTCATTTGTAATGGTTTCTAAAATACTAAAGCATTCATCAAACTCAGCTCTATAATTTATGTAGTGGGATCCAGAATAATACAAACTGCAAGACAAATGTATTTAGGTTATTGAGTCTGATTCATCATTTACGACAAGTGAACCAATTTACCTTTGCATATTAAACTTTGTTTTTGTCGAAATCTGTAATGATGTCAATACAGCCAATGATTTATGGATACTTTCACTAACGTTTTAAAATGGGAGCCAGTGAGGCGTGGCAAAGTTCCTGTTAATAATTTATTACATCATATTTTTTGTGTAGAAGGTGTTAAACGTGTGACAACAAAACTATTCTTCAATAATTCATGATAATAGGGATGATGAGGTCTTTTTTCGAAAGCTTATATCAAGACATATATACAATTAAAACATCTTACAAGTTCGGTTATCATGAGTTTTGTCTGGAAATAGTACCACAGACAGGGCACCAGTCCACTTTAACAAAGAAAGACACTGGTATTACCTATGACATTCTCTACTCAGACTGGTTATAATAGATCTTTTCTTTTTGAAGTGGATAGATGACCAGACTACTAATATATATATAATGTATATGTATATTAAGAATTATAACACAAAATATTTTAAATAAGTAAGAAAGTATGTCATCTGACAGCTCAGTTAAAAGCTACAGCATATTTTTAGTGATAATAGGAGATATACAACACTTAAATTAATGTCATTTTTTAAATTTTTATGCGATAACATTATACAGAAAAATGGGAAGAATAATGCAACATATAACGACAGCATATCTCATTGGGATTTTTTTTTACTATTGGTGTAAGGTGTAATAGGTGTGATAGCAATGCTAACTAATAGCAATGCTAACTAATAGCAATGCTAACTATCCAAAATGGCTGGCAATACCTGAAACTTTCCCGCAGAGAAAAACGGTACTGGATCTAGCCACAGGGGTATTCAAACACAACACATTTTGGTTGTTTGATTTTATCAATTGAAAAATGATCAAATGTAGAGAGCACTCATAGAGTGCAGATTTCCACCAGGGGGCGTTACGGAAAATTTGGGATTCTTTTGTATGATCTAGATCTTTCTCAAAATCTAATCATATCTTCCTTTGGCAAGGTGCTATCCACATAAAGTTTATCATGAAGATCTGATCATCACTTTAGAAGTAACGTCAACCAGAACGTCAGAGTCATTGAAAATACATTAAAATGGGACATTAAATACATTAAATATTCGTAATTTTTTTTCTATCAAGAATATGATCCGGGTCTTTCCCTAAACTTGAGCACTAATCCATTAGGCGAGGTTCTAACCACATTATAATCATGAAAATCTGTTCTATATTTTTGGAGTAATCCCAAACACAGACAAACAATTGCACATAAAACATAAACTTCCAGTGGAGGTACAGTAGAACCTCTATTATCCGACCCTCTATTATCCGAATTTTCAGTTATTCTACCTTTCTATTATCCGACCTAATTGTTACTCCCCCAAGAGGGTCGGATAATAGAGGTTCTACTGTAATTTATATCCATTACAACTTTTGAACATTCTACAACCTTCCTTCTCCTGCAATTGATTGGTCACCTTGAGGCTTGACCAGAAATTTGGCCGTGTAAAATTTAGAGGTGGCAAGGGTGACACTGCTTTTCTCACCCTCCCTGTTAATACCCTCCTCCTTTCACTTTTTTGTCTTGTTATAGTTATATTGTATTCGTGAATTGTATCGTTGTGAATATATTACTGTACTGACTCTACTCTACTTGCACTTCACCACGAGAAATAATACTCCACCTATTTAAGTCAATAATCCCATTGTTATTGTTAAGTCAATAATCCCATTGTTAAGTCAATAATCCCATTGAAATTTTTGACTTGAACCACCTCACTTCGAATTCTCTGCCTTTATGTCCACTTTTAGGCTTTATGCCTTTATAACTTCAGTTTGACCTTTAACCTTGGTCATTCAAATTGCTTGACATTGTGTTTGTTCCCAGTTTGACCTCATGTTTCCTTTTTCACTTCTGTGAGATGGTTCATGCTTTAAATCCAGTACGTGGTCAGAATACAAGAATTTATTTTACAAAATATTTCACAAGCTAGACAATGAATTGCTTCATTTGTGCATATAAAAAGGATTCAGTAGAATTAGAAATTTTAAACTCATTGGGCTGTCATGACCTACTAAAATGGCAAGGTCACACCTTTCCTTACAATTAGTGAATGAAATTAGCACCTACCCCATTGGTTAATACTGGTAACTGTTCTTATGGACCTGTATCTTTCTGGAATTACACGTTCGAATGTCTTGTACATTAAGAAAACTGTATACATAAGTTGTTTTTTTATAAATCGTCGAAGCTGACAAAATTTTTACTTCTGCCATTTTTATTCTTTAGTACTTGCCGCACGGTCAGTTTTGAAACTCAACATTGATTCAACCTACAGTAAAATACAAAATGGCAACTTTTCCTACTGAAAACATTTTTTGGAGTTGCATTGGACCTGGAAAGTTTTCCAATAAACTCTGTACACTGCTTACAGTCGTATCTGGATGTATTGAAGTTTTACTTGATGGCCTCATCCTAATGGCTCTGAAAAGAGACACTGATATCTGGATAATACACATGGATGATTGAGCCACCCCATATATCCATCTTGCTTCTTACCGTCACCCTGCAGCAAGTAAATTATTTTATTTTAAGAAGTATTCACAAACCACCAGCTCTTCTTTATAAACAAAATCAGTAAAATGGCTCCACAGTAAAAGAGACCTTATTCCCAAGTTATAGGTCAAAAATCAAAAAAACAAATTGTGGGCAATAAAAATCTATCCATCATTACATCTATTGCATGTTATGTCACTATGTATAATGTGGAACTGCAATGGGTAGTCATTGCTGATTACAGTAATATTTCATTGTTAATGAACAAAACTCTTGTGTTTCTATGACCATTGAATTCACTCAAATGTTTTTTGTGATGACTGTTCCCTACGCCAGGGTAGTATTACTTCATAACCATTTATTTGTTTGTTTGTTTGTTGATTATGCAAATACTACTGGTTGGGACTTCTTGAAAAAGGTCAGAAGATAGGTCGTGGTCTAACTTAAATCCAATTAAATTTGGAGAGTGATCTGGATCGCCATCTGGATACAAAAAAAAATAATCTTGATTTTCACATTTACTTATGATTATGTATCTTGGTGGAGGTATGTACTCCCTGAGTGCTCTTGTTTGTTATTATTTTTTTGGCTTCTTTTAACATTTGACTATAATGTAACAGAGAAAGCAATGCCTAATGCAGAACAGTTCCCCTACCCCTGTTAACCAGAACCAAAATTTGGTGTTCCAAAATGGAGCATCTTGACACACTTTTTCTAATCTAATCTAATCTAATCTGCTGCTTTTCAAGTGCAATATCTTCCCCACAAAGGGGAACTCAGTGCGCTAATTAAACAAAATCATTATAATAGGGAGAGTCGAGGGGCATTCAAGGTCAGTAATTCAGGATTGTAGGTCTGACCGGGAGGGAAGATAAACTAAGTTGGGAAGTTAGAGTTGAAGAGGTGGGTTTTGAGGTGCTTCCTAAAAGATGCAACGGAGCGACTATTTCTTACATGAAAGGGAAAAGAGTTCCAAAGGACAGGGGCATAGTGACTGAAGGAATTAGAAAAGTGTTTAATTGATTTGTGAACTCTGCGATCGAAAGTGGGGGTTTGAAGGAACTTGAGTTTGGGGGTACTTTGCCTTGTATTTCCATAAATATACATAGATGTGATGACAAGAGGACCATGAAGAGGACAAAGATCTCCTTCTGTGAAAATACGACTCTAGTGCAGTAACATAATATTTGTTGAGTTATGAAGTAGATATTTTCAAAAATCCCTATTCTTGAGTTTTTTTACAGATCCAGATCATGTATGGGGGCAAGACCTAGCAGGGGAGTTTCTATATAGATCCAGATCTTGTATGGGGAAGACCTAGCAAGGGATTCACGCATATGTGAAAATAAGACCCTAATAAGATTAATGGTTTCTTTGAGTGATGGAGCAGATATTGTTGGAAATTCTGATCTAATGTATGAGAAGACAGAGCAAGAGAGCAAAATGCACCTTGTGTTAAAACATGATCCCATTCCAATAAATAGCTTTCAGGTTATGCACAAACAAATAGACACAATTTCTATACCCTCTCCATCTGAATGGCCATGAGTAATAACACTCACCGAATAGCATTGTCAAATGCCTTAGGAAATATGAGGGTTTCTCGGATGTTTGTGCAGAGTTCTGCAAGGTCAAGGTTTTGCAAAGTCAACCTAACCAATAATTGTCTTCGTAACACATTTCTTACCCGGGTATTTCTCCAGATTGATTTGTGTGGGTGGGGAGGGTCCAACCGATTCATGACAGTGGAACAGCCCCCAAACTTCATGTTACAATTATAAGACATACCCATGCTAAATGTTCAAATTTGTACCAACATTTTTTGAAGCATGTACACAGATATTTGATATTCATATAGTACTCATACATGTTTGGAGATATAACCTCATCAGACATCCCTCTCTTAGCAGTATACCAATGTAAACTCCAGTATATATATCAAAGTCAAAGTTGGGGTTTTACATCCCGTTCAACAGCCAGGGTCATATTGGGACAGGTCCTCAGAATTGCCACTTGTGGGACTCGAACCCACAGAGGTGACAGCCTATGATTAGATGCCAAACTTGCTAACCACTAGGCCACTGAGGACCTCTAGTATATATATCAGTACATTATATAAACTAAAATCTGAACTGAAACTTTTTTCCCCAAATTTAAAGAAACTTGAGCCTTTAGCAAGGCTATGTAAGATCCAGTTCATTGGTTTGATTCATTGATTAAACTTTCTAAGTTGGGGTGCAAAATGTTTCCCTCAACACTGTGGAATCAGAAAATATGTACCCCTTGAGTAAAAAGAACGCCATTCTCTCTTAATTGTTAAAAAGCAAAGTCCTGTTGGTTTACTTATTTGCAAATGTGTAAATGCTATTTGAGTATCAAAAACAATGATTTAGTAGAGCGGTGATAATTCAAACACCTTACTACATGTATCTTTAAGCTTGGTAATTAAACTCAAACAGACCACAGAGGAATTTAGACTGTGAAAGGATACGCTTATTATCTCCCGCCTGCGGCCGAAGGCTGAGGTCAGGAGATTATAAAATGCCTTCCATGAAAAGTAAAGGCCATGGCTGAGAGATTGTAAAACGCCTTCCATATGTGTGTCTGTTTGTGCGTCCATCCGTCTGTCCGTCAAGTTTTTTACCTAAACCTTAACATCTCATTCATTTATAAAGATACCTTCACCAAATTTGCAGGGAATGTTTATGGCTATGAAAACCTGTCTCTGCAAAATTTTAGCCTCTTTTTGAAAAATAAAATAGCCGCCATAGCTAACTGTTAGAAAATCAGAAAGTTACTCTAAATCTCGAAATATTCCAGCTAGCTTCATCAGATTTGCACCAAAGATACATGGCTAGAAAAGCTAGCCTGATAGTAATTTTGGCTTTGTTCTAAAAACAAAATGGCCGCCATTTGACATGTTTAAATGGGGTTATTCTATTAAAAAGGCCTTATATCTCCCCTAATATTGCTCCTAGAGGCTTTGTTACGGTCACGGGCAAGCACGGTAGCAATTACCGGTTGTCTTTGAGTTGTAACAGAAAAAGCAAAAAGTTGAACTTAACAAATTTATTTAATAGTCAACAATAATGATTACAGTCAACTGGTATGCTCTTAACCAAACACACTAATACAATAATAAGATCTAGCTGACCTGACCACAGAGATTATGAGTTAAGTTTATCCGTCGTATCCAGCAATCTGTTCCGTAATCCGTCCTGTAGTATATTCTGTGGTCTATCCAATGTCCTATGGTCTGTCCTGTGATCTGTCCAATGTTCACTCACACACGGATATCTATATCTTGTGACCTGTCTCACACTCAACAACACAAAAGGTTCTTGTCCTGCTATTCTTTATATATCCAGTCACACAGAATGTCTGTCTGGAGATTTTTAGAGAGTTAACACAACTGTACTGTCTGCTCCAAGATGTGGACAATGTCCAAAATGCAGTAAATTCACTCTCTGTTATATGAATGTACAATATCCAAAATATCCAAAGTGCAATAAATCTGTCCAGACAATGTATCCAGTTCACTCCAGTAAAAGTTCACAGCAACACAAGTTATATTATATTCCAAAACACAATAGCTCTCCTTATAGCCAGCGAATACAAAGTTTTTTTGTGGTCAGATGTACATTCCTTATATACATTCACAGATTCCTCTGGAATTGTACAGAACCAACTCAAAAGAAGATTGAGCCATCTAGGCCAAATGAGGAAGTTCTAGAAACTACTGGCAATTGGGTTTCCCCAAATCTATCATAACCACTGAGGGGGGGATTTCCCCCAATCTGTGAACAAATCAATAAACACCAAAACACAAAAATCAACTACTCCCTTACTTTAAATGTTAACACACAAAAAGAACCAACAACACAATTATCTTTTATGACAATGTATAAACATAAAGCTTAAATTAAACAATGCACCAATATAGTGCCTAATATATGTAATATACAATGTACTAATATAGTGTCCAATATATGTAACAGCTTGGAAACAACTTGTAGGAAGTCATTGCATGGGAATCTTTTCCAGGTGTTAAATTTGACCTTTGACCCCTGCTTCAAGGTTAAATGGGGTCATTACACTAAAATGTCCTTATTTCTCCCTGATTATTGGTGCTATGGCTTCAAAATATAAAGACAGACCATCAAAAGCCCTGGCCTTCAAACGTTTTGCCTGAGAAAAATTTTGGCCTTATTTTTTTAAAACAAAATGGCAGCCATAGCCATTTACTTAAAAAAATCATTAAGATGCTCTAAAACTTGAAATATTGCAGCTAGGTTCATCAAATATGCGCAAAATATATATATGCCTAGGCAAGTTAACCCGATAGTAATTTGGCCTAGTTTCTAAACCCTTTTTCAATGTCAAGTGGGGTTATCTGACTACTAAGGCCTTATATCTCCTTTAGTTCTCCATTATTACTGATTCTAAGGTGGGAGATAACCGCTGCGGCAGTGGACTTGTTTTTCTTAGATTTGTTCTGCATGTTTTTAATATATCTGTAGTTTGTACCGTTATAATTATTACCTCCAATGGGGGTATATTTCTGTGTTTTGTCTGGTTGTTTGTTAGCCAGATTATGTAAATACTGCTGATTAAAACGTCATCAAAAATTAGAAGAAGGGTCATGGTCCAAATTAGACGTGATTAAATTTTGAGAGTGATCTGGATCATCATCTGGATACAAAATGATCTAATCTGGATTTTCCCATTAACTTATTATTCCACACCTTGGAGGAGGTATGCGCCGCCCTAGTGCTCTTATTTATTTCTTTATCTTTTTATTGGTTATCATTAACTACCATTTACATACAAAAGCTCATCTTTGACAGGAAAGATAAACTTGATCATAGTAATAATAACACCAATGAAGTAGTATGTGATGCTGTGTTAATGCGCAGTGAAATTTTACTATACAGACATATATATATATAGCACACCTGTAGAGGAGGTTTAAGTAATGTTTACCTGTTATATGAATGTTTGTTGGGCTGTCTGAGTGCTCTTGTTATTTTTGCTGCTGCTGCATAGAATTGAACCTTGGGCTTATGGACCTCGAAGTATACGGTGAAACTACGAGATATCTGTTCTCGGCGTCACATCTTGTATGTTTATAGATCTATAGAATAATGCCCTTGGTTCTTGTGGGCCATAGTGATATTACAAAAGTATTTTAAAAAATTGGAGATTTGAGAGGACATCAGGATTTCGGATGATCAAAGGAGAGCTCTGTGTAAGGCTAGAAAGGATGGAGGACAGCTGTGCATACGACTTGGTCAGGATGCTCTAGTGAATTCTGAAAGCCATTGGGCGTTGCTATGCTGCAAACTGTCAGGATTAAAATCCAGTACCAGAGTGTCGGAAGCCAGTGTGCTACCTGCTTCATCATGCACCCACCCCGACCAAATACAGCAACGAACTCTACTCTATATTAAAATGTAAACATTACTTAAACGGTGCACTAAAAATAAACAATTCTTTATGCCCCCTCTCAATTGTGACTTGGTATAATGACACAAATTGTATTATTTATTCAATCAGGCTGTATACATTAATGATAACATGAGTTGGTCATCAGAAGACGGTGTAACAGCTTGTCGTATTGTATAATGTATCTGGTGTAACAGGAGTTGTTTTAACAGTAACATAACATGTTGTTTCTTTGAAATTGTATAGTCTTTTTTTTAAATGCCAAATAATTCTTATTTTATCCATCTTTTTACATCTTATTTAACTAACTTGTAAATAAACTTTTTTTCAAACCTTGGACATCTTATTCTTCATTCGCGAGACGAAACTAATGATACAGCAAAGAACTCTCGTTCATGTTAAAATTGAAATGGTGCACTGAAAATAAACAATCCTTTTTTTCTAATGCAAAGCAATTGATGTCACACATCTTGTTAAGGGTAAATCATTGACCACAAGACCATATATCAATATCCTGATACAGGAGAAGTCTCTTCTCATAAAGGACATTGGATATTTTTTTATTATGTTGGCTATTTTTCTTAGAGACATCAGACCTTTCACTCTACATTACAAGCAGTCATAGAGATTATTTCTGTTGATAACAGATGATTCTTTGCCAAAGTAAATCTCGAGAGAATCCCCAATGATTTTTGTAGGCTTTAAATTTTCCTGGAGGAAAAAAATGGAGATGAAAGAAATGTCCAATAAGTTTTCAATTTATCTTGTAAGAGGAATATTACTGCGGAGATGGCACATCATTTGACTGGCCAATTGCATTCATTTATTACTGGAACTGTGATAAAATAGCTATCTATTACTTCTGGATTCTTTCAAATTTTCCTTGATTACCCGCAGGCAGAAATAAATCTGTGATATCCCTTGTCTAATCCAATAGAATCTTTCATTATTATGGAGAAAGAAATGATGCTGTCATTGTCACATGTTAGACTCCTGTCTTCATATGTTTTCATCAAATCTGTGTAATTATTGCTGTTTTTGAACCTAAACATCTTTTTCACTGGCTCCGGTATTTTTTAAATGATAAAACTAGTGTCACACTCATCTGTTTATGCAACCAAATATTCACCTTTTTATTTTGGGAAATGTGGCCCTGAGAGTCTCCTCATGATACAATTGGTCTTTTTTCACAGTGGCTTGGATGAATGCTCTAAAGTAAGCAAAACAAGTGTTTGTGTTTTTCTTTAAAAATGTCAAACCAAATATTTTTAAAATTTCATTATCAATATTTATTGTTTTATTTCCGATTATGTTTTTACAAAGCCAACTGAAAACTATATAAAATAACATAAATGATTTTATTGTTGAAAAATTAAAGAAGTTCTTGATTCACAACTATAATGCAACGCAGTTTAGATATACTAGGTGAAGATCGCCATGGGCGATACAAGTCTCTTTTCATTTAAAGTGAACTGGTACCCAGTCTATTCCTTTGTAAACCTGGGGCCGTATTCTACAACAATACTTAGACCATTTCTAACTTAGATTTTAAGTATTTCTTAGATTTCAAGTAAGAAGTTATGAACCTGAACATTCCTAACCTTTGTTTCGCGAATATAAAGTCCAAGAAAAAGACTTTAGTTAAAAAAACTTTCCTTACTTAGATCTAAAGTCAACTTATCTAAGTATTGTTGTAGAATACGGCCACCGAACTAGCATCATGCCCAAACGAAGAATTATGACATGGGTTTAAATGTTAGCAATTCTGTGCCACGACATCATGAATTAAAAACAACCGTCCCTTTAATTTATTAGTTACTGGGTTATTTTTTCAGGAATACATCACAACTGTAGCTTCAAAACATAAAACAGACCAGGTCTGACTGGGAAGTGAAATTGAATTTGAACTAAAAATAGATATCCACGAGATTAAACTGAGTTTATCAGACCAGAAAGAAGTAAGGCAATTCTTTGAAGTTGTTGAAAAAACAAATCCTATGACAGGTAGAATCATTGCGTCTGGTGAGATTCTGGGTATAAATTTCAGAGTTACTATATCATTCTTATTTTACAAGCTCTATAACTTTGATTGCTCGAATCAACAGCAGATTTGTGTCGCTTTAAAAGTGTTCTTCTATGACAAAATTGAGTATTGATATTTGAGAATCTGGGAGAGTTTTCAAGTTATTATTGAGTGTCAAATTTAACCATACCATATATTAAGGTCACTTTATAAGTTTTAAAATTACACCTCAGAGTTTTTCTTTTGTTAAAAGAGTCCAATATCTTTCAATAATGAACAGTTGTTCCGCTCTGTGATTTTGGCCATATATAGAAGCCCTTTTCACACATTTCCAAAGAAATCCTTTTACATTTGTCTCAACTAAAACGATCATTAAAAAACAAAAAAAAATATCAGAAATATAGAAATGAAAATTAAGGATGTTAAACAATATTTTTCAAATTACAAATTAAGGGAGGGCGTTAATTTAAACACGTTAATATCCCCTTAAATCTGTCCACTGTTTGAAAATAATAAAATAATAAACTGTTGACTCGGTCCCTTCGTGACCTATTGAACAATCCATTATTTTCCAATATTGGACACTTACTTGGCCATTAGCCAATACATAATATTTTCTTTTATGATTACCCCACATCAAGGTTATGTTTTGGAACTCTTTTTGGAACTTTCATAACTCAGAAACCTATGGACGGATTTTGTGGAAATTTTCAGGAAATGTCGTTAATGGCACAAGAAACAGATGATTATATTTTGACGGTGATCCAGATCATCATCTGGATCCAAGAAGTCTTTAAAGGATTTTTTACAATTGCACTCATAAGCAATATCAAATGTCTTGGGCATTGAAGGAGGTGTGCTTTTGTTTTCTGTGAAGAACTTGCTTTTTTGTTGTTTTTGTTTTTAGGACAAATCAAAATATTTGTTATGAAGATACCTTTCAAAGCTTTTAGTATGGTAATTTTACAAAAGCCAATATTTTATGTTTCAGGGGATTGACTGATTAGGGTGTTGAGTCACTGTCAACACATTGTATAAGCTGTAACACGACAAGTGGTGGAGAGGATGAAGGAAAACAGTGCATTACTAGTTGGTGAAGCTCCTGAACTGAACACAATTGGACAACTACCAACCTTCCCATTTTAGGTTGGTCTAGGATTCAACTCAATGATCTATGAAGCTTAATGGTATATATTATGCCACTGTGTCTCCAGTGGTGTTGGAGGAAGTCTGCCCACACTATCGACAATGCTCTACTTTGAGCTACAGGTCATTAGCCAGTCAAAATTGTTTTTTTTGTCGAATTCAACAGCCAGGGTCATATTGGAAAACTTCCACAACTTTGCCACTTTTAAGAATCAAAATTGCATAGAGGCGACAGCCTGTGATTCGATGCAAAATTTGGTAACCACCAGGCAATCAAGGAAGGTGTGTTAAACATTTGCTGGGACCACGGTGGTACAGTGGTAACACTCACCTCCCACCTCTGAGGTCTGCAGTTCAAACCTGGGACCCCATGTGGGAAAGTTGGTAGTTGCTTATTTATGGTCAGCAGTTTACAGTACGGAACCTTGACCAACTGTGTGTATTGATTTCCTCTGCCCATAAAACTACCAGTCATGATATGACCTATACAGTCTTGAAAGTAACGTTAAAACCCATATAACTAAATGAATAAATACAACATTTGTCAGATTAGTTGGTCATTGAAGTCTTCATACATTAACCTGACACAATATTTTAGGAGGTACAAGTGGGTTTGAAAATAGACTTTAAAAAACTAAATCCTTTGAATATGGGAGGTTGTAGTTATGTGAAGTCAGATTCCTTAATCTGTTCTTACACTTGTTGTAAAGGCAAATTTTAATCAAGAGAAAAATCCATGATACTACACTTAAAACAAGCACTTTGTCTGCAATTGGTTGGGGCAATAGTTTAAATAAAGTATTTTTTTCCAAATAAAGAATTTTAATTATTTAAAAAGATTATTCTTCAGTTTAAAGAATTAAATCTGCATTTAAAATGCACATCCATGAGTGATGGTTTGTCACCATAAGCAGTTATTTGGGATTGTGCCAGTACATTTTAATGCAATAAACTGTATTTTTAAAAGAATTATTATTTTTCTTAATGAATAATTTTGGTGATGGAGTTGTTCAAGTATTATTGCGAAAGGATTGTTCAAAAGCTTGAAAAGTCATCATAAATGAGCAACTTTTCTTTCTTTCTTTTTAATGTAGGCACCTATCTTTCTAAATAAAATTGATTATTTATCCATTGGCGTTACTAATATGTAATGCTGTTTTGAAGGACACAAGCTTGGTTTTATAAAAT